>WOXC01007053.1:0-600000 GCA_011680675.1 Gymnobelideus leadbeateri
CTGGAGCAAATGGAAGCTAGTGACTTTATGAGAAATTAAGATGCTGTTAAGCAGGTCCAAACAAATGAAAGAATAGAAGGCAATGTGAAATATCTAGTGGGAAAAACCACTGACCTGGAAAATAGATCCAGGAGAGACAATTTAAAAATTATTGCACTACCTGAAAGCCATGATCAAAGAAAGAACCTAGAAATCACCCTTCAAGAAATCCTCAAGGAAAATTGCCCTGATGTTTTAGATCCAGAGGGCAAAATAGAGATTGAAAGAATCCACCGATCACCTCCTGAAAAAGATCCCAAAAAGAAAACTCCCAGAAATATTATAGCCAGGTTCCAGAATCCCCAGATCAAGGAGAAGATACTACAAGTGGCCAGGAAGAAACAATTTCAATATTGTGGAAACACAATCAGAATAGCCCAGGACCTGGCAGCTTTTACACTGAGGGATGGAAGGGCATGGAATATGATATTCCAGAGGGCAAAAGAACTGAGAATGAACCCAAGGGTCACATACCCAGCAAAACTGAGTATTTTGTTTCAGGGGAAAATATGGTCATTCAGTGGAATAGAGGACTTTCAAGCATTCTTGAGGAAAAAACCAGAATTGAATAGAAAATTTAACATCCAGACACAAGAAGCAAGAGATGCCTGAGAAGGTAATCAGGGAAAGGAAATCAAAAGGAACTTATCAAAGTTGAACTATTTACATTCCTATATGGAAAAGCAATAACTGTGACTGATGATATCTTTCTCACTATGAAAATAATGGAAGAAGGGGTGTGGTCATATGAATACATATGTGAATGTGTATGTATATGGTTACAGTTATATATGGATAGAGGGCATAGGTTGAATTTGTTGGGAAGGGAGAATACTCAAGGGATGAAATTATGAGGTGAGAGAGGAAAGTGGCAAGAGGAGATGGGGAGAGACATGGTAGGGTAAACTATCTCATGTAGGGGAAGTGGGTACAAAGGAGGGGGAGAATAAGGAAGGCTAAAAAGGCAAAACCACATTCACATTGAATTTGGTTCAGGGAGAAAATGACATACATACTAAATGGGATATCTCAACCTGCAGCAGGATAGGGGAAGGGGGATGAGAGGAGGGATGATGGATGGGAGGGCATCCTTGGGGTGAGGGGAGGTTGGAAGTACCCACTATAGAAGAGGGACAGGATCATGTAGGGAATGGACCAGGTGGGGGGTGGGATGAGTGGGAGGGAATTATAAGCAGCCTTGTACAATATATCTACTATGATAATGTTTTGCCTAGCTAGACATGTACAACATATACTGAATTACTTATATCCCAAGAAGGAATGGGTGACAAGGGAGGAAGGAAATGGATCTGAAATTCGAGGTCGTAACATTAAATGTTTCAAATATATATATAAATACTATTATTAATACTCTTTTGCCTATAATTGGGAGATAAGATGTGCAGGCATTGGGACACAAAGATTCATCTTCCTCTAATGGAAAAGTCGATGGGGGTATGGGAGAAGGTATGGGAGAGAGCAGATTGGAGGAAGCGATATCTTGTAGGACTGCTATTCTGGGAGGTTGGGTAGGGGAATAATGGGGGGAAAATGATTGTAACTCAAAATCTGGCGGAAATGAATGATGTAAAACAGAAGTTAATAAAGTATTTGTTTAAAAAAAAAAAAAACCAATAGTGCTTCCCCATTTCCTGTTAAATGAACTTCAAACTTCTTTGCCTGGCTTTCAAGATGCTCTATAATTCTGTCCCACTGTTCCTCTTCAAAGTTCCCATCAAATTGAATTGAATTAGAATGAAAATCAGAATAAATACCAAAATAGAAATAAGAATGAAAATGAGAAAACAATGTACAATCAGTAGAATTTTAGCTTGATATACATCAGAGGTTGGTGGTGCTTACAAATGGAAAATGAATAAAGAGCAAGCATCAACACATGCTGTCATTACTCCTTAAGGAACTTTAACTAATATAATTCAAACAGTTCCAAGAGAATAATTAAGTCTGAGAAACTTGAGCCAGAAAGTACTTAATCTCCTTTCTAAGAAAGAAGATATGGAAGCCAAGGGCAATGGTGGGTTAGAAAATATATCATTTATAAAATTTTATGGAAGAAGATTGTGGATGATTATGTAACATTGCCATATTTATTTTAGTCAAGAATTAACAAAAGCAAAAGTAAATTTATTAGAAGCTGATAAGAGTTCTTAACCCAGGCAACCTTTCCACCCTCAAACATTTAAGGATGAAAACAGAAGTATCCAGAAATGGCTAGTTCTAGAATTAAACAAAAAAAATTAGAATTAAACAAGAAGAGAGTAAGTTGTTTTGCTTCTCACAAATTATGCAATGCTTTTAATTATTCCAAGGTTTTCTCTGAAAAACAAAGCTTATCTTTATTTTTAACAGTAGCCTTCCAGTAATGTTAAATAGCATTAAAAATATTAAATCCTTACTCCAAAAATTCAAGTTGTGGTCACCCAAAGGAAAACAGATAATTACATGGTAGAGGGCAGTATGTTATCAATAAAAAATTGCACAGAATAAGTAAAACTTACTAGTAGAGAAATGTACAGCTAAAAGGGAGAATGGATGGCCATATGGCGAGGCAGAAGAGTAATTCACAGACAGCCAGTTCTTCTTGAAAGCAAACATGCTTTCATTTTTGTCTTTGTATCCTCAGAGCTTAGAAGAGTGCCTAGAACATTGTCAGTAGTTAATAAATGCTTATTGATTGATCAGTTCCCATGCAAAATCACAAGATTAGGGGAAGGGTTCTACCTCAAGAAGTGGATACTCCCTACCCCAAGAAGATACACATAGGATGAAAAATTATGAATATGTTACAATCTGCACTGCTGGAGCAAGTGATCATATCAATGAGTTTAGAGATTCAACAGAGTATCAAAGAAAACATCCTACAATATTAGGTAAAATTAGGATAATATATCCTACCTAGAATTATAGATTTAGAGCTGGAAGGGACCTTATTATTGTTCAGTCATTTTCAGTTGTGTCTGACTCTTCATGATCCCATTTGGGTTTTTGGGGGGTTTTTTTTAGCAAAGATACTAAAGTGGCTTGCTATCTCCTTCTCTAGTTCATTTTGCAGATGAAGAAATTAAGGCAAAAAGGTTAAGTGACTTGCCTGTGGTTACACTGCAAGTAAGTGTCTGAGGTCAGTTTTTGTTTTGGAGGGGGGAAGGCAGGGCAATTGAGGTTAAGTGACTTGCCCCAGGTCACACAGCTAGTAAGTGTGTCAAGTGTCTGAGGTCTGATTTGAACTCAGGTCCTTCTGATTCCAGGGCTGGTGCTCTATTCACTGAGCCACCTAGCCGCCCCAGTCTTCTGGACTCCTGGTGAGGTCCTCTATCCACTATACCACCTAATTGCCCGGAAGGGACCTGAAAGGCCATCAAATCCACCCTCCTCCCATTTTCAGAAAAGAAAATTGAGGTACAGTGTCTATATTATTTTCTAAGGACTAAGAACTTTTTGGGGTGGGATTTGAGCCCAGGTCTAAGTCCAAATCCCATGCTCTATCCACCTCCTCACTCTGCAAACACATAAAAGTTCTTCGATTTCATCATTGTGGGAATCCCTTCCACCAAAGCAAATTACAAGCCTATGATGTAGCCCATAAGCCTTGAGGAGTTGCCTAAGTCTCAGAGAGGTTAAGTGAATTGCCCATAGTTCTACAACTAATATCTGTTAAAGGCAGGATTTGAACCTAGTAATTACTGCCTCCAAGTCCAGCTCTTATTTTATTATATCATGCTTGTCCCCCCTCCTGCCTCCTCTGCTCATATATCTCAGGAACTAAATCAGTGTTGGATAGTTTATACTTTCTTTAGGGAACAATGCCATCTTTTTCTCAGAAATTCAAATGCCAAAGAATTAGACATCTTTTAAAATTTCAAGTTGCAGGTCACCAAAGGGCAATACAAAGATTCATAGTAGGCATGGGTAGGGAGCGGCAGATGACTAATGAAGACTTGAACGGAACAAGTGAAGTCAAACTTCTGAGAAGAGAAACACACAATCCAAAGGATATTGGCTAACCATGTGGTGAGAGAAAGAGTGATAAGTAATGGACAGTCAGCTCTCCTTGAGGCCAGGGACTACCTCATTTCCATCTTTGTATTGCAAGTGCTTAGTATAGTCCTCAACAAATTGTAAATAAATGCTTGCCAATTGATTGGTACCCACTTGATTTCATTCAATACTATGAAAGTCAGTGATTTAGGAGAGTCACGTATTTCCACATCCTAATTACCAGTGTCCTTATTGTTTTCACCCAATAATAGTGGTCTGCATTCAATCATCTTTGCATTCATCTCTATCCAATTCAGTTGGCTTTATGGACAGGTCAATCTAAGAAATAAAAGTGTTTCTAAATATATGCTCAACATCTGTGCTGTGCTTCCTGGAAATATACACCCTCATTGCAGGTGACCTTTAGAAACAGGGATTCCTAAGATTGGACTGCCTTGCAAATGACCACTTTAACTCCTCACTGGTCACAGTCTCACCCTTCTAGGTCATCTGTGTTGTTTATCCTTAATACGAACTTCCCTCAGGACTTGATGAGTTGACTGAAATGTCTAACCGATGGGGGTCAGTGTGGGTTCAAACTTCTGCCCCTACTTTCCCATAAAAATCAGGTATTTTCAGGAAATAAATATTGACAGAAGAGAGAAAGACACTTTCCATTTTAAAGAAGTAGAAAAAAAAGAAGGTGGAGGAAAGGAGAAAAGAGGGAATGGAGAGGAAGAAAGGGAGAGAAAGAGATAAAACTAAAGGAAGAAATAAAAAGAGAGGGAGAAAAAAAGAAAAGAAAGAAAGCATATCATATTAAGACCAGTATCTGGAAAGGTAACATTTTTGCTACTTCTTAAAAATGGAAAGTGTCCTTCTATCTTCTGTCCCTATTTCCATTCTCTATTTAATTGCAAAGACAAAAGCTACATATTTTGGCAAAACACTGAAAATGCTTTTTAAAGATAAAACTACCATGGCTAGTATATGATATACATACAATACTTTTCTAGTTTAATGTAGATAAGGGCATAACATAAATATTGTTTATAGGGATAGTGTTAATTTTAAAATATTATAAAGGGTCACAGAATTTGACACATTAATTCCCAATTATTCATGCTTTTGGTGAAGATGAAAGAGAAGAAATGTTGCTGTGGAAAATACAGCATTTTAATCCAAAACTTGCTCATGCTGGAAATGGAATGCCCCATAGTTATATTTTTGTTTTTGTTTATTTTGGTAGTAGACACCTAAGTATAGTTTCTTTAGAATCCAGGATTTCTTAGCATTTTTTTTTTGCTTTTTTTTGGAGGGCAATTGGGGTTAAGTAACTTGCCCAAGGTCACACGGCTAGGTTTTTTGTTTGTTTGTGCATTAAGTGTCTGAGGTCACATCCGAACTCAGGTCCTTCTGACTCCAGGGCCAATGCTCTACTCACTGCGCCACCTAGCCGCCCCTTTCTTAGCATTATTATGTGTGTATCTCAGACCCCTTTGGCAGTCCAGTGAAAACCATGGATCTCTTCTCAGTAAAATGTTTTTAAGTTAATAAAATAAAATTCATAGTATTACAAAAGAAGTCAATTATATTGAAATACAGTCTACCGAAATTAAAGTTGTTCTTTTTTTTCTCCCAACCCTTTGAAATCTATCTATGACCCCTTAAGGGTCCATGAATCTCAGGTTTAGAGCTCCTGGTTTAGACTAATATCTAATTTAGTTTTCATCTCTTTCATTCCCCACCTCTTGAAGGTTGGGAAGTGACCACAGGTATGCTGAGCTAATCCAGAGGAAACTGATATAGCATTAAAAACTCATCCCAGACAGCCCACAAAGGTGATGATGTGCACAAATAGCATTTACATCACATTTCCATGTATTGGTGAAATATTGACAAAGAAATTTACACCAAACTTCAGATTTTAAAGGAATCTTGGTTTGGAGAACAGTAATTTTCTGGACCAAAAAATCAAATACCTAATGAAACTGATGTTTCAAAAAATGTTTTCCATAAAGAAAAATCTATTTCACTTTCTTATGTGGCAAAGATAGGAATCACTAATTTCATAGCATATGCTAAAATAAATTCTAAACCTGTATGACATCATTGCTGAGATAATCACTCTTTTTCCCCATTTGTCTACATTATTTATTAAGGTAGAGACACCCAGTGGAATTGCTGCAATATTCTGTGTAAGTCTGGAAACTCGCTCAGGAAATAAAAATAATCTTTGCATTTATTCTATCAATGATGGATTGGTGGATGTGAAATATGTTTGTCCCTAACTGCACATCATCATCATCATCATCATCATCAAAGTTCCTCACTAGCATAGGAATAATAATCTGTGAAGTGCCTTTCCATAATGAAAGACTTTTCATTTTGATAATGCAGCATGTGATTAGAAAGACAATTTAACTGACTTGGTTTTTGAAAGCTAAAATTATGTTGAATAAATTTATGTTGAAACTCAGCCACCTTAAGACAGGAAAGGTATTCAGTTACCTAAAATGTGCTTGGCATTTGGTGGGGGGGGGGGGAGGGTGTGGTGGATTTATAAGTTCGGGTATACCCAGAGAAGGATGAGCAGAGCAGTGTGATGTTGTTAATTAGTCATGTCTGACTCTTTTTGACCTCATTTGGCATTTCCTTGGCAAAGATACTAGAGTGATTTGCCATTTCCTTTTTCAGCTCATTTTACAGATTAGGAAACTGAGGCAAACAGGTTTAAGTGACTTGATCAGGGTCACATAGGTAGGAAATATATAGACCACATTTGAACTCAGGTCTTTCTGACTCCAGGCCCCACACTTTAGCCACGGAGCCACCTAACTAGCCATATGGTATGATAATTCAATGCCATTTCGTGAGAATATTAAGAGACCTGTGTCCAAATACTTGCCAGATATTTACTTAATACTTATTAGTATGTGACCATGGGTGACCATTTAACATCTTTGGGCATCAATTTCTTTGTAAAATTAATAATAACTCCCCTGTGTACCTTACAAGGTTGTTTTGAGAATCAAATGTACTTAAAGGGTTTTGTAAACTTGAAAGCAGCAACTACTACTACTACTACTACTACTACTACTACTACTACTACTACTACTACTACTACTACTACTGAGAGGGACATGATTACAGTCTTCTAATATTTTAAGGGCTACTTAGGAAAAATAGTTAGCTTTTCTGCATGATTTCAGACAGTATACATAGAGTATGTAAAAAGTTACAGCAGAGCAGATTTGGGTTTAATGTAAGGAGGACAATTAAAACTCTACAACACTGGAATGGACTAGATTAGCAAGTAATGAGTATTCTTTCACTGGTAATGCCCAAGGTGAGGTTGGAAGATGACTTAATGGGGGTTTATATATAGTGGAAAAAAAGAGGCATTGAGACCAGTGCATAACCCCATTACACTACTAAGATTCAGGTGATATCAATTGATTGCTTATTGTCTTTCTACATGCCACTGAACATCAAACAGTGTCTTAGATTGATCTCCAAGATCTCTTTGCATCTCAGAGAGACAAGTGTCTTTCCTCTCTTGGTTTCTCATCGTTGTAACTAGTATCACATTTATCACTACTCTGGGCATGGTTTTGTACAGAGTATCCCATGAGATGTTAGCTCAGCCTCATTCTTTTAGGAACATCCTGCCATTCATTATATCACTTGTTGCGTCCTTTATTGAGTCCCCCATAACTCAAAGATATTTGCTTCAGATTATTACAAATTATTAAACAACACCAATATACCCAATGATGACATCTTCCATCTTCCTCAGTTAAGGCAACAGCAGCCTATTTTCTGAATGCAGACTTTTCTCCTCACCCCAATAAACTTAGTTTTCATCCCCAAGGGGTATTTGCAAACTATACACCCTAGGGCTTTTCTCTTCATAGCAAAGTGTGTACATAGTGGGCACAGGGGTCATTATCTTGTGGTGTGGTGTGACATCAGAACTCAGAACTCCTCTGCTTCTCTCTTCTGAGTTGCAGGTAAACTGCATATCCAGGGCTGAGGTCTCATTGTCCTTATCTCTGTCTCCATGCCCTTCAATTCCCATCACTTTTTCAGGTACACACATTTAATTTGGATCCCTTTGCTTTACATACAGGAAAATGTATATGTATGTGTGGGGTAATCTCTTATAAGGTACAAATGTTACATTCCCCTTGTCCTGCCCAAGTGGTCAGAGAAGAATGCATAGGCTCCTCTAGGTAGGCAACATTCCTCAATCTTCATTCACCTTTAATGTTGTCCCTCCCTTAAACCACCGATGATTTTTACTTTCCCCCCCATTATTAGCTGACTCCCAAACTTTCTGGGTGGAGTACAGCCAGCATCTTTCCTTTTAATTCCTCCAGGAGAGCTTATTGGTGATTTCAATGAGGGTATGCCTATTATATATGTAGTAGAGATTCACACATTCAGCAAAGTGTTTACTTCTTAGGTCCATTCCATTTCTGAGGCTTTGTGAATCTGTGAGAGGTCAAATGGAATGGTGACTCAGCAGCACTTTGTGGTGTTCTTTCTGCCAGGAAATTCTAACACAGCCTCCCTGAGGCATGAGCCTACAAGTATTTACTTTGGATTATGCAATATGAAACTAGGACTGAGATGCCTGGAAAAATTATCTGGTTTTTCTAAATGCTTTCGTTTCCACATTTGTAACACTAACTCTCCTCCATCTAAGATCATGGAAACATGTAACACTAATGAATCTCTCCACCTAAGACTAGCTAAAAGATACCCTGGTGACCACCTACTACTATCCCATCATTTTACAGGTAAAACATTAAGGGTCAGAAAAATGAAGGGACCTTCCCAAGATCATAGAGCTATTTAGTGGTACATCCTGGAATAGAACTGTCTCCTGATTCATCTCTGACATCATATAGTCAGAGATTTGGAACTGGGATGAACTTCAGAGGTCATCTAGTCCAATTTGCTCAAAATTGAGGTTCACTGAGGCCAAGGGAAGAGCTCAACCTCAAAAAGGAGAAAACTTTGCTATTCCAGTATCATAGCTACAGATTCAGAAAGGGATTGTAAAGACCATTTAGGCAAACATCTTCATTTTATAAATGAAGGAATGGAAGTCCAGGGAGGTTATTTGCCCAAGGTCACACAGATAAGTAAGTATTAGAAGTGGGATTTGAACCCAAGCTCTCCAATGACAAATGCAGTGTAAACTTAAAAGCACCATATACTACTACTACTACTACTACTACTACTACTACTACTACTACTACTACTACCATGACTACAATTGCTTTCCCCCCCCCCATTTTATGGAATAGAGTTACTATGCTTTGCCCCAGAGGCAGAAGTAGGACCAATGGGTAGAAAGCAACACAATGAAAATATTAGATTTGAAGTCAGAGGGACTGAATTTGAAGCCTATCTATTGCCATTCTGGTAAATACCTAGTAGTATCCTGTTTGACTTTGGATAAATCTCTTTACCTTTTTGGTCTGCCAGTTTCATCATCTTTAAAATGACTAGACTTTTGAATTCTCTTTCATCTTTAAGTCTATCATCTTTGAAGTATGAAAGAGGCAGATTTACACTTGACATGAAAAAAATATATTAGAACTAGTAAATGAAATCAGAATTTGTTTTGTTTATATGGAAGAGAAAGGATTTTTTTTAATGCTTCATAAAAACAAGTCGTGGGATGCATGCTTAGATAGTATGTTGGGTTTTTTCTGAAAAAAGTGGGGATTTTAGCGGATTTCAGATTCAATATGAGTTAACAGTGTGAAATGGCAATCTAAAAAGCTAATGTCACATGATTACAGATAGCTGAAGTGAGTGGGACCAGGAGAAAAATTTGCTCTATGTAAACAATGATGTAAAAATAAACAACTTCAAAAGACTTAAGAATTCTGATCAATTAAATAACCAGCCTTATTTCCAGAGGACTAACCACCTCCCAACAGAGAAATTATAGATTTTACATGCAGAGTGAGACATAGCCATAATGGAACTTTGTTTTGATTAACTATACTTATTTGTTAGGTGGGTTTTCCTTTTCCTTTTCTTTTTCAGTAGGGTTAAGAATGGGGGAGGGGCAGATAGGGAGAAAAATGAATACTTCCTAATTTTAAAAAAATCATTTAAAAAGGCTAATATCATTTCAAGGGAGGTATACCTTCCAGATTTCTACTTTGGTTCAAAAATATTCATTGTCACACTATTAGGGAAAAAAAGGTGTAAACCAATTATTTACCCAAAATGTAAGCAATGTTTGAGTAAATTAGGAGTAGATGAACACGCTATGATATTATTGTACCACCAAAAAAAAAAAAACCAAACCAGGGGAAATTCAAAGAATATAGGGCGAATATAAAGTGAAATATTATGAAAGCAAGTCTGAAGAGCATTATATACACTATCTACACCTGTGAAAATTAAGAAACCATTATGTAGCATTAAAACTCAGGGTAATACAAGGGACTACACTGAGACAACCTTACTAAAGCTGAAAATGAAGACTTCCTTATTTTTTAAGAACAATTACAGAATTTGGCAGCACGTTCAATTAGTCACAGCCGCTCTTTTGTGCGATTCTCCGTGTTTTGTTTTGGTGTTTTTGGAATATGCCCCCCTTTTCTCCTTGGCTTGCATATTTACATGTTTAAAAAAAATGTGTTGCTCCCCCCATAGATAGCCAAAGCAATTTCTTATGTCTTATCTTACTTTACAAATTTATGTATATATGCTTGTGTCTATGAGGGCTGTTTCTCTCTCTTCTTGGATAGTTTCCTGTGTATTCCTGGGGCTGCTTATTGATAGTCTTTCTCTGCTATATATTGTATGTACTTAATAATAATAGCTAATAGCAATAGCAAACATTTATATAGTGGATGCTCTGTGCCAGATACTGTGCTAAGTGCTTTACAGTAATAATCTTAATCCTTCCAACAACCCAAGGAGGTAGGTGCCATTATTATACCCATTTTATAGATGAAGAAACTGAAGCAAAGGCTATGACTTGCCCTGGGTCACAGAGCTAGTAAGTGTCTGAAATTGGATTTGAATTCAGGTCTTCCTGTCTCCAGGCCCTGTGCCTCCTTATTTGTTTATATGTCATATCTCCCATTGGACTGGTATATCCTAAAGAGTAGGGAGTTGGGTTGTTTTTTTTTTTTTTTTGCCTTTCTCTGTATCCACAGTGCTTAGCATAGGACCTGGCATATGGCAAGTACTTAATAAATTCTTGTTGATTGATTAATTGATTGTAACTCAAAAGATCAAAGGGTAGCATTTGCTGAGTTGAGGAAGCTTAGGTATTATGCTTGACTCACTTGTTGGCTAACTGACCTATCCTTTTGAATTTTCACAGCACAGGCCATGCATCCCTTGCAAGTTCCCACTTGATGAATCACAGGTGCTATTGTAGGGAGCAAGCACTCTACCTTTAACATGCTTGTAACTGGGAAGGCAAAAATCAAGTGAAAAAACTCCCTAACCCTACTAAATACACACAAGAAAATCTGGCATGGTATTATAATCATTCAGACAAAAACAAGGGGGGTTAAGACAATACCAAAAGTATGATTTTACATTAGTGAGACACATGGCAAAATAAAGATTTCTTAGAAAAAAATTAATGTAAAAATCTCATACCAGTGGCCATTTTTTGCGCAAATATCTCATTTTCTTCTACTGTTCACACAAAATCAACCCATCCTATCTCGTTTGTCCATGTGTTTGAAAGTTTTATTTTCAAAGTTGTAATCAATAATCTCAAAAATAGAAAATACACTTGGAAACCAGGCAATGCACTTCTTGTTAAGGGGAGCTCTGGGATCATGGTAGAAAAAACCAGTAAAGGTGTTCCAAGTCAAACTTGGTGGCAGGGATTGGTATTTATTTGTCCCTTTGAGTAGGAGTCCTGTGCTCCCTCTCTCTACCACAAGGCCCATTATGAAACAAGGCAGTGAAGGCTGTCTGGATTTAATTGAGGAAGAAATAATAACCTATAGCCTGATCTGCTATAGGTGACATTTGCCCTGTTCACTAGGGAGCAGCTCTTTAAAGGGCTTTGAGAAACAGCAGCCAAGTACAAGACTTTAACAGCTGCTCAGAAACATTTGCAATGATCCAGACATACGACCATGCTGTAAAACAAAAAAATAAAATCAAAATGGAGTTAATGTTAAGCCTTATGTTTGGACAATGCCTTGGTTAAATAGGGAATTGTGTCTCACTTTTGTCTTTATTTATAAGAGCATAGATATACTTGCTTTCATTATTTTAAAAAAATATATTACAGTATCTATCAAAGTAGAGAGGCAACATGACAAAGTAGATAGAAAGCCAGCCTCAGAGCTAAGTATTGCCTCCAATACATCCTAGCTGTGTGATTCTAGGAAAGTCTATTAACTTCTCAGTATTTTAGGTAAGTGCTCAAGACCTGCATTGGTAGATGAAGTTCCTCGACTTCAACTCAAGCTCCCTATGGCAATGAAATCACAGACTCCATTCCTATTCTCACCTAAAGAAGTATGAGTCTCATTATCGGCAACCTTTGTTTATAGATGCCCGTCCCCAATTTATCCAATTTGGGCAATAATCTCACTATGGACAATCTCCCTAAAACTGTGCTTGCCATTCTAATTTTTTTAAATAAAAGATTATATATGAATGTGTACCTGCACAAGTATATGTATAATGAAACTGTATGCTATAACAGAATGAATATAAACACTGACCAGTGAGAAGACATAGTTTCAAATTCTAGCTATGCTACTAATTAACTGTGTGACCTTGGGCAAGTCACTGCCTCCCTGGAGGTTGGTTCTCTCTCCTATAAAATGAAGAAATTGGACTGAATGGTTTGTAAAGTCCCTTCCAGTTCTAAAATACGATGATTATTTGCTGTGCTCTGGGGGCACGTATGTGTAGGTGTTCACCTACTGAAACAAAACTGTTGGTATAACATTAAAGTTGAAAAATGAAAGTGATTGAAATTCAGCCATGGGGGTCTTTACCTCCTGCAGTCTTCCCTCTTCCTTGACTTTCTTACAATTCCTTTTCACATCCTAGGAATAGTTCATAGATTCATAGTTCATATTTCATGCTTCTAGAGGTGAAAGGGAATTTAGAACCCCCTCATTTTGTAGGTGAGATGCCCAGGGAGTTAAGTGACTTGCCCAACATCCACAGTTCTGTTTGTTTTTTTTTCCTAATTCAACAGATTCTTATCAGTATGCTTAGTAAATACAAGGAAGACTTTGTGTTAGGCACTGGGGATATAAAACCAAAACAACAATTGTGGTTCTCAAGTTTACATTCTACTGGGGGATATGACACATAAAGAGATAAACATATATGATCATCTGAAGATGAGGGAGAGAATATTAACAACAAAAAGCATTGGGAAGGGTCTCTTATAGAAAGTGGCACATGAGCTTAGTCATGAAGGTGTCTGAAGATTCTAAGCGGGGCAGATAAGTTAGATATGCTTTCTAGGCATAGGAAATAGGCAAATAAAGGCAGGGAGGAAGAAAATGATGTGCTAAATTCATGGAAAATGGGCAGGTTTTTGGTATAATACAGAGCACAGGAAAGGGATAAAAGTACAATAAATTCAGAAAAGTAGATTGTAGTCTGCCTGCAATAGCTGCAACATTAAGCCTGGAATTCTTTCTTAATACAGGAATCTAAGGTTTGAGGGGTTGGTGTATTCTTATATAGACTATAAACTAAATCAGTAATTCTGTCTCTTGCTTAGGTATTAAGGTCATTCAGCTAAGGGTTTTTAACCATGTAGATATGGAAAACTGGTTTTCATCCAAAGCATTTTAAAACCAGTTTATTCATCAAGAAACACATGTCCCATACCTACATTTCCTTTCCAAGGCTCTGGGTCTGTCTGTTGCAGGAAGTGATGTAAACAAGGAATATGGAGTCCAGAAATCAACAGTAAATATAATAGTAAATTTTTATTTGTATGTAATGCTTCAGAACAATGGGGGAGGGAGGTACAAAATCAATACCAACAAGGAATAGGTTCTCATGGGTAAATTAAATTCCCTAGGGTTATAAAATGTAAGATTTCCAATAGTAATGGAATTCTTTTTTTTTTCCTATGTTAAACATATGACTTTTTGCTATTTTGCTCAAGGGACAGCATGGATATATTGGATAGGTATGGATGGATTGCAATCTGCAACATAGGAAAGAACATCCACATTGGGGAGATCACAGATCCATCTCATCTATTACTATTATTGAGAAGCAGTCGGACATAGGGAATAGGGCACAGGAACCTAATTGTGTGATCCTGGTTACTTCACTCCCCTTTGGTTTCCTCATCAACAAAATGGGTGGAGGAAGGAGGGGAGAGACCTCTAAGCCTTAAGCCTATGATATTATCATTGTCATTACTGACTAACTGACCAAAATCCACAATATTTTAATTTGATATATAAGTGTGGAAAAGGAAATGATGCAGATAATTGTGCTCTGTTGCCTACAAATGCAAAAATTGCCTACATTTTTAGGCAACAGAGCTCTATCATTGGCATCATTTCCTTGTCCATACTTACATATCAAATGAAAATTTAGTGGATTTTGATCAGTTAAGCAGTTTCATTTGATGCCCATTTCATTTATTAAAAAAAATAAGTAGGGGAAAGGTAAAGATGAAAGGAGAGCTAAAGAAGCTGGTGAATCAGAGCAGGCCACTAAAGGCAAACAATTATTTTTAAGGTGACTTCTTTCCACCACAAAAGCCCTTCATTGGCAGCCAGTGGGAAATAAAATGACTATAGCCCTACAGGGAAGTCCCTGGGGAAGCTGCTGCCTCTGCAGATAGACAGCTCAACTCTAGGGAGGCTTCACTGTCTTCAGACAAGCGACTGAACCCTGGGGAAGGAGACCAATTGTATAGAGGGAACACAAGTTGCACAAAAGCAAGGTGTTAGCTTGTCCTTCCAGGTAGGAAAGGAAAAAAAATATATTCATCTAGGTCTGCAGTAGATTCTGTAAGTTAAAGCAGACTTAGAAAGTAAAGCTATTGTTCTAAGAGAAAAAAAAAACTTTTCTAGCAAATAAAATAAAGTACAAGTCATTCTTCTGATCTCTAATCCTTACCATTTGGTCTTGGCTTCCAGTGCCTGGTGACTGATCAACATTCTTGTGGCAATTAATAGCATTCTCCCACAATACAAACTGGTATTTATAAAGCATTTTAAGACCTGCAAAATGGCTTGCATGTATTTTCTCAATTTGGGTCTCACAACCAACCTGTGAGGTGGGTACCTCAGGCATTATCACTAAGACTCATTCAAGTGTTTTCCTTGTGATTGTATAAGTAGTCCTCAATGTGTGATTTGAACACAGCACAGGCCTGATGAGAGAGGTGAGGGAAGGGACCATAGTTAATGGGGAAGATGTGGCCAAGGAGGTTTCTGATGATGGAGAAGATATGGCCATGTTTGCAGGCAACAAGGAAGCAGCCAGAAGACGGGGAGAGATTGAAGAAAAGGGAGAGAATAGAGATATTAGAGGGGTGCAGTCTGTTGGAGAAGAAGGGATGAAATGGGCTCACTTGTACATGTGGGGATGTTTGCCTTGGCAAGGAGAAATGTGAGCTATTTCGGTAAGATGGCAGTGAAGAGGAAACAGTGGTAGGAGGCATTTTAGTGGGGTAAGATGAGAGGGGAAGAAGGGGCAGCTCGCTGGAAATGGACTCAATTTATTCAATAAAATATGAGTCAAGGTTCTCAGCTGAGAGAGTGGGGGCAGGGGGAAGTTTGAGAAGGGATGAAAAGGTTTAGAAGAGCTAAAGAAGAGGATAGTGAGTTAATTAGGGAGCTATAAAAGCATTGCTCTGCAGCGGTGAGGGCTCAGTTGAGGTCATGTAACATTAATTTGTAGTGGACCCAGAAAGCATAATTTCATGATTTTCTCCACCTTTGTTCAGTCACATGTGAACCTTCAAGAGTAAGGGCAACAGATGGGGAAATTGAAAAATGAGAATAATAATGCCTAAAGGAGCAACCTCATGGGGTCATTATGAGAGTCAAAGAAGATAATATATGTAAACCATCCTATGAAATTTAAAGCGATATATAAATGTTGGATATTATTATTACCAAAAGTTCTGGGGGTTGTTTTCTGGTTCTTTAAATTGTTTGTGGCTACAAGTGCCACATGGAGTCCATTCTTCTTCTATGCCTCTTTCTAACTACATTACCAACTTATATCCTAGCTGAGTTTTAGGACTCAGCTAGGTGGTACAGTGGGTAGAGTCCTGGACTTGGATTTAAGAAGACCTAAGTTCAAATTTCATCTCAGATGCTTTCATTTTACAGAGGACCAAACTGAGGGCCAAAGAGAAGTTAGTAGTCTAGTTAGTTACTACAAATAAGTACTAAATTGAAGAAATGGGTTTGAACCCAATTTGGAAAATCAAAATTTACTGATTTTTCTACTCTCATCATGTTATTTTCTATCAGTCATTCTCTTTATGTATATATACTTTCCATAATTCCCCTTTGGGTTTGGTTTTAATTTTTTTTAAAGCAATTGGGGTTAAGTAACTTGCTCAAGGTTACACGGCCAGTCATTATTTATATGTGGGTGCTCATTTTCTGAGGCTGGATCTGATCCCAGGTCATCCCTACTCCAGGGCCAGCACTCTTATTCACTGAGCCACCTAGCCACCCTGGTTTAATTTTTAAATCTCTCTGAAAACTACTGATTTCACAGGGGATGAACATTTTCTTAAATGGCAATAACAAGTCTAGCATGGTTATAAAGAGTAACCCTTTTCTCAGAAAAAAAATAAAGCAATAAAAAACCTCGCATTTATATAGCTCTTTTAGTTTTGCCAAGCTTTTTACATGTATTATTTGATCCTCGGTGGAAGTATGCCAGCTCTCTAACTTCAGAAATACAGGAAGCTGTTGTTTTTCCCTCTTTCAGATAAAGCAAAGAAGAAATTCAGCTTTGTAATGATTGTTCTTGACAAATGAGCAAATGTAAGCACTGAGGATGGGGAAGCAGTATGGTACCCATTCTTCTAGAAGCAATGGTCATGGCTGTTTCTACTCCAGATCTTGATATACTGCTGTTTTTGACACTGCAGTCAGAGTTGGCATGCAATGTCAGCACAAGATATATGATATGTTAGTGAAGGGTTGCTCTTTGGATGTGGACCCCAGGCACTCCAGCAGCACTGAAGAGCCCTTTCCAGAAGAGAAGATAACTAACTAAGAGGCCAGGCATGGAATTAATTTATTACCATACTGGTTAAAATGTGAGAGGGAAAATAGACATTAATGCCTGTTTTCCTAATTTACCAGAAAACTGAGGTCCCCCTCTTGGTCAAAGAAATCACTCCAAAATGAGACCAAAATCCCATCCTACATCACACTCCACAGTTCAAAAGCAACAGAAAATGATAATCAGTATTGTCCCTCATCTTGCTTGGTCAAGAAAATGTTTGATCTCAAAACATTTATAGCTACACTTTTTGTAGTAGCAAAAGATTGGAAACAAAGTAATTATCTATGGATTGGGAAATGGCTAAGTAAGTTGTGCTACAAAGTATTAAAATGCTATAAGAAATGAAATATGAATTTGGAGAAATATGAATAGACATAAACTGATACAAAGTGAAGTAAACAGAGATTGGAAAACAAAATACACAACTACAAAAAAATAAAATCAAATGGCAGCAAAAACAAAAAAAAATAAAACTGAACACAATGAAATTATAATGACCAAGCTTGGTTCTCAAAAAGAGATGAAATGCACCACTCTCCTTGATTTGTAAAGGTAAGGGTCTATATATATAATTGGATAATGTGTTGATTAGCTTTACCGAACCATTAAAAAAAAAATCCCTATTATGAAGCATGGCTTTCTAAAATAGAATGAAGGAAGGGATATGTTGGCAAAGGAAAATTATGTAGAACCAAAAAATAAATAAATAAAAATTTAAAAGATATTTTACTCTTTTTATCTAGCTTTTAGCAATAATTCCCACGTTTTCTGTGTATTTCTTTAAAAGAACTGACTGGCTCCACTCTAAGAATAGCTTTTTTTTTATTATATTCTATAAACAGCAAAAACAAATGAAATAATGTCTGTAAAGTGCTTTGTCAGCTTTAATAGATCATATAATAGTGGAGAAAGGGCTGTACTGGGAGTCAAGAAGACCTTACTTAGATCACATCTAACATATGACACTTCAATAGGTGTGTAACCATGGTAGGCCATTCACTTAAACTCTTGGAGCTTCAGGGTTTGTTTATTTGTTTTTTTGTTTGTTTGTTTTGGGTGTTTTTTTTTGTAAAGTCAGGATGATTTTATCTATTGTACCCACCACTAACGGGTCATTGTGAATGTCAAACAAGATAGCATATGTAAAATATTTTGCAAACTTTTATGTCCTATATTACTGTTACCTATTATGATTATATCCTCTAATATTCTATAAAATACCCTGAGGGCATGATTATAGGTATTATCTGCCTGAATGCTTAATATATTCTCTGCCTACAGTTGCTGAGTAAATCATATTTGTTGATTCAATAAATGAATGAGGGGGAAAATCATGTTTCAAGTTGAAACAATTTTTAAAATTATGATATATTTTATTTAAATAATATTTATTATATTAAATAATAGTAAATGCTATTTAAATACCTTTTTAAAAATTTATATAATATGTAAATATACATAGTTCAAAATTTTGGAATTATAATTAAAAATGCAGTCAGGATTAGAAATCATTCTGTGTTCTCTAACTTGGGACATGAAGGAACAGTTCAACAGTTTGGCATTTTTTCTAGTTAGAGAAGAAATTAGTGTGTTAGGCAAGTGTAATCTTCATGACTGCTAAATAGGAGTGAGAAAGGTTTCATCACTTATGTTGCTACATCATGATTTTGGCATCTCATTTCCTCTTAGAATAATTTAGCATCTATATGACATGGACATACATTTGGAGATTGCCTTTCACGGTTACTTCTTGGTAATCTAACTTTATTCTTTGAAAGAATCCTGATTTATATTTTCATTCTGCTGTCCATCATCATAACGCTCAAAGGAAAATGAAAAATTCAGGTAATCATCTAACTGGTTTGTAAAAAAAAAAAAAAAGCTATTCCCCAATTGATAAGTGGTCAAACGATACGAACAGGAAATTTTCAGAGAAAGAAATTAAAGATATCTATAAGCATATGAAGAAATGCTCTAAATCACTATTAATTAGAGAAATGCAAATCAAAACAACTCTGAGATACCACATCCCTCCAGTCAGATTGGCTAAGATGACAAAACAAGAAAGTGACAAATGCTGGAGAGGATGTGGACAAATTGGAACACTAATACATTGCTGGTGGAGTTGTGAACTTATCCAGCCATTCTGGAGAGCAATCTGGAATTATGCCCAAAGGATTATAAATAATTTCATACCCTTTGACCCAGCCATACCACTTCTAGGGTTATATCCCAAAGAGATCATAGAAGTGGGAGGAAGACCCATATGTACAAAAATATTTTTAGCAGCCCTTTTTGTGGTTGCAAAGAATTGGAAACTGAAGGGGTGCCCACCAATTGGGGAATGGCTAAACAAGTTGTGGTATATGAATGTAATGGAATATTATTGTGCTATAAGAAATGAAGAGGTGACGGATTTCATAATTACCTGGAGAGACTAATACAAACTGATGCTGAGCGAGAAGAGTAGAATCAGAAGAAATCTGTATACAATCACAGACATACCATATCTGTGATGACCAACTATGACAGACTGGACTCTTTTCAGCAATGCAGTGATATAAGTTAATCCCGAAAGACTCAAGAAAGTGAGAAATGCGCCATCCAGAGATATAACTAGAAAGAACTGAACCTGAATCCCGATGGAAGCAAACTAAATGATCTTGTTCTTTTCATTGTTTGGTTTTATTTCTTCCTTACCATCTTTCATCCCACCTAGTACAATACGCCTTTGTAATTGGAATAATGTCTAATATGAATGCATTTGCAGATCATATACTGGACTATATGCTGTCGTGTGGGGAAGGGGGAGGGAAGTAAAGGAAATTTGAAAATCAAGTAACTATGGAATTGAAACTTGTTAACTGAAACTAAACTAATAAATTAATTTTAAAAAAATAGCTAAACATCTTCATACTTGAGAGACAACACACTGAAGTAGAGATAGCATCACATTTGGACTCAGAAGACTTGAATTCAAATTCTGGTTTTGCTGTTAAGAAGGTGGGTGGCCTTGGAGAAAAAGGTTATTAAATCTCTCCAAGTCGGAGTTTTCTCATTTGTAATTTAGGGTTTGTACTGTAGGATATCCCTGTAGTATTTTCCTAAAAAGAATCAAATGAAATGACCTATGTAAAAGATTCTATAAACTTTAAAGTTCGGTGACAAGTTAGTATTTTGATTTATAACCAATAATTTGATACTTTCCATGGCTATGCTATCTCATCACTATGAGTATTCCTTCCAAGAATACAGAATGATACCTGGTTATGGCTTCCCTTGCTTTATGCCTCTTGCTCATCCAGGGGTATGCTGGAGTCAACTCAAACACAGTTCAAGAGCTGATTGATCCATTTTTCACTGTGAGCATCTATACCTCAGAGATTGTCAAATGCTACTAATTAGAACTTGATTAGTTTGGGTTTTTTAAAATATTATTTTATTTTATTTTTTGGAGGGGGGAAGGCAAGGTGATTGAGGTTAAGTGAATTGCCCAAGGTCACACAGCTAGTAAGTGTCAAGTGTCTGAGACTGGATTTGAACTCAGGTCCTCCTGACTCCAGGACCAATGCTCAATTCACTGTGCCACCCAGCTACACCCCCCTTTTTATTGTCTAGACTTTTTTTAAAGTGATGGAGAAAATGTTAATAATGTAGACTAAACTTAAAAGTATGTCACAGTTTGGAGATGCAGTTATTGAACATTAGATATCACACCATTCCATGTCTTCTAGTAATTCCTCCACTGTGGGTTCATACACTGTTCTACAGGCATTCCTTTGATCTCTTGGTGTTGCAAGGTTATAAATGGTGCAAAGATCCATTTTTTCACATCAATATACTTGTGATACTACTATACCTGTGAATCATAGAATATCACAGCCTCTGAAGATTTAAAGTTGTAGGCACCCAAAAGAGCAAAGATGAAAATCTAGTGGTGACAATGATCAGGGCTTAGCATTTTACAAATTAAGAACTATGAAGGAGAAGGGCTATTACATGTATTACAAAAGACATGTAATGGACCATCAGAAAAGGAAGTATAATATCACAGAATTGCCTATAACCAAATGCTAGTGATATAAAGACTACACAAATATAATGAGCTGTAACCTGGATGATTGTCTAAGTTAATCAGAACGCTCAGAATCATAGAGACCCAACTTGGGTTTTATTCCTCTACCCTAGCCTATTTGGAAGAAGTCAAAGAGTCAGAGGACTTCAGTTCTGGTTCTGTTACCTATTACCTGTAAGATTTTATGTGCAGAATAAGAAGACTACAGTAACTGGCCTCCAAGATTCCTTTCAGCTCTCAGTCAACCTAATCTTATCTATCAATCTATCATCTACAATGAATTTACTTGACTTCTTTCCAGTGGCGTAATTAACATATTTGGATCAGGTCATTTTAAAATACCTTCTTTTAAGACAAAAATTTTGCCAGCAATTAAACATTAAGCGCCTACTATGTGCTAGGTACTATGCTAAGTACTGGGAATACAAAGAAAGGTTAAAAAAATTAGTCCTTGCTCATGAGAAACTCAAAATTATGTTAATTCATAATCATGAAATGAAACCAAAAAAATGCAGATAATGGAGATTCTTTTTGAATTCTATATATAATCGTACTGGTAAAAATAATAAAATAAATATTACATTACAAAAAGTTTTTTAAATGGATTAATACTTTTTAATTAAATTAACATAATGCCCCAGAGTTGTTTACCATAACAAAAAAAGTTTTCCTTTAGCTACAGGGTAGCTGTCCAGTCATCATCAGGTCCCAGAAAAGCTGGAGGTGACCTCCTGGGCTACCACTGTCTCTTTTCCTGGTTATGACTCTTCCCTTCTTCTGGAGACCTGCTGCAGCTGGCCCAACTCAGGCACATTGTATCTCAGACTTCTTATTCTGTGGTCAATAACCAGAGATTGAATCTTTCCCAATATCTGTAATTCTTTACTGTCTGCTCTCCTTGAAGTTACCTTTCCCACTGCATCCCCATATGGCCTGCACTGAGACGGCCACCACAGTCTTGCTTTTGGCATGCTGGGTTTTACTAGTTTTGAACTGTTTTCATTCCACTAACTGATTAAATTAGCTATAAAAAATAACTATTTCAGAGGAGCTTATTTTAATGATTTCCAACATTATAACTTTAGTCATAATTATAATATTATCTTATATTTTTTAGTGCTGCACACTAAAAAAAAAAAAGACAGGGTAATATAATGGATAGAGAGCTGGCTCAAGGATAGGAAGATTTACTCATGAAATGAAACAAATTCAAGTTCAAGCCTCACCTCTGGTGCATCCTGTTGTGATTGACCAATTTATTTAACCTCTCAGTTCTCAAGGCAGCTCTCTATGACCATAAATTGTGGAGAAGGTGCTAAACTGTCTTGCTAGAGGGAGTTTCCTCTCCTGGGTTTCCCTATACCATTGAAATTACAGGCCCTATCCCTATCCTATGCTTTTTCAAAGTGTCATTACATGATGCAGATCAAAATCTGACCACACCTTCTTATTTCCTAATTAGATATTAATAATGTCCTTCTAGTAATAGATAATAGTAATAGACAGAGCAGGTATAACATCTATTTTATAAGAGTTTTGACTAAGGTCATAAGGTGGGGCTAATACTAGACTAGTCATAATTCCTAGACCAGAGTTCTTTCAAAGAGGTATTCTGAAAATGTTTTGGGGGTCATTATAGAAAGACCTCACCTTATTTGCCAGTGTTTCGAAAGTAAGTAGTAGGTGCTTAATAAATGCTGGCTGGTTGTCTGATTGACTGATTATTTTAAAATTGGTTCCCTCTCATATTTGTCCATGGAGTTTCTAGCGAAACTTGCTAGAAGGTTGGACATGCTATTGTGTTTGATTAATTTGGTGCAAAATGGAAAAGGAAAAGAATAAAATAAAACCTGAAAGGCATCTGGGGCTCATGTAAGATTGTAAGTGCCCAGAATGGTGATTGATAGAAATTGCCCTAATATATGAATTAGCTGTAAATGTGTTTTTTAAATTCAATTTAGGCTGGAGAAGCTAACCTTGAGGGTTTTAAGTAATGGGGCATTAACTTCCTTGCCTTTTCCAAACTACCAAAGAACATAAGGTAAATGTCAAAAAAATGAATAAAATAATGATAGATGCTTTGTGGTTGGTATTTTTTTAATGACATTATTGCCATTGCAAACTTAAGCAAAATGAATCTGGTCATTTCAGCATAATCCCTTGTGAATAATAGTGTGCATTTCAAAGGCATTGCCTGAGAACTTTGAATTTGGCCACTTTTATTCAGGTTGTATGAGCTAGCAATTCACAGACTTCATCAAGTCTTAAAAAGTTTAAGACATTTTGGAGGTCGTCTAGTCAAAATGATCATCCAATGGAAAAATTTCATTGAGCTTCCCTGACAGAATCATCCAGGTTCTATCAAGGTGGAATGTATTAGCATACAAGATGGCCATTCCACTGTGAAATAGCTCTAATTGTTAAAAAGAAAAAAGTTACTTATTATTTTGAGTCCATATATGTTTCCCTGAAATTTCTACTCATTGATCTTACTGGCACCCTGTGAAATCACATTGGGCATAAGAATTTAAAACTAACATTTATTTGGCATTTCAAAATTTGCAAATCGCTTTATATGTATTATGTCTTTTGAAATTCAGAGCAATCCTAGGCATCTAGGAGGTGTAGTGGATAAAGCTTGGCCTGGAATCAGAAAGACTTGAGTTCAAATTCAGCCTCAGACACTTACTAGCCATGTCACCTTGGGTAAGTCCCTTGACCTCTGTTTGCCCCAGTTTCCTCATCTATAAAATGGAGATAATAATAGCACCTACCTCCCAGGATTGTTGTGAGGGTCAAACGAGACAATATTTGTTAAGTGCTTAGAACTGTGCCTGGCATGTGGAAGGTACTATAGAAATGTTGACTATTATTATAATTTTTGTCCCAATATACAGATTACAAAGCTGAGGCACAGAGAAGTTAAGTAATTTGCCCATGGTCACAACCAGTTAGTGAGTGTCAGAGGCAGGATTCAAACCCATGCCTTCCTGTCTCTAATTCTAACACTCTACCCCCCTATGCCATGTTATCTCCTTAATAAGTATACACATTAGTCTACTCCTTCTATGTGATAAAGCCCCTAAAATACTTGGCACCTATCCTGTCCTCTCTAAGTCTAAGCTAAAGCTTTGTAAATATTACCTTATTTCAGTCTATTTGACCTCCCTGGGTAAGTACTATTATTATCCCTATTTTGCAGTTGAGGAAACTGAGTCAGAGGTTAAGTGACTTACCCAAGATCACATTCAGGTCTCCCTGACACCAGACCCAGTGCTATACACACACACACACACATACACACACACACACACACACACACACACACACACACACACTTACTGTACAACTTAGCTGCCCCTGCTAAGGGATGGGGAGGATTTCATGACCAATCAAGGAATACATCAGTGTCCAATTCCTCCTCCATTGCCTACTTGTCTGCCTTCCTTCTGTTCAGTAGATGAAAGGAGATGGGAGAGAGAAAAAAGTGAATGCTTGAAATTGGCAAAAACAGTAACTTATAACGAAACCAGGCACAAACAAGAAGAACTAGTTCAATTTTAGAGAACTGAGTAAAAAACTACTTGAAATAATAAACAACTTTAGCCAAGTGGCAGGTTGTAAAATAAACCCACATAAATCATCAGCATTTCTAAATATTACTAACAAAACCCAACAGCAAGAGATAGAGAAATTCCATTTAAAGTCATTGTAGACATTATAAAATATTGGGGAGTCTACCTGCCAAAACAAACCCAAGAACTATATGAACACAATTACAAAACACTATTCACACAAATAAAGTCAGATATAAATAATTGGAAAAACATCAGTTGCTCATGGATAGGCTGAGATAATATAATAAAAATGACAATTCTATCTAAATTAATTTACTTATTCAGTGCCACACCAATCAAACTACCAAAAAATTATTTTATAAGGTTAGGAAAAATATCAAAATTCATCTGGAAGAACTAAAGTTCCAGAATATCAAGAGAATTAATGAAAAGAAATGCTAGGGAAGGTGACTTAGCCATACCAGATCATAAATTGTTTTATAAAGCAGCAATCATCAAAACTACTGGCTAAGAAATAGAGTGGTGGATCAGTGGAATAGGTTAGGTACACAAGACACAGTAGTCAAGAGTTATAGCAATCTACTGTTTGATAAACCCCAAGACCCCCAGCTTCTGGGTGTAATGGTAATGGGAATCTGAAGATCTTCCCTGCTTCAAAAATTTTCCCTGCCCCCTAATAGGCTGAATGTAATCACCTGGAGTCTATGGTGGGAGGACTTTGCTGAAGGGTGGAGCAGAGCCCACAGGAAGTTGGGAATAAGAGCTGTTAGAGGTAGAAGGAGGAGAGAACACACCCAGTGAGACAGCTAGGCTTGTGAGTGTTGGTTTGTGGGAAGACTAAAGGATGGTGTGGCTCTCTGGTATTGTGGTATATTAGTTTCTTTGCTACTATGCTGGATTTGGCTTTCTGGTGTCTGAATAAATGTTTTGCTTCTGTCTTCTATATGGAAAATCTGTTATATTTTATGATTGATAACTATACCTATATATTTACAGTCACCTTTGGTACTGTGAATATTACAGTGGCACTACACTGGGGTAAGAACTTAGTATTTGACAAAAACTACTGGGAAAACTGGAAAACAATATGGCAGAAACTGGGCACAGACAAACATCTAACACTATATGCCAAAATAAAGCCAAAATGGGTTCAAAGTTTAGTTAAAAGGTATACTCTATATGGTGTGTGTACATATATATATATATATATATATATATATATATATATACACACACACACACACACACACACACACACACACATACACTATATAAAGGTATACTATAAACAAATTAGGGGAACAACAAATAGTTTATCTGTCATATTTATGGAGAATGGAGGAATTTATGACTAAACAAGAGATAGAGAACATTATGAAATGCAAAATTGATCATTTTATTATATTAAATTGAAAAGTTTCTGCATATACAAAACCAATGCAACCAAGATTAGGAGGGAAACAGAAAACTGGGAAAGAATTTTTACAACTAGTGTTTCTGACGAAGCCCTCATTTCTAAAATATACAGAGAATTGAATTAAATTTACAAGAATAAAAGTCATCCCCCAATTTATAAATGGTTAAAGGATATGAACAGGCAGTTTTCAGAGGAAGAAATTAAAACTACAATAATATAGAAAAAATGCTCTAAATCACTATTGACTAGAGAGATGCAAATCAAAACAACTCTGAAGTACCACATCACACCTATCAGACTGGCCAACATGAAAAAACAGGAAAATGATAAATGTTGGAGAAGATGTGGGAAAATTGGGACATTAATTCATGATGGGTGGAACTGTGAGCTGATCCAACCATTCAGGAGAACAATTGGGAACTATGCCCAAAGGGCTATAAAAATGTGCATACCCATTGACCCAGCAATACCACTTCTAGGACTGTATCCCAAAGAGATCATAAAAATGGGAAAAGGACCCATGTATAAAAAAATATATATATTTATAGCAGCTCTTTTTCTGGTGGCCAAGAACTGGAAATTGAGGGGATGCCCATCAACTGGGGAATGGTTGAACAAGTTGTGGTATATGAATGTAATGGCAAACAATTGTGCTATAAGAAATCATGAACAGGCAGACCAGAAAATCCTGAAAAGAGTTCTATGAACTGATACTGAATGAAATGAACAGGAGCAGGAGAACATTGTTCACAGAAACAGCCACAATTGGTAATGACTGATTTTGATAGACTTGGCCCTTCTCAGCAATGCAAGGACCTAAAATAATTCCAAAGGACTAAGGATGGAAAATGCCATCCACATTCAGAGAAAGAACTATGGGGTTGGAATGCAAAGCAAAGCTGACTATTTTCTTTTTTGTTTTATTTTATTTTACTTTTTCTTTCTTTCTCATGGTTTCTCCACTTCATTCTAATTCTTCTATGCAACATGACTAATGTGAAAATGTATTTAAAAGTAATGCATGTGTAGAGCTTATATCAGATTGCATGCCATCTTAGGGAGGAAAGGGGGAGGAAGAGGGAGAAAATTTAAAACTTATGAGAGTGAATGTTGAAAACTAAAAAATAAATACAGTGGGGAAAAAGAAGAGTTAGTCCAACAGATATCTGCAGAACCAGTTTATAAGTTTCAGTGTCAAGACTGCCTACAGGTATTACTCTCCTACTGTCTTCCTTTCCTCCCAGTCATTTTTCCCTCTGTATGGTTATGAATCTTGTCAAAGACACTAGTGAATTTTTTGATGCTCCAAAGTTTCTTCATACAAGTCTTCAACTATGCCATGGGCATATCAACTCCTTAGGAGGAGAACATTTGTTTTTCATCAATTAGTTTTCATGATTTTCACTCAGGCATCCTAGAAATATAGTATTTTTTGCATCCCAGCCATGTTATTGTAGCAAAAACAAAACTAAACAAAAATCTCTCCACCTCAAAAATAACGCAAAATAGCCAAATACTTACTGGCTTGGGAATGGCTGAGGACATTGTATTATATTAATGCAATGGACTATTACACTGACATAATGAAAGGTAAATATGAGTACTATGAAACATGAGGAAAACCTGGATTCAAGACCCAACTGTGCCCTCTACCAGTTGCATTAACTTGAACAAATTGTTTAATATCTCTAAGTTTCTAAATCATCATAAATAAATTCTCTCAACGGGATTGCTTATTGTGAGGATGAAATTGAATTATCTACTGAAAACACGGTAATCTACTAGGTACTGGTGGTGGTGGTGATATTAGACAAAATAACACAAAAGCCTCAAACTCAGAATTAAGAATAATAAGTATGTACTTATTATAACTATTTTAAATGTCTTTGTACATCATAAAAGTCACATCTTTTAGGATTAGATATTTCTAGCTGATGTTTGGAGAGAAAGTATTAAGTATTGGATAGAACTATAACCCTATTGGATATAACTATAATGCTATGTCAGAGCATTGGTCTTAGGGTTAAGAATACCTGGATTTGAAACCATTGTCAAACACTTACTAGCTATGTGACCCTTGGCAAGTCATTTAACCTCTTTGAGTCTCAGTTTTCTCACCTCTAAAGCAAGGGAACTGGACTCAGTCATTCAGCCAATAAACACTTTTAAGTGTCAGGCACTGTTTGCTAAATTCTGGGGATACAAAGAAAAGCAAAAACTGTGATTTCAAGTATCTCACAGGGGAGATGACATGCAGACAACTACATACAAACAAGATATATACAGGACAAATTGGACATGATCAACATAGGGAAAGCACTAGCACTAGGGAGATCAAGCAAGGCTTCTTATAGAAAGTGGGGTTTTGGTTGGAACTTCAAGGAAGCCAGAAGTTAAGAGAATCCCAGGCATAGAATGTAGCCAGTGAAAATACCCAGTCAGGAGATGCAGTATCTTGTATGAAGTCAGTGACATCTAAGGTTCCTTCCAGCTTTAAATTTATGATCTGTTTTATATAACTTTTTATTATTGTTTTTGCTAGTCAAAGATAAAATGTAAAGTGTGAGAATAAAAGGCAAAGTCAAGTTTTAGTGTTTGTCAGAGATATTTCCTTAAACATAAAAGTTTTGAAGGAAGTACTGTATCAGGTGGGACATGCAAAATCTCTCTTCTTTGGTTCATTTAAAGTGTTACTGCCTTGGATTTTAGCATTCTTTTTTTTTTTTTTTTGTAGTGTAGAACTCTATCCTCAGTGATAAGCTGCTCACCACATCAAAAAGACCTAACATTATGGATACAGTGGCTTTTGGGAACAAAAGCAATCCTTTCTCCAGGCCATCCTTTGCCAGGCTCAGTTTAGACGGCTTAAGGGAATTTGACCTGTTGTTCGTTGGCAAGTGGTGCATCAGTCAAAAGCGAAATACGGGTTTGGAGTTACCCCTGGCTTCATACTTGATCCTCTCCAAAACAGTTTGACTCTTCACTAATTGGAATGAAAAGTTAATCTTTCACAAATGGAACCCAGCTGAGGCTTTGTGTAGAAGAGAATATTTAAAAGGTTTCTGGCAAGCTAGAGTTTCTAGCTTAGCTGGATTTAGCTCATTAGCAAATCAGAAATCCCCTGCTGACAGTGTACTGAGGGTAAAAAACATGAGGCCAGCCTATACCCTGTGGATATGTTCAGCATAACTACATAATAAACAGGCATTTATTAATAATCTTATTGGTCACACAATAGAGAGGAAGGAGATAAGAAGTCAAAAGCTGTCATTTGTCACAATTAAGGAGGCATAATTAAAATAAGTGTCATGTGATTATAACCCTTGAAAAATTAATCTTGAATAAAAACAATGGTGGAATAAATGAAGCCAGCATATGCTCTTAAAATTAATTCAGCATAATAGGCAGCTGCCATTAGACACAATTCTACATGGTCTTGCAAGGTTGGTGGTTATGTTATGGCTACAGAATAAAGATCTAGGATCTTTAACGAAGAATACTTAGCAAATTCATGGAGAAAGATTCTATTACAGTTCTATTGTTTGTAGTATCAGTAATTCCTCATGCTTTGATTGTAGACCAGTTTGTGAAATATATAAAGAACCTGGGCCCCTAGTATGAAATGCAAATGGAAATTCAATTAAATCTGGGGAAATCTGAACACACTAACAGATAACAACAACAACAACAATAACAATGCAAACATTCATAAAGCATTTACTATGGGCCAGGTGCTGTGCTAAGCCCTTTACTGATTATTATTGCCTTTTATCCTTAAAACAAGCCCTAGGAGGTAAGAGCTATTTTACAGTGGAGGAAACTGAGGCAAAAAGGGGGTGACTTTCCCAGTCACACAGTTACTAAGAGTCTGAGGCTGGATTTGAACTCCGATCTTCTTGACTCCAGGTCTGGCACCCTATTTACTGTACCACCTAGCTATCTCTATACTAGTGACTAATGAAAGCAGACTTGCTAAATCTGACAAATTATTATTAATTTGCCTTTTCCTTTAATGTCTTTATTTTATTTTGCTTTTGCTTTTTGGAGGGCAATTGGGGTTAAGTGACTTGCCCAAGATCACATGGCTAGTTTTTTTATGTTAAGTGTCTAAGGCAGTATTTGAACTCAGGTTCTCCTGACTCCAGGGCAGGTGCTCTATTCACTATGCCACCTAGATGCCCTTAATGTCCTAATTTTTTTTATTGGTACCATTGTCTTCCAAGTCACCTGTGATCATTCATTATCTTTGAATTATGCTTGATTTTCTTCTCTTCTTCAGTATCTCCTGCCCCAGTTTATTTCAAAGTCCAATTATTTCTATTTCCACAATGTCACCCAAACCATTCCTTCTTCTCTAGTCTCATTGCAATTAAGTGTAATTAGTTCAGGTTTCATTTCTGTGTGTTTTGACTACTATAATAACTCACTAACTGGTCTATCCTTTTCCCAATCAAAATCTATCCTCCATACTGCTACCAAAACAGTCATTCCAATGCACCATTGTCCACCTTTACTTAAAATTGTACTCCTTTACTTAAAACCTCCAAACCTTCACCTATAAAAACCATGGCTTGCCTGTTTTACACAAGAATTTTCCCCCTATATTGATCATTATGTGTCCATAGACTGATACTGAGAATGGGAAAAATCATTATTAAATTCATTGAGGATCCTGCTTTTCTTCAATTGTCAATTTCAACTAGCATTAAGATCCTACTATGTGCATGGTAAGAGTCAGAGTAGTTTAAGGGATAGAGCACTACCTATTAATAATTCTTTCCCATTCTCAATATTAGACTAAGGTCTGTCTCTTGTGATGAAAGATAAGAAGAGTAAGAGTGCTGGCCCCAGAGTCAGGAGGACTCAGGATCTGTTCCGGCCTCAGATACTTAGCACCCACACAAAAATAACTAGCCATGTAACCTTGGGTAAGCTACTTAACTCCAATTGCTTTAAAAAAAAAAAGTGCCAGGGGCGGAGCCAAGATGGCAGAATAGAAACAGCGCGTTGAAGCCACTCTTCCCCCAGATCACCTCCAAACTATGTAAAAGGGGACTCTGAACAACTTCTGGAGCCCCAGCACCCACAGAACGACAGAGAAGCTAACCTCCCACTGAGGACAGCCCAGCAGACCTGCAGGAAGGACCAGTGCAGTGCTCTGGGAGCCAGCAGCACAGCGCGGAGAGCGCAGAAGCGCCTGAGTCTCAGTTTTAGCCCCAGGGCGGCAGGGCCAGCAGCTGGCTGGAGGGACCCCAGAACACCAGCAGCTGTGGCGACTCCAGAATTATCAACATAGACATGCCTAGGACAAAGTGAGAGGTTAGTGCCCTTTGGACTTTGGGACCAGTATTTGGGGAACGAGTTGGCTTCCTCCCCTGGGGACTAGAAGCCGCTGAGGAGACATGCCATTTTGTAGTTTTCAGAGGCAGCTCCAGCTCCTGGCCTGTGAACTGTAGGGAGATCCAGCGATCAGTTGCGGGGGGGGTAATTGCTCTTGCTTTAACCTCCCTGGATCTGGATTGTGATCTGGGGTGGAGGTCGTGGGTGGGTTTCCAGCTTGCCAGAAAGGGAAGTTGCCCCCCACACACACATTTGGGGTGAAAGTTCCTGTCTGGTGCCAGGCCATACTGTGGCAACAAGCCCAAAAGTCAAGTAATTAAGTAACAACATGCCAAGGCAAAGGAAACAAATTAAGCAGAAAAATGTAACCTTAGACTCCTACTTTGGGGGCACAAACAATCAAAGCATAGAGTGAGAGGAGGACTGTGAGGTCAGAAGTCCTGCTCCAAAAGCCCCAGGGGAAAACATGAGCAGGTTGCAGTCCATAGAGGACCTTAAGAAGGACTTTAAAAATCAAATAAGAGAAGTGGAGGAAAAATTGGAAAGAGAAATGAGAAGGATGCAGGAAAAGTATGAAATGAGGGTCAACAGCCTGACTGAGGAAAACAACACCTTAAAAAATAGACTAACTCAAATGGCAAAGGAGGCCCAAAAGGGCAATGAGGAGAAGAATGCCTTAAAAAGTCGAATTTGCCAGATGGAAAAAGAATCTCAAAAGTTCACTGAGGAGATTCATTCCTTCAGAGTTAGACTGGAGCAATGGAAGCTAGTGACTTTATGAGAAATCAAGATGCTGTTAAGCAGATCCAAACAAATGAAAGATTAGAAGGCAATGTGAAATATCTCATGGGAAAAACCACTGACCTGGAAAATAGATCCAGGAGAGACAATTTAAAAATTATTGGACTACCTGAAAGCCATGATCAAAGAAAGAACCTAGAAATCACCCTTCAAGAAATTCTCAAGGAAAATTGCCCTGATGTTTTAGATCCAGAGGGCAAAATAGAGGTTGAAAGAATCCACCGATTACCTCCTGAAAAAGATCCCAAAAAGAAAACTCCCAGAAATATTATAGCCAGGTTCCAGAATCCCCAGATCAAGGAGAAAATACTACAAGCAGCCAGGAAGAAACAATTTCAATATTGTGGAAACACAATCAGAATAGCCCAGGACCTGGCAGCTTCTACACTGAGGGATCGAAGGGCATGGAATATGATCTTCCAGAGGGCAAAAGAACTGGGAATGAACCCAAGGGTCACCTACCCAGCGAAACTGAGTATTTTGTTTCAGGGGAAAATATGGTCATTCAGTGGAATAGAGGACTTTCAAGCATTCTTGAGGAAAAAACCAGAGTTGAATAGAAAATTTGACATCTAGACACCAGAAGCAAGAGATGCCTGAGAAGGTAATCAGGGAAAAGAAATCAAAAGGAACTTATCAAAGTTGATCTGTTTACACTCCTATAGGGAAAAACAATAACTGTGACTGATGAAATCTTGCTCAGTATGAAAATAATGGAAGAAGGGTGTATGGTCATATTAATACATATGTGAATGTGTGTATATATGTTTACAGTTATACATGGATAGAGGGCACAGGTTGAATCTGTTGGGAAGGGATGATACTTAAGGGGTGAAATTATGAGGTGAGAGAGGAAAGTCGCATGAGGAGATGGGGAGAGACAGGGTAGGGTAAACTATCTCATGTAGAAGAAGCAAGGGGAAGTGGCTGCAAGGGAGGGGATGAATAGGAAGGCAAAAAGGCAAAACCACATTCTCATTGAATTTGGTTCAGGGAGAGAATGACATACATACTAAATGGGATATCTCAACCTGCAGCAGAATAGGGGGAAGGGGGATGAGAGGAGGGATGATGGATGGGAGGGCATCCTTGAGGGGAGGGGAGGTTGGAAGTACCCACTATAGAACAGGGACAGGATCAAGTAGGGAATGGACCAGGTCGGGGGTGGGATGAGTGGGAGGGAATTATAAGCTGCCTTGTACAATATATCTACTATGGTAATGTTTAGCATAGCTAGACTTATACAACATATACTGAATTACTTATCTTCCCAGAGGGAATGGGTGACAAGAGAGGAAGGAAATGGATCTGAAATTTGAGGTTTTAAGACTAATTGTTTCAAATATATATAAATACTATTATTAATACTCTTTTGCTTGTAATTGGGAGATAAGATGTGCAGGCATTGGGAAACAAAGATTCACCTTCCTCTAATGGAAAAGTCGAAGGGGGTATGGGAGAAGATAGGGGAGAGAGCAGATTAGAGGAAGTGATATTTTGTGGGAATGCTATTCTGGGAGGGTGGGTAGTGGAAAAACAGGGGGGGGGAAATAATTGCAACTCAAAATCTGGCGGAAATGAATGATGTGAAACAGAAGTTAATAAAGCATTTGTTTAATAAAAAAAAGTGAAAAAAAAAAGAAAGATAAGGGGAAAAAAGCACTTGAGTAAAATAGACATGCAAAGTTTAATCTCCCAACATTGTCATTCAAGGCCCTCTATATCCTGACTCCAATTTGTCCAGCCTTTTCCTGGACTATTTGTCCAGTATTTAACACTTTCTATCTCCTGTCTAATCTTATTTATCCTCTGTTCTTCTTCTAACCTCCCCCATCTACATATCTTTGCTCTTATTGTACCTCATATCTGAAATAAACTCCCCCTATTTCTACACAATGAATTCCATGATTAATTGAATTGATTACTTTCAAGGTCCAATCAGATACCAATTACTCCATTGTCATCCAGTTGTTTTAGTTGTGTCCAACTTTTCATGACTCCATTTAGGGTTTTCTTGATAAAGACACTAGAGTGGTATCTTCAGCTCATTTTATAGATGAAGGAATTGAGGCAAATGGGGCTAATTGACTTGCCCAAGGTCACATCACTAATTAATGCCCAAGGCCATATCTTAACTCAAGAAGAAGGGTCTACCTGGTTCTAGGCCTGGCACTCTACCCACTGAACCACCTACTCAGATATATCTTCTTATAGTTATTTATGTACATGTGGTATTACCCTGCTTCCATTAGATTGCAATCTTGCACATAGGGATAGAGACTTGATTTGTGATTTCATTTCTATAGTGAACTCTTAAACATGGAAACTCCTCTTATTCCTGAAGGAGTTAACTTCTCTGTAACTTATAGTCTTAGAGAGTTAACTAGAGTTTCAAGAAGCTAAGTAGTTGGCGCAGGGTTGCACAGTCATAATGTTTCAGAGGTAGAATTCAAACCCAAATTTTCTTGACTAGTATTTTATCCTCTATACCATCCTTACCCACATCTTGCACATAGTAGGTTGAATTGAAGTTGACATTGGAAGAAAAATAGAATCTTTGTAATTACTTTAATAATTATTTTCTATTATAAATATTAGTCTATGGTCTATCTTTTATAATGATTAATATGTGAGAAAAATTCTTGTAAAAAATAGAGAGATTATAGCAATGTCATATAGAAGTTTAATTGCTGTAAATCATTGGCTAGAAACCAGCAAACACTTGATCTCCTTGCTGAGTGAAGAGATGTTATAGGCAAGGGCAACTTCATTATAGAATATAAACCCAATTGTAAAATATTATGTGAAAAGATGATGAAAGATTACATTTAATATCACCTCATAAAACAACTGGAAACAATGCAGGAGAAAACAAGTTTTTAAAAAGGTTGGCAAGAGACCTCAACTAAGCAAAGTCACTCCAAGGACATTTAAGAATGAAGTTAGGAAAAAATAAACAGAAAATAGAAAAAAAATCAGTAAACATTTTTCAGTTTTTCTTTTTTTTCTTTTTAAACAATTTTGTGTTCCAGGGTGGCTAGGTGGCATAGTGAATACAGCACAGGTCCTGGAGTCAGAAGGACCTGAGTTCAAATTTGACCTTAGACACTTAACACACCTACTAGCCGTGTAACCTTGGGCAAGTCACTTGACCCCAATTGCCCAGCCTTCTCCCCTCCAAAAAAAGCAAAAAAAAAAATTGTGTTCTAAAATTTCTCCTTCCTTCAGCCCTTCCCTTGGAAAAGTCAAGTAACGATGCCCAATATGCATGTAAAATTGGGCAAAACATAGTTCCATATTGGTAATGTTTTATTTTTAAAGCAAAAGAAGAAAAATGCTTCAATCTGTACTGATAATTCATCAGAACTCTCTCTGGAGATGGATAGCATTTTTCATCATGAGTCCTTCAGAAGTATCATAAATCATTGTCAAAGTAGCTAAGTCTAATTTGATCATAGTTACAATATTACAATATTACAATTACAATGTTACTGTGTTTAATGTTCTCCTGGTTCTGATCCCTTCATTTTGTATCCATTCATATAACTCTTCCCAAATTTGTTTTATGAATCCATCCAACCTCATCATTTTTTATGGCACAATAGTATTTAATTATAGTCATATACCACTATTTGTTAAGTCATTTCTCAACTGATGGGCATTTCCTCAATCTCTAATTCCTTACCAATACAAAAAAAGCTACTATAAATATTTTTGTACATATGGATCCTTTGCCTTTTTCTTTTATTTCTTTGGGATACAGACTTAGTAATGGTATTGCTGGGTCAAAGAGTATGCACTGTTTTATAACCTTTGGGACATAGCTCTAAATGTTCCCTAGAACAGTTGATCCAGTTCACAACTTCACCAACAGTGTATCAATATAATTATTTTTCCACCTCCCCTCCAGCATTTGTCATTTTCCTTTTCTGTCATGTTAGCTAATATGATAACCATGGGGTGGTAGGTTAGAATTGTTTTATTTTGCATATCTCTAGTTATTTGTGATTTGGAGCATTTTTTAAATAAAGCTAACTCCCTATATATTTGGGAAATGAAGACTATCAGAGAAACTTGCTATAAACCACCCCCCACTCCAGTTTCCCATTTTCCTTTTGATTTTGGCTACACTGGTTTTGTTTGTGCAAAAACTTTTAAATTTCAGGTCACTTGAATTTTCCATTTTACCTCTATGATCCTCATTATCTCTTGTTTGGCTATAAACTCTTCTCTGATACATAGATCTAACAGATATTTTTTCCACACTCCCCTAATTTGCTTATGATATCACCTAGTATGTCTAATTATGTACCCATTTTGATCTTTTCTTGCTATACTGTGTGAGAGGTTGGTATATGCCTAGTTCCTTCCAGACCATTTTCCAGTTCTCCTAGCAATTTTTGTCAAATAGTAAGTTTCATAAAGATTTTTTCTAAGAAACTATTCTCACCATCCAGAGTTGTGACATTTGGACTCTAGCATCACAGTTAGTGATGTTCTGCTGGAATAGGTATAACGAGCCCTGAAGAAAGCAGAGGAAGAGGTGGCAGCTGGCCTACATCATGTTCACACAGAGGAGGTCCATGCTGGAGACAACACAATTTTGAGAATGCTGAAGAATCTATTCTCCTGTTATATGAAAGAAGGAAAGAAGCTAAAGATGTAAGGAAATAAACACTGGACCCTATTATTGTTGAAAAATGCAATTAAGAGCACATTCATTATTACTCACACATATGCCTACTTTTCTATTTATATTTTTATAAGGATAACTTATACCCACACCCATACACAGAAGACATCCTTGATGAAGTTATTAGGATGATACAAATAAGCTTTCATAAGTCATAGTTTACAGTCACCCATATATTTATGGTAACATAATTGCCGCAATGGTAAAGAGAATACAAGACACTACACTTATTACTTGTTGACAATAAAACAGTATCTTATCTAGTAGGACAGCATGCCACCTTAAAAGCTTTTCTCCAATAAGGTTTCTTCCATACATGTCAAAATTATACAAAATTACTTGAAAAGTATAACAGCAATGGCAACTTTGTTCTATGACTTTATTATTATTAATATCAAGCTAAGCATGAAAAAGGAAAACATTACCACCCAAAATATTTGCTATTTACATGGAAAATCAATGCAAATATTTATATAGCACCTATTATGTACCAGTTACTATGTTAAGTGCTGTACAAATATTATATTATTAGTTCCTCACAACAATCCTAGGATGCAGGTATTATTACTGAAACTGAGGCAAACAGAGGTAAAGTGACTTGCCCAGAGTCACAGGTAGTAAGTATCTGAGGATGGATTTTAACTTAGATCTTCCTGATTCCAGATCCAGTCTTCTATCCACTGAGTCTTAAAAGACCCAATTTAAGGGGTGGCTAGTTGGCTCAGTGAATAGAGCACTGGCCCTGGAGTCAGGAGGACCTAAGTTCAAATCTGGACTCAGACACATAACATAAAAACTAGCTTGTGACCTTGGGCAAGTCACTTAACTCCAAGTGCCCTCCAAAAAGTAAAAAGAGAGAGAGAAAGAGAGAGAGAGAGAGAGACCCAATTTAGAGTCTAAATTTAGACTTAGAGCCTAAGTCTAAAAAGAATTCTCTGCAGATTTTGTGGGCCTCCAATATTGCTTGCATCAAGCTCTAGAACAGTGCAGAGCCCTTCAGATGAGATCTATAAACTCTCAAAAGAGTTTTGCCTAACCATCACATACAATAGTGGGAAAATGAGTGAAAATTCTATAATATGAAATTTGATGGACAACATAAAGACATCATCCATCAGAATACAGACACAGCAAATGAACAACAATCTTGGCACAGAATCAAATAGAGGAGGAGTAGAGAGCAGGTTCAATTGCCTTTGGGAAATTGTATAGTGCTTTTAATGACCCCTAAGCCTTCCTAAGACAGACTAATCTTTTTGTTGTTGTTGTTGTTCTTCCAGTGTTAGTGTATGTCTGTGAGTCATGGATCATCCAAATAACAATGGAGAGGCTTTGTGGTAGATGTGAACAGGCTATACAACACATTACAAATGAAAGATTACTCGAGAAGTGGTATGAAGGATGTCATTAGACATAAATGTTCAAGCAGAATAAAAGACAGGCTAGTTATAAAATAGGAATGAGGAACACTCAACAGACAGCCTGCATGCTCTTTTGGTATCCCCAATGTCAGAAGAATGTGAGGAACACCCCCTCTGTGGTAAATTTAAGGGAGGGTGTGAACAGTAAGCAAGAACAAATGGGTTGCAATCTGAATATATGGAGGAACATCCACATTGATAAGATCATAGATCCAGTAGAATACTAAAGAAAATTAGTCTCATAAAATTCCATATTAATGAATTAAGAAGAAGCAATCTAAATAACAGCTTCATTTGGCCTTTCCAAATTTATCTTCTTAAATCTCTTTTTTATGGCTCTAAGTCTATATAGTATGATTTCTGTCTTGGACTGAAAGGGAAGAGATGTTGGCTCAGTCACTCAGAAATACAAGTTTAATGTCCCCAAATCAGACTCCAAATTAATTTCTAAATAGTAATATGTATATTTCTGCTTCTTTTTTTAAGAGAAAAAATTGAGGTCCTTAGTGGCATACATTACCAGCAAGTACTCTTATTCTTTCATTCACTGAACAAATATTTATTAAACATATATTGTAGTCATAGAATCCAGTCACCATAGTGGATGCAGAGACTATAAAGACAGTTGTTGGTCTTGATGGCCTTACAGTCTAATTGTAGAGATTAGGCAAATGAAAAATCAAATAGTAATTCAAGAGTTAAAGAATGGTAGAATCATTTATCTAAAAGTGGAAGCTGCAAACTTCATAGAGTTGGAAGTGACCTAAGAGGTCATGTAGCACAACCCCATTACTTTGCATATGAGGAAACTGAGGTACAGAGAGGTTGTCATTTTTCCAACATCATAAAGGTAGAAAATGGCAGAGTTAGGATTCAAACATATCTTGTGATGCCAGGTTCAGTGCTCTTTCTATGCCACTGTATTGCCCCAAAACAGCAATACAACAGTCACAACATGGTTAAAGACATGATGACTCTTGCAGACAATAGGCACCATAAGATTCCATAGAAGGCAAAGAACAATGCCAATAAAAGCAATTAGAGAAGGAAGATTTTATGAGCCAGGGAGACTTGAGCTTGGTCTAGAATGTGAAGAAAGGGAAAGGCATTCCAGGTGGGAGAAATAGTAAAAGCCTAGAAACAAAGGAGTGTACCACACTGAAGGAAAGTGAGTGACCAGTCCAGGTGGAGTAGAATGTAGAGAAGTCAGTGATAAGATAGATAAGGCCAATCTATTGGAGGAGTTTGAACTCCAGGCTAAGGAATCTGAAATTTATCCGGTAGAAAATGGGGAGCTTTTAAAGAAGAGGAGTAACATGATAAAATCGATGTCTTTAGAATATAAAGATCTTTTCAGGGGGGGATGGAGGAAAAATGAAATTTTCTTTCCCATCTCTTCTGGAAAAAAATTATAAATCATTGTAATAAATATGCCTAATCAAGCAAAGCAATTTTTCATACTGACAACATCAAAAAATATGTTGAATGGGGTGGCTAGGTGGCACAGTGAGTAGAGCGTCGACCCTGGAGTCAGAAGGACCTGAGTTCGGATCCGGCCTCAGACACTTAATGCACACACAAACAAAAACCTAGCCATGTGACCTTGGGCAAGTTACTTAACCCCAATTGCCCTCCAAAAAGAAAAAATAAAAATAAAAAAATATGTTGAATTCTGCATATCTAGTACATAAACTCTGTTAGGCAATGGGTAGCATGCCTCATTAATAGTCACCTGGCATCATGGTTGATGATTACATTGATCGGAATTCTAAATTCTTCCATTTTTTTGTTTTTATTATGTTGCTTTATGTATTTTTTCCTGATTCTGCTTATTTCACTCTGCATTAATTTATACAAGCCTTCCCAAGTTTCTCTAAAACCATCCCTTTCATAATTTCTTACAGCAGAATATTATTCTATTGTATTTATATAGCATCATTTGCTTAGCCATCTCCCTATTGATGGGCAGCCCCTTAGTGAAACTTAAGAATCATTCATGTACTCATTCAACAAGAATTAGTTAAGCCTCTACAACATGCCAGACACTACACCAGATGCTCCACATACAAAGACAACATCAAAACAGTCCCTCTCTTCCAGGAGTATAGTCTATTAAGAGAGAACAATCTGAGCAAATACAAAAATATGTGCAAAGTAAATGCAAAGAAATTTCTGGGAAGAGTGCTCTGCAAATAAGAGGGGTAAGTAAAGGTCTCATATTGCAGGTGACTTTTGAGTTGAGCCTTGAAAGAAGACAGAAATGGAAGGTGGAGGTAAAAGGGGAGTGGACTTGAGAAATGGCAGACAGCCTAGGCAAAGGCTTGATAATGGGAGATAAAATCTCATTTATCAGACACATGGTTACAACATGCATTTCCATGTCAATTATTTGAGTAACATCCTTTTTTTCAAAAAAGGAGACTATTTGCTCTCTTTCGTAGATTAAACGTTCCCTTCACTTTCGTTGTTAATTTTGTTTCACAAATCATTTTTTCATAGACAGGGCAAAGGTAGACTTCAGAGAAGCACAGCTCAGGTTATATTTTCACAAATTCTAAATTTAGTGGAGTCCAAATCAATGAGGTTTTACTGTATTTGATTTAGTTGTCTCTTAATTGCCCCCCTCAAATTAAAAAGCCATAGGTTGTTTTAAGGAATCTATAAAAATGAATGACTATAATCATATTATAACTTCTAATCCCTGTCATAAGAATACATAATGACCAGCTATCAACACCATATAGAGGATTACCAGAGCAAGGAAAAAGCCCGACAGACTCTGAACTCAGATGCTAGATATCTTTCATTAATTCTTACAATAAGTTGTATTCTGGTTTTGTATAAAGTTGATGCTCCCAGAGAAAGCAATAACCTCATAACTCAATGGCTGTGGGTTCAAATCCCATTCCTCCCACAAATTTGCTGACTGACTCAGGGCAAGTCAATTAACTTCTTTGGGCTTTGATTTCACCCAATGTAAATTATTTCCTAGAGGGGTTTCCACTATAGCTCTGTCATGTGCTTTTAAGAAAAATGTGAAACTTGTATAGCTTGGCCGTCTTCTACAATACATCTTTATTTTATGATCCTTCTCCTCGACAAGAGTTCTTCTAGGGACCTAGGCAGAATTTCTCTTTTAATCATGAGTCTAGTTTTTATTATCAATAGTAGCATAAAAGCTCTATTGGTTAGAATTAGATATTTATGTCAGGTTCATCTGCTTAGGACATTGCTATATTTCATTAATAGTGAGAAATGTCACCCTTTTAACTAATGAAATGCATCCATAATAGAGCTATATTTTTAAAGATATATAACTAGAAATAGGCCCATATGAAAGTGTCCTGAGTATATTTGCAAGTTTATTACCAAGATTGCTTCTGTCTCACCCTGGCAGGCAATCCAAGGCTAAAAATGTTAATCTTCATTCATTGAGACTATGATTTCAGCAAGACGGGAAACACATAGGCATTTCCAAATTCCACTTATAACTTCTTTTTCTATTTAGTCCTTTGTTCTGGGGCATTTTAAGAATGTCATAGGATCTTAATTTTTTTTCTAAATATTCAAATGGCAAGTTGATACTCAACTTTGTATTACCACAATTAGGAATTCAGAGTCCCTGAGCAGCAAGGAAAGGAGGTAGTAGATGCTGCCAATAGTACTAAAGAAAGGTATAACCTATAAAACAGCAGAAAGCAAGGGGACTCAGAATTCCTGGCTTGGTATCCCTAAATTGGCCTTTATTTTACATCTGTAAAGTTAATGATTATCTTGGCAGGAGGGAGAACAAAACACAAAGTCAGAAGTCTTAACAGTAATAATACAGAAATAGCACATGATTTGAAATGTTAGGGACTGGGTTCAAATCCTGTTTCTGATGCTTATTGCCTTGGGCAAATCATTTAAGTTCATAGGGCCTCAGTTTCCTCATCTGTAAAGTGGGAGAGTTAAATGATCTCTGAAGTCTCTTCTTGCTCTCAGCGTTCACAAACTATAGCCCACTGGCTCTAGGGAGCTAAGGTTTCTGGGTAGCTTATATGTGTGTATACACACATGCACATGTGGATGGTGAGGGGAGTACTGAACATTAGGCTACCCTTTCACACCTCAGAGATCATTCGGTAAAGCTCCCTAATTTTTGTCTTATTATGCCTTTTAAATCCTTCCCTATGTGGGAAGTATGTCTGTACCATAGCTTTCCAGACTCTGATGGCATTTTGAGATTAAAGGACCCTTATAACTCTAGTTCCATGGATACTACTACTCAGCCTACAGTTTCTGATACTGTGGACCAACAGCTACAGGAAATGTAATTTCTTGATTTATGATTCATGATAAGTGCTAAATATAGGTGCCATGATGGTTCCATCAGGGACCCTAGCTACAACAACATCATTACTGCCTATGCCTGACACTGTTGATATGCCCATGTTCTAGACACAGTGGCAGCAGATGTTATCCTTCTTAGGCCTCTGTTAGTTTATTTTGGAGACATGGAATTTGACTTTTTCAAAAGAATTATCAAAGTTGGCCTTTACTGAGATAAAATGGGGGAAGAGGACTATTCCAGATTGAGCTCTGTTATAGAGGTGGATCCCCTTCTTGAGGACACTATTAATAGTTTAGTGACAAAGACAAGTCAACAAGCATTTATTAAGTGTTCACTATATGCCAAGTACTGTGCTAAGCATTGGGAATACAATTAAAAGCAGACAGAAAGAGCTTACATTCTAATCGGGGAAGACAGACTGTAAAGGAAAGCTGAAAAATCGGGGTAGGGAGAGAGGAGATACAGGTACCTGGCATAATGGTATCGTAGAGAAACTCTAGAGAGTGAGGATTACAGGCAAGACAAGGTTGTCCTGGGCATCCTCCTTAAAACAGAGATTCTAGAAAGAATCAGGGAATTAGAAGGATGAAGGGGTTGAAGGAAATTCAAATGTGTGAAGTTCACTGGTGGAATTAGCTTCCATGGTGAAGAGACTTCTGTGTCATGATAGAGAAAGTCATGAGAGGTAGGAGTACAGCCTGGACAACAATGAAGTCATGGCTGGCGTGGGTATGTGAAGTTCCCAGATTTTTTTAGGGGGTAGTGTCATCACAACCAGGACATGGATACTGCCTTCCTGAGACTCCAACAAGGAGTATCATTGTTAATAATCTTCAGAATCTTCGATAGATCCATGATCTCATTAATGTGTGCATTCCCTTTTTTTATGATGTAAATGGCAACTCATTCAAGTCTTCTCAAGTCTACTTATGTAATCCCTTTCCAACTTTTTCCATAGATCTTCCATATAGCATCTACACAATGTACTGGAGGCATTCCTATTGATTTCCTTATATTTCTTTGGTTTCAATAACATGGTAACCCATGGGAAGGAAAATGTAAGAAACAGGTGGAAAGCTGAGTTCTGGTATAGGTACAGGTATACACCTAGCCCATGCTCTATGCATATTTAGGGTTGACAAATGAGACATGAGAGATAAAATAAGATTATCCAAAAGTCTCAAATGTATCAGGGTGTTCTAGAAATGGCAAATACCAAAGAACATTAACAATGAATTAATTATATTTTTACAGACAGGAAACAATGGATTATTGATGTTGGAACAATTTCTGAATTGGGTATCTGAGAAGACTAAGATCATTGACTTGTTAGAGCAAAGATTAAAATCAATATCAAATTAAAAGAAAAAAAATGAAAATACAGTATCCAAGTGGGACAGTCCCACTTATCCTGTTTAAGCAATGTGTTTATACCTAAAAATGGGGAAAAGATAAAAGAATAGATATTTACTCATATTCTAATTTACCAACAAAGTTTAATGAACATCAGTCACTGTAAGGTGAAAACTAAAAAGCTTAGAAACTGCCTTATCTAAGAAATTCTTGATGCGCTTGCAAAGCAGCAAAATATAGCCACCAAAGGCAGTATCAGTTCAGAATATAAACTTCATAAAATCTTATTGAGGGCTGCTAGGAGGTTATGAGTTATATTCCCTCATTAAACAGTGAGAAACACTGGGGAGAACCATACATTTCACACATTTACAGAGCTTTGGCAATAGAATCAACTTAGTCATATCAAGTTGAGAATACTTAAGATTGGAACTGGAAGGCAATGTATGGACCAAAAATTGGAAGAAATCTATTTTATAACAAATTCTTTCTACTACATGAATTCTTTGCTAATCCACTAAGGAATTATAGAATTATCATCTGTAGTTTTCTCTGTTCTTTCCCAATCTCATTAAACTATCCTTTAATGGTTTTTGAATTTGTATTACTCCTGATGATGAAGCATGCTTCCTACCTCTTAACCAAGAAGTGATAGACTAGAGGTGCAGAAAGAGACATACCTTTTCAGACATACCCAATGTATCAATTTATTTTCTTGACTTGATTGTACTTATTTGTTATAAGAAAAGGCTTTTGTGGGAGATGGAAAGAGTGGGTGGTGAGAGTGATGAAAAAAAAAGAATAGAGCATCAATGAATCATTTAAAAATACACTGGAGAAAGCAGAATGGGGTTCCAGAAGAGACAGTTTTGTTATTGCCACATTAAATTCAAAACATTTTTTAAAAGGAAAACTCTACCTAATAGAAGTCCATAATTATACATGAACTTTTTTGTTTTTCCCTGTTTATTGAAATATTTGTGTTTGCTGACATGTCAGGTTTAGAATATATATATGTATATGAATACATACAGATATATGTATGCATATTTATGTGTATATACACACACAAATGCACACACACGCGCACAAATTGTGTTGCCTCCAGCCCACATTTCTTAATGACTGCTTAATGCATAGTCAGCCTGGTCTAATCACTCTTCTAAATTTTTCTTCCTAACTGCCATTTCTGTTTCTTAAAATAACATATTGGGAATTAGGATATTCAAGTTCAATGTTTTGGTTCTTCTGTTAAATGAAAAAATAGATTCTTAGCATATGGACAGGTATGTTCCATATTAAGCTTATCTGTTATCCTCCTTCCAGCTTCATCTACTAATGTTCTTTAGTTGATAAGGTTTACTTTAATCTCATCTAAAGCTATCTGTAGATTTAATTTTATTGTTTCCCTTCTCTTTCATAGTTTTCAGAGGTGATATCTTTCATCATGATCCTTTGAAATGTTTTACAAATGAGTTTGTATTTTGTAGTATCTTCTAAACTGCCAAAGCCCCTTCCACTATTACTATCTTGCAGAAGGAGTCTCAGACATCTGGAAGGAAGAAATGCAAAGTACCAAAGTGTTCTGGTACTGGTACTGAGTATCAGGAATACTAAAGATTGCTAGAGATGACAAGAAGTCTTAGGAACAGAAGACATGGAATGGTTTGAATGACAAAGGACACAGCAACATTTTGTATGTTTGACAATTCCTGATTCCTGACAATTGGGAGTTTGCTTGTAACTAATATCATAGTATCAAATCATTGGACCTATAAGGGACCTTAGAGAGGAGTCCAAGTTGCCCATTTTAGAGATGAGGAATTCTAATGCAATATGTCAAATGACCTTCCTAAGGTCACTCAAGTGTCAGAGCTGGGAGCTGAGACCAGTTTCTCTCTTTTTAAATTTGAATGCTCTTTTCATTCACTAAACCCTTCTAGTCAGGAGCTTCAGAACCTCAACATTTAACATTTAGACATTGATGGTGAATTGTGAAAGTTTTAGCAGGTCCTTAATTTTGAGGCTCATCATCATAGCGGTACATAAAACCTCTCATTTTATGGGCCCAACTTTTCCTTTGAAAGGTAGAAGTGAAGGATTTAACAGAGATGACTATTTGATGACCCTCTGATTACTAATATTGAACAAGGCATGTATCCTTACCAAAACTTATTTGCCACTGTCACAGAAAATGCTTATATCAGAATTTAAAAGAGGAAGTATTCTCTATACTTAATAGGATCTTCCAGTTGTTCCTGCTTTCTAATGGTGTTAGACTTATCAGATCAAGCCCCCAAAAGCTGCAGAGATTCCTGAAATGCATAACTCAAAAGAGTTCAGTCCAGCTATCCACATACTAAAAAACAAATGGATGAAGATTGCCTGTAACATATGGTAGGGTATACCAAATATAGAGCTAGTCCATCAGTATATTTTTTGATAAACTGCAGTTGGACAATGAACCAAGGAAGTGAGCCCACAATTAAATAATGGCTGGATTGCCTAAAGACTATAGTGCTTTTACTCACTCCAATCTTCTCTCTAAAGCAAAGGACTATCTTTTTAAAAAATCAATATTTTTTTCAGGTATTCTTTATGGCTACATGACATCAAATACCATAGTCTCTGAATAATTAAGGTTGTGGGTCACTCAATGGGCTATGAAGAGGGCCATGTTGGGTTAGGAGGAGCCTACAACATATCACCAATGAAAATTGCACAGAATAGTATAAAGGATATTACCAGGGAAATGTATGACCAGAGAAGAGATTTAAAGGAAGGCACATAGCATGCTGTGGTCTACTTATAGAGTACTTCTAATAGTACTAGGATGAGTTACACAAGATGTGAAGGCTTATATGAGTTTTGATGTGTACCACTGGAAAGTATACCATCATCAAGGACATCAGAGATCCTTCTGGTACTGGGTGAAATCCCACCTACTACCAGAAGCATTTCCTTCTCCTCCTTGATGCTAGAACCTTCCCTTTGTCAAACATCTACAATTTATCATATATATATATATATATATATACATATATGTGTATATATATCTGCTTGTACAAAAGAAAGAAGAGAAATGGGTATCAATTTCATATATGTAAATATATTCTTGATAGAAGGAAAAATTTCCTGGTAAGTAAAGCTACTCACACACACACATACACACACACATACACATGGAATGGAATCTACAGCTAGAGAAAAATTAAGTAGAGGTCTTAAAGTAAAAGTTTGATGACCTTTGATCAGGTATGATATAGAATATATGCTTATTTACATCTAGACAGCTCAACTTTGAGCTAACTTTGCGATGCCATGATGCTATAATACTTGTGCTAAATGCTTAATCATTTTTGTGATATGAATGCTTTGTAAACAGTAAAGCACTATTTAAGTTTGTGCTATGCTGATTGTATTGCACCTTACAAACATTACAGGGTATCCTCACTGAAATCTGGGACTATTCAGAGGAGGCTAATCAACTAATCTATACAAGAGAAAAATAAGAGAATGAATAATGCATATTAGTCAGATTACATCAAGCAATGGAATAGACAGACCACTGCCTTAATTCTTCAATGCTGATATCTTGGACAGGCACTGCAGATGAACCATGAATTGGAAGTGAATCCAGAATTGCATAAGTGGAGGTATAATATAAGTATCTTTTCTCTCCTTTCCTCTCCTCTCCTCTTCTTTTCTCACTGGGCCTCCTTATCTGGTCCAAGCTGGAAGTACAAGAGCCACTTGTGGGCTCAATTCCACTGTTGATATGGCATAATAGCTTTGCCTTGTTTCATTTCTAACTTGGGCCATTTTGTCCTTCTTTAGGGGGCCTGGAGTCCCCCCATTCCCAAAGGCTCACCATATTGGTGCTAGATTTAGTGTGGACACAAAGTCAGCTTTTAACCCTATTTCATCTCAGAACTCCTGAGCCAAAATGAAGTTTCTCAGTAGCAGGGATTACAGTCATGTGTTGCCACATACAGTTGTAGTATTTCAACAATTACAAATTGCTCTCTGATGCTAAAGCCCATCTTTTTAAAAATTAAACATCATTAATTCTAGTGATGCCATGTGGACACCAATTTTGGAATACCAAGAGCAAAATCACAAGTCAATAAAAGGACAATGGAAAGATGCATGATGGGTTGCTGGATATTTCCAGCAAACATTTAGGGGAGCAGTAGTGGTTTAAAAGGCATTATCTAAGGCAGGCATGATGAGAAAGAGATATGGAACAGTTATGTAGTAAAAGCAAGGAATACCCGATGGGCAACCTGAGTCTTCTATTAGTATCCACAAAATCATAAAAGACCTACAGGATGTCTTCTGCCATGCTACACAAATCTACTTCAGAGGATTCGTGAAGGGAAATGTATACAAACTACAATGAACAAGCTGGCATGGATAGGTTTTGGGCTTGACTGGAGAAGAAAATGTTCATGCCAGTGAGATCCTGAATCTATTCATGTATCAAAATATATTTATTAATTGTATTGTTTCTCTATCTCATGTAGAAGAGGCAAGGGGAAGTAGTTGCAGGGGAGGGGAAGAACAGGAAGGCAAAAAGGCAAAACCCTATTCTCATTGAATTTGGCTCAGGGAGAGAATCACATACATACTAAATGGGATATCTCACCCTGCAGGAGAGTAGGGGGAAGGGAGATAAGAGGGGGGATGATGGAGGGGAGGTTGGAAGTACCCTCTTTCAAAGAGGGACAGGATCAAAGTAGAGAATGGACCAGGTGAGGGGTGGGATGGATGGGAGGGAAATATAAGCATTCTTTTACAATATATCTACTATGGTAATGTTTTGCATAGCTATACATGTACAACACATACTGAATTGCTTATCTTCCCAGAGGGAGTGGGTGACAAGGGAGGAAGGGAATGGATCTGAAATTCAAAGTCTTAAAATTAAATGTTTCAAATGTATATAAATACTGTTATTAATACTATTCTGCATGTAATTGGGAGATAAGATGTTCAGGCTTTGGGGCTCAGAGATTCACCTTGCCCTAATGGCAAAGCCGAAGGGGGTATGGGAGTAGATATGGGAGAGAGCAGATTGGATGAGGGGATATCTAGTGGGACTGCTATTCTGGGGTGGTGGGTAGGGAAAAAAATGGGGGAAAATTGTAACTCAAAATCTGGTGGAAATGAATGATGTAAACCAGAAGTTAATAAAGCATTTGTAAAACAAAAAAATAAAAATAAAGAAATAGTATTGTTTCTACAATTTACAATGCTTTTCCTCAGCCTGGGGGCTTTTACTTACTTCCTCTGAAGCCAGGAACCAATCCTTAAGGAAGCTTATGCTAAGGTTTGCAGTTGCTTTCTACCTTTTGTGCCTGCCATAAACATACCTAATAAGTGGCTCTGGTTTTCTTAAACCAGCTGGATGAGCCATCCTTGCATAGAAAGGTAGAGATTCTCACATGCCATAAGAACTTCATCAGAACCTGTTACTCAGTCCCTATTTGTATGCTTTTCCCTGGTACCTCTTGGGAGGCTCTGACCTTAACCAATGAGTTACAAGGACTCACATGGATTAGTTTGCCCTGCTGATCTTAAGGGTCAAGCTGGTCCTGCCCTAAGGTCAAACACATTCCTGAATTTCCTAGCTTTAAGAAATCTTCTGGAGTAGTACTTTATTATCTTCTAATGATGTCCTTTCTTCCAAACCTATGTGATGCAGTAGATATAGTGCTGGTCCTAGAGTCAGGAAAACCTAAATTCAAAGCCAGCCTTAAACATATATTAGCTGTGTGAACTTGGACATGTCACTTAAACTGTTTGCCTCAGTTTTACTCGTTTCTAAAATGGAGATAATAACAGTACCCTCCTCCCAGGGTTGTTGTGAGAACCAAGTGAGATAATAATTGTAAAGCACTTAGTACAGTGGCTGGTCATTATATAAATGTTAGCTATTTTTATTAGCAATCACTATCTCTTAGCTAGCCTGGAGCTACATAAACTATGTGCCAGTTAGGTGGCAGGGGAAGGGAAACTGGCCCAACCAGATTTGAAAACTTAAGAAAACTAAAAGAAACTATTAAGGGAGAAATCTGGTCTAATTGACTGAAGTAATGCTTGTTAAAAATAAAATCTAAACCTGAACATAATTGCTATTAAATGGCTAATTAATAATAGTTATGAAAATAGCAAGCATTTATATAGTACTTTAAATGTTAACTCATTGCATTCTCACAATAACCCTGAGCTGTTGATGCTATTATTATCCCATTTTACAGATAAGGAAACTGAGGCTGAGAAAGGTTAAATGACTTGCCCAAGGTCACATAGCTAGTAAGCATCCTAAACAGGATTGAATTCGGGTCTTCCTGAAGACCAGGTTCAATTCCATGTCCAATGTTCTATGTTCTGCACTACCTAGCTGCATAGTTGCAAAAAGCTGACTTTTTAAAAATGGCTTGGATCATTCATTTTGCATAGAGGTATCAACAGAAGTGTTGCAGTTCATGGTAATTTTACGAGATTTCTAGGTTAACATCAGGAAGGGCAATAAAAAGTGACTTTGTCAACTCCTTCACTTAAACACACACACACACACACACACACACACTTCAACACTAATCAAGCATCAATTGTTTTTCCATTTCTACTAAAGGCAAAGATGAGGATATGTTTATATAGTCATCTTGGTTAGACTATAAGGCATAAATAGCTATTATAATTCATACCAAGGAGACAGAACTTTTATGGAAAATGCTAAATAGAGAAATTGATTTCATAGGAACTGTTATAAATTTGTGACCATCCAAATAAAATCAGTGCAGGGCTTCTCAATAATAGCAAGAAATTTAGTTATAATGCATTAATGATGCTTATTATCTATAATGAATCTTTTTTCCATTTGACCTATGAATGAATGAAAAATATGAAGCACTTACTATGTACAAAGCACTATGCTGTGTCAACAATATATATTAAATATGCATAATACATACAGATGTATATGTATATGCACATATATGTATTTAAGACATGGGTGTGTGTATGTATGTATGTATGTGTGTGTAAGACAGTCCTTGCTCTCAAAGAGTTCATATGATAGTGACAAAACCTTTGACAAGCTTACATTTCCCAATTTTATCTCTCAGTTGATATTAACAATCAGGATTATTGAACAAAGTTGATAGGCTCTAAGGGGAAGCAGCTGTGTGCCTGACTCAGGAAGGATCACAGCTGTCTGTACTTATTAATTATACCCTTTGGGATATAAAAAAGCTGTTAGGATGATCTTCTGATTCTGGTAATAGGTAGGGGAGGCATGGCTACAGGAACTAGGTCCCTGGGGAAAGAGTATGAAGTTTGTTATTGAGTTGTTACTGAGAGTGGTGGCCTAAAAGATTATGCCATGATGGGAATTTTGGGGGGGTGCAGATCCCAGGTAAGTTTAATGTTGTGTTGGGTATGGATTTCCCATAATTTTGTGGGTGTCTATGGGTCTAGTTTCCTGAAGGGTTAGCATTGTCCCTAGGGGAAACCTTGATTTAAGAAGACTAAGTAGAATAAGAACTCAGGTACTACAAGGGTAGCCAGAGACTGAGTGTGTACTGACTGGTCCTGGTGAGTGATTTTTTGCTGTTGGGCACTATGATGAGAAGCCTTGCCCAAAATTATTTTAAATGATGTAATTTTGAGCCTTTCTAGTTTCTACAAAGGAAAAGAGGGCACCCAACATTGGAATAGGGAAAATACTATCAGTGAGTAGAACCCTGTCAAAAAGTATCTCTGTGGGGGCAGCTAGGTGGCGCAGTGAGTAGAGAATCGGCCCTTGAGTCAGAAGGACCAGAGTTCAGTTCCCGCCTCAGACACTTAACACACATACAAACGAAAACCTAGCCATGTGACCTTGGGCAAGTTACTTAACCCCAATTGCCCTCCAAAAAAAAAAAAAAGTATCTCTGTGATTTCTATCAAAGAATCTTGTTTGATCATAATATATGCATGGGGTTGTGCTGTTTGGGGGTTTTTTTGAAGAAGAGTTTTTAAGGTTATTTTGTTCTACCAAGTCAAATGTTTTCTTGGAGGGGGGTAACTAATAAACTATACACACAGTGAGTTCTTGTCTCTTCTATATTCATAGTCAATTATGAATTTGTAAAGATATTATCTAGTTTAGAAAATCATCTTCAAAAGCCTGTCTCTTGGGGCGGCTAGGTGGCGCAGTGAGTAAGAGCACCGGCCTGGGAGTTGGGATGACCCGAGATCGAATCCAGCCTCAGAAAATGAGCACCCACACACAAATAATGACTAGCCGTGTAACCTTGAGCAAGTTACTTAACCCCAATTGCTCATAAAAAAAAAAAAAGCCTGTCTCTGCACTTGTGAATTTTATGGGTGACCACTCCTCCTGTATTTGTAAGAGTTGGAGTGCCCAAAGGAGATGGTTCTGTTTTGTTGCTACTTTTCTTACAATGCTTTTTCAGCAAATATTTTTACATTGAAATAATTCATAGCATCATAGAACTAGAGTTGAAGGGGAGACAGAAGATTTGATGTACCCCATTTTACATGTGATGAAAGTAAAGCCCAGGGAAGTTGGAACTTGCTAACGGTTACATAGGTAGCAAGTGTCAAAAGCAGGATTTGAACTCTAAGACCAGGAGGACTCTTTCCATTGTATCAAGCTACTCCAATTGTATCATCTGGCTATTGAAATGCAAATAAATTCAGTTCTGAATAAAAGGAGTATGCTTTTGCCCCTCCAAAATAAACAAAAACAAACCCACCACACAATCACAAAATAAAAATCACACAATAAAAACCACAGAATTTACAAGGAAAATGGGGTTAGGAGTACAATGCAAGAAACTTTATGAGTGACACCTAAAAAACCCCTGGAACTTAAAAAAACTGTAGCATGATTTCATACATGTTAAATGGTTAAGAAATTCATAAATATTACACTAAATAGTGAGCACATGGTTGCCTCAGTATATTACTCAGCCTGCACCCAGGGTTGCATAACCAAATTAAACCTGATTAGTCCAAAGAGACTATGAAGGCATAGTCATTTGGGAGATAAGAGTAGAGGAAATGCCTCACTGTGAAAGGCCAGGCTGCTGCATCAGGGGAAATCTATATAAAACAGATCAGACTCTTCTAGTGCCAAGTGATAAAATGGGCATAGACTGAAATTTCACCAAGACCTTGGGTGAGCCAGACCTTCAGGAGGAGTAGAAATCTGGAATGTTCTATGCATCTACCTTTATGGGTGCAACTGCCATTTTCTAGACTCTCCCTCTAGTCATCACTCAAAAACATTTCTATTAAAATTATTCACACAATTCAAATTTGAGTGGCTCTTATTTACTGTACATTATAACATTCTCCATCTTTTCTCAGAGATATTGGTATCTAAGCCATAGTCTCTCCCTCCACTCCAGTAGCTGCCCTTATACTAGGAAACTTCTGGATAATCTGTAATATTCTCTCAAATACCCTCACTTCACATTTCCTCCATTAGCTGAAATTCTATGTCCTTATTCCACTATTCCATCTCAGTCACACATACATCAGATGATGGGTGACCGTTTTGATCTTCCCATCTCCCACAAGTGTTCCGCTCTCATGATCAAGAACTAGGAAATTCCTTTATTCTATCATAATCTTCAAACACTTTGTCATTGCCTATGCCTTATCTCTCTTAAACATTTGCATTTTGATCTTCAATCCTTCTACTCTCAGGAATTTCTCAAGCTGTCATTAACACTGACTTCTTGGTGAAATGAGCTCAACTAAAATTATACTTTAGATATTCTCTCTTGGGGGCAGTAGGTGGCTCAGTGAATAGAGCACCAGCCCTGGAGTCAGGGAGACCTGAGTTCAAATCCAGCCACAGACATTTAACACTTACTAGCTGTGTGACCTTGGGCAAATTACTTAACCCCAATTATCTTGCGCTCCTCCCCTCCAGAAAGCCAAAGAGAGAGAGAGAGAGAGAGAGAGAGAGAGAGAGAGAGAGAGAGAGAGAGAGAGAGAGAGATGTTCTCTCTTGATCATCTTCATTGTTTGTCATGGGTTCAAGGAATGCCTCCACGCCTTTATCTCACAGATCAATATCCAACCATAGTCATAGTCTCTTTACTGAGTTCCAGTACAAGATCACAAATTGCCTATTGAATATTTTGAACTGAGCCCAAATGACTAAAAGAGAGTTCACAATCTTTCCCTCCAATCCTATTCCTCTTGTGAACTCACCTATTCCTGTTAAGAAAATCATCCTTCAAGATGACGGAGTAGAAACAGCATTTCCAATGTGCTCTGCCCCACACCAATTTCAAACAATGTGAAAGGGGACTCCGAACAACTTCTGGAGCCACAGCACCCACAGAATGGCACAGAGAAGCTAACCTCCTGCTGAGGACAGCCCAGCAGCCCTGCAGGGAGTGGCCAGTGCAGCCCTCTGAGAGCAGGCAGCACAGTGCGCTGGGAACCAACAGCTCATCACGGAGCCAAGCCCAGGTCCGAGGTTTTAGCCCCAGGGCGGCCAGGTCTTCAGCCCGCTGAAGGGACCCCAGAACACCAGCAATTGTGGAGATTCCAGAATTATCAGCACAGATATGCCTAGGACAAAGTGAGAGGTTAGTGCCCTATGGACTTTGGGACCAGTATTTGGGGAACGCGTGGCTTCATCCTCTGGGGGTGAAAAGCTGCTGAAGAAACTGCAGCACAGAAACCATTTTGCAGCATCAGTAGTGGCTCTAGCTCCTGGTCTGTGAACTGTAGGGAGATCCAGCAATCAGTCTGGGGGTTAATTGATCTTGCTTTAAACTGCCTGGATCTGGATTGTGGTCTGGGGGGGAAGTTTGGGGTAGGTATCCAATTTTCCAGAGTGGGTGGAGGCTTTACAGAGGCCACCCAACTGGTGGAAGTTGTAAAGACCCCACGTTTGGGCGGAAGCTCCCCTGTCTGGTGGCAGAATCCTACTGTGGCAACAAGCCCAAATATCAAGTAATTAAGTGGCAACATGCCTAGGCAAATGAAACAAAATAAACAGAAAAGTTCAACATTGGACTCCTATTTTAGGGGCAAAGAGGCTCAAAGCATGGAGGAGGACTGTGAGGTCAGAACTCCTGCACCAAAAGCCCCAAATGAAAATACAAGCTGGCTACAGGCCATAGAGGACCTTAAGAAGCAGATAAGAGAAGTGGGGAAAATTTGGGAAGAGAAATGAAAAAGATGCAAGAAAAGTATGAAATGACAGTCAACAGCCTGACTGAGGAAAATAACACCTTAAAAAATAGACTAACTCAAATGGCAAAAGAGGCTCAGAAAGGCAATGAGGAGAAGAATGCCTTAAAAAGTCAAATTTGCCAGATGGAAAAAGAATCTCAAAAGCTCACTGAGGAGATTCATTCCTTCAGAGTTAGACTGGAGCAAATGGAAGCTAGTGACTTTATGAGAAATCAAGATACTATTAAACAGATCCAAACAAATGAAAGAATAGAAGGCAATGTGAAATATCCCATGGGAAAAACCACTGACCTGGAAAATAGATCCAGGAGAGATAATTTAAAAATTATTGGACTACCTGAAAGCCATGATCAAAGAAAGAACCTAGAAATCATCCTTCAAGAAATTCTCAAGGAAAATTGCCCTGATGTTTTAGACCCAGAGGGCAAAATAGAGGTTGAAAGAATCCACCGATCACCTCCTGAAAAAGATCCCAAAAAGAAAACTCCCAGGAATATTATAGCCAGGTTCCAGAATCCCCAGATCAAGGAGAAAATACTACAAGCAGCCAGGAAGAAACAATTTCAATATTGTGGAAACACAATCAGAATAGCCCAGGACCTGGCAGCTTCTACACTGGGGGATCGAAGAGCATGGAATATGATATTCCAGAGGGCAAAAGAGCTGGGATTGAAGCCAAGGGTCACCTACCCAGCAAAACTGAGTATCTTGTTTCAGGGGAAAATATGGTCATTCAGTGGAATAGAGGGCTTTCAAGCATTCTTTTTTTTTTCTTTTTTGGAGGGCAATTGGGGTTAAGTAACTTGCCCAAGGTCACACAGCTAGGTTTTTTTGTTTATGTGTGTTAAGTGGCAGAGGCTGGAACTGAACTCAGGTCCTTCTGACTCCAGGGCCAGCACTCTACTCACTGCGCCACCTAGCCACCCCCCGATTTCAAGCATTCTTGATGAAAAAAACAGAGTTGAATAGAAAATTTGACATTCAGACACAAGAAGCAAGAGATGCTTGAGAAGGTAATCAAGGAAAAGAAATCAAAAGGAACTTATCAAAGTTGAAGTATTTACATTCCTACATGGAAAAACAATAACTGTGTTTGATGAAACCTTTCTCATTATGAAAATAATTGAAGAAGGGTACATGGCATATGTTCACAGGTATACATGGATAGAGGGAACAGGTTGAATTTGATGGGAAGGGATGATTCTTTTTTTTTTGGAAGGCAGTTGGGGTTGGGTGACTTGCCCAGGGTTAAGCAGCTGGGTTTTTGTTTGTGTGTTGGCTGTCTGGGGCCAGATCCGGGCTCGGGTACTTCTGGCTCCGGGGCTGGCGCTCTGCTTGCTGTGCCACCTAGCCGCCCCAAGGAAGGGATGATTCTTAAGGGGTAAAGTCAAGAGGTGAGAGAGGAAAGTGGCAAGAGGAGATGGAGAGAGACAGGGTAGGGTAAACTATCTCATGTAGAAAAGGCAAGGGGAAGTAGTTGCAGGGGAGGGGAAGAACAGGAAGGCAAAAAGGCAAAAGCATATTCTCATTGAAGTTGGTTCAAGGAGAGAATCACATACATACTAAATGGAATATCTTACCCTCACTCACTCTCCTGAGTAGGGGAAAGGGGGATGAGAGGGGGGATGATGGAGGGGAGGGCATTCTGGGGAGAGGGGAGGTTAGAAGTACCCACTATCAAAGAGGGACAGGATCAAAGTAGGGAATGGACCAGGTGGGAGGTGAGACAGGTGGGAGGGAAATATAAGCAGTCTTTTACAATATATCTACTATGGTAATGTTTTGCATAGATATACATGTACAACACATACTGAATTGCTTATCTTCTCAGAGGGAGTGGGTGACAAGGGAGGAAGGGAATGGATCTGAAAATCGAAGTTTTAAAATTAAATGCTTCATAAGATGTCCAGGCATTGGGGCTCAGAGATTCACCTTACCCTAATGGCAAAGTGGAAGGGGGTATGGGAGAAGATATGGGAGAGAGCAGATTGGATGAGGGGATATCTAGTGGGACTGCTATTCTGGGGTGGTGGGTAGGGAAAAAATGGGGGAAAATGTAACTCATAATCTGGTGGAAATGAATGATGTAAACCAGAAGTTAATAAAGCATTTGTTTAATTAATTAAAAAAATAAAAATAAAAATTATCTATCTCAAAAAAAAGAAAGAAAATCATCCTTCTAATCACCTAAGATTCACAACATTGGTGTTATCCTAAACTAACCTCCCTGGAGTGGGATAATATCTAATTCTTTACCAAATCTTGTTGATTCTATTTCCACATCTCTCACATCTCCATTTCTTGACTCAAGAAACCACCCCCTTAATTCAAGTCCTCATCACTTCTCACTATTGGGCTCCCTACCTCAAGTCTCTTGCCAGTCTAATGCATTCTTCATATAGCTGCCAAAGTGATTCTCTTAAAGCGTTCTCCTACTCAGGAAACTCCAGTGGTTCCTGATCACCTCCAGAATCAAGTATAATGAGCTCCTCTGGCACTTAAAATATTTTACAACCAGATCCTACATTATGATTCCAGTCTTTTTACATATTATTCCACTCCATTAATTCTATGGTACAGACATACTGGCTTTTTTCCCCTTTTCCTCATATACCATCTGTGGATATGGAACAAACTTGGAATAATAATACTATTTATATAGTGCTTACACTTACTAAGGTGCCAGGCACTGTGCTAAGGGATTTACAAATATTTTCACATTTGATATTTATAACAACCCTGTAATGTAGATGCTGTCATTATATACCATCTTCATGGCTTTGCACTGACTGACGTCTATACCTGTGATGCTTTCCTTCCTCATCTCTAACGTCTTGGTTTCCTTCAAGATTTGGCTTGTCACTTTCTGCTTAAGGTCTCTTTAGGTCTTACACTCTCTATGATTTGCAGAACCTGGATGGGCAACTATAATGCATGGCTGGTCCAGTATGTTGAAGTTTGCCTCAGTTCCGTGAAAATTGTGTTATCTGTGCATGGGGTTCTCAGATTCCACAATGTAGATAAACCCTATTGCATTTTATAGACCCAGTTTAATCCATGAGAACCTTGTCTCTAACTTTCAAGAGCCTTGAATAATGAATAATTCTGGGTGGCACAGTAGAGAGATTGCTAGGCCTGGAGTCAGGAAGACCTGAGTTCACCAGCCTCAGACATTTACTAGCTATGTGACTCTGAGCAGGTCATTTAACCTCAGTTTGTTTCAGTTTCTTCATCTGTAGAATGGAGATAATGACGGCATCTACCTCCCAAGGTTGTGAGGATCAAATGAGATTATTTGTAAAATGCTTAGCACAAATGTTTGGCTCACATAGACACTTTAAAAATGCTTGTTTCATTCCTTCCTTTAGGTCCCTTCCAACTCTCTATGTGTGATCCTGTCTGGCCAAACAGTGGACTGACTCATGAATAGAGAGAGTACCAGACTAACTAGCTATATATTTAAAGAGGATACACTTCTTTATGGGAAAGGAGGTAACAGATTCTGAAAAATCAAGAAAAGTTAATCAGGAAAATCCTATCCCTTTTGTGACATAACCAGGCTGCCAAGTACATTGGGTTGTCATTAAATCCTGGATATCAGTTCACTATGAACTGTATCTGACATCCAAAGCTACTTTCCTAAGTCAATATCAATGTTGAATAGAAACCACTGATCAACCAAGTGAAAGGCTTTTTGGTTTTTTTTTTATAAAATGGATTCCAACGTGGAAAAAAAAATTCAGTGGAGAGTCTGTAAATATCTTGACTGTAATGGTCCTGACTTGGCAGAGCTGGTTTCTTTGTGGTTTAGCTAGGTCAGAGAGGATGCCCCTGGCATCTAACTAAATTCCAGGCAACTACAATCTAGCAGCATGTAGCACTTGACCACTTAGATGTTCAGAGTAGATAAACTCAAGAGGGTCATAAGGTAGGCTTGATCTGGCTGATGAAGATTGGGTCAATAGCTCAATGTTTCCAAAACCTATTTCACCATGGAATACATTAGGACTTGGAGTATATTGACAGAACTTATAAATTCCAGTTGAAAGAAGGCCTGTGGACATGGAACATACCTGGAATAATAATACTATTTATATAGTGCTTACACTTACTAAGGTGCCAGGCACTGTGCTAAGGGCTTTACAAATATGATCACATTTGATACTTATAACAAGCCTGTAATGTAGATGCTGTTATTTTTCCGTTTTACAGTTGAGAAGCAATATTCTATGTACTACATTACCTAGCTGCCTCTAAAAGATTTTGTAATTTATGTTTTAGCAGGCAAAACGGTAAATTGAGATTTATTTTTTCTTTTATAGCTCCTCTTCCTACCACATTGAGCATGGTCTACAGTGTGGAAAATCCCGCCTTGGCTAATTACAGGTTTATCTAGAGTCTGACTTGGACCACTTTGGTGATTGTCCTGCTTCCCAGACTGATTTTCTTGCCTTTTTTCCTGATTACATGTTCAAAGGATCACAGATTTACAGTTGGAAGGGACTTTGGAGGTCATCCAATCCCCTCACTTTATGTGATGAAACTGGATCTTTAAGGGGTCAAATGACTCTCCCAAGGTCATGAAGAACAATAATGGGTGCTCAGAGCAAAGAGAAGAGGACGTTGTCCAAAAAAATGGAACTGTGTCTTTGCTGGACTACCAGTGACTCCCATTAGTATAGTCAACAAAAATGCTAACTACTAGTGAGCCCAGCATGGCTGGGTATTATGCCTGATCCCTCTGCACCAAAAGGTCTTTGCGTTCTAGTCTCATCCATGAGTGAAACATGCTCAATCTTTGAATTGTTTTGTTTTTCTCTTTGGTGCTTTGAGCCCCACCCCAGAGACCTGCAAGAAAAATTCCTTAAAATTGTGGTTTTTGGCTCATGTCTCCCTGGAGTGGGGACTGGAAAGGTATTCAATATACAACATGAATAGGCTATAAGATGACTATTTATTTCTTTCAAACTAAAGAAATTATCAACTTAATCTTTTAAACCTAAAGCAGTTTGCTGTACTGCTAAATGGGCAGTTAGGTGGTGCAACTGACAAAAAGCTGGGACTGGAGTCAGGAAGACCTGAGTTCAAATGCTGCCTCATACACTTCTTAGCTATGTCACCCTAGACTTAAAAGGTTAAATCACCTTAACCTCTTTATTCTTCAGTTTCTTCAACTGTAAAATGGGGGAAATAATAGCACCTACCTTCCAGGGGTTTTATGAGGATCACATTAGAATAATATTTATAAAGCTCTTAGTACAGTGGCTGGCACATAGGAGACACTATATAAATGCTTATTCCCTCCCACCTCCTACTCCAGTTCCACTCTGAACTTTCCAAACGAATCCAACCCAGTCAGTCCATGTATTCTGTCAAGTCAGGCCAGGGGATTTAACTCATCCCCATCACTTGTCATATTCTTCCCATGAAGTGCTGTATAGAGAACTCCACATCTCATAAACTCACAAAGTGGCTTCTGAAGGCTGGACATGTCCATTTCTGGATTTCTGTTCAGTTGCATATACTCTGAAAAGCAGTAAAATAGATGTAGAAGGCAAGGTCCTAAGATCTAAGCTCAGGGTCACCTAAGGCCACCCATGTACTTTAGCTATCACATGGATTTAGTAGCATAGATTAGGGAGGGGCACTGGATTCTATCTTCAAGAAGGGGTTTGAATAGTTCTAACATTATCTGAAGACTGGAAAAGAAGGCAGAGGATGGGTCACTCACATTTAAAAGTTTAGTGAATCAGAAGCTCTTCTTGCTTGGTAGCTAAACAAGGAGATTGCTTTGTTGTTCCTTCAGCACTGAGACATATGTGTCCCTGGGGGTTTCTGAAGAAACTCCAGCATATACTCACTGGGATGTATACTCCTTCCAAGGTATACAACCTCTGCTACAATTAAATGAACTCATCCACAGTAAAAGGTAAAGATTCCTGCTAAAGAGGCACACTGTTTAATGTAATCTTGGCCTCATATCTATGTGAAACGGAATAGGGAGTGGGCAGGGAAAGTGAGGTATGATAAAGGCTATAAAGTTGGGTATGTTTCTTATATTTTTCTGGTACAGATATGGCTTGTTTTGTAAACAGTGTAGAAGGTCAATAATACATCAGCATACAGGAATTCCCCTAAGGTTGATCCTGCATAAAACAATGTGGTTACCTAGAGGCAAATTCATAACAATGTTTAATAAACCAGGGAATGGGCAGTGTGACCCATCAATAATGACTTGGAATAACTGACTTCAGTGACACACACACACATATGTATATTGTATTATGTTTTCATATATATATATATTACATATGTGTATATATATATATATTTTATTCCCTCAATGATGGTTTAGAAAAGATAAGTCTTTTTTTAAGTAACTGATCTGATAATCAGACTTTAAAGGAAGAGAATAGAGGAACAGAAAAGCTGTCTTCTGCAAAAAGCACATATATTATGGGAGAAATGTTTAATTTATCATTATACCCATAGTATCAAGGGACAATGTAAAAGAACAATACATTTTTCAAATCCTGGCATACTAAACCAACTGCTTTCCCAGATGCACTTCAACAGGATTGTCCATCTACCAGAGAAGTGAGCAGTATGATGCAATAGTTTTCTATTGCACTTTCACTCTTCAGTAAAAGGATGTCAGTTCAAATCCTGCTTCTGATGCTTGCTAGTTGTATGGCTCTGGGCAAATCACTTATGTTTCCTACTCTGTAGTTTCCTCATTTGGAAAATGAGGGGATTGTGCTATATGGCTTCACAGGTCCCTAAATCTATGGTTTCATTAGAATCTTATAAGAACCTGTGAAGTAGGTACCCCAAGTATTAACCCATTTTTGTAGATGAGGAAACTGATATTTGTGGAAATTGAATGGCTTGTTCATGACCACAAAGTTAAGTGTCACAGACTTTAATCTTTATCTCTTTGATTCCAAGTTCAACACTCTAGCTACTCTTCCATGACTGGATTCAACTAAAAGTGACTCTATTAATTTGTAAAATTCTTCACAAGTCACCTTCTCCCACTTAAAAAAAAAAAAAAAGATGGCAAACCACCATTTTCATGTAGAAAATATAAGAAAAGCTCATTACAACCTAGGGATTTATTCAAATGGTAGGAGAATCCTGACACAAATATTCTCCAAGATTGATATAGTTTGAAGCAGGTTGTGCATGGTTTTGCTGTTCAACTTGCAAGTAATTTGTAAAGCTAGAGTCAGTCTTGACTATGAAACATTGTATCACTGTGATTGGAATCAATAGTTCTTACACTGTCATTTGTCACATATTTACAAGGCTGAAAAATAGTTCATTTTGTCCTGATCCCATAACTCAAAAGATTGAATCAGAACCCTGGAGGGGATCCGCCAGGCCCGACACATTCATTACTGATCACTCATCTTTGGTGATGCTATAATCATAGGTGTACCAAAATAGAAGATCAAGGAAAATTAAAACACCTTGAATGTCATGAGAGCTTAAATCTTGTGGGTTTCAAATATTTAAAAAGAAAATTCTGCTGGGTTTCAGTCATTGGAACAAAATGTAGGAAATTACCAAGATGAAAATCCATTTTAAGTTGATTTTTCTTCTCACCCACTCTTGAAACATCAACGGCATCATTTAAAAGAGAGAGAGAGAGAGAGAGAGGGGGGGGGGGGGGGGGGGGGGAACCACTAGGAGGAACATTCAAAATCCAGAGTTAATGATCCAAAAACTTCATAAAGTATACTTCTTGCAGTCACCTAACAGAGTTCATAAAATGACCTTTTTTTTCCTCATGAAAGATTTGTAGATCACATTTTAACGTAATGCTTCCAATTTTCAGATAAAGGCATTATGAATTATAAAACTAGTGTCTGTGAAGTCTCAAATCCCAATCCTCTAATATTTCAGACAGAAGGCTTCATAAAGATTGTTCATAAAGTTTTTGTACATCTGTTAGCAGAAGCAAACAACAATGAATTGCAGAATTAAGATAGTAAAAGGACAGATTTCTGTGTTATTAATGATGTATTTTAAAGGATAATTTGCCTCCTGCTGCTAAAGTATAGCATGTAGTACAACTGAGTAACTTTTGTGGTTATCAATTCAAGTGTATAGCCAACAACCAAATAATGAATGATCATCACTTGACCCAGCTTGATTGCACAAATCTCCCCAAATACCAAGATCACAGCCATCTAACTGACACAGTCAGGCTAATAGAGATCAATCCATTTGTCAGATCTCAAGTTTTTATTATTCCCCTCCTCACTTTCCCTCGAATTCCAAATGAACTCCCCAAAGCTTAATTCACCAGTGTTGTAAGGACAGAGCCCAACACTGAACATCCATGCAGCATTTTAGGGCTTACCCCCACAACAACCCTGTAGAGTAGGTATTAATATTATCTTCATTTTACAGAACAAAAATTGAAACTGACAAAGGTTAAATGACATGTTCAGGTTCACCCAGCTACTACCTGCCTGGAGCTATATTCAAATCCTGGTCTTCTCAACTCTAATTCCAGTGTTCTATTCACTACACCATCCGGTAAGCATTATTATCTCTACGTTTAGGCTGGAAAAAAATGTAGCTCAGAATAGTCTTGTGACTTGTCCAAGGTCAAATAGCTGGTAAACCTCAATAGTCAATATTAAGTAGAAGTCTTCCTTCCTCAAAGAATGATGTTCTTTTCAATACACCATGTTGGCTTTGTTTGAATAACGCCTAAAATTGGTATACTAACAAAAAATGTTTCATATCACTACAATCTCTTTTCATTGATAATTCTAATTTGTTTTTGCTCTGCTGTATTACTTTAATCAAAATTAATTCTGTTAGATGAACTTTTAAAGAAACTGCCTCTCCTTTAAATATTCTTGTTCTACAATAAAATTCTATTTAAAATGACCACATTATGTATTTTAAAAAATACTAGTAAAACATTTATAAAAGCACTTTTTGTACTAGTAAAGGACTTTAAATAAAATATCTGCCCAGCATTTGAAAAGTGGCTCAGCAACTTGTGGTACATGAATGTAATGGGATATTGCTGCACTGTGAAAAATGAAAATAAAGAAAAGATTGACTAAATTGTGCATCCCCTTTGATCCAGAAATACCACTACTAGGTCTGTATCCAAAAGAGATCATAAAAAATGGAAAAAGGACTCACATTTACAAAAATATTTATAGCAGCTCTTTTTGCTGTTTGCAAAGAATTGGAAATTGAGGGGATACCCATCAACTGGAGAATGATGGAACAAGATGTGGTATATGAATGTAATGGAATAGTATCATGCTGTAAGAAATGATGAGGAAGCAGATTTCAGAAAAACCTGGAAAGACTTATATGAACTAATCCTGAGTGAAGTGAGCAGAACCACAAGAACAGTATACACAGCAACAGCACCATTATACAATTATTAACTATGCTAGACTAAGCTCCTCTCAGTAATGCAACAATGCAAGACAATTCCAAAAGACTCATGATGGAAAATGCTAAGCACATCCAAAGGAAAACTATGGAGTCTGAATGCAGATCAAAGCATACTATTTTCACTATTTTTTGTTTTTTCTTATGTTTTTTTCCCTTTTGTTCTGATTCTTCTTTCACAATATCACTATTATGGAAATATGTTTAACATGAGTGTACTTGTATAACCTATATCAGACTGATTGTCTTGGGAGGGGGGGAAGGGAAGGAGGGAGAAAAATTTTCAACTCACAATTTTATAAAAATGAATTTTTAAAAATGAATGTTGAAAACTATCTTTACATGTAATAGGAAAATAAAATACTATGGGGGGAGGAGAGAAAGACAAGCCAAGATGCTACTAGAAGTAATGAAAAACCTGAATAAAAATTTAAGCCTATTTTAATGGAAAAAGTGCATTAAGTTATAGAGAATAATAGAATCTAACCATAGATTAGAACAGAATCCAATAACATCACTATTAGCAGAGTCAGAAGGCTAATATTCAAGCCTCATTGGTATATAAACACTGTAGTTTTTATTTTGCTTTTTTTTTTTTGGAGGGGGAGACTTGTAATTAACCAATTCATATTTCACCACAATTGAGCAGAGCCCACATTAGACACCAATATATCAATCAAGGAAGTTCTTTGGTTGGGAGGAAAGGTCCAGGTTCCTCTCTCCTGCCAACCTTTCCCTAGTGGCAAGTCTGTTCCTATTAAAGCTGCCGCAAAAACTCCAAAAACTTGATGCCAGCACACACAGACCTTCCAGGAACTTTAAATGTTCCCAAGTCTAAAGTAAACCTTCCAAGGAGAATCAAAGAATACAGGGGATTCTGGCATAGCCCTGTCTAGTTGAGTCAGTGCTTCATGTGGAGAACAGGGGGTCAGAGCACCCCCAACCTAGACATTATGATGGAACAGGGAAACCTTTCTTTTTACTCCCCGGTTGGAGTTATATCTTGTCTTTTCAGAAGTTGCCTCCAAGACACCCATCATCAGGAAACCTCTTCCTCTTCTTCTTTTAAGTACTTTGTGTCATTAGCTTTTCCAGTTTAGCAGATGATTAGGGCACTCAACCCAACAATGTTTCGAATATCCAAAAAGAAGCAGAGTATATCTATGCTTCTTCTGACAGGTGGGAGGGGCAGTGTGAGGACCTGTTCCACTCAAGGTTGGTTCCAAAGAAGAGATGGAAAAAGATAATTTCTCTTTTTTGTTCTGTTTTCATAGAAGTGAAAAAAAATAGGGGCTCAGTTAATGGTAGTTTCCCTAACCTTTTTATTCCTTCTCTTTTTTATTCTTTTCTACAAGGTATGTCACTCTGGAGAGGAGATGATGAAAGAGTATATAATAGAAAATGAAGACAATGTAAAAATCAAAGAGATCAATAAAAATTATAAAAGATTTTCTAAATGCTGGCCAATTCACCTACTTTTAAGTGGATGACAACCTAGACTTATGCTTTTTATATGAAGAAATAAGTAAATTCATTTGGCTTCACCTATACCTTTCATCTTTAATTTTTAAAACCGTATTCAATTCAAGGCACTCTAAAGCCACATATTTTGCATTCACCTATATCCATCTTTAGGTCAAGCTGAAGAGTCCATTTGTCATTTTTAATTTCAAAAGAGATGGAAAGATATGACCTTTGAAATAAAAATGATAATATTAATTTACATTTGTGTAGCACATCAAGGTTTACAAAGTATTTATTGTTGACTTTTGTCAACTTTAAGAAACCTTGAAAACAACATACAAATTTAGCAAAGGGAGTTACCTCCCCAGGAGTTCCTTAATACCAATGAAACACATGTCCAATCTAAAAAGGAAAATTTATATATAAACAGATTCAGTTTTTGGTTCTAAGATTTTTGGAACTAGAAGGAGGGCCAGAGATTATTCATTCCAACTTCACCAATTAAAATTGAGGAGACCAAGAGATGGAAACTGATTCGATTTACATTGTGTGACACTTTATATTTCAGTCTGTAGACCTCCATGAAGCATGATACTGTGGTTTGTGATTGGATATACCAACTTCTATATTGGATATACCAACTTCTATACTTCAATGGCTTCATCATCTGATTGTTGTGACTATTCCTTCCTAGGGCATAGATCATATCCTGTCCATGCCTTCTCAGTCTATATAACTTTTATCTCTATCCTTCCTTAAATCCCCCATAGAAGGTCAAGTAAATGTGACAGAAGCCCTCCTGGAGGTCTTCTGATATTCCACAGGTAAAAAAAAAAATAACAATCAGGCTGTCTGTCCTTTTAACCCTGGCCTTTTAAATATTTTATTTTCCCCAATTACATGGAAAATAATTTTTATCATTCTTTTTGAAAAATATTGAGTTCCAAATTCTGTCACTCCCTCCTTCCACTCTCCCCTCCTTGAAAATGCAAGCAATTTGATTATAGCCTTAATCCTCACTTTCAATGCATGGCCAGTCTACCTCCTTTTTATTGGTCATATATCTCCTAGATAATATCCTTTATGTCACTTTTGTTTGCCATCATTGGCAATATATAATAAAGATTAAATTACATTCCTCTGACTCTTGAAGATCTCACACCAAAATTAATCAGTCAAGATATACAAATGTACAATAACATAAAAATGTCAATACGAATGTTACAATCAAATTAATAAGTGGCTGGAAGAGCAAGTAGGGTTACTTCCAGGAAAGAACTCAAATAGGTCCTATTTAGACTGAGTAAATGTATATGTATAAGCCTGAGGCAAAAAGACATTGACTATACTTTGGCATTTTCACCAGTGGGTTGTGGGGGAGGAATCTTTTTTTTGTTCTGCTGCTGGTACTGAAGAAAATAAAAATACCTTAAAATTAATTGTTTAGTGCTTTATAGTTTTTACTTTACTTCACTTGATCCTTACAATAATCTTTTTTGGTAGCAAACATTATTGTACTTCTTTTATAGGTAGGGATTGCTATAATAAATGCTGATAATTTAGGCAAAGCTATTATCTGACATCAGTGTCAGAGATAAAAGTAAAAAGTAAAAATTAACAGAATATTTTGGTAAGTTTTGTAGTGCCCTCTGCTATCATTGTGAAACCTTCAATCATTTTAAAGCCCAAGTTGGGAATTATTGACATAATGTGGCTGCTGGATTTATCAAAAGAGATTCTGGCTTGTTAGCAAGAAAAGTCATCAAGCATCTAGAGCTATAGATCTCCTATGAGATCCTACTTCCATCACATTTTCTATGTTATTTCAAAATTGCATTTATGCTTATCTACTTTAAAAAAATAAGACAGTTGGCAATAATAATGAATAACACCGTAAGCTTTGCATAATCATTTCTAGTATTAATCCACACACTTACTCCTCATCTACCATTCCAGGAAAACTGATCCTTGATTAAGTCCCCACTGTCTTCGTTCGTTTGTGAAACAGATGGAGAATAATTGTTTAATATCTAGTTCTTTATCCTTCACATCCTAATCTTGACTGTCATGCTTAGAGATCATAATTACTCGACATTTGTCTTTGTACAGATGAGAACGTTTTTATTAACAGCTCAGAGAGTGTATATTATGGGGTACTAATTATTTATCATTATTCCTGCCCTTGTTACTTATTTTAGCCCTTTTAAAACAATCTGACTATCTTTCCTGGTACAAAAGTTCATGCTACATGAACAATTTCCAGAATTCAAGAAATCTGAGCCATGTTGGGGAATGAAGAAAGAAGGGCAGAGTATTTAAATGTGTTTTAAAAGCTGGTACCTTTCAACACTACATCTTGTTTGGATCAAAATTTATTACATTGTTGGCTTATAAAATATGACTTACATTGGGTTCCCAGGGATTGGGTATGCTTCAGGGCTGGCTTCCCCTGTTGTCAACAGCTCTGGGTCCAGGGAATGAAAACTAATTTGAACAAAACATCACTGGGAGGAGCAGTCAACTGCAAAACATGTCATATAATGCACTCTCCAGCCAAATAAAAATGATTTTTGGATTATCTGTACTTGGCATTATTCATGCTATCCAGAGCTATAACAAAGGCATTTGATAACCACTGACCCATTTATAGAGCACAGATCATAGAATGTTTGAGTTATAACTAAAAGGAATATAGCCGTCTGCTCCAATTTCCTCATTTTATAGATGAGGAAATCAAATTCTAGAGAAGTAAAATGACTTTCACAGGGTCACATACACAATTAGTTTTGGAGTTGAGTCCCAAACCTAGGTCTACCATTTCAGTGTCCAGTACTTTTTACCAAAAGTAATTTAAATATCTTCTTCCTAGCTATTTCCATTTTTACATACCCTTTTAATGGGATACTTGAAAGAAAAGAAGGCATGGGAACCATCTAGGCCCAGGAGATGTCCCTGAGGGACAAAAAGGTTCCTTTCTCTATGGTTCTTTAACTTCAATCCACTGAAATCACTGTTCTGCCTTCCGCTGACTCACCAATCCCTTTCCTGTCAAAGCTCTGCCCTGCTGCATCCTCTTTCATTTGCTTTGTGCCATGCTTCCATTGGCCAGCAGGGAAGGTAAGTGAAGAAAGGAGTTCTGTCCTGTTATAGTAGTCCCAGGTTGGAATTTTGAGAACTTTATTTTTAGCATAAAAAGCATTGTTATATAGAGAGAACAAGTTCTATGGGTTTAATAATAATAATAATATATATATATATATAGTTTGCAAAATGCTTTGCATCTATTATTTCATTTGAATCTTATAGCTATGAAGTAGGTACATTCATTACTTCCATTTTATAGAAGAGGAAACAGAGCAATCAGAGAGGTTAAATGATTTTCCTAAGGTCACACAGCTAGGAAGTGCTTGAGTCAGGATCTACACTCAGATCTTCTGGTGCTCTGTGTACCAGGGTACTTAGCTACTTCTGGACTCTTAGTATATTATCCAAGTACACTATGTATTAAAGAGGCCTTGGTGGGTTACCCTGAGAGCCTGCCCCCCCCCCACACACACACATACATTTTTTTTCTAGAGGAATATGTGTTCTGAGAGCCAAATCAGTGACTTCCAAATGAACTTTTGGAGCACAACCTATAAATAAGTTAGTGGCTGACTGTACTTTAAAATTCAAGATAAAGGTTACTTACTTTCCTTCATATCTGAGTGTGATACTGTTGACTGGACTGAATAGAAGGGTCACAGATTAAATCAAAATCTCTTATAATTCACTGACTATGCTGATCATCACTGAAGATCAGGAAAAACATTTTTTTCCTTCCTGATATTACTTAAATAGCCAAATTCCTTCAAGGTTTTTCCAACTTCTATAAAGCCCAGTTATTCCAGTGATCTGATTTGAAGGCTGGCAATATTTAGGAAATGATCCTGAAGGACTTTAAGCTCAAGAGCTTTCTCAAAACACCAGAAGAAAATCTAAAATACTTAATTCTCACCTAACCCCAGATTTGATGGAAATTGTTTTAATAAATGATTTACTGGTGTCACTGACATTAATAAATTATAAGCTGAATAAATTAGTTACAAATCAAAATATATGAAATATTCCATTCTTATCAATTAAAATTTATGTATATTTATATGCTTGCTTTCCTCAGTACAAATGGCCAAAAGACTCCTACTAAATTAGAATTTAAGTGTGGTCCTCAAGGTCCTTCAGGATAGGGTGCCCATAACACAATATCACTGTTGGTCTCCATATTGTCCTTGAAGAGTTATCCAGAAGAATTTACTGCTACCATACCAGGTCTATGGTGGTGATCTTCAAGGTAAACTCTGGGAGATTCCCAGTGATATCAGTTTAGTTGAGGCTTTCTAGGACTGGATTTTCTCCCTTCTAATCACTTTTTGTTCCCATGCTTATCCCCTCTCTTTAATTTTTTTTTAGTAACATCAACCTCTCTTTTTAACTTTCCTTCCTTTCAGCCTTTAAAAAACATTCTGTACTATAATCCCAAACAACAAATATTTACTAAGTGCTTCTTAGTGCTAGACTTTGTCAGGTATGTAAAAATTTGTGAGTTTGTTGTTTGTTGTTTTTTTTGGAGGGGGTGGGGCGGAGTACGGGTAGGAGGACTGAGACTATGATTTCATCAGTGTAAAGATCTCCTAGGAAGATCTTATACCAATGCAGACCAGCCCTTCTCACCTTCTCTGCAACTCAAAGTCCTAGGTAGTTACACAGGGACAGTGAAAAGTTAAGTGACTTGCCTAAAGTCACACAGCTGATATTTGTCCGAGGCAGCCTTGGAACCCAAGTCTTCCTAATTTCAAGGCCAGTTCTCTTTCCATTACTTTATGCTTCTTCTCATATAAAGAAGTACATAACACTATTCCTACCCTCAAGATGTTTTCGGGACATCCAGGTAGAAACGTTCAGTAGGGAGTTGGTGCTTTGACATTACAACTCACCAAAGTGATTTGGGAGTTATCTGCATAGAGATGATAGATGAACTCATGAAATCTAAACCTTTTACTGAGAGAAACTATAAAGAGACAATCAGTTCAAGTGTTAACTCCAACATAAGGGATTTCTTCATTTCCTTAGGATTTCCCCCTAAATTACTTTGTATTAACTTTGTCTATATACATACGTGCATACATATGTTTAATATGTTTATATGCATATACACATATTTCAATTTACCTTTCTTCCTATGGGTTGTTCCCTCCAAAAGGAAAATGTAAGCTCCTTAAGGACAGGGAATGTTTTTCATGTTCATGTTCATAACCCCAGGATCTGGAACCATGCCTGGCACACAGTCATGAATGCTTGCCTAATTGCTGAATTGAGTTTTTGGAAAGGAAATGTCCCAGAAGAGAGTCTTGGGAGCTGTCCACACAGGGTGTAGAAGAGGGTTGGTGATTCATTAAAGAGTGAAATGGAGTGATCAGACAAGGTAAGAAGTGATCCATGGATGAGCAGGGTCATGGAAGTTAGGGAAGGAAGTCAGGGTCCACAGATTCAAAAGCTGAAGTAGAATGAGGAACTGCAAAAGGCCATTGGAACTAGCAGTAAGAGAATGTTGATAACTTTTACAAGGCTAGATGGCAGAGGAGATAGACCACCAAGCCTAAAGTCAAGAAGACCTAAATTCAAATCCATCCTCAGATTCTTCCTAGCTATATGACTCTGGACAAGTCACTTAACCCTATTTGTCTCAGTTTCCTCATCTGTAAAATGAGCTGGAGAAGGAAATGGCAAACCACTCCAGTATCTTTGTCAAAAAAAAACCCCAAATGAGGTCATGGAGGGTTGTATATAACTGAAGTGCCTGAAAGACAACAATGTCAGAGCTATTCCAGCATACTGGGATGGTGGGTCGAGTACAGGATAAGAAGCCAGACTTCAGGGGATCAGTCAGTGAGCAGAAGTTAAGGAAATGGAGGACTGAAGACAGACAACACTTTCTAGGATTTTTGCCTATAAAGAAAAGATTTCTTGGATGATAGGTTGAGGGCATGACAGAATCAAGTGATGTTCTTTTAAGGAAAGAGCTGGATATGTCTACAGATAGAGAAAAAGGTAATAGTATCAAGAGTACAAGCGGGGCGGCTAGGTGGTGCAGTGAGTAGAGAGTTGGCCCTGGAGTCAGAAGGACCTGAGTTCGGATCCGGCCTCAGACACTTAACGCACACACAAAAATCTAGCCGTGTGACCTTGGGCAAGTTACTTAATCCCAATTGCCCTCCAAAAAAAAAAAAGAGTACAAGCAAAGTAGCTGGCCTTAGAAAGGATGAGGACCCCCCCCCCTTTTTTTTTAACAGAAATTGGAGAAAAGGATAGAAAAAATGAAAGATATTGAAAAGAGATTGTACTGTATGACACAGAGAGAAGAGTGTGCCCACAATGGATAATTTCTATGTTTTCAGTAAAGAAGGAGGCAAGATCCCTTCCTGAGACAGTAGAGGGAGGAAGTAGGAAGCACTATAGGAGAATTGAGGAGGGAAGATCAAGTTTGGAATAACTACAGTGGGTTGTATGAGAGAGTCATTTATGGAAGAATGGAAGGATTGCAGGAGAGCATTGAAGGCCCACTTCATATCAGATAACAAAGATGTGTAGTAGATGCAGTTGGCGTAATTGTATTTAGTAAAATACATTAAAAATGAAATACAAAAAAAACATTTTTCAGAACGAAAAATTATATACGAAACTCTTACAATTCTAAAGATTGTTAAATACTATGGATTCAAAATCAAAGCAAAAATAATCCCACCTCGAGGAGAGAATATTCTAAAGAAGAAGACAATACATAAAAGGGAGTGGTAGCCCAGGAAGGGTATTCTGGCATGTAAAATTCCTGGAATTGTGAAAGGAGCTACTGGGTAATAGATTTACACACCCTTTCCATTAGAAATACAACACTATTTTGATGATTATTGGACCAGAGGCCAGATGGAAGATTTGTGTGCATTGGCAAGGAGGTAGCTAAAGAGCAAAGTCAGCCTGGCTCGATAGAGTAGGCTATGTGAGACCTTCACAAATCAGGACAACAGGCTCCAAAGGACGAGTTTAAAGATATGAGTTACTTCAGGAGAAGCAGAATTATGAGAGTTACACAGGGCTTGGACTTAGCAAGGTATTGCAGTGATAGGTCAGGAGCAAGAAATGTGGTAGAAGATAGAATGCAACTAATTGCTGAATGATAGGGTCAAGACTATGAGAGAAAAAGATGATGCCAGAGTAGGGCTGATGGACTGGAAGAACAGGAAGGGGTAGAAGGACTAGAATTCATGGTGATAATTAAGAATAGGCTTGGGAAAAATGAGACATAGGGAGAGGATAGGAGATTGTGATCTGAATCATGGCGACATAATGATTATGGGTAAAAGTGAAATCTAGAATATCTAATATATCTTTGTGTATAGATGAAGTGGAATTAAGAGGGCAATAATCATGGGAGTTGAGGAAATTAATTAACTGGGAGATAAATGTCAAAGGACATTTGTGTGTATATTGAAATCTTTAAGAATGAGAGTAGAAATTGGAAATGAAAGGAAGATTTTGAGCTAGCTACTGAACCTGAGAAAGAAAGCAGAATGGGGGAGTATGGGGAAAGGTAGGGAAAGAGAAAAGATTTTTTGCCCCATTATAAGATGAGCCTGAATCACCAGGATAAGGGAGCTGGAGCTAAAAGCATGATGGAATAAATAGTCAATAGATCGGGGCCCCAGACTGTAAGGGGCAAGTATTTGTTCAATGACTGAGTATGGACTCAGCCTACACCCTCCTTACTTCTATCTCCCAGAGGCCCTGGATCTCTCATAGTTCTGACATCTCAAGGCCAGAGGATAAATAATGTGATGACCAGGTCCCTGGGAGTTCAGCTTATTAAAATAGATCCTGAAACCTTATCCCAAGTTAGTGAGGAATGGAGCACACTAATAAAATACACTGCAAGTACAGGAGGTATAAATAAAAAGTATAGAGATTGAGGCTATCAGCCCTGCAAAAAGTGGGTCTAATTATCTGAGTTTCATCGTATATACCATCACATAACTATGAATGGGGAAGGCTTGTTGATTGTTTTTGAATATGATCTGATGGAATTTTCCTCTCCATTGGCCTGCTTTCCTTTTCAGATTATAAGCTTCTGAACAATGTGAACTATGTCTTCTCTTTCTTTCCTATTTCCCCACAGTACCTAATACAGTGCTATGTACACAGTTGGAACTCAGTAAATATTGGCTGAATGAATTGTGATCAGAAGCAAATATGCAGACAGTGAAGGCTGTAGGGTATCACTTTCACATGATCATAGAATATTCAACCAGGGAGAGGGCTGAGAGTCTATCAAGTCAAACTCTCTCATTTTACTAATTTAGAAACTGAGGTAGAGAGAAGTCAGGGTCACACAAGGAGTGAGTGGCTGAGATAGGGCCAGAACCCAGGCCTCACAACCCAGTCAAGTGATTTTTCTCCAGCATCATTTTGTCATGTGTACACCACAGCATACAATACTCCCTGATCAAATGCCTGAAGAATGTGCCAGCTGAAGCTCCCCGACCATCTACCAGGACAGCTCCATGTGAAGTGCAGTGCTACAACATAATTGAGCAGCCCTAAGATAGTGGAGATCAATCAATCAAGTATTTATTAACATTTATTAAACATCTGCTTAGTTTTAGGCATTGTCAAGAAAGTATGTATCAGAATACAGGGAAAGTCAAGCTTCACTGGGTTATAGGATTCAAGGCTGGAGAGGACCCTAAGGTCGTCTAAAATAGCCTTTTTATTTTACAGAAGAGGTGCAGACAGGGAAAGTGAGTTGCCTGATATCAAACAGGAAGTAAGTAGAAAAGTCCACATTTGAATGGAGTGCCCCCTGATGCTAGTGCCTTCCGTCTGAGATTACCTCCGATTTATCCCATATCTATCTTATTTGTACATAGTTCTTTGCATGCTGTCTTCTCCATTAGACTGTGAGATCCTTAAGAGTAAGGACTGCCTTTTGCCTTTCTTTATATCCCCAAAACTAAGAACAGTACCTGAAATGTTGTAGGAGCTTAATAAATGCTTATTGACTGTCACTCCAAATCCAGTGCTTCCCTCCCTCCCCCCATTATAATGTGTTGTTTTGTGAATCTGTAACAAACACGAAGCCACCCACAGCTGTGGGTCTCAGTTTCCTTGTTTGTAAAATGAACTTAGATTTTGTGATTCCTAAAGTTCTTTCCAGCTGACATTCATTGACTTTGAGAACAGAGTTGTAGAGATTTTTTCCTGTTTATCATTCATATGTCTTTATGGTTGAATCAAGAAAGCTTTTAGACCAAATATTAGCGGCTAAAAAAACCTTGAACAAGTGAAGGACAACTCCAAACAAGGTCCACTATTCTATTACTGGTCCCTTCCCTTCCTTCCTCAGGTTAAAAGCACTTAACCCGTAACACTTGGGTTAGAGCCTTGACCCTTTTTGAGAATAGACTTGGAGGACCACTAGCACAATTTTATATGAGTAGCACAAACATATTTACATATGTACTTCAAAACTCTAAGTAAAATATTTGGAATAGAATCACATTTTTTCAGATAGAGAGTAATATTACTGGAGAGACAGGATGGAGTACTGGATAGAGAGTAACATGATAGGATAGATGTAGTTCTGGGTCTGGCAAACTGTGTGACTATGGGCAAGTCATTTCTCCCAGGAATGCAGGTAACTTTCTTTTTTTTCCTTCTTTTGGAGGGGGGAAGACAAGATAATTGGGGTTAAGTGACTTGCCCAAAGTCACACAGCTAGTCAGTGTCAGATGTCTGAGGCCAGATTTGAACTCAGGTCCTTCTGACTCTAGGGGTAGTGCTCTATTCACTGTGCCACCTAGCAGCCCTTGCAGGTAACTTCCTAAGACCTGCATTGATATAAACAGTTTCTTCACTGAGAGTTTCCTACTTATATCAATGAAATCATAGGCTTGGCTCAAAAAAAATTAATAATACCACTTTCTACATTGGAATGTGGTTAAAGATAAAACTAGAGGAATGCAAGTTTATAGATGAAACCAAAAGAATAAGCCAATATTTAAGAAGGAAATCAATATAATAGTAACAACACAAAACAACAGCAACAACTAAAATACTCTAAAGACACCCTTTCCAAAAAGAGAACTTCCAATATCATCCTTGGTAAGGTCTGTAGAAGTTCTTAAACATTTTGGGGTGAGAATGCTTTTAGCAGTCTGGTGAGGCCTAATACTAATATGATTTATTGCCAACATTCAAACAGAAGGAAATGCTAAATTTTAATTAGAACTTAGTCAAAATAAACTGCATTTTTTCCCATCTAAGTTCATAGACTGCCTAAAATTCATCTGTGAACCCCAGATTAAGAACCCCTGTAGCATCTAGTATCTAGAAAAATCACTGCTATTATGAGACTTTTGATGACAGAGCTTTTATAACAATGAAGCAGCAGAGGCCTAAAGCCAAGACTATTTTGGGTAAGACCAAAGTACAGCACATTTTAATGTATGTACTTTTAAGTACTTTAAAACCCACAGATTTATTAGGAGGGTAATTGTGATCACATTTCTTCAAGGATGCTCTTCTCAAACCACGTCTCTCTCCTGAGCTCATTGGCTCAAAGAATTCTGGGTACTCTGGGGACCTTGGCCTTTACCAGACAAGGCTGTCCAATGCCAAAGCAGCTGGGCATCAGTCTCTCTCTACCAGCAAAATTGCATGCCACTTGGATGGGCAGAAGTAAGGGTGGAGGTGAGCAGCAGGGAAACTCATTTAAGCTGATCCTCCTCCATACTTTTTCCTATACGGATTTTTTGAGTTTTTAGGTCCTACCAAAAAAACCCCATAAGCCTAATATTAATTTGTCTCCCATGTGTCATTATTGTATATAATGTTTTACTCAGCATGCCATCATTTCCCTTTGGTGCTACCAAAGGGACATATAAAGGGGCCTTTTTGAAGAGCATGTATAACCTCCTAAACATACCAGCAACATCCAAAACATGCCTTAAAAGATACCATCTCATCGTTCTTTACCTAGTCTTCAATGGGTCTCTTTTGCCACTGCTATAAAATATAAAATTCTTAGCCTAGCATTTGAGCCCCTCAACAATGTGGCCCCCATCTATTTTTTCAAGCTTATTTCATATGATTACCCTTAATACTCTCTATGTTCAGAACAAATCTGCCTATTTGCTGTTTCCCATGCCTGCCAATCCATCACCTGCCTTTATGACTTTACACATTCTAACCTCTATCGCCATGGACAATCACTTCACCTGCACCTGCTGGAATCAGGTAACACCTTCTACTTGAGGCCATTCCCAAGCTCCCCAATTAACACTCTGTACCTCTCAAAATGGCTTTGCATTACACTGTATGTACTTGTATATATTTATCTGAGTGCAGTTGCTTCCTCATTCCCTCTGCAGAATCTAAACTTCTGGAGTGCAAGGACTATGTTATTTTTGTTTTTGTAACATCAATGCCTTGCACATTGTAAACAATAAGTGTCTGTTGAATTAAATTTAATTATTCACATACCTTTTCCCAGACTGAAGGAGGAAGATAATTAATAAAGCAGGATTTCAAGGTCAGCATAGAAGTCATAGGATTTTAGAGGTGAAAGACTGTGGAGACATTTTTGTACAACTCCTATATCTCACAAACGAGGTAATTGGGACACTGAAATTTTAAGTGACTTGGTATTGAGAGACTCAGTATCACAGAAGTAATAAAAAGTGGAGATGGGGCAGCAAGGTGGCACAGTGAACAGAACACCAGCCCTGGAGTTAGGAGGACCTGAGTTCAAATTCAGCCTCAGACACTTAACCCCTCTGACACTTAACACTTACTAGCTATGTGACTTCGGGCAAGTCACTTAATCCCAATTGCCCTGCCTTCCCCCCTCCAAAAAAAAAAAAAAGCAAAAAGAAAAGAGAGATGGAGCTAATATACAAATTCTTGTTGTTTTTACTACAAATTCAGTACTCCTTCCATACTATACTGACCTTCTGGAGCGTGGGGAACCTGTAGAGCGCAAGGCCACATGTGACATTCTTAGTCCTTGGGTACAGCCTTCTAAGTTCAAGTTTTCAGAACAAATCCTTTTATTATGGGCATTTGTTCTGTGAAGTTTGGATTCAGTCAAAGGGCTATACTTGAGAACCTAGAGGGCCACATGTGGCCTCACGGCCACAAGTTCCCCACCCCTGTTTTAGAGTATGTCAAAACCATAAGGAACTTAGTATTTGGGATCATATTTCCCAAGAAATAAAAATAATAAAATAATATATAAAATATAATAATAAAATAATATATAAAATAAATAAAAAATAATAAGAATTTTACAAGGATTTATTCATTTAAGTACCTATAGTTGTTACTGTTCTCAGTTCTGGAAACCCAGACCAAAAAATAAGTAAATAACCTATGGTCTCAGAAACTTGCATTTGACTGGGAGTGGGGGTGGTGTACAACATGTAAGCAGATAATTAAATTTAAAAGATATGTAGAGTAAATATAAAGTAATATCTTGGAGGGAAGAGTCCTCTTTCCTTGGAAGAAAATGCAGAATGCTTTATTAAGTTTCATTTTTCATGTCATCCTTGAATTCGACAACATTTATTAAGTGCTCACTCTACAGAAGGCACCCTGCTGGCTACTGGACGTACAAACAGATATAATCCATACTCTGCCCTCAAGGAGATTACAATTTAATAGGAGAGAAAAGAGGCACACAAATAACTGATACATGGGAGGATGGGATACATGCAAAGTGCTACGAGAAATCTATGAGATTTATTTTATTTGCTTTTTTTTTTTTTTTGGAGGGCAATTGGGGTTAAGCAACTTGCCCAAGGTCACACAGCTAGTTTTTGTATTATGTGTCTGAGGCTGGATTTGAACTCAAGTCCTCCTGACTCCAGGGCTGGTGCTCTACTCACTGTGCCACTTACCTGTCCCTATGAGATTTATATGGTGTTGAGAGGAGGAGGAAAAAAAGTTGTTGGGGAAGGTTTCATGAAAACTCAGGTAACCTGAGTTGGATTTTGAAGAAATGCATCTTAGGATAGTGTGTCAAAGGCATGGAGAGGGCAGAATAAGACTAACTGACAGAAAATAGTGCAGTTCAAGTTCCTAGCCCTGTGGTTCTCCCATTCACCCTACCTAGAATATAAGCTCCCTGAGGGCAGGAACTCTTTCACTTTTGTATTTGTGTCTCCAGTACAGTGCTAGGCAAACAGCAGGTGCTTAATAGATGCTTGTTAATTAATCACTTGATTTTCATGTTGCCAGTGCCAAATTTTCAAATGTGATAGTATCTAAAATGTTAGGACAAACAGAAACCAATCCTCATGTTTTAATGTCCTTAATTCTTTTGACTAGATTTGAAATTTCCAGACACGACTAATTAGATTTATTTGTGACTTTACCTAAGAAGAACAGACTATAAGTATATACAAATTTAATTTTAAGAATTCAAGAATGTGCTTAACAGGATTTTTATTTTACTTTTAAAGTGTTGAATCTTTTGCTCTGTCCATACTACATGAAGATCTACTGGCCAGCTGATTCCTCCCTGTGGTCATTACTAATAACAACTATAAAAATTATAATGTTCACAGAATACTTCAAGATTTATATAGTTTTTCTTATAAGTCAATAAAGTAGGTAGTGCACGTATTATTATTTCTGTTTTAAAGATAAGGAAACAATCTCAGAAAGGTTAAGTGATTTACCTGTACTCACCTAGATAGTAAATCAGTTTTAGACTAAAACCTGTCCTCTAATTCCCAGTTTTTCCCCCATCATCCTACAAGCTTCTACAAAGCAAAAAAAAAAAAAAACCTCTACCAGTTTAAATTTTACATAGTGATTTAAAGTTTATGAAATGCTTTCTGTGAATTGTACCATTTCCTACTACCTCTACTGACGCTACTCTATCCACTCAAAGAAGAAAAGAAAACTAAAAATAATGGAACAGAGCCTGAAAACTCATTAGATCCCACCCAATTTATCTCTGTGACCTTGGGAATAAAAGAATGCATTGATTGAATGGGTTATACAAATTCAAGTAAACTTAAGGTAAAAATAATAATAATAATAATAATATAACCATAGGAAAAATTTTCAAAGCATTTAAAATTATGATCACATGTACTTAGACATATGTGTATTGCATTGTGTATAGAGATAGATCAAATTCTTCCTCTATTGCTATCTCTGGCAACATCTAAACCTACATTTATAATTATAGCTATACATCTTTATCTGTATATGTTTTCCTTATTTCTGCCCATGAAATTTAAACAAGTATATCTTTACCTAATGGTCCTAGGCCAGGAAAACATTTTTTTTTCATCTCTGGATCCTCTATACTTTGCTTTCAGCCTGCCTGATTTTGGTTTGACCATCCCTGAGTAAGTAAAGCTTTATAAGGTTTCATTTGTCATCATTACAGGACCATATGAGCATCTGTTCCAAAGCTATTATCAAAATTGCTGAAGATGTCTTCTAACATCCTCTTGCACATTCAAATAATCATTTCCCTTTCCGTAGACTCTCGCTCCTGATTTGGAACCACTCGATAATAAACAAAGCAGGAAGCAGCCGATGCAAACCTCTTCTGAAATGGCTGGTGACAAAGTAAATGTGAAAACAAAGCTAGAGATGAAGCCCCACTTAGACACACCTACTCAGAGCAGAGGATGGCAATTTACTCTGGGATTTTATAATAATGCAAGTATAAACGCCTTTTTCTTTCTCTTTAAGAGTTAATCCTACTTAGCAAGTAGTTAAAGGAGGCAGATGCACTGCTAAGCATGGCACTTTGTCTCTGCAGCTTTGACCTTGTTGGCACCCTCCTTTTAGATATTCTCTCCTCCCTGGGTTTTATGACATTGATCTTTTTTGGTTCTCATCTTCCCTGCCTAGCTGGTCCTATTTATTCTCTTTTACTGAACCACCATCTATTTCCCACCTCCTATATGTAGGCATGCCCCAGGGCTCTGGCCTGGACCTATTCTCTTCTCTGTCCATACTTTCTCTAAGTGATTTTGTCAGTTCCCCTAAATTCAACCCCTTATACCAGGGGGGGAGAACCTGCAGGCTCCAGGCCACATGTGGTCCTCTAGGTCCTCAAGTATGGCCCTTTTACTGAATCCAAACATGTGGCCTCGGGGCCTCAGATTCCCTACCCCTGCAATGATTCACAGATCATTTTGCTCTTTTATCATTGACTGCTAAAATTAGCTCCAATTTATCTTGTCTACATCTTGTTTGCAGATAGTTGCTTACAATTTCTCAACACTAGACCATGAATACTTTGAGGACAAAGAATATTTTTGCTTTTCTTTGTATCCCCAGCACTTAACACAGTGCCTTACAGAGTAGATGCTTAACAAAAGCTTGTTGATTAGACTTGACTGTTCCAAATCCTACTCCATTGCCATTCCATTGAAACCATATTCATATACAGATTTGCTGATACTTGATGTTCCATCTTAGCTTGTATTTAATCACAGAAACTACTTGCCAATAAGAGTATGTGACCAAAATGAAGTAACATGCTATTTAGGTTACACAATCAGCCATACAACATGTTGAATTAGATGAAGATTGGTGGTTGCTGAAGAGGACACATTATAGATGTGATGACTAGGAGAGTATTCTCTGATGCTGTCTATTATGGCCTGTTCAGTTTGCTTTTGGTTTTGGTCATCCTGTTCATATACAGGTAGATGACTTTTAATTTCACTGCATTCCTGGTCAATGCTTTGTTGGCATAAGAGAAAGTTAGGTCCTTCCTCTACTACACACACACAAACAAAACCCTTTCTCAAAAATTTCATTGTTGGGGTGGCTAGGTGGCACATTGACTAGAGCACTGGTCCTGGAGTCAGGAGGACCTGAATTCAAATGTGATGTCAGACACTTAATACTTACTAGCCATGTGACCTTGGGCAAATCACTTAACTCCTATTGCTCTGCCTTCCCCCCTCCAAAAAAAAAAAAAACCCAAAAAATTTCATTGTTAATGGTTCATTCTTTTGTTTAATTAATGAATCAGCAAGCAATTATTAAAGACCTACTATGTTCTAGGTACCCTGAAAGACAATAGAGATAAAGGAAAACACCCCCTTTTCCCAAAGACCTAACATTCTAATGGGAGAGAAATGTATTATAATTCATTATTTTAAGCAAATTCTCCAGTTAAGTTCAGGTCTTGTGGGAAAGACAACATGAAAACACAACTATGCACAAATAAGATATATACAACATAAATTGGAAATGATCAATAGAGGGAAGGCAGTAGCCTAGAGGGCATCAGGAAAGGCTTCTTGTAGAAGATTGGATTTTATCTGGGTAGTAGCAATAAAATAGAAACAGAGTACATGTAATGAATATGAAGACATCAGAGAAACATGATAAGACTTATATAAACTGATGTGGAGAGAAATAAGGAGGAAAACAATATGCCCAATGATTAGAAGTCTGTGAAGGGAAAGAACATCAAGAAGACGGTGGATGCTATATAGTTGTATGACTAAGTTAGGCCTTGTAGAAGAGATAAAAAAATATACCCCTCTACCTTCTTTGCAAAGTTGGGATTCAATGGATGTGGAACATATGCTGTTAGGCTACTGGGTAGGGAAGGAGGAAGGGCTATATTTTAAATGAAGATGATGTAAAAACAAAAGATAAGAATATTTTTAAATGCTAATATATTGAGAGAGTGGGGCATACTGTTATTTAAACCTTTGTGTGAAAGTGTTTATCAGATTACCCAGAAACAAACATGAGATCCCTGGGCCCAGAATTGTCTCTAAAAGGACCGAGAGAGTATGGAAAAAGGAAATAGCACCAAGAACAAATTTTCCCCAGGTTAACTAATTTTCTACTTTGGTAGGTAAAGAAGTACAGAAAGCATATATTGTCTCTACATGTATATATCACTTACCAGGTGGGTTGACATTCCTATGAATGGAAGGAGGAATAAAAAGTCTTAGAAGGTCCTGCATCCCTTTCATGGGACAGCCTCAACCACTTCAGAGAAGTGGATAGAGAGATGAACTTGAAATCAAGAAAATCTGAATTGAAGTGCTGCCCCTGTCCCATATGGCTATGTGATCATGGGCAATTCACTAAACCTCTCAGGTAACTCAAACACCTAAAACTAGACTTTAAATTAAAGAAAAATTGCTAATTTGCATGAATGGATGGAATAAACATATTAAGTCACAGGTCCAAACCTTCTCCCTCTACCTACTCTGCCCTTCATAAAGAAACAAAACCTTCTAGTGAGAAAGAACATGGAAAACCTCTAATTTTTTTAAAAGCTTTTTTATTGGCCTGAAATTTGTGATGTATTCTAAAAATATGTAATTGACTCCCCATCTCATACAGAGTTCCTTTTAATTCCTTAAAGAAAAATGCTAGGTAATTGCAATAGTGCATTGTTGTGCAATCATTGAGTTAGAACTAGAATGAATCTTAGAGGTCTAGTGCCATTTCCTCACTTTACAGATGAGGAAACTGAGGCCTGAAAGGGGAAGTAAAAGTCACATAAGTGAAATGGCAGAGCCAGTATGAACCCAGGTCCAAATGTTGTATTCTTTCCAATTACATGGCATTACCTATTTCATAGCGTTTCTTTTTTCTATTATTTCCCCTTGTCTTGGCTCTCAACATAATTCCTCTTTGACAAGGCTGGCATCTTTTGGGAGTTCCAATGGAATGTCAATGTACTTAGAGTATGTTACCATTTGCAAACTAACTCTGGGGAAATTCTAATACTGTTAAACTTTCCTCCTAAAAAGAAAATTCAAATTGACCTTCCAAACTACTGTTGTAGCCCAGCCAAGTAGCATTCATTCACAGGATGCCTGGCCATCTCCTCCAAAGTGTGTCTTTCTAATCAATAGGTTTGCTAGGAAGGGGCCTAAGGGAGGTTAGGGGTGGGGGGAAGAGGGGAGAGGAGATGTGACAGGAATTTTCCTCCTATTGGGAGAGCAGTGGGAGAGCAGGTGTTTGGGTGTGGGAATGTCAGAGCTCAGAGTGAAGGCAATTATTCTTCCCCGTGTAACCTAGCAAGGAAGAGAAATTACCAAGAAAGAGGCCAGCAGCTGCTGTCTCCCAAGCATTGGTGGCAACTGGTATGAGAGGGAGTCCAGAACACCTGGGAAAGTCCAGCATGTGCTCACCCCTACCATCATCATTTGATCAACTCTAGGAATTTTAAGCCACTTCTGTGGGCCAGGCTAGTGTCAGAGAAGAGGTAAAGGGAGATTAATCACTTCTGGTCACCCAGCCCTCCCACGGGGGCAAGAGCAAGGGGTGAGGCCAGGAGGAAAGATACTCAGGCATCTTCCCCAGCAGGGACATTTTTCAAAATCAAAATTAACTCCAAAGAATAAAATTATTTCCCCTCCCCCACTTGCCACTCATCCATCTAGGCTCAATTTTAAACCAAATCAAGTGACAAAGTGAAAGGAGATCTGCTCAGTTCCTATTAACTTAGCCTGAGGGGAAGGGAGTGAGGGAAAATGGACAGCTTATCTCCTCAAGTGGATTCACAAAGAGTTTGGATGGGACTACCTTCAGCCAGGGGTTTTCTCCTCAATGGAAGTTCATAATATTAACCTTTTTGAGTTCACCTGTGAAGTGCTACCAAATCCAACTGGGTCTCAGCAACCAGTGAATGTCTGATTCGCTACAGGGAACATCCATCCACAAGGCACAATGGACCATCTGCTTTATCTGGTCCTGCACATTGTGTCAAGCCTGAAATTGGTTAATTGGATGCTACACCAGGAGACAAATACATTTTTCCAGTTACAGGGTTGGCTTGAAAAACCAAGTATTGTCGTGTTAGGAGGTGAAAGGCAGATTATTGAAGTGAGATCTCATCCTAGAAGTGCCTATGCCAACCAAATAATGTAATCCTTTTTCCATTTATTCCCAGATTCCTTTTTTAAAAAAAGCTTTCTGTAGAGCATCACTATTCTTTCCTTACCCTCTCTTCCCCAATATTGGAAGAATACCACGTTTTGTTCCTTATCAGTGAACTGATTTCATTCAGTTTCTTCATGCCTGGAATGCTTTCCTTCCTTACCTCCATCTCCTAGAATTTCTGACATACTTTAAGAATCTAATCAAATGTAATTTCCTACAAGAGGCTTTCCCTGTCTTCTCAGCTGCTAAGCCCTTCCCCATTAAGGTTACTTTCCATAAACTCTATATGTATCTTAACAAGAGCTTACATTTATATAGCAATTTAAGGTTTGCAAAACACTTTACTTATTTCATCTAATTTGATACTGTACCTTTTTTATTTTCTATATTATCTCCCTCATTAAAATGAAATCTCCTTGAGAGCAGGACTGGAATTGTTTTGATTTTTTTTTAATATCCCCAATATCTAACACAATACCTGGCACATAGTTAAATGATCAAGAAATGATTGATTCTGCAAACATTCATTTAGCAGCCACTCTTTGCTAAGCACATATTGATACCTATAGGCACATCTGTTTCCCTGTAGGTATCCAACATTAATGTCTCTCAGGTCTGAGAACTGCCCTTTCCAGGAGAAGGATGTTCTCAACTCTTTTCTGGTTCGTCACTACCACTGTTTCCTTATAACTCAAATTGTAAAGTTTTCTAACAGAATTGTGTGAGGCCTGGGTAACTGACTACTTTGGTACTGTAGTGCCAAGGAGTAGTGAGGAAAAGAAGAGATATTCTTTGGGTAGGAAGGCCCACAATGAGTATTTTCATTGGTGTTGCTAATGACAACAGGGTTGTGGGAAAGGGTAGACCAATTTCAGAGGCATACGTGGGCGGGGGAGGTGTGTGTGTGTGTGTGTGTGTGTGTGTGTAAGAATGGAGAATGACTGGTAACCTTCTAGACAGAGAAATCAAACCTTACAGGATAAAGGGATTTGGTAATGAACTGAAAGAAGATTCAAGCTGGGATAGCATCTGCGTCTTTGCTTCAAAGTCATTTTCCTGAACAAATTCATTGAGGCCTATTATTCTATAGCATTAAATCTTTCAATTCCTCTTGATTTATCTTAATTAATTTTTTCTAGGCAATCCTATAGGCCCTCCAAGAATTAGGGAAGGGGCTATTTTTTTGTTATAGATATATAATAACACAATAGCTCTCATTTGTATAATACTTTCAAGTTTTACAAAGAGCTTTATAAGTATTTTCATTTTTATCCCCACAGCAACCTTAGGAGAAAGGTGCTATTATTATCTCAATTTTACAGATGAGGAAACTGAGGCAGACAGTGGTTAAGTGTTTGCCTAGGGTTATAAAACAGGTAAGTGTCAGAAACTAGATGAGAACTCATATCTTCTTGATTCCAGGTCTAAGGCTCCATCCCCTGCACCATCTAGATGCCTCAATATGTCTGTCTTTTTCACATAATCATCATTTCTTTTGCTTGTCACAACAGCATGGTGAAATGGGTGGGGTAGAGACCTTAAGAAGCTCCAATGCTGTGCATTTGTCTTCCTTATCAAAATTATGTACCCAGAATCTTTTTTTTTTTTTAAGTTTTGATCTGATTTATTTTTAACTGGACTTGAAGACCCACAGTGTTAGTTAATATTGACTGAGGTCTGAGATCTTCCTTAAGAAAATAGGCAGAAAATCAAACAATGGCATTTCTTGGAATCTTAGCTACGTACTGCAAAATAAGCATGGGTAGTTCAGTTGGAGAATTCTTGCCTGACACACAGGATATCCAGATGGATTTTTTTCCTCTTTACTTTTTTCCCCCAGTGTTTAACTCAGTTCCTGATGAGGTACTTAATAGATGTTTGCTGAATTAGATTTAAATGCCTAACTCTTCTTTAGGACTGTATTCAGTCTAATTCTGGCTTACTCATTTCTAGAAATGAACAGGAAACAAACTTGTCGGCTGATTCAGGAAAAGCTACCCATTTCTCAATTAGAGTTGGGTACTTTTAGATTCAGCTTCCTCAGTCAATCCAGGATAAGGGCAAAAGCTAATGTCTCCCTTGAGTTGATGGAATGAACTGAAACAACTATTATTATTATGTCTATAGTTAGGGTATAAAATGGACACTATTTTAAATTTTAAAATAAGTGCCAACATGCCTTCTGTAATTACATATTACACTAATCATTTTGGATCTCTGTCTCTGTCTCAGACATACACATACTCTCTGTCTCTCTCTTTTAGCCCTTTCTTGCTTTAAAGACAAAAAAGTTAAGCAAAAGCAACACAAATGACAGCGTCTGACAGTACATGTGATATTCCCCATTTGGTGACTTCCACCTCTCTTTGGAAAGGAAGAAAATGCCTCTTTCTTGTTGGGGTAAATACCGGTTATTATAATTACTCAGCAATTAGTTGCATTTTGGTGTTGTACTGTAGCCACTGGGTATATTTTTTTTTCTCCATGTTCTTCTTATTTCACTCTATATCATTCTGTACTTGTCCCATGTTTCTCTGAATTTCTCAGTCTTTCCTTTCATGGGCACAATAAAATTGTATTCCCAATTTGTTCAATCATTTCCCTGTCAATGAGTACCCAGGTTGCTTCAAGTTTGTTAGTTTGGGGATATTTTTTTTTAAAGGCAGCTATTGTTGGACCCAGCTCCACTCTGCCCTTCCCCCATTGATTTGTCACTTTGCCCTTCCGGAATGTCAGACACAAATCCACTCACCCTTTCCTTGAGTTGTAAAGCAGGCAGCCCAACCTTCCCTTTCCTTGATTTGTAAAACAGGCAGCCCAACCTTTCCTTCATTGATTTGTAAAACAGAGAACTCCACCTTGCTTAATCTGTAAACAGGCAGAACCTCCACCCCTTGCTTTCCCTTGATTAATCTGTGGGTGGGAGTCCCAGCCTAGGGTTTTCCTCTGGCGGGAAATTCAAATGTATACTGACCAATCACTAATTGTAGTTTCAAGTGTACACTGACCAATCATTGGAGTTTCAGCTTACATCACTGTAATTTCAGCTTAAGTAACCTGGCTATGGAACCTCTATAAAACCAGCACACTGTGCCAAAGCACTGTCTGATTTGGGTGACCATGTACCCAGACAGTCCCTCAGTGTCCCGCGGTAATAAAATCCACTTTTTAAAACTTAATCTTGGGGATCTTCTGTCTTGCTTTTATTAGGGTACAACACTATAAACCTAGATAGCCCTACAGTCTCTGCAAGCATTAATTGATGGCCAGCCATGTGCTAGGCACTGTACTAGGTAATGGGGCTATAAAAAAAAAAAAAAAGCAAACAAAAAATTCATCTAAGAAGTTCCCATGGGGCAGTTAGGTGGCACAGTGAATAGAGCACTGGCCCTGGAGTCAGGAGGACCACAGAGTTCAAATTCGGCCTCAGAAACTTAACACAAAAACTAGCCCTGTGACCTTGGGCAAGTCACTTAACTCCAACTGCCCTCCAAAAAGCAAAAAAAAAAAAAAAAAGTTCCCATTACCTGGGACCTTTCTTTCTGTCCCTTATCTCCATTCAAGGCAGAGGGTTCTTGGAGTCAGAGGACATGAGCAAATTTAGTAACTTTTTCCTGAATAATTCTTACACCCTAATTTTTAAAAGATGTAGGCAAACATTGGGTTCTTTTCTATTCCATCCAAGTAACTGGATTTTTGCTTTTTAATGAATAAAGACAGCTATTTCTCTTTATTTCCACTTTAGGAAAAAAATGAATGCTTTAGAGTTTTAAAAGGGGGCGATGTGCATCTCAGGTTCTATATGGGGATTTTCACTTTGTCACATCCACATTTAATGCTCTCTTTTAATTTAATTACAATTAACGAATTACCATTTACCCTAAGGCCGAACTTGGCTTTCTGGCTGAAGGGGTGTTTAGTGTAGAGCATTCAAATTCATTACCTAGACCTCCAGTTAACGGGCTGTCCATTAAGAATGGATGAGAGACTTATCCCAAGTGTTGCCTAAAAGAGACAATCAAAACTGGAAAACACCATAAAGGAAACTTCCAGGGTTACCTAGGATTTTGACAGATGATAACCTAACTTGGGGATGGAAATGGGGGGGTTGGGAAAAGGGAGGAGGTGATTTCATGTTACTGCTATTGGAGTAAGAAAGATTCAATTGAACATCCTGGGCTTTGCTCCCAGCAATTTGCTTTGAAGAACATGGGTCCTATCTAAACCCCAGGTGAGCACATACTTGGATCTGATCCCCAAAGACTGTTACTGGTATAGGTAGCCAGAGCAAATATTGACTGTGTCTAAAGTATAGCAGAAAGTCAGTTTTTGTAAACTGCCTAATACATAAATTCTGAATCTGTAGTTCTTAAAGATGAAGAAAATAAATTATAATCCACAGTTCAATTTAAAATATATTTTTCAAATGATCACCTTCAGTGAGATATCTGAGAAAGGCAATGGCATTGGGGATTGGTTCAGTCAGGAGTCAAAAATCAATCATTCAATTAACAAGCATTTTTTAAGCACCCACCATATGCCAAGCAGCGTTAGGCACTAGAGATAGAAAGACAAGAGACAGCAGTCCCCTGCTCTCAAGAATACACTGTTTCTCTGGGAAGACCTAAGTTGAAATTCTACCTCTGACACATACTGGCTGTGTGTCCCAGACAAATCACTTAACCTCTGGGGCCCAGGGCAGCTCTTTAAGGCTTTAAATTGCAGAGTAAGTGATAATCAGAATTAGTACCCAGATTTTACCCACTAGGAGTTCTCTATAGGGAACCAATGAAATAATAGCTCCATTCTAAATAATGAGCCTGAGAGGCTACAAGGATAAGTTGTTGATATGCAGTGGAGGAGTGGGGGTAGGGGGGCAGCTGAGTTTCTATACCAAACCAACACACCCCAAACTGAAATTATCTTTCCCACCCCATCCCTCTCCTCTTCCTAATTTTCCTATTATTGTTGAGGATACAACCATCCTCTAGTTGTGCAGGTTCACAACTTAACATCACACTCTCTCTCTCAGCACCATATTCATTTGATACTAATTCCCCCTTGATTCTGCCTTCCTAATTTCATATACACCTCCTTCTTTCCTCTGACAGTGCTACCATCCTGATGTACCAGGCTCTTATCACACCTGGATTACTGCAATGACCTTCTGGTTGGTCTCCCTGCCTCAAGTCTCTCTACACTACTGTCTGTCTTCCACTCAGTTATCAAATCCATATCACACACTCCCCAGTCAATAAAACTATTACCTCCAGAATCAAATATAAAATTTTTCATATCAGAGAACAAACTTCCAAACCTAAAAAAAGAAAATATCAGAAATTATTTTATTCGTCACTTGACTGTGGAGAGACAGCTAAAAAGAAAAAAAAAAAGCTGTGGTTCCCTCCTCTTGAATCTCTGTCAAGTCTTACATATTATATATATATATATCATTATATAGAGTTCAAACAAGGGTACTACTCCCTGCAGACAGTTTGATTGAGATGTACATCAGCAGTAAAGTATAAACCTTCAATAAAAATTGAACAAAGTCAAAACACAAGCTATCAGGGAACCCAAAACATAAGGTTTTTGAGGGGCTCCAAGACCTGGGTGAACCCATGTTTTGGGTAAACCCAGGACCTGAGTGGACCCAGAACAAATACCCCTCCTTATCTAGAGGGTCTTTGAAGTCATCATGAACTACAATTCAGGTTAGATAATTTGTAGCCACATAAAGCTAGGTTCAAACAATATAAATTAATAAATTATTTCCCCCATTCATATCTTGACCCTCCTACCTTTTCAGTCTTCTCATATTTTATTTCTTCCCCTCCCCTATTTTGCCGTTTCTTTCACAAGACTTTTTACCTTCTGATTCTGCATTTTCTCTGGCCATTCCCCCTTCCTGAAATACTTTCCTTCATATTGTTTGGGATGAAAAACCTCATCCAAAATTTAATCAAGAACACAGAGATCTCTTAGGATAAGAACAGGAATTCATTCTCTTCCCCTGTAGAAGAAGGCAGTCTTCCCCATGACTGATCATGAGGAAGAGGCAAGGTAATGTGGAACGGACAGGGTTTTAAACCCTAATGCAGTCAAGCCCCCTTCCCCAACTGTCCTTTCTCCCATTGGCTGAAAGGCAGACTCAAGTCTGGGGTAAAAATCTCCCCAATTGGCAAGTCACAGGGAAGCCTGCCACTCTCGGTGGCTGGGAAACAGGCTTACAAAGAACAAGGATGCTGTTTGACAGCAAGGGAAAGGGGGAAGGGTCCCAAAGCAAGGGAGGGGAGTGACTCCCACTGGCAGGAGGAGGGGCCCACAGAGGCGGCAAATCAGAAAGCCTCCTGAAAGGGCTTGCTGCTGATTGACAGCAGTAATGGAGGGGAGAGGGGAAGGACGAAGAAGAGAGTCAGAACTGACACCAGTTTATAAGATCCATTCTGAGTTTTCAAGTTTTCACTCCCCAGACAATATCCATCTCCTGGTCTTCCTGTCTTCCTTCAAGCCTCACCTTGTTACAAAAATCCTGTCCTGATTTCTCCCTTACTACTTGTGCTTTCCCTCTATTAATTATTTCCATCTCACTCTGTATATTTCCTGTTTGTTTATAGTTGTTTGTAAAAACTTTCCCATAAGACCGTAAGAGCAGAAACTGTATCCCCAATATTTAGCACAGTGTTAGACACATAATATGTATTCAATAAATACTTGTTGACTATTGATAAGATCTGGACAAAAAAAATGGTACCAAAAATTGTGATAGATGTTGAGAGACAGGGAAAAAAATTCAAAAGAAATCTAAGACATTTCTTATGGTTAAGTCCATACCTTCAAAGAGCTAACAGTTAAGGAGACAGTGACAACATCACATATAGTTCTTTAAAGTTTAAAAAGAACATTTTCTCAGTACAACCCTGTGAATTATTGCCCTTCAAAGTATCTTACAGATGAAGAAGATTAAGTGATTTGCCCAAGATCACACCTGGGATTTAAACATAGGTCCCTTCTGATGGTTAAGGCCACACAAAAACACATATATACTGAAATAATTAAATATAACATCTGTGTGTACATACGTAGGCACACATACACATATATATTGTATATACATACCACATACATATATACATATATGATTAAGTACAAAAATTGTTGGTTGAGACCATGATACAACAGGAATTCAGAGGACATAGCATACTGCTGGGGGGCTAAGGTGTTGAGGAAGGTATGATAGAAAATGTGGAATTTGACCTGCTGCCTCAAAGTTGAATCATAGCAGGAGGGAAAAGACAGAGCCAAGAATAAGCATAATTTCTTGGTGGAGACAAGTGAGCTTGTTTAGAAGGAGCAGAGGGATCTTGTAGTGTAAAAGGAGAAAAAATGATGAGTTATGCCAGGGCTACCATTTACAATGTATAGATCGTCTATATGCCTAACATATTGTCTCCCCCAGTAGAATGTGAACTCCCTGGGGGCAGATGTTGTGCTACTGCTTTCCTTTGTATCTTCAGGGATTAACAGAGTGCCGGACTTTCATAAATGCTGATTGACTGGATGAATGATTAACCTTGGGCAAATTACTTAACTTCTCTGAGTTTCAGTTTTCTCATCCTTAAAGAAAGGATATCGAACTAGTTAACTGGTAAGATATCTTCCAGCTCCAAATTTAGGATTGTCTGACTTCAACTGCTTAGTGTCCAATGACTATCCCTGATGCTATTGCTCTCAGATGATTAATTTTTAACTTGATGGCCACAATATTTCATTATAAATCCTAAATCTGGGATAATTCTCTATCATTATGTACTGTAAGTCCAAGTTCTTTGCTCTGGATTTCAAGACCTTTGGTAGGACATCCAATACCACCTCAGCCCTTGCCACTTCTCCCCCTACATCCAAAGACCCCACTTTTGGCCCTCTCCATCTGACCTTCCTATTCATATCTCCCCAGGTTCCTGAGTTCACTTCCTATGTCCGGAGCTTCCTTTCATAAGTGATTTGCAAATCACTTCGCTCCCCCAATTTTTTAAACATTGCTTAAAAGATAACTTCTTTCACAAAAACTTGTTATCCTCTTTCCCAGATTCAATGTAATAATTAATTATATACCTGTTATGTCCATGACAAGAATGAATTCTCTATTAGCAGATTCCAACGAATTCAGGATGACTTGCATTCAAGTCTTACTAGCTTTGTGACCTTGGCAAAGTCATTTGATTTCTTGTTCCTTCTAAAATTACTCTTTAAGATATTTAGTTGCTGATTTTAAGGGGCCACTGTGCATTATAGAAGGAGTCTCCTTCTAGGTGCTTCCTACACAAATGAATTCACAGGTCTGGGAAAACAAGTCCATGCTATACATGCCCACAGCACTGTTCTGGGTACACAAAAATATTAAATTGAGCCAATCTCCCCTCAAGGAGTTTACATTCTCTTGGAAGAATACAATATGCCCAAAATCAGTTCAGAGTCATTTGAGGATGGGAAAGAGGACTAATCAGGGAAGGCTCCTTAGAGTAAGGGCACTTGAAATGAGCCTTCAAGGAAGACAAAGATTCTGGGAGGCAAAGGTAAGCTGGGGGTGCCATAAATTTTGAGAACAAAGTAATCACTGTGAGCTTCTGGTTAGGCAGGTGATCTTATATAAGAGCTAGGCCTTGAACAATAATTAGTTCTTTTGTAAATTCAGTTATTTATCTCTAAGAGGGAGCAAGAGACAACGGATAAAAAGCTGGCCCCAAAGCCAGGAAGACCTGTTCTTGTCCCACCCCTAGTGCACATTAGCTGTGTGACACTAGGCTTGCACACTGAGGTAAACTAGAATAACACTGAATTGGGAGAGAAAGTTCCAATTTGCATCAGCAACCTTCCTTACCTGGGTACTTCCTATATTTTTAAAACCACAGATCCAGTCCCTACTTCATTCCTATTTTATCTGTGCACTGTATATATGTATTATATTGTTCTCTATTTTTCTAATTGTGTCAGTTAGTAAAATTGTAAACTCCTTGAAGACAGGGTTCTGTCTAATCCCAAATGCCCCTTAATAGCTGGTGGATAGCAGGCAGTTAATATTTATTAAATTGAAATTGTTACACATCCTAAAAAGGGAACAAGGCCTGAGACGAGGGTTCTTAATTTTGTGTGTGTGTATATGTGTGTGTGTGTGTGAGAGAGAGAGAGAGAGAGAGAAATCTTTGGAAGTCCAATGAAATCAGTGGACTGCACAGAATAATGATTTTAAATACACAAAATAAAACCCATAGGATTACAAAGGAAACCAATCATACTGAAATACAGTTATCACAAAAATGTGGTTTTTTTTTTAATTCATGAACCACAGGTTAAGAGCCCCTGACTTAAGAGAATCAAAGATTTGAAACTGGAAAGCATCTTAAAGATCACCTAGTTCAACTTTCTTATTGTACAGATGAGGAAACTAAGGCATAGAGATGCTGAATGGCTTGCCCAAGGTTATTTGGCTAGGAAGTTATAGAATTGGAATAAAATCATGAAATCTTGAGCAGAGTAGAATATTTCCAGAGTGTCTCAATCTTCTAACACATTAAGAGAAATGTTTTCTTGCCCTCACTTAACAATTGCTTGGTGTCATCAGTAACACTCACCTCTGCTCTTCTCCATCATTTCCCTATTATAACTAAGAAGATTCTTAGCTGGTGCCCTCCTGGGCACAGAAGAACAGAGACTGACAAATAGCATTTGACAGTGGTAGTGATGACGATGTTATAGCTTCTATAAATGATTCTCTGAGCACAGATGGGATATTTTTATAAATCATCCAATATTAGAACATTGAAGGCCTTTCATTTCCTCTCCCAGACAGTGAAAACAAGATCAAGGTTAGGAGAGGCAGTGTCCTTTCCAGGTTACCATATGACTGTAATGTGAGATCCCAGTACTGTTAGCAAAAAAAGTCACAGGGGTAAGGAAGGAGAGACGTCAGAAAGAAAGAGGAAAAGGAGCTGTGAGTGACAAGGATTTTGAAATAGTGAATCTTGAGTCTTTCTAAAACACCAACTTAGTCTTTATTCTTTTTCACTGACTGGTACAGCCTAGTGACTTGAAATGACTAACATATTCCTCAAAGTACCTAACTTATTTCCATGGTGGCCTTAAAATGATTATTTTGCCAGAATGTCCAAAGTTTAAATTCCTAGAGGCTTAAGAGCATACTAGATAAATACACTGGTAATTTTACAAGTCAGGAAATATTCTTCTTACATAATATACTCTGAACTTTTTTCCCCACAGTTTATAAATCTTACTAGGATTTTCCTATTTGATTTGTAACCAGTTGCTACCACTATAACATATCAGGCATACTGTCTGAAGTACCCTCTGATATGCTAGTATCCTTGAAAGAAAGTTCGGTACTTATAATGTTTTATCCTCTTAAGTGACTTGACAATTTTAACACAATTTTGTGTCAGGTAGTATTATCTACCATTGCATGAAAATACTGGATCCTCATTCTCTGTCTCTGTCTCTGTCTCTGTCTCTGTCTCTCTCTCTCTCTGTCTCTCTCTGTCTCTCTGTCTCTTTCTCTCTGTCTCTCTCTCTCTGTCTCTCTCTCTCTGTCTCTCTCTCTCTCTCTCTTTCTGTTTTGATGGAGGAAACAACAAGGCAAGTATTAAAACTGTTCAACACATTAAGAGTGACAAAGCTTTAGGAAGGGTGTGATAGTCTTAATGTGCTTAGCCCTTGTTATTCACTCACTGATTCATTCAAGAATTTATTAAACACCTACTTACTGTGTGTGAAAGGCACAGTTCTGGATCCCTAAGAGACAAAGACAGCAAGAGAACTGTCTATCCTTGTCCTCAAGGAGCTTTTATTCTATAGGAGAGGAAAAATGTGCACATGGAAAAGTAAGAAAAAATCATTTGGGGGTTTGAGAAGAGCATTAGCAATTGGAATATCAGGAAAGGTCTAAGTAGGGGATTTTACTTGGGTAATCATTGAAGATAGCTAAAGATTCTATTCTCATAATAATAGCAATAATAATAATATTAACTAGTATTTATATTTCACTATAAGGTTTTCAAAGTCCTTTACAAATGTCTCATTTGATCCTAACAACTGTTTGATATAGGTGCTATTATTTTCCACATTTTATTATTGTTCAGTTTTTTCAATTATGTCCAACATTTTACACCCCATTTTTTGGTTTTCTTGGCAAAGATACTGGAATGATTTGCCATTTCCTTCTCCAGCTCATTCTACAGATGAGAAAACTGAGGCACATAGGGTTAAGTGACTTGCCCAGGGTCAGGCATATAGTATCTGAAGCCAGATATGAACTCAGCAAGATGAGTCTTCCTGACTCCAGGCCTGACACTCTATCTACTGTGCCACCTAGCAACCCACCTTTGCACATGTTACAGATAAAGAATCAAAGAGTGAGAGGAAAGGTTAAGTTACTTGGTCATGGTTAGTAAGTATCTGAGGCAGGATTTGAAGATAAGCCTTCCTCCACATCCAATACCTTATCTGCTGTGACACCCTATTGTCATCCTCTATATGGCATAGGTAAGGAAGGATTGTATTCCTCAGGCATAGATGACAGTCTACACAAAAGCATGGAGACAGAATAAGGAATATTACATATTAGGAACAGCAATTAGGCCAATTTGGCTGGAATTAAGGAAAATAACGTGCAATGAAAATGGTGCACTGGAGCCAGATTGTGAAGAGATTTAAAATCCAAACAAAGGAATTTATATTCTATTATAGAGGTAAAACATGTCTTCTAGAGCATCGTGAGTAAGAAAGTGACATGGTCAGACCTGTGCTTAAAGAAGAACAACTTGACCACTGTGTGGAGAATGTATTGGAGAGGAAAGAGACTAGAAGCAAAGAGGCTAATTACAAAGTTGTTTCAATAGTTCAAGCAAGAAGTGATGAAGACCTGAACTAAAATTGCAGTTATGTGAGTAGAAAGAAGGTGGATTTGAACAATACTGTGAATATAAAATTTGCAAGAGTTGGCAAGTGATTAGATATGACAATTAAGGAAAGTTAAGAGCCAAGGATGACTCTGAGATTGTGAATTTGGGTAATTAGAAGGATGGCAGTGATCTCAATAGAAATAGGGAAGTTAGTAGGAGAAGGGGATGGAGTGAAAAGAAAGATAATGAGTTCTGTATTGGACACGTTGAGTTTAAGATGCTTACAAGACATTCTGATAAATGGTACTTTAAAATAAAACAAAACAATTAAGTATAAATATATTTAAATACAGACCCACACAACTTGGCAGTAGGTAGGGTCAAAGTGAGTGTAGCCAATGCAACTGATGCCTAGTATGGGATGAGTGGTAACAATGCAAGGGTTTCTTTCCCTCCCTCACTGTGCAGCTGCCCTCCAAGTTATAGGAGTGTCTGGCATTCTCTCCAAAGTCAGACACCCAGTTCAGTATTTCTTTGTATATGAGCGGTTTCTGTGGAGAAATTTTTGTTCTAACATTAAAGTTTTTTGAGTGACTTTGTAAAATGGGTGATAAAAAGAAATGGAAGATTGAATCAGATTGTAGAGTGTTCAATTTAGAGTAGACAAATAGATATTTGTTTACTCAAACTAGAGACAAAATATTGTGCCTTGTTTGCAGAGGAGTAATAGCCATTCCAAAGGAATATAATCTTTGTCACCTTTTTGAATCAAAATATCCTGACTTAAGCAATTTGGATACCAATGACAAACAAATTAAAGTGTCCAAATTTTTGAAAATCTAAGTGGGGAACAACAGTTTTCAAGAATGTAAACTCAGAAAATAAGACAACTAAGATTAGTTTTCAGATTTCTAAAGAAATTTATTTCAAACATGATTCTGGAGTATTATAAACTAATTGCTGACAAGAAGTGGAATATGTCCATTAACTAAATATAAACCTGAAATGTAAACCTGAAAAATGTATTAAAACTTGTATCACTTAGTAGTTTTTTTTTTTAACATTCATGTGATTTCATGGCAAAAAAAATCTTTTTTTAGGTTCTTTTTTTAATGGTAGAATTTTTATTTTATTTTTTAAATTAAATTTTATGTTTAGTTTTACTTTACATCATTCATTTCCATAAGATTTTGAGTTACAAATTTTCTCCCTGTCTTTCCCCTACCTATCACCCCAAAACAACAATCCCACTGTATGCCCCCTCCCCCAATCTGCTCTCTTCCATCCCCCCTCCGACTTTCCAGTAGGGCAAGATGGATCTCCGTACCCCAGTGCCTGTATATCTTATTTCCCAGTTCCATATAAAATATATACCTATTAAACATTTGATTTTAAAACTTTGAATTCCAGATTCAATAAATAAGAATCTTAAGTAATAATTGTAATTAATTGAGATTAATTGAAAATTTCCTCATTTAATATTGCTTATTTGCAATATAGTTAATCATTGATTATGCCTGTATTTGGAAAATGAACTACTAAAAGTCTATCTGCTAGCCAATCTTTGCTGGGCCCCTTACAGACCATGGGCCATGTGCTGTGTAGGTCTGTTTAAATAGAATATGTTATTTAGAGCAAGAATTGATTGAATATAGACACCTTGGTATAAGTGAGTGCCTGCTACAGCAATAAATCCAACTGTGATATTGATCATTTATCTTTATAATGTTTCTATTGACACAATACCCTCCTTTCCTTTGGCATTGCCATCACTCTGGCATAGGCTATCATCAGCTCATGACTAGACTATTACAATAGCTTGTTGGTCAGTCTCTCTGCCTCAAGTATCTTCCCAACTTAGTCCTTTCCCACTCAGCTAAACTGATCTTTGTAAACCATAGGTCTTACCACTTCACTGTTCCTTTCCCACTTCAATAAACTCCTGGGTACCTTATCATCTCTCAGATTAAATATAAAATCATCTGTGTTCAAAGTCCTTTGTAATCTGGACTCTTCCTATCTCTGCAGTCTTCTTACACCTTACCTTAACATACTGTGCAGTTCAGTGATACTGGTCTAATACTTGTTTGTTGACTGGGTGGCTTCCTTTCTGTTCCTTGAACAAGATACTACATCTCCCAATCCTGGGCATTTTCTCTAGTTGTTCCCCATTTCTAGAATTCTCTCTACCCTCATCTTCATCTCCTGGCTTCTTTCAAGTCTCAGCTAAAATTCTTTCTATAAGAAACCCTTCCCAATCTCCCTTAACTGCTATCGCCCTCCCTTCCCAAACTGTCTTGTGTTTATTTCCATGCAATCTCCCAGATAAAATATAAGCTCCTTAAGGGTGGAACATATTTTTTTTATAGAAGACACTTAATAAAAGTATTGATTGGTTGATTGGTGATGTATGGGTATGACCATGAGGAAATATCTAGTACTGGTATGACTTGAAAAGAGAACTTGACTGATCCATGTCAAGAAAAGAACCAGAGAGTTTTGGGGAATGTTATTTTCACATCTTAAAAGTGGACTCTGTTGCTTCCTTTATTTAGATCAAAGGTATAAAGAACCTGACCTTACATACTTTCCTTGTAGTAACCATCCAAAGTGTAACTTGAACAGGAATAAAATGTAATTGGGAAATATTTAACAAAATAAATAAAAATACAACAGAAAATATATAATGTTAACATGTGGTTTTCTAAGTCAATAATGCAGCCCACAAAAATCCTTATATAGGATTTAGTGGTCCCTGTTTCTATTTGAGTTTGATACCATTGATTTAGGCTGTATCTTATAGAATCAAATCTTCCTCACACAGGCCCCATATACAGTATAACAAGGATTTTCCGATCCACAATCAATGACCAATATTTCTAGGGATCCCTGATGCAACAGTTTCAGATTAACCAAAATATCTGTGTAACTCCTTGTTATTTGTGATGGTCGTTGAGAGACCATAGGACCATCTTCTGCTAGCTCAGGATTTTTAACATGGAGACCCTTATTTTTTTTTACTATTTTGATAAGTACATTTCAGTATTATTTGCTTCTTTTGTAATCCTCTGTATTTTCTTTTATGAAATTAAAAACATTATTCTGACAAGTGGTCCATGATCTTTACCAGACTGTCAAAGTGGACCATAGCCCAAGTAAGATTACCTGGAGAAGAAGGAAGAGGGAAGATATTGCCTTCTTGGGGTGCCTAGGTGACAGTGAATAGAGTACCAGCCCTTGAGACAGGAGGATTTGAGTTCAAATCTGTCCTCAGACTCTTAACACTTACTAGTTGTGTGACCTTGGCAAGTCACTTAACCCTAATTGCCCTTCCCTCCCCCCTCCAAAAAGCAAAAAAAAAAAAAAAACAAAAAAAAAAACAAAATAGATATTGTCTTCTTCACTGGAGATGGCACACAGCTAGTGTCTTCCTGGGTTTGGAGGGACCATTCAAATTCATCAATCACAAAGCCTAGAAGGATAGGTTCTGTTTCCATATAAAGTAGGATACCTGCATGCTATCTGGGCCACTAGTTAATATAACCCAACAGAAAATTCACATTTCTTTCCCACAATTCTTAGGTTTGGGTTTTTTTGTCAGATTAAAAATCTGAAGACACTGACATTTCTGATCATATTCAGTGCAATAATTTCAAACCTGAAGCATTATTTCTCACAGAGATGGGTGTCCCTCGAATTAAAGCCTCTTTGTTTCTTAAAGCCTCTGTGTTAGTTCCAGCAATTATTTTCATTTCTCTCTGCTGAGCAAGCCAATAATCAGTGACTCCTTATTTTGTCTCTTCCCTGGATGACGAATCACATTACTTTGAATTCCCTGCTGCTTTCTAACTCTCTTCAAGGCCAGTGTTTAAAACCAGCAAATGAAACTTTGATTTCCTTTGCTCCTGACGTACATCGAAATAAGGCATCCATGAAGGGCTTATCTCCAGGCCTACTAGACTGTCTGAGGCCTTTTTGTGAGAAGGGAAATTGTTTCCCTAATTTGCTTCCAAATGTGTTGAGGCAGCAGGGTTCCCACACTTGTGTGCTCTACATCAAAATGGTCCTATGTGTTCCTGGGATGTAGATAGCTTGGATAAAGCCTGAGCCAAGCCTAGAAGTTCTATATCTATGCAATGGAAATCCCTCAAGACTCAGGCAAACCTTAAGTGTGGAGAAGCCAAGAAAGCTAATTCTTTAATTAGCAAAAATGTATTCTCTCTTATCCCATCTTCTCTCCCTGTACTCCCATTGAAAAGAAAAAAGAAACCCTGGTAACATATATGCATAATCAAGTATAACAAATTCCTTCATTGGCCAAATCCAAAAAATATGCTTCATTTTCCACCTTGACACCAGTTCACTTTAAAAGTTTTCCCATCAAAACAGTATAGCTATACTGTTTTATTTCCTTGTTCCCAAAAGAAATTGTATTTAAAAATAAAACAAAGAAAAAATAGCTTAATTTAAAAGCCTCTTTCTTTTAGGGAACAGGTAACACACTTCATCACTGGTCTTCCTAAAACATACACCTTTTAACAATTGAATCCCCATAGTTGCTTAGCTTCTGTTTAAATGTTTAGTGCTTAAGAGCTTCTAGAAAGCTATAAGAAAAAAGACTTGTCCTCTGATTTGAAAATTGCAGGACTTGTGCTTGAATCATGCTGCCATCATTTAGTTTCTCTGTGATATTGAGCAAATCACTTAACTACCCTGGGCCTCAGTTTCTTCTGCTGCCAAATAAGGAGATTGGTTAGTATTTTATTTAGGATTTTTGCATCCATATTCATTAATGAAATTGGTCTATAATTTTCTTTCTCTGTTTTTACTCTTCCTGGTTTTGATATTAGTATCTTATTTGCTTCATAAAAAGAGTTTGGTAGGATATAAATGAAAAATAAATTAAATTTTAAAAATACTGATATTGGACTAGATGTCTTCCTAATCCTAAATTTAGTTCCTACTAGTCATTTTTTAAAATTGTATCCACAAATTTGTTTTGAAGCAGTTTCTTTCAGATTCTAACCTCATAGGACATATAGAAAGAAGAATATATTAAATTAGGCTGATTACAGAAAACACTTGACCTTAAAATATTGATGAAATCAATATGTTGATGCAAAGGAAAATATGGCATAGCTGGTAGGAAGGGAGATGGTGAGCCATTTCACTGGATGGATCCTCATACATCCTCCTTCAGAATCTACAGCTGCATTGTGACCAAGGTGCTAAGGGAAGAGACATAATTTCTAATGCTGCTGCTGTACTAAAACTAGCCTTTCATTAATTCACTTATGAAAAAAATGATCAATTATAAAGGAAGATGGAGGCAATTTAGGCTCTCTTACAGACCTGTGGTCTTCAGACAGGGAGACCATATAGGAGGCTTTTTACAGTAGTATACATTAGAGGTGATGTGGGTCTGAACTAGGGTGCCGTATGAATTTAGAGAAGGGAAGGGATGCAAGAAAGGTTGTGGAAGTGTAATGGAGAAGACTTGGCAATGGATTGACTAAATGAGAATAGGGAATCAAAGATGATTCCAAGGTTCTGAAAATGGATGACTGGAAGGATAGTGGTGCCCCTGAAAGAAAAAAGGAAATATGGAAGACGGTGGATTTTGAGGAAACAATGAGTTCAGTTTAGGATACAATGCATTTGAGATACTTACAATTCAAAATGTCTAAATCAGAGGCAACTTTCAGCAAAATTTTGGTGTAGATTAGGCTTTTCTCTGGAACCCCATCCCATGTCTTTCTAGTATCCCTTGCTCTCATTCAGGTATTTAGTGATTTTGGTATTCCAAGCTTTTCTTCCCCTCAAAAATATTTAACAAACAGCTTTCCAAAATTCATAACATTATTAACATTTTCTGCACCACTTTCTAAAGTTTAGACAATCAAACAAAAAATAAATCAAGCCCTGAATTTTAGTGTTTGCCAAATCCACAGTGTAAATGCTGACACTGAAAATGTAATACTTGGAGCTGGCATGACTCTGCATTCTCTTCTCCCTGGGGCAATACACTTCCAACCTCCCCTAGTACTGCCTATTTATACTATACATTTTTGGCCCTTGCTTAAATGCTATATTATTCTTATCTCATAATTATTTCATTTTCATGGAGTCATTATCCAAAAAGAGCATAGAGATTTCAATCTGGGAACGATAGAAGAGAATATCATTAATTAAATGCCCCAATGTCTGACTGCAGCAATAAGTGCTCTGGGTCAGAAAAGGGAAAGATCGATGAGGGCTGGCATATGGGACCTTGGGACGCATCCAGTACAATCCAAAGAACATTTCTTAAATGGCTCACGTTGAAGAGGGTAGGCAAGGTGTCATCCATGTCTTCAAGGATCTGAAATTCTATGATGGAAGTATGATACAACAGAAGGAAAAGTGGATGTGGAGTCTAAATATCTGGGTGTGACACTCAGCTCTGCTACTTGTTAGCTGTCTGACCTTGAAATGACTTTTTTCTCTAAGTTTCTGTGTGATTTTTTTGGACAGTGAAGAAGTGCTGAACAAGAAGCCATTTGTGGTCCCTTCCAGCTTTAGGCTATTTCGAAGTAAGAACCAGGGTCTTACAGATGAGTGTTTTAATCTGTATAATAAATAGGTGGCATGGAAGCTTTCAGTAAAGTCCCTCAATACGTGTGATATTCTATGATTCTAGCAAGGGAGGGCCTCATGGAAAAGGTAGACCTTGGGGCGGCTAGGTGGGCAGTGAGTAGAGCGCTGGCCCTGGACTGAGAAGGACCTGATTTTGGATCTGACCTCCGACACTTAACACACACAAACAAAAACCTAGCTGTGCGACCTTGGGCAAGTTACTTAACCCCAATTGCCCTACAAAAAGCAAAAAAAAAAAAGAAAAGAAAAGAAAAGGTAGACCTTGAGGATAGATATCACGAAAAGCACTGTAGATTTGTATTCAGGAGATCTATCTTTCATCCCACTTACTAATGGCATGAGCTGGACTATGTAACCTCTGAGGTCCTTCCAGCCCTAAATCTGGTGAAGCTAGGATCCCTTAAGACACTTAACTTCCCTGGATCTCAATGTTCTTATCTGCAAAATGGGGATATCAATACTTGAACTACTACTATTATTCAAAGGACAGGTAGAATTAAACTGTCAAGGCAAAAAAAGGGCAGCAGTTATTCTAAGTGGCAAAGATATAGCATAAATGCAGAGATAAGAAAAGTCTTGTTTTCTGGGCTCAACCTTCTGAGACTTTGCTTTAAACTTAACATGTTTTATGTCATGGACCCCTTTGACAGTCTAGTGAAGCCTAGGGATCCCTTCTCAGAATAATATTTTCAGATAATTAAAGAAAATAGATGCTGAATTTCACTTAGGGGTTAGTGAAAATAATGATTTTGTCTTCCCATCCAAGGTCAAATATTACTTGAAACCTATTCATGGATCCTAGATTAAAATCCTCCACTTTAGAACTTCTTCCATTACCTATCACACCTTCTCTTTTTTTCTCATGCCTGGAAGCTTTCATAATAGAAATTCCTATTTCCTATGCAACCTCTCAAATGTTCAAGAGATAAGATACTAATTAGAATCAGCCTCTTGCCCTCATCCATAAAAATCCTTGGTCCCTAACAGTTTTTTGCTGAATTTTCCTGATCCATGAAGTGAGAATATATCCAGATGTTCAAACCACTGAAATCGTAGGGGTGACAAGAGCTCCATGTAGTGTCAGTGGACCAAAGTTGGAGGACAGTGGTTCTTAACCTGGAGTCCAAGAACTTTTTTCTAATATTTTGATAACTTTTTCAATTTAATCAGTTCCTTTTATAATCTTATGTATTTTATTTTTCACACTTAAAAACATTTTTCTGAGAAGCAATCCAAATAAATAAAAAGGTTAAGAACTTCTATTTAATAAAACCCTTTCTATTCTTGATCTGAATATGCTCATTCCCAAAGTCCTGGTATCTTTTCTTTCATTCCCCCTCTGCCCCCCACTTCCCCAATTTGCTCTGGTAGTATTGACTGCTTCCTCACTTTATGGAAGCAGGCTGCTGTCCTTGTTTTATCCTTGGGACTCCCCCTGTCTTTCTATCCCCTGGATTTCCCCTCTTCAAATTTCTGAGCTTCCTTTGTGTGACCAATAAAAACATACAACTTTTAGCACCACTGGCTAGTCTAATTCTTCTACAGAGCCTATGACAAGTCCCAGGGTAATTTCAATAAATTGGGACAGAGGGGCATAGCCATGGTGTACTATGGGTACAGGAAGCAGACTGGCTTGACTGAAACAGAAATGAGTTTTCATGGATAAAGGAAATGGAGTAAATAATTAAAAAGGCATGAACAAAATTATACGAAATGAGAAAGTCTCAGCTAAGGTGCTTGATACTTAAGAATTCACAGCCACCTGAGACTTCAAAGCCTACAGAAGGCAGAAAAATAGGCTATTTAGGCATTCATTCAGCATAACTCCTTTTCCACTTGCCTTCAGACCTAATGGCCTCATCCGACTTGCAGCATTATTAATGCCAACAAGAGCCACCTCTTCTCTTCCCTGTCACCCTCTACTTTTCATTTGTCTTCCTTTTATCAGGAACACTGTAGTCAGGGGCATGTTAGGTCCTCCTTCACCCTCAGAGCCTTTATTGAAAACAACAAAGGCGTGTTAATGTGACCAATAAAGGAGGGCTACTCACATTTACATCATTTAGTAGCTAAATATCAATAATAATTCATTCAAAATGACTAAAATCTAGTCTTAGTTCTGTGATTACCTAGTTTAAGGATATTTGCAAATTTCAGCTTTAAGTTCATACAGGTCAAAAACACAGGGAGAGATGCTATTAGATTAGAAACAAGCAAATGGGGCGGCTAGGTGGCACAGTGAGTAGAGCTCGGCCCTGGAGTCAGAAGGACCTGAGTTTGGATCCAGCCTCAGACACTTAATACACACAAACAAAAACCTAGCCGTGTGGCCTTGGGCAAGTTACTTAACCCCAATTGCCCTCCAAAAAGCAAATATATATATATATATATATATATTTTTTTTTTTTTAATTTTTTTAGGAAAAGAATCAAGATCTTCAACTCTAGGCCTGCAAGTTTGACTTTATTTCTGGCAAAATTCCAGAATTGTTATTGAAAAAGATAGTTCATTACTGTCTAGAAAGACAAGCAGGGATATCTAAAAGCTTGCATGGTTTCAAGAAAGATCTCAATGCCCTCTAGCCTCATTTCCTTTTTAGTTGAGATTACTAGCCTGGTATCTCAGGGTAATGTTAAAGGTAACATATACTTGGATTTGAATAAAGAATTTGACAAAGGCTTTCATGGCATCCTTGTGGATAAGATGGAAAGATGTGAGCTAGATGATAGCAAAATTAAGAATAGATATTCAAGTATTAATGTTAACCCTGGAGGGGAGAGTGTATTAGAGCAGAGCTATCAAATATGTGGCCCACAGGCTACATGAGGCCTACAACATACCCAAGTAGGACCCAAACCAAATTAAAGTATAATTGATAAATATATAATAAAATAAAGATAAAATATAGATATTACATTTTAAAACTAAGTATGTGATGCACAATGATGGTTATGATTGGTGGCCCCTATTTTTATTTGAGCTTGACATTACAATATTAGAGGACCCTAGGGCACCTTGGCACCTTGTTATCTAATGTTTTAACCAATGAGTTGCATGTAAACATAAGTGGCATGTCCAACATATTTATAGATGAACCTCTCCTGGGAGGGAATATTTAACATGTTGGATGTCAGAGTAAGGATCCCCAAATTTCTTAAAACATTAATACTATAAGCCAAATCTAAGAAGATAAAATTTAATAAGATTAAATATAAACTTCTATATTTGGGCTTTAAAAGATTAACTGCACAAATATAAAACTACATATTTAGACCTGAAAGGACCCCTCTATGTAATTTTTTTATTTTAACCCTTTAAATTCATAGATGGGAAAACTGATACTCAGAGAAGTTAAAGTGACTTGGACAAGCTCATGCAAGAAATAAATGCCTAAAGTGGGATTTGTACACAGGTACTTTGTTTCCAAAGCCTGAAACACTTGCATGCAGCCCACACCATTCCCAAATGCAGTCTGGAACAGATTAAAATAATAACTGGGAAATATTTGACAAAATAAATGATATGATATAACAAATAATATTAATATGTGGTTTTCTAAGTTAATATTCAGCCCCCAGGGATTCTTATGTATAGTTTAGTGCTCCCCCCCCACCCCTGTTTTATCTGAGTTTGGCAGAACTGTCCAAAGCCATTACTGATACCACTGTACTGCATTGTATCTCAACTCCAGAGATGCTGAAAGCAAAAAGTTTATATGAAAAAGACTTAGAAATTTTAGGGTCTTCTCAGCCCCTTGAAGTCAACACTATGATATTGTGGCTCAAAAAGTTAACGTGTTCTTTTATCAGATTAATAGGACAGCATGAAGAACAAGAGAGGATGATAATTTTGCTGTACATTGCCCTGGTCAAAGCACACCTGGACTATTTTATTCAGTTCCATGTGCCACTTTTTAAGAACACCGACAGAGAAAGGCATGATGAATAGATTGGATGATGAAGCTCATTTATGAGAATTATTAAAAAGATTTGGGTATATTTAGTCCCAAGAAAGCCTAGGTGGGCTTTAATAGTTGCCTTCAAGTATCTGACAGGCTGTTATAGAGAAAGATTAGATTTGTTCTACTTGGTCCCAGAGGATAGAACAAGCAGTATTAGATAGAAGGTAAAGAGGAGCAGATTTAAATCCAATGAAAGAAAAGCTACCCTAACATTAAGGGTATTACAAAAATAAAATGTAAGAAGTAAATTTGTTATTACTAGAAGTCTTTGAGCAAAGACCGAATGACCAATTGTCAAGAATATTATAGACCAGATGGCCTCTCAGATCCCTTTTAATTCTTAGATTCTGTGGCTGTGAAATCACCTTACTATAAATCCCATTACAGCCCAAAACTCTGTACAACAAAAGTTATTTCTAAGCCAAATTATTTAAAACAATAGTCAATGCAACCAAATAGCAGTATAACTACCTAAAATTGTACTAATTGATGAATATACTGGCATAAAATTTTCTTCATATTTTTAAATATGTGTGTATTATTTTGTTCTTGTATTTTGTGATCACATTCAAAATCTGGATGTACACTACCTAGCCCTGTTGGACCTAACAACCATGATGAAACATGGTGTAGGTAGAGGAAAGATCTCTTAAGTTTGCAGTATGGAGGCCTGAGTTCAGGTCCCAGCTATTGGTTGAGTGACTTTAACCTAGTCACTTGACCTTTGAGATGTAGTCATCTTATCTGTAAAATGAAGTTTATCTACGTGATATCCAAACTCCCTTCCAGATCTCATATTTCATAGCCCACAATGTAAGCCGACTGTGTCTATATATACTAATGCTATCTCAAATACCAGTTTTTAAAAAGAGTTGAAATTCAAATAACATAAAACCAAATACTGTCTGTATGACCCTGAGTACATCTTTTTACCTCTCCTTACCCTAGCCAATTTATCTAAGACTATATAAGTTGCACAATAGGCTCTGACAAGCATTGGTAACGAGAATTTCCTCACCTGGTAGTCCCCTGCATCAATGATATCATATGTAATTTTAGAAACAAACAAACAAATAAATGGTTTTACTGAACTTTTCACTTTGCAATCATTTGTTTTGGTTCTCAGCCAGGAACTTTATGATAAGAAACATTGTTTTGGGGACAGCTAGGTGGACAGTGAACAGAGCACTGCCCCTGGAGTCAGAAGGACCTGAGTTCAAATTCGGCCTCAGACACTTAACATGTACTAGCCGAGTGACCTTGGGCAAGTCACTTAACCCCAATTGCCCTGCCTTCCCCCCTCCAAAAAGAAAAACAAACAAACAAAAAAAAATAGAGGAAGGGATGGAAATTAAAAGGAAGAATAAAACTTTAAAAATATATATAATTATTAAAAAGGAAAAATTGTTTTTACTTTTTAAATTAATAGATGAAAGATCATCTATTAACAAAAGAAGAATTAATGTACTTATCCCAGAATGTTAGAAAGGGTAGATGTAGTCTTGTTCAATGCTCATTTTTGCAGATAAGAAAATTGAAGGCTAAAGAAGTTAAATAAGCTATTTAAAGTCACACAACTAGGTCATGGCAGAGTTAGAACTAGGACCCATGTGTGCTGATACCCAGGCCAGGAAACTATCTATTTATCATGTTGCTTCAGTCATTAAAGTTGGTCATTTAATATTGGTATTTAGGAACCCTCTCTGAAAGTCTAACCCACTGAAGAGCTTCAGTGATAGTGTCTATAACTGAATGTCTAGATGTGTCTGAATGTCTAATGTGGTCACTTTGCTCTGTTCATTCCAACTCAGTATACCCATGTGGACCCGATTATAATTTTATCTTCCATCTAGTCCACTTTCTTCTACCTTTGTACCACTTCCTGCTGTATCATTCAACAATTCATGCAGCAGCAACAACAAAAAAACCCCAACCTTTCAGCTCTTCCTCCCCTTATTTTTACTTGTTTTTTCCTTTTTTTTAATTCCTTCGTGTTTAAAAATATAAAGGCATAATGGTATGAAATGTAAAGAGCTGCCATAGTAACTTGGTTCAAGCCCTGACTTCTATCTATTTGATATTGGGCAAATCACTAACTTCTATGTGTCTCAGTTTCATCTTCTTCAAAATTAGGGAGATGGAGGAGGTGAGATATAAGGTCCCTCCCAGCTCAGACTCTCCGATCAAATCCTGCATTTGGATCTTATTCGTGGGTTTGTTTATGTAGGTAACTATGGAGATAACCACAGGTGAATGGGTGATGGGGGAAGATAATAATACTACTCATTTAGGTCATGTTTCCTCCGATCACATGGTCACCATCATCCTTCAGAGCCTCATCACTACTTACCTGGACTATTGCAATAACTTCCTAATTAGTCTCCCTGTTTCTAGACACTCCACTGTCCAGGGTCTCTAATCCACTTTCTAATTAATCCTCTACACAGTCACCTAATAACCTTCCTAAAGAATAGACCTGGCCATGTTACTCTCCTTCTCAAGAATCTTGTTGTCTCTCAGCTGCCTCTAGAATGCCTCTATATCTTGGCATTTAAAGTCCTCAGCAGTCTGGCTCCAGCTTATGTTTCTAAACTAACTTTCCATTGGTTACTTCACATTCTGTGTCCCAGCCAATTAGCCTACTTATGATTTTTTTTCTTTTTGGAGGGCAGTTGGGGTTAAGTGACTTGCTGAAGGTCACATGGCCAGCTTTTTTGTGTTAAGTGACTGAGGCCACATTTGAACTCAGGTCCTCCTGACTCTAGCGTCAGTGCTCTCACTGTGCCACCTAGTTGTCCCTTCCTACTTATAATTTTTAAAATGTTTTTTTTTCTGCTTTTTTTGGAGGGAAGGCAGGGTAATTGGGGTTAAATGACTTGCCTAAGGTCACACAGCTAGTTTTTTGTGTTAAGTGTCTGAGGCCAAATTTGAACTCAGGTCCTCCTGACTCCAGGGCCAGTGCTCTATTCACTGTACCACCTAGCCGCCTCAAATAAGCCTACTTATAACAGCAAGAATTTAAATAGTGTTTTAAAGTTTGCAAAGCACTTTATACATATTATCTCAGTTGATTTTCACAACAACTCTTGGAGGTATGGTCTATTATTAACCTCATTTTATAGATGAGGACACTGAAGCAGGAAGAGATTAAGTCACTTGCCCAAGGCTGCACAGCTAGCTAATATTAAAGGCCAGATTTGACCTCAGGTCTTCTTGACTCCAAGCCTAGTGTTCTCTCCACTACACCATCTTGGTACCTTAGACTTGCTATTTCCTTACCCTAGATTTGATTTCCTGTACCTGTGTCTTTGCCCAGGCTATTTCAAATGACTAGGGGCTGTAGAGGCTGAAGTCAGCCACAACTGGTTATCAAGAGCCAATTATTCAATTTTAAATGTGAGCATTTACACCTTGGAACTTGGCAAAAATCAAAAAAATTGTCTTGACTTAATACAGTGATGGAGAAAATGCTAATGATGTAGATGAAACTTAAAAGTGCATTGTTTGCTTCCTTCCCCACCCCCCCAAGAGCCGGTTATTAAATATTTACTAGTATAGCCCATCCTGGAAGGTACTTTCTCCTTGCTTTTGCTTCTTGGAATGCTTAGCTTCCTTCAGTGAGCAGCTCAAGGGCTGCATCTCTCAGGAAGCTTTTCCTGATCCCTTTGGTTTTTTATTTCCCCTGTGCCTCCCTACTCCAAATGCCTTGTATTTATCTGTGTGCATTCTACATTCTTTCCCTCTCTAGCCCTCAGCAGAACATAACTGTTTAAAAGTAGCATCTTTTGGGGGAGGGTATTGTATCTTTATCCCCAGCATGGTGCCTTTCACATAGCATGAACTTCAAAAGGTGCTCGTTGAATTGTACCAAATTTACCAGGCACAAAGCCCTTGTGTGTGTATTTATTTTATCATTTGATCTTCAATCACCATAGCTCAAGGAAAACAAGATCTGGGGAGGTTTAATGAATTGCAAGTTTCAATATGAATCAACCATGTGATATGTTTGCCAAGAAAGCTTAATGTGATATTAGGCTGCATTAAGAGAAACTTAGCAGCCAGGATTAGGGAGGCAGTAATTTACTCTATTCTGACCTGCTCAGCCCACATGTACAGTGCTACATTCAGTTCAGAGCACCATGTTCCGGGAAGAATCTGGATAAATTGGAGAGCATGTAGAGGAAGGCAATCAGGTTGAGAAGGGTATCTTGGACACCATGTCATATGACTTCATTGGCTAGAAGAAATGGCAATACTTAGGTAGAAAAGAGGCCTTAGGAATGACACAATCACTATTTCCAAATATTTTAAGGGTTATAATAAAGACAAGAGATGAGTCTTTTCTTATTGGTATCAGAATAAAGAAATAGGAGTAATATTAGAGAAGTGGCAGAGATACAGATTTCTTCTCAACATAAGAAAGGGGAAAAAATCTAAATAATGAAGCTATCCAAAGTGGAATAGAATGCCTTAATTATCAGGAGTTTGTAATCTGGGGACAAGGGGACCAAGTACCACTACCTCCTACATAAGGCCCATCTAAATCTTCATTTCTAGTACCCTGCCTACTTCCTGAAATTATTTTCATTGTATTCACTTACTTGTGTACACATTATTTCCCCCCAATAGAAGGTAAATTAGTTGAAGGCAAAAGATGTTCTTTTTGCATCTAGCATGATACCTTGCACATAGAAAACACTTAATAGATGATTATTGAATTGAGGAATAAGTAAATGAATTAAAGTATCTTTTGTTGTTGTTCAGTCATTTCAGTTATGTCTGATTCTTCATGACCCCATTTGGGGTTTTCTTGGCAAAGATACTGGAGTGGTTTGCCATTTCCTTCTCCAGGTCATTTTACAGATGAGGAATTGACACAAACAGGTTAAGTGACTTGTCCAGAGTCACAAATTTAGTAAGTATCTGAGGCCAATTTGAAGTCATGAAGATGAGTCTTCCTGATTCCCAAGTCCAGTGCTCTTTCCACTGCACCAACTAGCTGCTCATGAAAATAGCACCATTCCACATTTATTAAACATCGTTCAGATAACTCAATATAGCATGAATCTGACACAAGCCTTTGGAAGGCCATACTAGGAGAGCATTCTGACAGAACCCAGCAAGCAAGGAAAGCTTTGAACAAGGTGATAAACACAGTCTTCTAAAAACCAGTTTATTTCTAAGAGACTTAAGACCAGAAGGTTTGCCACCAAATAATCATTTTATTTTGGCTCTGGCAACACACAAAGCAATTATTAACATTGGGAGGAGGGGTATTGTAATATACATGGATCACTCCATTGAATGAAATACTAGAACCTTTAAGCTACTGAAGTAACAACACCTATAAATGCAAGCCATTGCACTATGCAAAGAGCAAAAAACAAAATCAAAGAACTATTTCAGCTTCTATGCAATTGAAGTGATGAGACACAAATCTAGGAAAATGTAGCTAAAAGATGAGTGTAAAGAATAAAAAAGATAATTGTCTTTTGAGATTATACATGACTGGGGCAGCTAGGTGGCACAGTAAATAGAACACTGGTCCTGGAGTCAGGAAATAGTGAGTTCAAATTCAGCCTCAGACGCTTGACACACTTACATACCTACTAGCTGTGTGACCTTGGGCAAGTCACTTAACCCCAATTGCCTTGCCTTCCCCCCCCTCAAAAAAAAAAAGTATACATGACCTTTAAAATCCTCTATGAAAATCTATACTTTTTCACCTAATCCCTTGTTTTATCTAGAGTAAACTTTTATTTGAAATCAGCACCCATTCATTTCTTCATTCACTTAATAAGCATTTATTAAACATCAACTATATTCCATATATTGCTCTTGTCTTTGAGGAATGAGCCAAGGAGACTAATCCAAGCCTCAATCCTCATCCAAGAGGAAATGAGGAACTAGGAATCTCAAAGGATTTAAATAGATAAATAGTTGTGATATAACTTGAAGACCAAGATAGGGCTAACAACTAGGGATCAATTTGCATTGAGTTTGTTGATTAAATAAATGAGGATATGTGGATATTTTCTTTTTATCCTTTATTATAGCTGTTAGGGGCTTTATTCCTTCATTCAGCAAATATTTGAACAACTTCTATGAATATGATACCTGGCCAGGTGCAACAGAGGAGTCGAAAATAACAACACTTCACTGATGTGTGACTTTAGGTATGTTGTTCTTTTTTCTGTTTTGGATATATTAATCAGAATGTCCTAATTAAAACTCTCCCACAACAGAACTAGGAGACCTCACAAAATAGTAAACTCCTTGTCACTGAAGTGTTTGACTGGAGGCTAGATAATCACTTGTTGAAACTTATATGGAGTATATTCATACTTTAGGTAGGTGTTGAATTAAATAACTTTTAAGGTCCTTTCCAATAATCCAATGACTTTTTGACAATACAATGCAAGATTAGGTGTCTTAATAAATAATGTGAAGGACCATGATTCCCCCAATTATATAGAAAGCATATAAAAAATAAAATGGAACTCATTTAGTATTGAAACTGATATTAGAAAGTCACTTCAGGTTACTGCTGTTAAAAGAAAAATTAAATCCAGATCTCCTTGTAAGACAGGAAGTATGTGGGATCACAAAATCATGTCCAGCATCAAAGCTTCAGGGATTCTACAGCTGAAAACCTAATTAGTTACAGTGTTGGGACATTGTTAGTGTTTTCTTAGAAATCTTTCTTTCAAGAATTACACATCAATAAAGATTTTTTTTTAAGTTTCTGTAACTTTTTCTCTAAAAATATTCTACTCCATTGTCCCATTGTGGCATAGAAATAGCCTTGATTTCTTGAAGGAACTGGGATTTAATGTAACACAAGCTCTGATTTGTCATATTAGCCATGAAAAGCTTTGAGTATGGGTCCAATTGTAGTGTGTTTCTCAATTGAGAATCAGCTTATCTAAATGCCAAGAGTTTGCTAGCCAGAATGGTGGCCAACAGGAATTAGTTTTTTCAACCACAACATTTCATGAAGATAGTCAACTAAGGCAGGGCTTTCAATTGGGGTAGGTAGAAGCAAGTACCCACATCAATAAAATTACCAATCCTTTAAATATGAAATATGAGATACAATTTTTCAAGCATCAGGAGTCACCGGGATTCTCTTTTTAAAATTTGCATTATGCTTGTCAATTCTGACCATATAAGCCATCAAATTTATACCATTTGGTTCAATAGCAATTATTTTTCTCTCTTTTACAGGTCTGATGATGATCCTTGGTACTTCCCCAGGCTGGTCTGTTCTATAGGACCATTCTGGAATCATAGTTTTCCAGTTGATTTGGTTTTATCAGCCAGTCAATGTACTACCTACGGACTCAAGCATGGTCAATCCAATTCAGTTGTTAAGGCAGCTGAAATAACATCAATCCCTTTGACTGCTTGGCCATTAATGGCAATCAGCCATTGTGATGACTGAAAATACCTAATTGATTTGGAAATGGTCAATATCATCATAATCATGCCATGCAGATCATGTCCATGTATTTCCCATGGGACTTATATTTGGCCCTTAGTTTTTAAAGATGACCTTACTGATGATGTGTGTATTGGTGGGGGGGGGGGGAGAGAGCACAAAAAAAAGGTCACTTGAGGACCATAACGAGAACATGTGAGGCTTGTCCTTTGATTAGTGACCATAGTCACTATCCAAAGTATCTATCTCTGTTTATAATGCTGCTTCCTAAGCCCTTAGTTCACAAGAGTATTTAATCAAAAATATTAACTCTACTTTCTTTTAGCTGCTTGCTAGTTCTCAAGAAAATTTAGAAGACATATGTGACATCTGATCATTTCACTATTATAAAGAGAGCATGTGGTTAGACTGATTGCTTGGTGACTAGTTATCATTAGAAAAACCCAAGCACATTAAGTGCCTGGTAGACATTTATCTCTATTTTTTTTCCTTTAGAGGTCTCATGGCATACTGTTCCTTGGAGTTAGGAAGACATGGATTCAAGTCCTGCCACTCATATGTAGTATGTGATCAAGTCATCATCTCCCAATGCCCCTAGGCAACCCTCCAAGACTGTAAATTGCAAAGCAGGTACCAATCGATTGTAGTAAAAATAATTCTTCATGGGGGAACTCCCTACACTGATGGAATCACAGATGAAGTAAAAAAATAGATTTTTTTTTGTAATCTACATTTTGCCAAAACTTTGTATCTTACTTATATTTTAAACTCATTATATTTTTCATGCTCCTCTCATTTTAAAATCATGATTTTTTCTCCTGCTTAGTGTCAGTCAGTTCACAGACAAACCATCCGGAGGAGAGGAAACATGTTTTATGCTAAAAGCTAAAAAAGTTTCCATGACATGATCCTAGCCGAAAATAATCAATTTCACAAAGAGGAAACACAATCAAAATATCCAAAATACATAGCCATTTTATGATTCAAAATAAAAAAGAAAGAAAGAAAAGTACCTGTGTTAGACTCAAGAGAGCTGGATTCTAGCTCTTTGAGATTGGCCACTTACTGTGTGACCTTGGGCAAATCACTTTTCTTTACTAGAACTCCACTTCCTCCTATATAAAATAAATGTTAGATGATTTCTGATATTTCTACCTGACTCTAATAATTTACAATTCTACAGCACAAATAAAGTCTAAATAAAATCCCATCTGTCACTAAAAACAGAACTTTGGAGATGACAATAGCTATAGGCATAATCTTATCATTTACAGATGAAGAGGCTGGGACCTAGAGAGGTGAAGTGATTTACATTTACAAAATCAAAAGCTTTTGAAAACATTAAAATAAAATTAAAAACTCTAAAATCTTTATTAATAAATTAAAGACAACAGTAAAGCTATTGTTTGTTGCTATGAACCTCTTTAGGAACAAACTGACATCTCCCCACATCTATCTTTATTAGAGATGCAGTTCATGGTGAGGATGCTGGGAATCTGATTCATGGGCTAGGGCTTCCAGAGAATCAACCACTGATAAGCTCTTAAAAAGAAAGTCAACATGTAGAATCACATAAATACAGGGTTCAATTTAAAATATGAAAAACGAATGTATTGTCACACTACATTTAGTACTAAGTTCAAAATATCAAACCAAAGTAGGTTTAAACCAGGGGTTCATGGCCTGGAAATTGGAAACTTAAAAAATAATTGTATTTTAACATAATTGTTTTTCTTTGTAATCTCATGTATTTTTATTTTATGCATTTGAAAAACATTCTAGATGTCATTCCAAAGTGAAAGAAACCGCAAGTATTTCAAGCCCAATCTACCCTGATTTAAATATTTAGGGCAGCTATGAGAAACCTGGAGATTTTGGCCCATAAGGGGAGAGGCAAGCGGAAGGGAAGTCCTATTTTTCTTTCTTGACATGAATGATACCTTTATAGAATAAGACTCCATTTTACTAAAAGTGGGCATTTTGGTTCTCCTTTATCCATCCCTTATACAAGGACAATGAAAAAGACAAGAGGGTCTGCTCTATATCAAAAGATATTGCCTACGGCAATAATCCACTAGCACATTAGGGTGTCTCTGTCCCTATGCTTGAAACACAAGAAACTGCCCTCAAGACTAATGGGTGACCAATTATGAAGCCAAAATGACTCTATTTTCTGTGTGTTAAGTACCTTTGAGAAAAAGTTCATATTCAGAGCCCTACTTGCCCCATAGAAACTCCTTCATTACAGATCAATCAATATTTCTCCTTGCCTTAGCTTGTAAACTGAGAATGCAATAAAACTTTTACTGACTTATACTTGAAATTGAAAACAGGGCAGGTAGGAGGCACAATGGTTAGAGTGTTGGGCCTAGAATAAGGAAGACTCATTTTCCTGAATTCCAATCTGGCCTCAGACATTTATTAGCTATGTAACCCTGGGCAAGTCACTTAACCCTCTTTGCCTTGGTTTTCTCATCTGTAAAATAAGCTAGGGAAGGAAATGGCATACCACCCTGATTTCTTTGCCAAGAAAACCCCAATTGGGGTCATAAAGTGTTGGGCACAATTGAAAAATAATTTGACCTGAAATTGAAAACAATGGGTTTTCTTTCCTTGACACCAAGAATTGGAAAAATTATGGTTATTAATTCAGTTCCTAAATGAAAAATTTTAAGCCAAATTTTGTTTTTATCTAAAAAATCTATCAAATGCAACTCCAGGTTGAGTACTAACCCTTTTTCCCTCCCCACCCCCAGAGACAGTAACCATCCTACACTGCCTCTCAACAAGGTAAATTTAATTTCAGCAAAGAGAGGTGGGGTTTGTTTTTCTACATAACAGATTACCAGTTAGCTACTGTCTTTACATTTTAATTTTCTGCACTTGCCCTTTCCATTTTAAATGGGATACACACATACACATCATATGTATATGTGTGTGTATACATGCACACACATATTTAATTATCTGTCATGCTGTATTTTGCTTGATTACATTCTATCAAATGAGCAATCAGCCTAATGAAAGAAAGCACCATATATTTATGACAAACAAATGATCTGCTGTAACTTAGTGATTAAAGATACTGGGAAACATTCATTTTCAGATCAAGTTTCTGCTTGCTTAATGTCTTCTACTGAGTAAAACCTGACCACAAGATTCAATCTAGCTGTTGCTCACAGAAACACCTAACACCTCATTTCACCATCGAGCTAAAGAACATTGTTATTATTCAAAGAATTGGACAAATTATGTGGCTCTATTGCAACAGTTAAAATACTGTTTTAAAGAATTTGACATCAAATTTTCTTAGCTAAATTCAAATCACATTTCAATGAAACATATGCCTATAGAGTATACATTATATATATATATATATATAGAGAGAGAGAGAGAGAGAGAGAGAGAGAGAGAGAGAAATAGGTAATTGATATCGTACTTTAAATTTGCAAAGCATTTTATAATTATTATTTCATTTTATACTAACAACAAGCCTGGAGGTAGCTGCTATTAATATCATCATCATTTTACAGAGGAGAAAACTGATACAAGCAATGGTTAAATGCCTTGTCCTGAGTCATACAGCTAGTATCTATGGGCAGAGTAGAACTCATGTTTTCCTGTCTCCAATTCTAGGGCTCTATCCATAATGCCACTTAGCTGCCTAGATTAATATAGTATATTTTAATATATGACAAAATTTATTTTCAAAAATAAATGGTATATAGGGCATCTAGGTGGCACAGTGAATAGAGCACCAGCCCTGGAGTCAGAAAGACCTGAGTTCAAATCTGGCCTCAGACACTTAACACTTACTAGCCATGTGACCTTAGGCAAGTCATTTATCCCCAATTGCCCTGCCCTTCCCCATCAAAAAAAAGCTAAATAAATACATTTTGTGATCTATAGAGCACTAGATCTGGAGACAGAAGGACAGGGTTTGAATTCCAACAAAATGATTTTGCAAAAGCAATTCAGTATCTAAGGACCCCAGTGTCCTCATCTGTGTCTGCATGTGTGTATGTATGTGTTTGTGCATGTATATGTGTTTATGTTGCTGTGTATATAGATTGACAGACTCAGACAGGGAGAAATACAGGAAAAAAGCAGCATGGCATAGTTTGTAGAGGACTAGACTTAGATTCAGGAAGACTTCAGGTTCAAGGTTCATCTGCTTTTACCTCATAAAAATTGTCTGCCCATGGGTAAGTCACTAAACCTATGAGCACCCTTATAGCAGCAAGCACCCTAGCATAGCCAGGTTGGCTGCCAATACAGGTTCTTAAATCTGCTTTTCTAAAGGAAAACAACTCAAAATGGGTTAACAATCTTGCTTTTATCAAACATATGTCATTTACCTAGTTCAGGAGAAAAAGGTCAGCACCCCAAACTTCAGAGAATACAAACAAGTTACAAGCAGAAGTTACAAGCAGACAGAGAAACAGATCAGCAGACAGGCTGCCAGCTGTCTGATCATTACATCCATACCTAGTCAGTTTCCAGAGAGGGAAGGAACAACATCTGCATTTTCAAAGCTGGAGGGCTCAATGGCTGCCCAGAGTCTCATCTGGCCAAATCATACAACTCTTCCCAAAGTGAGCCTGAAAACAAAACCTCATATCAGGGTATATATAGCCTTCTCCTGGCTCAGAGAATGTCAAAACCCTCTTGACCCATTGCCCAACCAGGAAGCAACAAGGTGTGGGCATTCCTGAAAAACAAGCCTCCTGCCATAGGCTCCTTGTGATCACATTCAGCCTATTGAGGGCAGAGTATAATTTCAAATATGGGAAGGTTCTCAGAGTCATGTAAGCCTAAAGGGCCAAGGAGCAGGGAAGATCTTAGATTCCCATTCCTGTAACAACCCCATGCAACTCTCTAAAACTGTGAGCTACACAAAAACTGTTGCAAAGAGTTACAGTAATTTAGGCTAGATTTAGGCCCTATTCTAAGAACCCACAGTAGAATTTTCAGTGTGAGCATTTACATCTCAAAAACTAGGAAATCATACCAATCATAACTTGATTTTTTGTTGGTTGTCTAGACTTAATAAAGTGATGGAGAAAATGTTGATAATATAGATTAAACCTAAAACTGTGTCATGTGTACATCATTTTGTTTCCTTCTGTAGAGCCAGCCACCCCTTCATAAACAACATCAAAGAAATTGCTGATCCAGCTCTCTTTTCCACAAAATGCGTGTGCTTTTCATTTAGTAAATGGAGTTAATAATGTGCACATACATGCATGTACTATATACACATGTACATGTATGTATAATACATGAGAGGCACATAGATGTGGGTGTGAGCAAGCTGCAATATGTAACATAAGAAATTGCAAAGTGGAACAAGATTAAAGTATATCATTAGAGAAATGTATCATCAAAAAAGATGGATTATCTCGGGTCAAAGGAGAAGGATAAAATGTAATTGGCATGAATGTTCCACTAGTATCCTTATAATATCAGAAGAAAATGAAGAAGGCACCCTATCGGATGGAAGCCCTATGGCAAAATTATAGGAGGCATAGTCAAGAATCTGAAGTGATGAGCAGGAATGGATGTGTTGAGATCTATATCAGTGAAGGGAATATGAAATTGATGAGGTCCCAGATCTAAATATTTGAGAACACACTTATTACGGACATTTAGACAGCTCCAAAATGTTTGCAAAGTTCATCACATATATTATTTCATTTGAACTTCATAACAACACTGATTAGCTAAGTATTGCCAGCACTGTCATCTCCATTTTACAAATGAAGAAACTGACCCACAAAGGTTGTGACTTGCCCTTGATAACACAGCTAGTAAGTCACAAAATTCAGATTTTAACTCAAGTCTTCACTATAAGTGTAGTCACTGTCCCATTATATTGGAATCCTTATTAATATATTATTAAAATCTGTATTATAATCCTTAAAGTTACTCCTAGCTCCAAGAGATGATCATTTAAATGCTCCAGAATATGCCAGTAAGAAGGATGGAGCCTGTTCTTGCAGCTTCATTACTACAGAAAACTTTCAGATAAGGAAACTTCACCTAACAATGTAGATTGTCACCTTCTTTGCAACCTAGAGTCTTAGAGAGTGACCTAGAACACTGAGAGGTTAATGGAAACCCAGGAACATAGACCATGTAGCAGAAGTCAAATTGGAGCTCAGGTCCTCCTGGCCGCAAGGCTGGATCTCTATCCAAAACCTTACACTGCATCTTAGAGAAATAAGAAAATGTTTATAAAGCCCTTTGTAGACCTTAGAGACCTACTTGAATCTTACAATAGCAATTAGTGACAGAGACAAAAACAGTATCTAGAGGGGTCTGATGAATGTTTGCATTCTTTAGGACCTGAAGCATGGGATCATGTTTGCCAGACCAGAAGAATAGCTCAGAGTGGTGGAATCCAGGATGGTCAATGCTGCTGTACCTGTAGTCAGAGCTGCTACATAGCTGAAACTGACATATAAGACCTTTTCCTACCTTGCCTCTCACCCTCATCTCCCAATTGAACAGACATTTATTAGGCACCTATTATAAACAAAACACTGCTTTATGTGCTAAGGATACACAAGTCTAGATTCCAAATAATTTATAAGCTCAGAAGACAAGAGGGCAAGTACGAAAATAACTGGGATGTAAAAGAACCACATCCTCATAAAGACCCAGGCAAAGCACTATAAAAATTTTGATGGAGAATAGAGTACTTTCTGCAGAGCTGGTAGACTTAAGAAAGATAAAGTTTCATGAAGGAGGTATAATAGCATCTGGTTTGAAGCATAATAGAGGGGAGGAAAATTAGTGGAGGAAGATGGGAGAAAGTGTCATTCCTAGTGCAGGCAATGATGTGCACAACTGAGTGAGTAAAGGTACAGAGATAAAGAGAGAGGGATGGAGAGACAGTGGATACTCCTTTTGGTTGAAATGAAGAGAATGTGAAAGGGAATATTGTGAGATAATACTATTTTTTAAAAATTGTATTGGTAGGGAGCATGAGGAAGAACAAAGAAGGGACAGGTTTACTGCTTCAAGAGGATAGGATAAAGGCTGAATTAATGAATTCTTATTATGTTTTTCCTTTTTTCTTCAAAGGCAATGATCTCTTGCCTGGCAAAGACAGAAAAAAATAGCAGGGAATGGGAACCCAAGATAAGTGAACAGACAGTCAGACAACATCAAATGCCCTCCATGGTTTAGGTCACTAAGCCTAGATAAACTATGTACTAGGGTCCTGCAAAAAAAAAAAAAGCAGATGTGATTGTTGCTGAGCTGCTATCAGTGATTTTTGCAAACTGGAGAATTTGAGAGTCATCATGGGACTGGAGATAGAAAAATATTCTAATTTTTTTTTAAAGGGAGAGAGGGTAGACTAGAATATGGAAATTGTAAACTAGTGAGCCTGACTTCTATTTCTGCCAAAATTCTAGGGCATATCATTAAGGGTGTGGTTTGTGAATACTTAGAAGAAGAATCAGTGATTACTAAAAGCCAGCATGGCATCATTGAAAAGAGGTCATGCTTACTAACATCATTTCCTTTTTGAACAAAGTAACTAGATTGGTAGATCAAGGGAATGCTTTATGTGCAGTATGTATGGGTTTTAGCAAGGAATTTGATAAAGTTTCTCATGCTTTTCTTATAGACAATATGGAGAAAGATAGGCTAGATCAGGGGTGGGGAACCTGTGATTTTAAGTTCACATGTGGCCCTCTAGGTCCTCAAGTATGGCTTTTTAACTGAATCCAAACTTCTCCTAACAAATGCCCTTAATAAAAGGATTTGTTCTGTAAAACTTGAAGTCAGTTAAAAGGCCACACACAAGGATCTAGAAGGTCACATATGGCCTTGAGAATGCCTGGGCTAAATGATAATGCAATTAGGTGAATTTATCACTTAACAAATTACCAAATTCAACATGGGAAGTCTCCAGTGATATGCCTTTCCCCACCCCAAGTTTCTATTTGGCACTGTACTATACACATTTTTTGTCTAAGGCTTAATGACATAGAAGGTATGCTTGTCACATTTTCAGGTGACATAAAACTTAAAGGAATAGTTAATGTTGGATGATAGGGTCTAGATCCAAAAAAGATTTCGGCAGGCTAAAAAGATGAGCCACATTGAATAATATGAAACTTAAAAGCAACAAATATAAAATTCTACAGTAGGACTCAAAAAATCAATTTCACAAATATAGGATTGGGGCAAAGTGGTTAGACAATAGTACTTGTGTAATCAATCTCTGGGTCTATTAGGAACTCAATGTGAATCAACAGAGTAGCATGGTAGCCAAGAGACAATGCAAATTCTGGGCTTCATTAAGAAAGATACAGTGCTCAGAATGAAGAAGAGAGTTCCAACTTACTCTGTCCTGGGCCAGCTACATCTGGATCTGTAGTCCAATTTAGGCAAAATTATAGTTCAATTTTGGGTAAGACATTCTTAGAAAAACATAGGTAAAGTAAAGGATGGTAAACTAAACTGGTATATATCCTAGATAATCAACCATACGAAGAAAAGTTAAAAGGAACTGGAAATGTTTAATCTAGAGAAGAGAACACATAGGGAAAACATAAAACTCTCTTCAAGGTTGTTCTGTTCAAAAGTTATTTGATTTGTTCTTCTTGTTTCTAGAGACCAGAACTAAAAAAATAAAAAAAAAGTAAGAACTGCAGAGACAGGTTAAGACTTAACTATACATGAAAAAAAAATCCTAACAATTAGAGCTTTCCAAAATTGGAATAGACTGCCTTGGGATATATTGGGGACCTGCTCATTAGAGGTCTTCCAGCAGAGATGGATGTGCATAAGGTTGGCTACTTGTTAGTAATCTTTTACAAAGAGTTCTTCTTCCTATAGAGTTTGGATTTGAGGGTCTATAGGTTCTTTGCAACTCTCAGATTTAGGCAATTCAGTGTATGTAATTTAGAGTGAAATGGTCAAAGACCTTGAATCCCAAGGTCAGGAGAGGCATGAACATAGTAGTACATTAGAAGATTACTCAAATATCAATGCACAGAGTATATTAGAAAGGGATATACTCTGGAAGCAGGAAAGCACTTAGGAAGCTATTATAATTATCTATGCCAGAAGCTGAGGCGTTATCTTGGGTGTTTGCAGCAACAATAGAGAAGAGGGCAGCATATAAGAGATGAATAGATGAACAGATGGATAGATGGACGGATGGATGGATGGATGGACAAATAGATAAATGAATCAAAAAGCAGTTATGAAGCTCTTAGTATGCACAAAGCTCCTTGTAAGTGCTACACACATACACACACAAATAGAAAATCAAGATAATTCCTACACTCAAGGGCCTGATATTATAATTAAAGGGAAACTATATATATATACACGTAAGTTTTGAGCTGCAAATTGCATTGGAAAGACCTCATGTTTCTTAGGGTACCATAGCAAAGAAGATAATGTCAAAACTTCTTTAATGTAATTTCCATTGAAAAAAATCCATTTCTGATGATTAACCATATGACTATGCTAAGGACTTTAGTAAGAGAAACATTCTTTTCAAGATCTTCACTAGCTGTGGCTGCTGAAGGGGCAGGAGTTGAAGCAACTACAGATGAAATTGCCAAGTTGTACCTCCATTAGATAGATTTCTTTGGGGCTAGCAAAAGGTGTTGCTATTCCCAGGGCTCTTGTATTAAAGAATTCTGAGTTGTCCCCTTTGGAGATGTTACAGAGTTAGAAAAGTTCAGATTTGGAAGATGTTTAAATAAGTGGCATGGAGGAAGAAGGGAAGGAAAGGGAAGGGGAAGAGAGAGAGAGAGAGAGAGAGAGAGAGAGAGAGAGAGAGAGAGCAGTGATAATAAAGTTATGTAAAAAAAAAAACTCCACCACCACTCCCAATTCCTGAATCAGACTTTCGTTTAGAAACAGTTAGAATCAAGGACACAAATACTGAAACAATATAGGCTTTTAAAAATAGGTTCGCAATAAGTTAAGTTTCCACTGTTTATGAAGGCACTGTCCTAGGTGCTGGGGATACAAAGGCAAAAACAGAACAGTTGGTGCCCATAAGTAACCATTTTAAAACAATATTAGCTATACCAAGATTAGACTTGTAACGATAGCACTTGTTATTCTCCAATGCTACTCCTAGCCCCATCAAAAGCCTGGCAATCCCAATATTTCACAAGCACAGCTCTGGATTTGAGTGTTTTCAGGGTCTCATAAAACTAGACCAACACTACATTCATAATACATGAAGTGTCTTGTATCCCTAAGTGTAAGATTTAAGATTGCAGCAGATATTAAGTGCTTATTTTTTGAGATTATGGGTGAGAAGGAAAAGTTCAGATGATTATGTATTTTACTCTCATATTCTGTGGGCATGAATTTCATTTCCAGCTTTGTGCTGGGAGTGGAGGGGTGAGGGGTAAGGAAGATACCAAAAAACAGTTCCTGCCTTCAAGGAGGTTGTAATCTACTTATCGGGTCAACATATTCATGAAACAAACAAACGACATGCATAGAGTTTATAGGTGCCAGAGGACAAAAAGCTGGGCATCAGGATTTAATGCAGCAGGTACAAAGAGCTAAGCCCTGAAGGATGGGTAAAATTGAGCAATAAGTCAAGAGTATGTAAGTGAAAATAAAGGATCATTAAGTTGGTGGCAGGAGGAATGAGGAGAGAATTAGAATTGGAAGATAGGTGTCTGAAGATTGTGTAATTAATTCAGTCTTCTATCTCCTATAACAAGGAATTCAGTTAATTATGTAGAAAACCATTCAATGTGATTTGCTTTAATTGTTAACAAATATTGGCAACATGGTCCTATGGAAATATTTTAAATATATATTTTATATTTGTGTATTTAATTGAAGCAATTTGATTCAAATCATAGTACCATATTTGTGACTTTGAGCAAGTAATTTCTCCTCTTTGGGAGTCAGTTTCCTCATGAGGAAAATGAGATGGGACTAAATGAATGACCTCTAAGGTCCTTTCCAAATCTAAATTTCTGGTCCTGTAAATATGTACTGTGTGAGGAGCACTATTCTATCCCACCCCCACACCCCAAAATGACACAATAGATAGTTTCTGCCGATAAGGATCTTAAAATCTAGTTGGGTATTCTCTTGTACCTACAAGTCAAAAAATTCTGTTAATTGAGAGGATGGAGAGTTGTGATTGTTGAGCAATTTACTATTGTTGATCTTTGAAACATAGGAGAATGGGAGCATAAGAGAAAATATCTTGATTTTCAAAAAGAGGATTTGCAATGCTGATGAGTTTGAGAGTTCATAATTGCCATAAGATTTCAGAATATGGGATTCTAAGATTTAAACTTACAGGGGATTTTCAAACACCATTTCTTCCAGGTCCCTTATTCTATAGAAAGAAAAACAGTCAAGAGAGATTAAATTACTTATAGAACACTAAATGAATGATTTGTAAGCACACAAAAATGGAAGTGTGTTCACTGTGAGCCAGCATGGGTTCATCAAAAGCAAGTCCTGTCAGAGATGATTGACAGCATTAGCTTAAACATAATATATCTAGATTTTAACAAAATGTTCAATAGAATCAGGATATTCTTGTGGACAAAATAGAAATCAGAATTAGATGAGTGGGACCTGGGGCTCTCAGAATGATCAGAACAGCTTTCTTGTCCATGGAATCTAGTTTTGTTGTCATACCAGCTTTTTCTCCCTGATCTTTTGAGGCTTCTTTGAATTTCATTTTGGAGTTTGGAAGACCTGGGTTTGAGTCATCTCCTAGCTTAAGCAAGTCATACAACTTCTCTGCCTCAGCTCCTCACCTCCTCACCTGTTACAAGCAAATATAATATGTTTACCTCTTATTCTAAAACTTTGTGGCATGGGGAAACCTCTCCTTCTCTCTCTCTCTCTCTCTCTCTCTCTCTCTCTCTCTCTCTCTCTCTCTCTCTCTCTTTCTCATCTCTCTCTCTTTCTCTTTCCAGCAATGGGGTGGAGTGACTTGCTCAGGGTTACACAGCTAGTAAGTATCTGAGGCCAAATTTGAACTCAGGTCCTTCTGACTGCAAGGCCAGCACTCTATCCATTGCACCACCTAGGTGCCCCAAAGTCCCTGCTTCTCAATGTCCGTGCCAACATAGTGCCGAATCTTGGCAAGCCATGAACCTAGAGTTGGACTGTATGCACCTTTATCATTTGAGGACCAATCTAGTTTATTTGGAGAAGCTCATCACCAGATTGGAAATATTAAAGTATAATATTGGCCTGTATATGTCACAGGATTATCATGAAGATTAAATGAGAAATGCATTTAAAGCACACTTTAGAAACGTAAGCTATTGTTTCCTTCCAGAAAATTAAAAAAAAAAATAGATTGGCTGATACACCAATAGGGACTTGCATGTGTAACTCTTTGATATGACTTTTGTTTGTTTAGTAAATAAAACCAAATCATCAATGCTCTGCCACCCAGACAAGGAAAGAGGTTTGCTAAATTGAACAGGCTGTGGTAAAATGGAATTCATTAAAATGAGATTTTACCTGTACAATGCCTTTTTGAGGCATGTAACCCAGCCTCTGAGTGAGCTCCCAGAAGAACAGCCTGCCGTTTGTGATGCCTCCTTCAGGTTAAACATTTTAGATAATCAATAAGTAAATGGCAAATAAATGGCACAGGCCCCACATCCAATATAAATGAGATCAACTAAAGAAATAGAAAAGGGCAGATTCCAAGTTGTCCAACTTTCCCTACAAAGGGCTGTCTTGGACTGTGTCCACCTGATGTCAAATTTCCAGATAAGAAGTAAAAAATGAAGTCAATCACCAGATGTTTCTGAACATCTGGCAATTTGGCATTCTGGATTCTAACAGGACTTTATTCTGAGGAACCAGAGGTGCTGTCATTCTGAACCTCTTTTCTTAGAGAATAAAGGTTATGACTCTAGTGAATTATTCTCCTTTTCACATTATAAATATAACTGACTATTTTTAACAAGTAAATCCTGGAATATTGTAGGATGAAAATTCCTTGGCCTACCCAGAGGTGTTACTGGTGCCACAGAGCAGAGTGTGCCAGACATTACCCTGAATATGGTTTTCTTAGGGATTCCACTCATTTCTCCAAATCTGCCTGCTAATTAACTCCAGTTACATTTTTCAAATGTGCAATATCTCATTTTAAGGACAAATATCTTGCAGCAAAAAGAGCTGACCTTCGTTAGTTTTCAGACTCACTGCTCAGTACCTGACAAATGAGGCTCCGAGGTCCTTCCATATTCTGTTTGGGGGTCTATTGGCTGAGGAATCCTTGGTCATCCTACCTGCCTGGCGTCTATGATCATGATGAATTGTCTCCAACTCTAGCCTCAGATTGTTTTTTAACATTTAATTTAGTTTCTTCCTGTGCTTGGATGAACATGGCCATGTTATGGATTTCTGCTCTAATGTACACCAGCAGGTTGGAAGAACAAGTCTCAGCAAGCTGTGGAAATTAGAGAGGCTGGATCAATAGTCAAGGTCATGACCCCCTGGCTCTGATTCTATACACTGTCCTGAAATTTTCTCCCCTGAAAATCCTCTTGCTGCCTCTAACATTGAATCCATGTGTATTCTCTGAAAGTAATTCATGTAAACAAGCTTCCCTCACATCTCAGACAGAGGGACACCCAGATCCACATATCCTAAGGATTTTGCATCCAAGACAGTCTAGGAATCAACATTTATGCATTTGCTTGAAATGTGGTACATTAACCCCAGTATCCAGACCAATCTTTAAGAGAGAAGACAGATAAAGTCCACTGAAACTGTTGACTTTGATAATTTAGTTAAAAATATTCAAGACCTACAAATACCCTAAATAATGGAAAGACATCTTCCACAATTGTGCCTTTAACTTAATTTACCAACCACAGATTTTTTTTAATACAACTTAAAGAAATCTTTACATGTTTGATCAGGGAGGTTGGAAAGAAGTCACTGAAGATTGTTTACAAAAGATGGCAGATGCTAATGACACTGTGTGTTCACTAAGCCCCTTTTGCAGCTGCAAATTTCAACGACCCACATTTCCAAGGAGGTAGTGATTTTCTTAACAAACTAATTTTCTGTCCCGCCATCTGGAGATTTAGGACTTGATGCTGTTTGGAGTTGGAATTTTCCTGGGTGAAAATAACTAATGCATCAAAACTTCAAAAACAGAAAGCAAACTGGCTCCTAGTAATTTGTCATATTCACTAATCTCTCCAGCTGCAAAATGAGCTGGCATCAAAATGATCAATTTTGGAGGGGGGTTGGGGAATCAAAGCTTTGTGTCTTTTTTGGAGGTGGGGGAAGGGAGACAGCAGTCAGAGAAATGAAAAAAAAATTCAAACCAGGAGAAAAGGAAAACACCAACACATGACCTTTCACTCGAGATTGTGTTCACTTTCTAAAATAAAAATCTACAGCTCCAAAGTAGGAAGAGGATTTAGAAGTAATGGGTCAATTTAACCTTTGATGGTCTGCTTTCTCATCTCAATAATGGAGGCACTTTGAGTAGAACACGGGAATTCAGTAATATTGTCATGACAGTTAGCATTTTGTGATCTAGAGAATTGGGCTCCATTTTTGTGAGTGACTCTCATATACACTTATGCCTTCATGTAATGGATAGATCACTGAACTTGGAATTGTAAAAAACCCAAGTCTGAATCTCACTTCAGATACTTACTTGCTGAACATGTCACTTTAACTGCTCTAAACCTAAGTTACCTCATCTATAAAATGAAAAAAAAATAGCATCTTTCTCAGAGTGTTTGGGTCAGATGTGATAACATATGCAAATCACCTTATAAACCTTAAAATATTATGTAAAAGTGAGCTATTTTTAGTTAGTTTGTTTGTTTGTTAGAACCTGTGGTTCCATTGGTGTAGGGAGCTTCCAACAATTTAGATCAGCAATATAGCTACAGTTTATCACCTTATAGAGTAGCTAAATGGGGCACTGAGAAATTGAATTACTTATATGCAGTCACACAGTGAGTAAGTAAGAACTTGAAAGTAAGTTTTCCTGACTCAAAAGGTAGACTCATAATAACATTCTATCAATTTATTCTTTTACATTTCAGTTACTTGTATCTCCCCATTCCATTAGATTGTAACCTACTGAAGACAAGAACCATGATTTGTTATTGCTCTGTTTTCTAGAGCGTAGCACAATGCACATAGACAATATTTACTATATGTTTGTTGCTTTGATTTTAATTAAACTGAGTTGAAAGGTTGAATTCAGATAAGTAACAACCATTTGTATAAATTCTTTGAACAACTTTTTCTCATACTAATTTAATATATTGAGATTTGTTTGTTTTTTCATTGAAAAAGCAAAGAAGTCATGATAATTGTTTTCTTTAGTCTATCATTGTCTTCACTTGACTAATTTTAAAAATTAATCAGAATAATTTCCAGTATTCTTATGAATATTTTGATAGAAAGGGCTTCATGTTCTAGAGATATTGCAATTAATGCTTTTGCTTTGCTGATTAAAAAATAATTCCTGGGGCGGCTAGGTGGTGCAGTCAGTAGAGCGTCGGCCCTGGAGTCAGAAGGACCTGAGTTCGGATCCGGCCTCAGACACTTAATGCACACACAAACAAAAAAAAAACAACCTAGCCATGTGACCTTGGGCAAGTTACTTAACCCCAATTGCCCTCCAAAAGGCAAAAAGATAATAAAAATAATTCCTCCAAGAATCCAGAAAAACTTAGGAAGATATCTGTGGAATGACACAGACTGAAGAGAATATAAGCATGTATGTAAGTATGCGTGTGCATATATACACTTATAGTTTATAATGAACATATACATGGGTTTCTATTTATATATGTATATGCTCATATACATGTATTGTATATATGTATATATATATATACCTATGTGTATGCTCATATGCATATTTTCCTGCATTAGCAAATGATGTCAAAGAATAAAGAAACTGAAAGACATCGCAGTCCAGATTAATGAAATAACCAATCTTGACTATAGCATAATGATGATAAGATGCCTGTCCTCTTAATAAAGAGATAGAATACTATAGTTGTTGACTGAAATATTAGATAGTTGGCACCTTAGTTCTTTGTTATTAAGGAGGGTTCAATTAAGGTGGATGTTATAGTGATAGTGAGTTTAAAGGAAATATTAATATAACAAGTATTAGCAAGCCTTCATTTAGGCTTTAAGGATTACAAAACACTTTACATATTTTATCAAAATAAAGCAATTACCTGAGTATCCACAATAACAGCATGAGGATAGGGGAGTAGAAGCATTAGAAGGCAGACAAAAACACAATACACACATATATGTGTATGTGTATATCTATATCTATACACATTTGTTTTGTATTTATATATTTGTGTACGTATATTTCTTTCATAATAGGTTTTCAGATTGGGATGAAATCCCAACTACTTTCCTCTGAATGGACTAAAATGGAAGCAAAATGAAAGGATTAGCAAATGAAACATCAACACTATAGACTTTGCCTCCAGAAGGGAGCTCAAAGGATTATGAGATTTAGCTTTGTGCCTTCAGGCAGGTAACCTAGTATCAGAGAACCACAGATTTAGAATTAGAAGGAACCTAAGAGGATATGTTATCCACCACTCATTGTTTTATCTCTATTGTTACTGCTGTTGTTGTTGTTATTGATATTTTTACAGATATGATATTGATATTTTTATACTTGGGCCTAAAGAATTGAAGGGATTTGTCCAAGGTAACAAAGATGCTACCCAAGAATTGGATTTTGAAATCAAATCCTTTAAAACCTGACTCCAAATATAGTACTCTTTCCACTATACCATACCCCCTTCCCCTATTATTATTTTCATTATACAGATGAGGCTCAGAAAGGTCAAGTGATTGACCCAAGGTCTGACAACTAGCCAATGACGAAAGACTACAAGAAATGAGATCAATCACTAGCTTCTAGTCTTACTACAGAGCGCTACTACTTGTATCCTTTGATTCTATGGCTTCAGTGTCTTTGTGGCCATGTTTCTAGTGATAATATATTTTGGACCATCTATTTGGACCTTCTGCAAAAGTGAGTTGATATTTTATTTATGGAAATCATACATTGTCTGAAATACTTGATTACCTCTAGTGACTTGACTTGTGCTGGTTCTCATTCATCCAATGTCACATTTCCAGGTTCAAACAAATTAGCATTTGTCTACAGACACATTTCTATGTTCAAACATATCAAGGTATGTATAGAATTACTTATGTAGCATTGATCCTGGGAAGAACAGTATGATGTCCTATCCCTTTCTACATAAGACTCCCGTCGGGGCGGAGCCAAGATGGTGGAGTAGAAACAGCTCATCCAAGCCACTCTGCCCCCAGATTCCCCCCAAACGATGTAAAAGGGGACTCTATACAACTTCTGGAGCCCCAGCACCCACAGAACAACACAGAGAAGCTAAACTCCCGCTGAGGACAGCCCAGCAGCCCTGCAGGAAGGACCAGCACAGTGGTCTGGGACCTGGCAGCACGCAGCGCGCAGAGCACAGAAGCCTAGCCGAGCTGAGCCCAGGTCCGCATGAGCCGAGGTTTTAGCCCCAGGGCGGCAGGGCCAGCAGCCAGCTGGAGGAACCCCAGAACACCAGGAGCTGTGGCGACTCCAGAATTATCAACATAGACTTGCCTAGGACAAAGTAAGAGGTTAGTGTCCTATGGACTTTGGGACTGGTATTAGGGAATGCGTCAGCTCCCTCCCCTGGGGGCTAGAAGCCTCTGAGGACAAACGCCATTTTGTAGTTTTCATAGGCATTTCCGGCTCCCAGCCTACAAATCGTGGGGAGATCCAGCGATCAGTCTTGGGGGGTAATCGCTCTTGCTTTAACCTCCCTGGATCTGAATTGTGATCTAGGGTGGAAGTTGTGGGTGGGTTTACAGCTTGCCAGAAACGGAAGTTGCCCCACACACATTCGGGACGAAAATTCCTCTAGCTGGCCTTAAAGCCATAGTGTGGCAACAAGCCCAAAAGTCAAGCAATTAAGTGGCAACATGCCAAGGCAAAGGAAACAGAAAAATGCAACCCTAGGCTCTACATAAGACTCCCTGGAGAAAAAAAAAGCCAGCAATGGATAGGCTCTTTCATTTTTCAGTTTACATATTATTGCCTCCTGGTTCTAGGCATGTGGCCCAAAGAAAGTCCAAAGTAGAAGTTATCAGTGATCATATTACCTACACTGCTGCTCTCTCATTAACTTCTCACAAGTCCATTCTACAACTAGAAAGTGGAAGAACATGAGAAAATTGTCCCATCATCCAGAGAGGTGCTGGACTAGTGGTGCAGAATGAGACATTTTCAGACATAACCTATATCCAGCTTTTTCAAACCCAACTATAACTTATTTGTATTATGAGTAGAACAAAAGGAGTTAGTAGGTAGTGAAAGAAATAGAAAAAGAAAAGGAAAAGAGTATCTGTAAAATACAAAGGAAAACAAAGAGATTCAGAAAGAGGCAATTTTGTTGCTACTTTGTTTAAATATTCATTTTTAAAATTTTATGTTTATTTTTAGTTTACAATATTCATTACCACAAAATTTTGAGTTACAAATTTTCTCCCCATCTTTCCCCTACCCACCGCCCCAAAAAAGCGATCCCACTGAATATCATCTTCCCCAATCTGCTCTCTTCTATATCCTTTTGAATTCCCCCTCCAATTTTCTAGTAGGGCAAGATGGAACTCCATAACCCAGTGCTTGTTTATCTTATTTTCCAGTTTCATGTAAAAAATATATAATAATAATAATTTTTAAACATTTTATTTTAAAACTTTGAATTCCAGATTCTTTCCTTCTTCACTCATCATCCACCCTTACTGGGAAGATAAGCAATTCAATAAAGATTGTATATGTGTAGTTATACGAAACATTTCCATAGTGGATATATTGTGAAAGACTGACTATATTTCCCTTCATCCTTTCCCAACCCCCACTTGTTCTATTTTCTATTTTGACCCTGTTCCTTTTCAAAAGTGTGTACTTCTAACTACCCTCCCCCCCAATTTGTCCTCCCTTCTATCATCCCCACTCTTATCCCATTCCCCCCTACTTTCCTATAGGGTAAAGATACCCAATTGAGTTCGTATGTTATTCCCTCCTTAACCAAAATACAATGAGAGTAAGGGTTGACCCATTCCCTTTTGCCCTCCTGTTCTTCCCCTCCACTGTAACAGTTTTCCCTTGCCTCTTTTATATGAGATAATTTATCATATTCTGTCTCTCCCTATCTCCTCTCATTATATTCCTCTCTCATCTTTTAATTTTATTTTTAAAATATTATCCTTTCCTATTCAATTGCTCCTGTGCCCTCTGTCTATGTATACCTGTACACATATATACACACACTCACATATGTATTCATATACCCATATACCCTCCTATATAAATATATAAATGTATGTATACATATACATATACATACACACACATTTCTATTCCCTTCAACTATTCTCATACTGAGAAAAGTTTCATAAGTTGCAATTAATATTTTTTTCCATGTAGGAATGTAAATAGTTCAATTTTGATAAGTTCCTTATGATTTCTTTTCCCTGTTTGTCTCCTCAATGTTTCTCTTGCTTCTTGTATTTGAAAATCTAATTTTCTCTTCAGCTCAGGTTTTTTCATCAAGAATACTTGAAAGTCCTCTATTTCATTGAATGACCATATTTTCCCCTGAAACATTATACTCAGTTTTGCTGGGTAGGTGATTCTTGGTTTTAATCCTAGCTCCTTTGACCTCCAGAATATCATATTTCAAGCCCTTCAATCCCTTAATGTAGAAGCTGCTAGGTCTTGTGTTATCCTGATTGTATTTCCACAGTATTCAAATTATTTTTTCTGGCTGCTTGTAATATTTCCTCCTTGATCTGGGAACTCCAGAGCCTGGCTATAATATTCCTAGGAGTTTTCTTTTTGGGATCTTTTTCAGGTGGTGATTGGTAGATTCTTTCAACCTCTATTTTACCCTCTGGTTCTAAAATGTCAGGGCAATTTTCCTTGAGAATTTCTTCAAGGATGATTTCTAGGTTCTTTTTTTGATCACGGTTTTCAGGTAGTCCAGTCATTTTTAAATTATCTCCCCTGGATCTATTTTCCAGGTCAGTGTTTTTTTCAATAAGATATTTCACATTGCCTTCTATTTTTTCATTTGTTTGGATCTGTTTAATAGTATCTTGATTTCTCATAAAGTAATTAGCTTCCATTTGCTCCAATCTAATTCTGTAGGAATTACTCTCTTCAGTGAGCTTTTGAGATTCTTTTTCCATCTGGTAAATTTGGCTTTTTAAGGCATTCTTCTCTTCATTGGCTTTTCGAACCTCTTTTTCCATTTGAGTTAGTCTATTTTTAAGGTGTTATTTTCTTCAGTCAGGTTGTTGACTCTCATTTCATGATTTTCTTGCATCATTCTCATTTCTCTTCCCAATTTTTCCTCCACTTCTCTTATTTGGTTTTCAAAATCCTTCTTGAGCTCCTCCATGGCCTATAACCAATTCATATTTTTCTTGGAAGCTTTTGGTGCAGGAGTTCTAACTTTGTTGTCTTCTTCCCTTTCTATGCTTTGAGTCTTTTTGTCCCCAGAAAAGGAATCTAAAGTTGGATTGCTGTGCTTGCTTTGCTTCCTTTGCTTGCTCATGCTACCACTCAATTACTTGACTTTTGAGCCCTTTGCCACTGTAGAACTCTGCTTCCAGAGAGGAGAGTTTTGACCCAAATCACTGGGGTTTTTGTAGCTGCCAGAGGTATTAGTTGGGCACCCCCTCTACAGGCACCACAAGCTCTGGTCACACACCCAAGACAGCAATCCAGATCCAGGCAGGTTAAAGCAAGAGCGATTACTCCCTGAATGGTTGCTTGGCCCCCCTATGATCTGCAGACCAGGAGCTCTGAAGCAGCCAAGTGAAAGTGGCTGCATGGCCGCTGCACCTCCATCCCTCTCTCCCTCCAGTTCCAACAGAGTTCCACACTAACCTTTTACTTTCTTTTGGGCATTTATGGGTTGATAATTCTCAAAACTGCCACAGCTGCTGGTGATCCACTCCCCTGAAGTCTTCTCCAGCTGCTGCTGGTTGGGGTTGCCCTAGGGTTAAAACTGTGAGAGAGGGGCTGAGCTTGGCTCCCAGGTTGGTGTGATAGACCCTTCCTGTCCACCTTCCAGGCTGCCTTCAGTAGGAGATTTGTTTCTCTCTGTCACTTTGTGGGTTCCATAGCTCTAAAATTTGTTTAGAGTCATATTTTATAGGTATTTGAGTTGGTTATGGGGGGAGCTCACGGAGTTTTGCTGCTTCTATACCACCATCTTGCCTCTGCCTTACATGTTCATTTTTAAAAGAAACTATATAACAAAAATACAAAATTAATTATTCATTATTTTATTTTTGGCCATTGATATGTACGGCTTTTTTATTATTAGGTTCATAATAAAATGCTTTTTAAAAATATAATTAAGCCATTGTCAAAGAAAAGACACTGAATTAGGAATTAAGAAATCTAGCTTCTGCTCCCAGTTCTTCCATTAACTAGCTGAGAAACCCTCAAGGAATTCTCTTCTTTGTCTCAGTTTTCTCATATGCTAAATGAAAAGAAGGTAGACTAAAGGATCTCTACAATCCCTTAAAGGTCCAATAGCTAGAGCATGTTTGGAGCATTGTGTGCATTCCTGGACTCCACTTTTTAAGAAACAAATAGAGAATGTTCAGGGAAAGGCAAATATGGTCTCAAGAGAGTCTTGAGATAATGTTGCATAAACAATTGTTGATTAGGAATGCTTTTGCTACAAGAAGATAAATTTCACCAGGAACATAATGACAGTCTTTAAGCATTTGGAAGGTTTATACCAAAAAAGAAAGGTTGATTTCTTCTGTATAGTTCTAGAACACAGAATCAGAATCAATGAATTTAAGTTATAGAAGGAATCTAGTGATGTGAATAAAAAATTAGAGTAGTCCAGAAAAAAATGGAATGGCTTATCTTATGGGAGTCTATATTTTCCAGTGGTGAAGTATTTAAGAAGGATGCTAGCCAAAGAGGCAATTCCTACACTGAATGGAGGCTAGACTAGTTGACCTTGTAACATCTCTTACAACCTTGAGGATTTATGATTCTGAGACTCTGTGAGATAAGGTGAACTAAACTCACATGGCCTGATGATACCCATAAGTAGAGCTGTACAAAGGTATGACAGATTGGAAAAGGGCAAGGAGGCTAGGGTTCAAAAATAACATTTATTGAGCATCTGCCAGGGCAATGCATTGTGCTAAGCACTAAAGGATATACACAGATCAATAAGACATGGTCCCTACATTCAAGAACCTTACATTCTAGTCAAGGGGAAAAAAATCAAATAACTACAAGACAGAATGTGATAACTACATATGAAAGGTATGAACCTGAGCTATGAGAGTTCTGAGGAAGGGGAGATCACTTCAAGCTTGTGGGATCAGGAAAGATTTCACAGAGAATGTGACCTATGAATTGGGCCTTGGAGAAAGGATAGAATTTCAATAATTTGCCAATTCAAAACTGGGGGCTGAAGATCCAGGTAAAGGAAAAGCCTGCTCAGACAGTAGTTTGTGCCGTAATTCAAGTCTATTCTATTCAATTCAACAAGTATTTCTTAAGCATTTACTATTCAAGCCTCCGTGGTAAGTGCTGCTCCCGCCCTTAATTGACTTATATTCTACTAGTGGTAAAGTGGGGAGAAGAATAAAATAGGTATATAGATCCATATGATGTTGGACCATTTAAGGAGGAAGGGAGAATTAGCCACCAGAAAGCAGGAATAAGAGAATGCTTCTTAAAGGAAGGGGCTCCTGAATTGAACTTTGATATAAGAGAAAGGTTTTCCTCTCACATTCTTATCTTTCTGCTTCCAAAAGTCATTTCAAAAAGCTATTCTTGAGCCAGAAAAGAAGTAAAATTATGGCTCAAGGAGGAAAAACTTTATTTTTTCAGAGACAAAAAATGGGAATGGAGATCATGCTAGTACGGAGGGTGGACGCAGGATGGACCAGTACATATAACTACGGCTCTGAGACTCATACATTTATTCATTCAAGAAGCATTATGCAAGACAACTCCAAAAGACTCATGATGGAAAGAGATGTCCACATCCAGAGAAAGAACTTGAATGCAGATTGAAGCAAAACTACCTGCTCTCTTTCTTTTTCTCATTTTGTTGTGTTTCCTCTTTCCCATTGTTCATTCCATAGGTTATAATCCTTCTTTATAACCTGACTAAGGTTTAATGTGAAGGTATTTGCAGATCCTATATTTGCTTGCATGCTGCAGTGGGGGTGGGGTGGGGAGGAGAAGGAGGAGGACGTGTCAATAAAGATACGTTTAGAAGTATAAAAAAAAGAAGCATTACTAATTATTATGGGACAGACACTGCTAAGTCCTGAAAGGGCAAAGACAAAGAAAAGAGTCTTTGCATTTAAAGCATTTGCCTTCTAGTGGGAAGAAACATGAACAGAGGTAAGTAAATTCAAAATATACAGAAGGCAAACACAAAGTATTTCCTGGGGGGAGGACACTGGACGGTATGAGGATAGATCTCATGGATGTAATAGAACTTAAGCAGAGTCTTGAAGGAAGCTACGGTTTCTATGAGACAGAGATAAATGGGGGTGGGGTGGGAATGGGTGGGAGGTTATATTCCAGGCAAGTGGAACAACATACACAAAAGCATAAAGACAAGAGATAGAATGTTCTGTACACAGAAGAGCAAAAAGATCAGTTTTGATAGTAGAGGATGTGAGGAAGAGTGATTATCTTTTTTTTTTTTTTTGCTTTTTTTTTGGAGGGCAATTGGGATTAAGTAACTTGCCCAAGGTCACAGGGCTAGGTTTTTATTTTTTTATTTGTGTGTGCGCGTTAAGTGAGGGCGGATCCAAACTCAGGTCCTTCTGACTCCAGGGCCAATGCTCTACTCACTGAGCCACCTAGCCACCCCAGAAGAGTGATTATCTTGAAAAAGTAAAATGGAAAGGGCCTTAAATGCCAGAGAAGTTTACATTTTGACCTTGGACGTAATTGGGAGCCAATGGAGAAATAAGATTTAGCAATTGGTTTGTTATGTGAGATTAGATAGAGGTAAGAGTTATGGATAGCTTCAAGGTGGCAAATCTGAGTGACTAAAAGGATTCTGGTGCCCAAAACAGAAATGTGAAATTTAGAAAGAGGAGAGAATTTTGAAAAAAAAAAAAGACTGCAAATTCTGTTTTGGACATTTTAGAGCTTAAGATGTTTGATATGTCCAATTGAATGTTGGTGATGCAAGACTAGAGCTCAAAAGAGATAGATACTAAGGCTGAATAAATTAAGCATCGTGGGCTTAGAAGTGATGGTTGAACCCATTGAAGATGATGATATCTCCAAGAAAGTGTATAGAGAAATAAGAAGATCCAGGATAGAGTTTTGAGATGAACCTATAAAAATGGGTCAAGAAAAAAGCAAAAATTCAGCAGAGAAGACTGAGGAGGAACAGCAAGAAATGTAGGTGGATAACCAGTTATAAGCAGTATTATAAAAACTTTGAGAAGACAGAATATCCAGAAGGAAAGAGTTGAACAATAATGGCAAATGTAATAAAGAGATAGAAAAGAATGAAGCCTGAGAAGAAGCTATTAGATTTGGTCATTAAAAGGTTATTAGTAAGTAGAAGAGAGACATTTTAGTTGAATGACAAGACTGGGAACTCAAGGGATTGAAAAATGAGTGAGAAGATGAGAGGTAAAAAAGTCAAGGCAATGAGGATAGCTTTGAGTAGGAAAGGGGAGAGATTTAGAAGAACATATTAATGTCATGGTAAAGTCAAATGAAAATCTTAAGGAAAGGGAAGAAGTAGGCATGTGGAAATAAGTTTGTGGCAAGAAGTCATGCAACATGCCAACTTGGTCTACTACAAATTTATGTGTAAGACTTTTTCATGATGACATGCTTACCCATGTTCTGGATAATACACAATGCTCTTGGTCCTTCCCAGTCACTAATGGAGTGAGACAAGGTTGTGTTCTTGCTCCCATACTTTTTAGCATGATGTTTTTAGCCATGTTGTCAAATGATTTCAATAAGGATGAACATGGCATCAAGGTCAGCTACCACACTGATGGTAAATTCTTCAATTTGAAAAAGTTACAAGCAAAAGTAGAGGGAATGTTGATGGATGATTTCCTGTTTGCAGATGACTATGCTCTCAATGCAGCCTCTGAAGCCGAGATGCAGCAAAATATGGATCAGTTCTCTTCTGCTTGTTCTAATTTTGGCCTAATCTTTGGGCACCAAGAAAACACATTGTCTCCAAAACAGAAGCAATGTGGCAAAGATAAAGCAATTTCAGCTCTTTCCATGGCCTAGGACATTAAGAATCCAAAAGAAAATAAAATTAAAAAAAAACTATAACCCAGCAACTTAATGCTCATTGCCCTGTGTTCCCTCAGTACTCCTTCCTTGCTTCCCATGCTATTGGCAGGCCACACTAGCAGACCAAAGGATATGACATAAGCTTATATCAAAACCCACTCTGCACCTTGCTCCTTCCTCCTTCTTTCCAGTGCCATGGAGACACTGGCTAAAGACTGTGGAAGTTATGTTTGGGCCTCAGCAGTCAATTTGACCACCGTCATTCAGGAGCAAAAACCTGTTGGGGACTACAACCTGAAAAAATCAGTGCTACCAATCCCTGAACTACTGCTGCTAGGCCAGAAAACTGGGAAACAGAGGGAATGTGACAGGTCACCAGGATAGGACACTACTCATGGGGGTGGGAGGAAGGAGTACTATGGGAATGTGTAGCATTCCATTAAGCCTGAGGGAAAGAGCATAGTACCCAAATGAGGCCAGTTTTGACCACATAAAAGTTAGTTGGGGCAGAGACCTAGGCTGGTGAACCATGAAATGCCCATCACAGGAGGAGCCTGAGACACTTTGAGATACAGTCCCCAAGGAAACCACAGGCAGAGAGGAGGGTTTTAGGAGGTGTGTGATAAGGGAAATAATGGGAAGGAGGGAGACACTGAAACTATCAAAGTTTTCAGGAAGAAGAAAACTCAAAGACCTTAAACATAAACTGATAAGTCAACAGGAAAAATAGTACTGAGAAGGAAATATGGTCTCCAGATCTAGTAAATGAGTTCAGGCATCTTTAAATAAGGACTGCAAAATAAATGAAAATGACCCAATTTTTTTTAACTTTTTTTTGGAGGGGGGAAGGCAGGGCACTTGGGGTTAGTGACTTGCTGTAAGGGTTATGGGATTTAAAGATCTTCCATGCCCCATTGGACTTGCTGACATAGCAGGAAGGGGAGGGGCAAGAGGAAGCGGAAGAAGAGTTAGAGTTAGAGCAGCAGCAGCAGCAGTAGCAGCCAAGATAGAGGTGGAGGCACAAACTCCTTTTTGAGCCAGCCACAATTTCTGCTAAGGACTCTTGTTGGGGACTGCCAGGGAACAGAACTGCGGGGGGGCCGGAGCTGTTGTGAGCACGCTTCCTGGACGCTGAGCAGTTGCTGTGAGTGGGGAGAGAAGTACCTTTGCCTGAGGTAGCCTGTTCTGTTTTGAAGGCTTAAGAATGTGGTTGTTTACTATGTTTTAACTACTTGTGCCAATTTCATAACTACCCTGATGGCTTTGACTTTCTGGTTTTGGGACTCAGTTATTTGGTATTTTAATAAATTCTCTGGCTTTATCCCCCATATAGAGAGACTGATATATTTTGTGATTAATAACCACATAAGCCTATTTATAATTGCTATAGGCATAGTGAATATTGCATTGTTAATACATTTGGCGACGGGGAAGGGATCACAAAATATCAGGCCTCTATTTGGCAGCAGGGGGGCTTTAGAGGGAGAGATGGCTATCCCAGGATGGGAGGATTTGCCTTATTCCTCTCTAGCCAGAGAATGGGCCAAAAGTACAGGGCCCTGTGAAAACTGGGAACCAAGACTAAAAGAGGGAGAACCTGGAGATTTGGAAAGATGCTTGCAAGGAATACCTATAGAACCAGGGAAAGAGTTGGCAGGAGTGTGCAGGAGAGGCTGGGTCCTGCTAACAAGTTATCGCCTCATGTGTAAAAGTAGGGATAAGCTGCTGGAGGAAAGAGCTCAGATGGCTAGGGAGTTGGCTGGTTTGCTTGAGGATTCTCCTGTGTCACAGCATTTAGAAGAGCAAACCGGAGGGACTCAGGTGGTCCAGGAAAAAGCTACTGTTCATGTAGCTAAAAGGAAGCAAAAACCTAGCAGAAGAAATGTGCATGCAGCTTTTGTACAGGCTGGGCAGAGTTGCCTAGACAGCTGCCAGGAGAATGTGTGTGTGGAGAATGCAACAAGGTTAGATGAGGAGTCTTCTAACATAGAAGTTCTCCCCATACGAAGAAAAAGACAGGAGAAGTGCCAGGGCCAAACAGAGTCCAAGGAGATAATTGAAGATTTCACTCAACAGGAGATTACTGACATATTGAGTAGATTCACCCAAAGAATGGGAGAGTCTTTAGTGTCTTGGATAGTAAGAATCACTGATGAAGGCGCTGGAGGAATAACACTGGACAGTGAGGATTGCTTAAAATTCATAAGTATCAGTCAGAATCCTTTTGTCCACCAAGCTTTTAGGGACTACCAGGTGGGAGGAGGCCTCAGAAAAACTACTCTGTTAGCTTTAGTTGCACAGGGATGCAGAAAGCAATATCCTACTGTCTCTATGTGGCCTAGTGGAGACAGACCCTGGTACTCACTTAGAGACTGTATGAGGAAGCTAAAGGAAGAGGTAATGAAAACTACCATCATGGTTGGAGATGCAAATGCATATCATGAAACCCCCCTAGGAGTTCCTCATAGAAATATCATAGTGAAGACTGCTCCTCCTGCTTATAAGCACTTAATTCTGACTTTATTAATTGGAGAAATAGGGCACCCTCTTTCAGAGGTGCTGGATAAGATTTTACAATTAAGTGACCTAGGGGAATGGTGACAAGATAAATTGCCTAGAGAGAGAAGAGTAAATAGCCAGAGGATTCAGAGACAAAATAGACCAACTAGAAGGGAACTGTTTTTTGCTCTATTGAGAGCAGGGGTGGACTTTAGAAGATAGATGGTATTCCAACTGAAGAGCTGCATAAGCTGTACCAAGAAAAGGTACTTAACATTAGAATGAATAGGGAAGCAAGAACCACCCCTGCAGGTACTCCTGAATCAGAATCTTTGTATCCAAGTTTGCCCCACCTTCAGGGTGAATAGGAAATAGGCCAGGCCCCAGCCCAGATTAAAGAAATATACAGAGGAGATTGTAGACCCCATATCAGTTTAACAATATATTGGAAGAATGGATCAACTACTGTGACTAGGGCCTTGCTAGATACTGGGGCTGAGGCCACACTTATCTATGGAAACCCTGATAAGTTTAAACATGGAATCCCTATTACCATCACAGGTCTAGGAGGGGCTGAAATATCAGCCAGACAAGTTAAAATAACAATGAAAATTGGACAGTTACCTAAGAAAGAATATACTGTGGTTGTTGTACCTATTCCTGAATACATAATTGGAATAGATATATTGAGAGGCATGACTCTGAATTTACCTGAAGGAAGATACCAATTTGCTGTAAGGAAGATAGGAATTAATACAGTTTTAGTGGGGAAAATAAAAATGGACCCAATCACTTTACCTGAACCTTCTGAAGTAATTACTTTAAAACAGTATCGTGTGCCAGGTGGGCAAGATGAAATTACCACTACTATAAAGGAATATGTTGAAGCAGGAGTGTTAGTCCCTACAACCACAAGATGGAATAATCCTGTCTGGCCAGTAAGAAAATCAGATGGGACATGGAGAATGACAGTGGACTATAGACAATTGAATAAGGTGACTCCTCCTTTTTATGCTGCTGTTCCAGATACCATCACCTTAATAGAAAGGATCCAGAAATATGATGGGACTTGGTATGCAGTTATTGACTTAGCAAATGCCTTCTTCACCATCCCAATAGACCCTAAACAATGGGACCAGTTTGCTTTCACTTGGCAGGGTAGACAATATACTTTCACCCGCTTGCCGCAAGGGTACCTACATAGCCCCACTATTTGTCACAGGATTGTGGCTGAACAGTTAGATGAATTAATGCTACCTGGTATACAGCTTACCCACTACATTGATGATATCATGATACAGGGAAAAGATGCAAAAGAAGTGGAGAGAAGATTGACCCTTCTAATTGAGCATATGAAAAGTAAAGGGTGGGAAATTAACCCTGCAAAGGTTCAAGGACCAGCTCAAAATGTAAAATTTTTGGGTATACAATGGAACAAGGGACTACGAGAGATTCTTCCACAAGCCCGACAAAAGATTCAGGACTTTCCTATCCCTACCAATAAGAAGGAAGCCCAAAAGTTCATAGGAATGTTTGGGTACTGGAGGCACCACATTCCACATTTGGGACAGATTTTGAAACCTTTGTATAGAGTCACTTGAAAGAAATATGAATTTGATTGGGGACTTGAGCAGAGTAAAGCTTTTGAAGAAGCCAAGGCTGCCATACAATTGGCCCTAGATTTGTGGCCCATGCAAAATGGTCCAGTGGAATTACAAGTGACAGTACAAGATGATTATGCAAACTGGAGCTTATGGCAAAAACAGCAAAGCAGAAATGTACCCTTGGGATTTTGGTGTAGGAATCTCCCTTCATCTGGAGTCCAGTATACACCTTTTGAAAAGCAGTTGTTAGCTGCATATTGGGCTTTGGTGGAGACTGAACAATTGACTCTGGGCCATGAAGTGGTATTAAGACCTGGAATCCCGATTATGACCTGGGTAATGAGTACCCCAGCTTCTCACAGAATTGGACATGCCCAAGAGGCTAGTATAATCAAATGGAAGTGGTATATTCAAAATAGAGCAAAAACTGGCAAAAGTGGAGTTTCTGCTCTACATGAATCTGTAGCAAATGTAGGAATTGAGAGGAATGACACACCCCCTGAGCCAAAGCAACAGTTGGTACAATCCTCTGTAAAATGGAATGAGGGATATGATGGACTAACTGAAGAACAAAAGAGACATGCATGGTTTACTGATGGGACAGCAAAATATTTGGGCCAAAAGAGACATTGGAAAGCAGTGGCCTATAACCCATGTACTAGAAGGACTTTGGAAAGTACTGGGATAGGTGGAAGTAGTCAGTATGCTGAACTTATGGCAGTACATCAAGCCATCAAAATAGAACAAGGAGGACAGTGTCATATATTCACTGATTCATGGGCAGTAGCTAATGGGTTAGCTACATGGATGCCAATGTGGAAAAATCAAAATTGGGAGATTCATGGCAAACTAGTCTGGGGCAAAGAATTATGGGAAGATATCTGGAATATGTCTTTGGTCACTGACTTGTCAGTTTTTCACGTAGATGCTCATGTGGCCCTCACCACACCAGAACATGAGTATAATGCTCATGCTGATCGACTGGCAAAGATTGCTACTCAACATATTGTCCCTACCTTGACAACAACTGATGACCCAATATTAGCAAAATGGGTCCACCAAATGGCTGGGCACTTGGGGGTTCAGGCCACACACCGGTGGGCACAAGATCGAGGTATTAGTATCTCTCATTCGCTGTTAAAACAGATAGCAGCAGAATGTCATATATGTCAATTGGAAAAGGAGAGAACTGTCCCTCGGGTAGTAACTGGAGAGATAGCAAGAGGAAAAGTCCCAGCCCAAATCTGGCAAATAGATTATATTGGTCCACTACCACAAGATAAAGGATGTAGATTTATATGTACTTGTGTTGACACCTATTCAGGTGTATTAGTGGCTTGTCCTTATAAGAATGCTACCCAGAAAAACACTTGTAAAACTCTAGATCTCATAAGTCTATATTATGGAACCCCAATGCAGATTCAAAGTGACAATGGGTCACATTTCAAAGGTAATGAAATGAAGAGATATTGTATATTAAACAATATAGAATGGATATATCATATTCCTTATTATCCAGAAGCATCTGGGTTAATTGAAAGAATGAATGGATTACTGAAAGAACAGTTAAGGAAGTTAAGTTCCAATAATTCATATCAACATTGGAAGGATAATTTGTTCGTGGCTTTACGTAATTTGAATAATAGACCATTGGGAAGAAGTACACCTCTAGCCAGAATGATGACACCAAATCTGCAAATTAGAAAACAACAAACACATAAGATCCCAAATATTGAGTATTGGACCTTGAGGCCAGATGTCCCAGCACCATACCCAGGAATACCTGGTTCGGTGGGATATGATTTACATTGTTTAGAGGACTTTTGGTTAGATAGAAAAGAAATAAGAAAAAATCTCCACTGGGATATGCTTAAGAATCCCTCAAAATCACTTTGGACAGATTTTACCCAAATCAGGATTAGCAGCCCAAGGAATACATGTATTAGCTGGAGTAATAGATTCTAATTATCAAGGAGAAATTGTTGTGACATTCCATAATTTAGGTGAAGGGCCCATACAGATTCGTAAAAATGATAGGATAGTCCAAGTGATTATCGTTCCTTGTGAAACAATACCACTTGTAAAAACTGACCCTCCTCCCAAAATGACTGTCAGAGGAACTGAAGGATTTGGTTCTACTGATAGAATAAAATTGGGAGCTAAAGTATGGGTAAAAAGGAAGCCAGATGATATTCCAAAGGCTGCAGAGATTATAGCACATGGGAGGGATAACACTGTAACTATTGTTTATTCCAGAGAAGATGATTACAAAATTGTACCCTTAACTCATATATTCTACCGTGAGTGAGGCTACAGTAGTCTGGTTATTTTCTCTTTGCTTTTTCTTGGTTTTTTGTCTGTTTACCTTGTTTGCCAGATTTGTTTCCACAGGCTTGGTACCCTCCACCTGTAGACGCCCGATAGCTTAAGCTGGATGTCACCCCCTGTCTGCAACTGTGATGTGTCACCCTTGGACTTGCCATCAAGCACATTAAGAACTGACCTCTCAAATGGGACCCCTTGGGACAGGGACAGCTCTACATCCGATTTCAGCAGCAAGTAGCCATGGAAGAAGAGATCTTCGCCCCTTACCCCAAGATTTCAGGGCCCCATTTGTTTGGGGGGGGAATGATGGGGAGCATGTGCTCAAACCCCACCCTGAAATATTGTTTTCTGTTTTCTGTGTTTATTGTGTGCTATCTTTGTTATATTGTTGTAAAATTCTGTTGACACCAGTTATTCCTAATATACTTTTGCCAAGTAAGGGACATGAAAGATCTTGGGGCCAAATGTAAGGGTTATGGGATTTAAAGATCTTCCATGCCCCATTGGACTTGCTGACATAGCAGGAAGGGGAGGGGCAAGAGGAAGCGGAAGAAGAGTTAGAGTTCCGGTGGGGACTGGCAGTGGCCGCGGCAGCAGCAGCAGCAGCAGCAGTAGCAGCCAAGATAGAAGTGGAGGCACAAACTCCTTTTTGAGCCAGCCACAATTTCTGCTAAGGACTCTTGTTGGGGACTGCCAGGGAACAGAACTGCGGGGGGCCGGAGCTGTTGTGAGCACGCTTCCTGGACGCTGAGCAGTTGCTGTGAGTGGGGAGAGAAGGACCTTTGCCTGAAGTAGCCTGTTCTGTTTTGAAGGCTTAAGAATGTGGTTGTTTACTACGTTAACTACTTGTGCCAATTTCATAACTACCCTGATGGCTTTGACTTTCTGGTTTTGGGACTCGGTTATTTGGTATTTTAATAAATTCTCTGGCTTTATCCCCCATATAGAGAGACTGATATATTTTGTGATTAATAACCACATAAGCCTATTTATAATTGCTATAGGCATAGTGAATATTGCATTGTTAAAGTGACTTGCCCAAGGTCACATAGCTAGTAAGTGTTAAATGTTGGAGGCAGGATTTGAACTCAGGTCCTCCTGACTCCAGGGCCAGTGCTCTACTCACTGCACCACCTAGCCACCCTGAAAATGATCCAATATTGATGATATAGAGATCACTGTAGAATTTGAGAACATGAATTCACAGTAAACTATTTCTGTATGATTTAAAAGAGAAATGAAAACTATGAGATCAGAATTTGTCTTAAACATCAAAAATAATGAACAGTATAGAAAAACTCAAGTCTGCAAAGTCAAGTTTCACCAAAGAGAGAAAAAACTATGACAATAGATTGGGAACACAAATATACCAAAATGAAGTATAATCTAAAACAAGGGAAATAAAAAAGAGTAACATTAAAAGAAAATGTGCTCACCACACAAGCAAATAGACTGAATTCGAAGACAAGATACACAGAAAATCTAGGGATTATAGGTCTCCCAAAAGAATGTGATAGTAACAGAAAAACCAAACTTAACATCATAATGAAGGACGTAATAAAGAGAATTGCCTAGAAATTCTAAATATGGAAAATGAAATTTGAATTGAAAAAATTCATAGATTGCTTCTAGAAAAAAAGGTTGCAAACTCTAAAAGTACACAGTATTTAAATTTAATGATTCAATTTAGAAACAAGTTTTGAAAACCATGAGGAGAAAGATCATCAAATACAAAGGAAAAAACATTAGAATGACACAAGACTATTCTATACTCACTCCCTTCATCCTTGAAGAGGACCATGGCATCAGGAGTTGATGCCATGATTTGCAAGTGATTTGGATTTAAGTGAGAGAGGACTGTACAAAGTCACCAGCCTCACTTTGTCCTCCCAAGACACCTGTTTCCAGAAACTGCCCCAGATATAGTGGGAGACTTTGGCCTGTTTAAGTTAAGGTCTTTCCCAGATTTCAGTTTGACTGAGGCAATTCCTCTTCAGAGATTATGGCTAGGAAAGAAATGAGACAAAGAATGGCCTCTTTTACCTACTCACAAAAATAAATAAATAAATCCAGGAGGGGAAGACCCCCAGGGTTTCTGGCCAAAACAGAATCAATTGCTATTTACATTTACTCTGACCAAATCAGGAGCCAAACAAGAACCACAAAGTGCTGCTCAGGCTGGGATTTATTGTTGACCAGTTAATGAGAGCCAGAGTGAACTGGGTTTCAGGCATGGTCCTTAAGAAAAAACTAGAAAAAGAAGGAAGGAATGGAATAAGTTCCAAAGAGCAATGATGTTGAGTGAGCAACCCAGGGTGACATATCCTGCAAATGTGAACTTAACCGTACATGACAAAAGATGGATTTTCAATGATAAAGAAAAGTTTAAAACATTTTTAGAAAAAAAAACAGAATTGATGAGATTATTTGCCTTTTAAACACTCCAAATAAAAATATAGGAGGAATAAATAAATTCAATATACAAGGACAATAACAGCAAGAAAGTGACAAAAGAGAGACCAATAAGAGATGTCTTATTAAATGTACATAAGAAGACAGGAAGAAAGGTAGAATCCTGGTAAAGGTAACAGTGAGGAAGTAGGGGGAATTATGCACAGAACCTGGCAATATTCTGCTTATAGTTGAATGCTACATTACAATGTGAGAGGACACATAAAAAGGGAGAGGAAAGTAGGGAGCTAGAAAGGAGTGAGTTATGTAATGGGGTTAAAGCAAGGGCTAATGACGAGGGAAAGGTGACCTCAGAGAAAGAGAAAGGCCTACAGGGGAATGGATGAGAAGGAAGGCAGAAAGATTGAAAAGAAAGAAAGGAAGGAAACCTTACTTTACAGGTGGAATGAAAAGAAATGGTCAGTAAAGGGAGATAAGGTCCTTACAGTAGATGAGGCATAGGGGATATGGTGCTTAAAAACTCTACATTTCCTAGGAAGGGAGCAGTTGGAGTACCTGGGAGAAACTGGCACCTGGAGGACTGGAAAAACATAGACACAGAGAAATTTCCAGGAAAATGTAGGAAAAAAAGGTCAACAAGAGAGGTTATATATCAGTGGTGGCCTATATAAAATCAGGGACATTGTGGGTTGGGGGGGGGGTGGAGAATCCAATCAAATCATGGGACAAAGTCCTCTCTAACACCTGTGATAATTGGCACTGTTCTGGAAATGAGGCACAATGCAAAGGGGTCTTCCTAGGATAAACCCTCCTAGGCACCGGTAGAAAGTATCTAGAGGCAAGAGCCTAGAATGGATACTTTGGAAGCATTGATTGTATGAAGAATACTAAGAAAAAAGAGAGAACAGATGTTTATAAGAGTCATGAATGAGGGTCTAGGGTAGGTCTGGATAACCTGCAGCCTGCAGGCACACCAAAGGATTTTGGACTGTCCTCAACATTTTTCACAGGCTGCCTGAAATCCTTTGGTGTCCCCATGGGCCACTTCTGACCCATGGACCACAAGTTGTACAGGCCTGATCTAGAATAAACAAAAATAGAAGATGGATAATGAAGTAAGAGAAATCTTTTTTTTTTTTAGAATGGAGCAAAAAAATGAAATTTAAAAAAATAAGGAACAGTATTATCTGAAGGGGAGGAGAGGAAGGAAGAATATCAAATGAGAAAAAAAGAATCAGGGGTGAAGGGAATAAAACCAGAGGGAACAGGGTCATCTTTAAAAAAAATTAAAGGAACTGAAGGAACATAATACTGTGTTTACAGCAGAAGAACATTAAAAAAAATTAAAGGAACATAATACTGTGTTTACAGCAGAATAACATGAAACTGAGAAGCTTCTGTATAGACAATATTAATGTATTTAAGATTAAAAGTGATGTAGTTGAATGAGAAAACAAAATTCATTGAACCAAATTTCTCTAATTAGGATTAGATGTCCAAGATATAGAAACAATGTATATACATACATATACATATACAAATACTAACAGCCATTACCCAATAGACAAAGGATCAAAGGATAATATTAATAAACAGTTCTCAAATGAACTTCAAAATATTCACAATCACATTAAAATGTTCCAAATAACTAATATTAAGAGAAATAACAATTACAACAACCCAAAAGTTTCACCTCATAACCTGCAAATTGACAAAAATGACCAAAAAAATGACACCTGTCTATGTTGGAAGGAATCTAGAAAGATAGGTACATTAATACATTGTTGGTGGAGATGTGGAATGGTACCAACACTCTGGAAAGCAATTTGGAATTAGGCAAATTAAGTGATTATAATGTCTATACCTCTTGAACTAGAGACTCCATTACTGAGTTTATACTCCAAAGAAGCCACTGACAAGAAAAAAAAAGTCCCCATACACTCTAAAATATTTATAGCAGCACTTTTTTTGGTAGCTAAAAATTGGAAGTAAAGCACATGCTCATCAAGTGGAGAATGGCCAAACAAACTGTGGTATGTGAAGGTAATAGAATAGTACTTTGTTTTAATAAATGACGTTTGTGACGAATAAAAGGAAGTATGGAAAGATTTATGTGAACTGATGTAAAGTGAAGTAAGCAGAGCCAATAAAACAATATACACAGTAATTGTAGCAACATAAGTGGAAAGAACAAAGATACACCAAAAAAATCAGAAGCAAATGTCACAAAATGTAAAGACAAAGTTGGATTTGAATGATGAGATATGAGAAGATATCACCAACCAACTCTTTGGGGAGGTAGGAAGTCCACAGATGTTACCCAATGTATGTTTTCAAATTTCCTACATATTGATCAGTTGGACTGACTCTTTACTCTCAAAATATACTATTTGTCATATGGGATGGCTTCTTAGAGATTTTTTAGTGACATTAAGCTTCAGCTCCTGACTGTGAAACTGATAGATAATCTGGGGCAAATCCCTTTGTCTATTTTAGTCCAAGTTTCCTCATCTATAAAATAAGAATAAAAATACTTGTGGTACAACTACCTCACAGAGTGAGGTGAAAAAGAGTGCTTTGTAAATCCTCAAGTACTGCTTTAAATATTTATCATCATCATCATCATCATGGACAAAGGGTCACAGCCCATTTTTCTGAACCAGTATTTCTTCACATATTCTTCCAATCTTTTTTTTTTCAATTTAAGTGCCTTTTCTGCTACATTTCAGTGGGCTGACTTCCAACAGTGCCTCACCCTGGAAAGGTACATTATAGAAAAATTCATAATTCAATGGCTTTTATTTTACATCTACTGGCAATGTTACAAATAAAGGAATCATGATCCCTGTGACTAGTTAATGGTTCCCCTCTACCACCCCAAAAGATGACCAAAATATATTCTAGTTTATAGAAACTACACATAGTATAAAAGTAATATAATAATTTAATAGATGGCTAGACTGAGACATATACATAATTTGTTGGGACCTTGAACTTATAATTACAAGAGATAAAATCCAAGAGTCCTTAATTCTTACCACATTTCAAAGCTCTTCATAACTAATTTGAGCAAAACTGATAGTAGGTTTCAAAATAAAAGCTCAAGTTGTAAGCTTTGATTTTGAACAGGGGAATACATTTTAATTTATCACTAGATGAAGGCCAGAGCAAAGTCCTTGGCCAAGTACCACGTTAACTTGTAGTTCTTTAATTAGTTCTATACTATAATTTCATTTAGAAACAGTGTGAAGAGGGGCAGAATGGAATATTGGATCGAGAACTGGCCTTGAAGCCTGGAAGAGCTGGGATAAAGTCTGGCATTGCACACATTCTGCCTATGCTTCCCTGGCCAAGTCATATAACCGCTTGGGAATTCTTTAAAACTCTAAGTTGCAGAAAATGTACTAACGTGAATTGGTAGAGGAATTCCCTCACCCAGTAGTTCCCTGTATCAAGGAAATTACAGATCTAGTCATTATCCCTCTAGCTCAAGACACTGTGAGATCACTGGAGTTCCTCATCTGTCCACACCCTAGTCAAGAGTGTAATGAGTTGCTGTAACAAAAACAAAAAATAAAATAAAATAAACAAGTTATCTCCTGGTAGTCAGCCTTCTAGTGATGAGCTTTCTCCAAGATCTTCTCAATTGTATGGTGTTCAGAAAATAGACACTCCTGTGTGGCATATAATATCAGAGTTTGAAGTGCCCTGGACTACCCTTTGTCAATCCAAAGTCATGTTCAAGCCACAGTGAAGCATTGCCATAGGCTTTTAAGAGGTAAGAAGGTATAAAGTGCTATATATCATGCTGCTATATGAGTAAAAGTGAATAGAGAGTTGAACTTGAAGTGAGGAAGACTGGGTTCAGATCCTGCCTCAATGAGCTGTGTGACAAAAAAACAGTCCCTTCTTTCAAAGTGCTCACAATGAAATGGGGGAGATAAAACCTACCAAAAAACTAAGTAAAAACAAGATAATGCACATAATAAATTGGAGATAATCCTAGAGGGACACCAATAGCATTAAAGGGGATCAGCAAATCATTCTTGCAAAAGGTGGGATTTTAGCTGGTATGTCAGAAAAACTTGGAAGAAGTCAGTGAAATCAAAGTCCAGCCTTTCCCTCATCACTCTGCTTTTCCCTTTCTCCTCCTTCCCTGACTCCCTCTCTCTCTAAAATTCTAAGTGGTCTGGAAGTCACATTTCCTCTGAGATTTCATGGAAACTTTCACCTTAAAAAGGGTAAACATAGATACAAGTCATTTACCAAGACTATATGTCTGAAACAGTTTTTAAAGACTCCAATCAATACAATGACCAAACCCATGATTCCAGACAATGGCTGATATAGTATGCTTCCCACTTCCTGACAGAGAGATGATGAACTCAAGATGAAGGGGAAAACATGCCTTTTCAGACACTGCCAATTTGGGGATTTGTTTTGCTTAACTATGTATATTTGCATATCTAACACTTAGTACAGTCTCAGGCACATAGAAAGCATTTAATATGTGACTGATGGTTAATTTGTAATAAGGGTTTTATTTTTGTTTTTTCTGAAGGGGAAGGAATAGGGTTTCTTTTTTAATTTTATTTTTAATTTATGGAATAAAACTATCATTTTCATAACATAATACAATAAAAATTATTATTATACACAAAACTACAAAGCTACTGTGTACAACTTGTTATTTCTTTCAAATATACATTATCATGTAAATTTCTTTTCTTCTCCCCTCACCTCCCCAGATGGTTACCATTAGACACAAATAGATAAGTATATATAGACATATAAATATATGTATGTGTATAGAAAATCATTTTATATATATTTCTATTTATCAGTTCTTTCTCCAGATACAGAGAGCATCTTTCTTCATAAGTCCTTTATAGTTAATTTAGGTATTTACAATAATCAAAATAACTTGTGCAAAGTTGTTCTTAAGACAATATTGCTGTTACTGGATATACAATGCTCTCTTGGTTCTGTTCACTTTGCTCTTTATTATTTTGTGCAAGTCTTTGCATGTTTTCTAAAATCATTGAACTCATTTTTATAACACAATAGTATTCTATCACAATCATATGCCACAGTTTGTTCAGCCATTTCCCAACTGATGGGCATCCCTATAATTTCCAGTTATTTGTGACCACAAAGAGAGTACTATAAACATTTTAGAATATATAGGTTCTTTTCCTTTTCCCCTACTTACCTTTGAAAATAGACCTAGTAGTGGTATTGCTGGGTCAAAGGGTATAGGTAATTTAATAACTCTTTGGGCATAATTCCAGATTGCTCTCCAAAATGGTTGGATCAGTTCACAATTCTATCAATAATGAATTAGTGTCCCAATTTTTCCATATCCCTTCCAACATTTGTTATTCTCTCCTTCAATCATTTTAGGCAATCTGGTAGGTGTAAAATAATATCTCCAGGTTGTTTAATTTTTACTTCTCTAATCAATAAGGATTTAAAGGATTATTTTCATATGACTATAAATGTTTCAATTTCTTCATTAGAAAACTGCCTGTTCATATCATCTGACCATTTATCAATTAGGGAATTACTCATATTTTTACAGATTTGACAAAGTTCTTCACATATTTTAGATGTATCTATCTATCTTTATCTGATAAGTTCCTTATGATTTCTTTTCCCTGTTTACCTTTTCATGCTTCTCTTGCTTCTTGCAATTGAACACCAACTTTTCTATTCAACTGTGCTTTTTTCACCAAGAATGCTTGAAAATCCTCTATTCCATTAAATGACCACATTTTCCCCTGAAACGTGATACTCAGTTTTGCTGGGTAGGTGATTCTTGATTTTAATCCCAGCTCCTTTGACCTTAAGAATATCATATTCTGAGCCCTTCTATCCCTCAGTGTAGAAGCTGCCAGATCTTGTGTTATCCTGGTTGTGTTTCCATAGTATTCAAATTGTTTCTTCCTGGCTGCTTATAATATTTTCTCTTTGATCTGGGAACTCTGGAACATGGCTATAATATTCCTAAGAGTTTTCTTTTTGGGATCTTTTTCAGGTGGTGATTGGTGGATTCTTTCAATCTCTATTTTGCCCTCTGGTTCTAAAACGTCAGGGAAATTTTCCTTGAGAATTTCTTGGAGGATGATTTCTAGGGCTTTTTTTTATCATGGCTTTCAGGTAGTCCAATAATTTTTAAATTATCTCTCCTGGATCTATTCTCCAGGTCAGTGGTGTTTTAAGTGAGATATTTCACATTGCCTTCTATTTTTTCATTTGTTTGGATCTGTTTAATAGTATCTTGATTTCTCATAAAGTCACTAGCTTCCATTTGCTCCAATCTAATTCTGAAGGAATGATTCTCTTCAGTGAGCTTTAGAGATTCTTTTTCCATCTAGCAAAGTTGGCTTTTTAAGGCATTCTTCTACTCATTGGCTTTTTGAACCTCTTTTTCCATTTGAGTTAGGCTATATTTAAAGTGTTATTTTCTTCAGTCAGGTTGTTGACTCTCATTTCATAATTTTCTTGCATCATTCTCATTTCTCTTTCCAATTTTTCCTCTACTTCTCTTATTTGGTTTTCAAAATCCTCCTTAAGCTCCTCTGTGGCCTGTAAGCAGCTTATTCTTTTCTTGGAAACTTCTGGTGCAGGAGTTCTGACTTTGCTGTCTTCTTCCTGTTCCATGCTTTGATCCCTTTTTTCCCCAAAAAAGGAGTCCAAAGTTGGATTACTGTGCTTGCTTTGTTTCCCTCATTTGCTCATGTTGCCACTCAATTACTTGACTTCTGAGCTTTTTGCCACAGTAGAACTCTGATACCAGAGTGGGGAGCTTTGTCCCAAATCACTGGAGTTTTCTCAGCTGCTGGAGCTATTAGTTTGGTGCCTTCTCTGAAGCCTCCAGACACTCTGGCAAACTGGTCACGCTCCCCAGGACATCCACCCTAGATTGCAATCCAGACCCAAGCAGGTTAAAGCAAGAGCAATTACCCCCTCAAACTGGCCACTTGGTCTCCCTGCAATCTGCAGGCCAGGAGCTCTGAATCAGTCATAAGGCCACACCTCAGTGGCTTTTTGCTCTGCAGAGGCCAGACTGCACTTCCAGACTCCTTGTTACCAAAGTCTACACTGACCTCTCACTTTGTCTTTGGCATCTATGGGTTGATAATTCTGTAAACTGCCACAGCTTCTGGTGATCTACTTTCCTGAAGTCCCTCTAGTCACAGCGGTTGGGCTGCCCTGAGGCTAAAACTGGGCATCACACAAGGCTGGGCTATGCTCCCAGCACACTGCAATGGACTCTTCCTGCCAACCTCCCGGGCTGTCTTCGGCAGGAGATTTGTGTCTCTCTGTCACTTTGTGGGTTCTGTAGCCCTAAAGTTTGTTGAGAGTCATTTCTTATATGTATTTTAGGTGGTTATTGGGGGAGTGCAGGGAGTTTTCCTGCTTCTACACCACCATCTTGGCTCTGCCCCAGTTTTTTTTTTTTTTAATACACAGAAGAAAAGCCAGGGAAGAAGTCAGAAGGAAACACAGAGAAGCAGGACAGTTTTGAAAGTAACTTGTTGAATTTATTGTATATTTAAAAGGAAATAAACACTCTATGAAAGAGAGTCAGTTTCAAGTATAGTTTTCATGTTCTTCATATAGGAAAGTGCCTGTTTTCTTTGGCAATTACATTCAGAATAAAAATAAATAATTAAAAATGGGAAACTATGTATGTTTTTAAATTGTCATTTTAGGTTAGCAATTCTACTTGCTAATCTCATAAGTAATCAGAAAATAAGTTTATTTTTGATAGTTTATTGTGAAAGTTTCACATATTAGAGCCTTTTCTAGTAATTAGAATGTTATCTGTCATATTTCATTCAGATGGACCAGGTGGAATGGGGATAAGGAAGAATCACTCAAGGAATTATGAGTCAATGTGAAATATACAGGGAACAAATTAGGGTGGAATATGAAGCATACGTTAAATATTTACAGATGGCTGAGCGGAAAGGGGGACAATTATCTTCCAAACCTGTAGCCATTCATTTAACATATATTCCTTAAGTAGCTTTTAGGCAGATTAGGTACAAGAATAATTGATTTAGAACTAGAGGGGACCTAAAAGATGACAAAATTCAACTTCCTCATTTTACAAATAGGGATATGGAGACATAAATAAGTTAAGTGACTTACTCAAGGTCATATAATCAGTTAATGACTGAGGAAGGATTTGAACTCAGGTCTTCACTACATCAAGTCCAGTACTTTATCTACTACTCCATACACAATGCTTTGATAAGGTAGTACTGATGGAATGGGGAAAAAAAAGAGCAAGGTATAGTTTTTTTTTTTACTTCACCCAGATTTCATTTAACCAAATCTTCCTTCATTCCCTTAGTGGTCATCTTGCTCCAATAGTGATTTATGTTTTTTTTTTATCCTAGAATAGGATAATTTCATGCCACATCCTCCCTGCATTCTAGTCTTTTAGGGTCATGAGAAGGTAGTAATATGATCCCAAACTGTACAAGATCAACCATTTTATCATACACTTTCCAGTTATTTATCATTTTTAAAAAGGTTCATAAACCTATTTTGAATTCATATTTTATCTTATTGAATTGCCAACACAGTATATAACCCTTGCCCAAAATCTTTTGTGTATTTATCATCTCATTGTGGGTATTCCCTCCAATGATGTAGCTACAACTCAACAATACATGCTCATCCAGTGTAACTTTTCTCCAGTTCTCTCACAAATTTGCCACAGGGAGTGTAATCAATGCTCTCTGGAATCTTCCTAGTGTTTTCTGACTAAAACAAATATACCCCTGGAATGTATGGCACTGTCCATCAGTTATCTCACACTATGTGACAACCCATCTTTTTTGACTACATAGACTGATGACTCATTTTATACTAACTAGATTAGGGAGAACGTATTTTTCAAGGCCTTGGCCTTGGCTATTTGCTCTTATCCCTATAAACTAGGATATAAGATAACATCTTCTGAGTCCATTGATTAACTATCACCTGTTTACAAATGTCATTGAAATCTGCCATCTTTTTTCTTCTACTAGTCCAGTTCTGAAAAGCAGTCTTTTTATAATATACCCTGAAGTGATTTCTTCATTGCTAAGACAATTTGGAGATAGTAAATACAAAGTTCTTTGCCTTCTTCTCAGTATACATTCCCATAACCTTTCTTCCATACTGGACAGTGCTATCACATCACAGGCTTGCCAGACAACAAAGATTTTTTTTTACTTGTCTTGGTCTCATGGCTATACAATTCTAGTTCTAAATACTTGATGTTTTTTCTTCCATGCTATGTCCCTAACTTCTCCTTTCTTAAAACTATGACCTCGTTCTATGATCATGAATCATTTGTTGACTAAATAACAATAATTTTCCTCTTTGGAATATCACTGACCCTACTTCTCTCCAGTCTGTTCTTAATGTGTATACTTAAGGCATATAGCCAATGGTGATATGGCAGAATTCATGGGCAATGGAAAAGATGGTGGAATGGGAGGAAGCAATGCAGTCATACTCTCTTTCATAATTTCCAATAAAGTTTGAGAAAGAGGACCAGACTGAATAGTGTTCAGGGAAATTCAAGAAGAAACCATGGCTGGTCATTATTTCAGTTCAGGTCGGTATAGGAAGATAGCTAGAGGCCTGTGGGTGCTGGAGTGTTAGGGGGGAAGAAGCAGTCAGGAAATAACACAAAAAGCCTAGTAGCATAAGAACTGAACTGGAGCCTCTTTCTATGTACTAGGGCAAGGAGTAGTTCTGGATCCAGTGTTTAGAAGAGAAAAGAGTTGGTAGCCATGTCACTTTGACCATGGAGCAAAGATCTAGCATGGACTAAGAGTGTGGTTGAAGACTGCATACCAGAACAAGGGTGGTCTTGAATCTAGCACAAACAATGTTTGATGTGCACACCCTAAAGAGAGTAGGAACAGAAGAAAGTCTGCATCTCTCTTACTTTGACCTCAGAGCAGGAGAGCCAATTTAGCCCATAGGAAAAATTCTAATTCTAGCAGAAAATCTTCCACCCTTCATATCCTCTTCAACTTATTGTTCACTAGACATTTGGGATATACTCAAGCTGTGCTTTTTGGATAAATGGAATCACTTCTAAAGCCCCAGAATTTTAGGATCTATTTGGTCAATAAAGTACTACAGTAATTCCTCCTCCTTTTTCTCCTACTATACTACTCCTACTACTGTTACTGCTGCTGCTAATAATATTAATAATAGTAAATACAATATCAAAGAGCTTTCAAGGTACTCACATTCTAATAGGGGTGACAATATGAAAAAAACTTGTATACACAAGATGTGTAAAGTGAAAGTAGGAGGTAATCTCAGAGGGAAGGCACTAGTAGCAGGTAGAGTGTAGGAAATGCCTCTTGTAGAAAGTGATAATTGAGATGGATCATGAAGAAGGTAAATCAAGAGGCAAAGACAAGGAGAAAGAGCCTTCCAGGCATAGAGTTAAAAGTAATGGAATCAGGAGATGAGCTTTCATGCTCAAGGAACAGCAAGAATGTTTGCAGAGTACATAGAAGGGAGTAAAGTACAAGTACAAAACTGTAATGGTAAGAAAGGTCCAGATTGTAAAGGACTTTAAAAGCTAAACAGACGATTTTATATTTGATGCTAAAATTAATAGAGAGCAACTGGAGTTCATTGAGGGGTTGGCATGGTCAGAACTGTGCCTTCGGAAGATCCATTCAGCAGTTGGGTGGAAGATGGATTGCAGTGGGAAGAGACTTGAGGCAGGAAGACCAATCAGCAGGTTGTTGCAGTAGTACACACAAGAGACCTGCATCAAAGTGGTACCTGTAAATAAAGAGAAGAGGAAAAATGCAAAAGTCTGTTGGCCACAGACTAGATATATGGGATGAGTGCAAGTGAAGGGTCAAGGATAAAATTGAGGCTGTGAGCCCAGGTGACTGGAAGGATGATGGTGCCTTCAACAATAACTGGGAAGTTGGAAAGAGGGGAGAATTGTAGGGGAAAGATAATGAGCCCAGTTTGGGGCATGTTGAGTTTGAAGTATCAATGGAACATCTAGTTTGAGATGTCCAATAGTTAATTGGTTATGGAAAACAAGCTCAGGAGAGAGATTAGTACTAGAAAAATAGATCCGAGAACCATCTACATAGAGGTTATCAAATGCATGGGAATTGACGAAATGAACAAGTGTGACAATACAGGGAGAGAAGAGGGACCCCTACTGAGCATTAGAGGTCACCCATTAGTGATTGTAAATCCAGCTAAGAAGATTGAAAAGAAGCAGCCAAGTAGGAGAAAAATACAGAGAGAGTAATGTCAGAAAAAAACCTAGAGAAAACAGAGTTTCCAAGAGGAAAGGACGATCTATAATATTCATTAAAGGACGTCACCTTAGGCATTCACTAAATACCTCATCAATGTCAAGTGAAAATCTTCCTCTCCCAAAATTAGTTAACTATATAAATCTAACATAAAATGACTTTGCTTATTCAGCATTGGTCAGGATACCATGAGCATAAAATTCAAGCACATACCAAAGGAGAAGCTACTTTTAAAAAATAGTCAATTGTGATATGTTATCAATATGTCAACCTCTGAATTAAGCATTTTGATAGTTTTTTGAGTGTTCCAAGTAAACAAACCACCAAAATTTTTAAGAGCACATATTGCATCTGTGATTCTAAGTATACTATGGAAAATAGCCTCAAAGTGTATAATTTGACCAAATCACACTGAATGTTCAACTCATTTATGATTTGGTATGAGAACCACATGAATTTGTAGAAGATGAGATGCACAACATTCTATTGTAACTTTTTTACTCTGTTTCTTACAATGAAATATAATCTACTCCATAGACTATAAAAATATATCAAACTCTAGTACATTTCCCATATCCTATTCTTTCCTACTTTCTAAAGATTAGTACTCTCTGTTTAAGCTTTTGAAAAAATCTTGCCTCTTTGTGGTAACTTAAAAGTTCCATTAGAACAGCAGTTCACAAAGTATGATCCAGGGACCCCTGAGGGTCTCTGAGATCCTTTCAAGGGATCTGTGAACTCAACCTATTCTCATAATAATATTAAGACATTTCAATTTCTAATATGGTAAATATTAATGAATGTAATGCATATAAACAAAAACTCCTTGGGAGTGTCCTCAATAATTTTTAAGAGTGTAAAGTGGAGGGGTGGCTAGGTGGCACAGTGAGTAGGAGCACCAGCCCTGGAGTTGGGAGGACCTGGGATTGGTTCTAGCCTCAGAAAATGAGCATCCACACATAAATTATGACTGGCCGTGTAACCTTGAGCAAGTTACTTAACCCCAATTGCTTTAAAAAAAAAAAAAAGAATGTAAAGTGGTTCTGAGACCAAAAAGTTTAACTACTATACAGAATATCACTTACAACTTAACTTCTTATGGCAAAAAAAAATTTTATATATATATATATATATATATATATATATATATATATAGTTAAAAGAAAAAAAATAAGGAACCTCATGCAGACAAGAAGTTTTTCTTCTTTTAAAGAAAAGGCAGTATGGTATAGTAGAGTGCTGGACCTGAAACCAAGAAAACCTAATTCTAATTTGGAGACTCAAATGCTATCACTAATAGCTTCTCACTCTATGTTCATTCACAAAATGCCTAAACTCTTTAAACTTTTGTTTCTTCATCTAAAAAAGGTGTGACATTCAAATGGTGTCATGCATATAAAGTGCTTCCTGAACATTAAAATGCTACACAAATATTAGTTGTCACCACTGACAAAATTGTCTGTTTCTGGGGTGGCTAGGTGGCCCAGTGAATAGAGCACTGACTCTGGAGTTAGGAGGACCTGAGTTCAAATCTGGACTCACACACTTAACACAAAAACTAGCCATGTGACCTTGGGCAAGTCACTTAACCCCAATTGCCCTACCTCCCCCCCTCCATAATGGAAATAAATAATTTTTTAATTGTCTTTTTCAACCTTATCTCCCCTTCCTTAAACATAAGCAGTTAATAAGCACAATGGATGAAGTAGTAAAATCAGAAAGATAGGAGTTCTAATCACTACCTCAGACTTTTTCTAGACATGTGGCCCTCTGGGCAAGTCTGTCTTTCAGAATCAGTTTCCTCATCTATAAAACAGAGATAATAATGCAACCTGCTGGACAGGGTTATTGTGAATGATCAAATGAGATAATATATGTAAAGTACTTTGTAGTGTTTTATTAAGTAGAACTGGATTTTTAAAAGTCATAATTCAGGTCCCCAGTTTCTGCTTTAAAGGATTTTTCTAGGTCACTCAAAGCAACCTCACTTCCTACTCCACTTAAAACTAAGTTCCTCAAATTATACATCTTTTAGGAAATCTTCCTTCACTCATGAGAAATGATGCCACAAATTCCCTTTTCATGTTCCCCACCTAAATGTAAAACTTCCATGACTTTTGCTCCACTTGCCACACCATGAAATAACTACTCATATCCCATTTTTAAATTGTTTATTTGCCTCAAAAGGCAGCATGATGTAATGACTAGAGAGGCAGCTTTGAAGCCAAGAGGATCTGGGTTTAAGTTCCTGCCTCCTCCATTTAGACATACTGGCTCTGTTACCCTGGACAAGTAATTTAAGCTCCCAGTGCTCTCACAAACTCCCTTCATATTCAGACTCTAAGTTGTAAAGAAGTTGGTTGTTGTTGTTGTTCAGTTGTTTTAGTTGTGCTTGAGTTTTTGTGAACTCAGTTGGGGTTTTCTTGGCAGATATACTGGAACAATTTGCCATTTCCTTCTCCATGTAAAGAAGGTATTGACCTGCATTGGAGATGGGAGTCTCCTTACCACATAGCTTCCCATACCAAAGAAATCACAAGTCCCATCCCTATGTCAAAAGGTCCACTATTTTTGTTTCCTGCATTAGCACAGCTCAAAATCTCAACATTTTAGTAGAGGACCTTTCTGATTTGCTGTGTCAAGAACAAAGATTCATTATTTGATAACCAACCTTCTGGTGATGAAGCTCTGCAAATATGTTTGTTCTTGTGTGACAGACACACAGTCCATTATCTGTTCCTTTGGTTGGCAGCCTTATTAGTGACAGGACTGGTACTACACCAGGAATTCAGACAAAGAAAGAGTTACTATGCAAGCTCATATGAATGACATTTGTATGTAATATATGTCCAGTATCATGGTCCCTCTCCCTGCTTTCCAAAATGTAGACCATATGTTTACTGAGCCACATTCTAGGGAGGGATCCTGATTTTAAAAGTTTTTTTAAAAAACTTTTTGGTTCCTTTGCAAATTCTTCTTTCTAATACAGTAACTCTGCAATTATTCAGCTATTGATGCATAAAGTCTAATTCATACAACAAGGTTTACTCTACTTGGATAAAGAAAACCATGGCTTTGCAAAAATTCTAAAAGGCACCAATTCCTAACAGGACACAGTGGGTTCTTTCAACAAAGATCTGCATAACCACTAGAACTTCTATGCAAGTCAATCCAGCTGTGTAGCGTATCGCTTAATCCAGAATAAATGCAATAGTATTGCTTTCTTAGTATGCCAGTGTGATATAATAATGCCAGGCATTATTACTAAACATGTTCAATACCTAGAACAGCCTTTAGATACAATGAGGAAACTCTCTTGGCATTACCATAAGGTCAACAAATTGGAAAAAGCCACAATTCACCCTTGGGAGGGATTAAGCACTGCTGACATCCTACAAATTGATTTACCCTGATCATACCACATGTTAATGAGGCAGGCAAGTTACTCTAATTCATTGTTACTATTCTAAAAAGCAAGGACTAGTGCACATTCAAAGAGGTGTGACTACAGATGCAAATGGGTATCATTCACTTATCACTCCCACCCCTCCTTTCAAAGGTCATCAGCCCCATTTATAATTGCTGCCATCAGGATAGCACCACAAAAAAGGAGATAGATCCAAAGACAACTATTCACAATGACCCCACAATTTTGAATGACCCTATAATGTCAGAGTCCAGATTTTTTTAGAGGGCATTATGTAAGGATTCAAATTTCTTCATGCCATTCATCTGTGCAAAGACATATTTACATTTTGTCTGAGACACTGCAATACTTCAGGTGATCTGATGCCATCAATATCACCCAATGGAACAGATCACAAACCAGTTTTGCATTCTTATCTCTGATGCTTATTCATATTTTTCTGTAAATCTTAGATGGGTGGGTGGAGAGTGTAAGGGGGAAAGGGGTTCACCTAATGTACCGGGTGCATTATTCTACGTCTTTTAATGTTGGGTGTGTATCCTTAGAATATCCTGTCTATTATCCTTTTTTCCTACCACATCTGGTACTCCTCCTTTTATGATTATATATCTCTTTGATTATATCTTTTATACCATTTCTGGAATAATTCTTCATTACTGATGTGCTTTAGTCTTCTCATGTTCACCATGTATCTTTCTATTGCCCTTAGGGTGATCCATCATTTTGAATCTTCACTTTGTGATACTTTACAATTTGCAGATATGTAGTCTTGCAAGAAGAATATTGTTTTAAAAGATGAGCCTACATTCCAAGGACAAGTCTGGGATCTTTTAATGTATGACACAATTTCTCAAATTCAATTCAGCATGCTCTTCTCTGATTAATTTCTGGGATCAGTTAATTATCTGTCAGCATTGTCTGTCCAAAATATGTGTATAGGTCAGCTTTGTGAACTATTCATAACTGCAGACCATAGTCTGGACAAGAGGCATTCTTCAGTCACTTAGTTTTTCCTGTCTGGACAATTAGGCCTCACTCTTTTGAGTGACTATGCACCTCATTTCAGAGGACATGGTACAATCATTCTACAATGTCAACTGCAAACAGAAGTATTCAGAGTACAACATTATTGATAAGGAATCTGTCCCGGACATTATGATGATGGCAAACACATTTAGTGAAGAAACTTGTTTTTTATGCCTTCCTTGACCTAGACAGACATCAAAAAAACCTTCCCATTTTTAAATAATTTGTTATTTTAGGAATATGCATGGGAAACATATTTTTTCTTTTTTTTTTAAATTAATTTATTAGTTTAGTTTCAGTTAAACAAGATTCAATTCCATAGTTCCTTGATTTTCAAATTTCCTTTACTTCCCTCCCCCCTCCCCACACGACAGCATATAGTCCAATATAGGATCTGCAAATGCATTCATATTAGACATTATTCCAGTTACAAAGGTGTATTGTACTAGGTGGGATGAAAGATGGTAAGGAAGAAATAAAACCAAACAATGAAAAGAACAAGATCATTTAGTTTGCTTCCATCGGGATTCAGGCTCAGTTCTTTCTAGTTATATCTCTGGATGGCGCATTTCTCACTTTCTTGAGTCTTTCGGGATTAACTTATATCATTGCATTGCTGAAAAGAGTCCAGTCTGTCATAGTTGGTCATCACAGATATGGTATGTCTGTGATTGTATACAAATTTCTTCTGATTCTACTCTTCTCGCTCAGCATCAGTTTGTATAAGTCTCTCCAGGTAATTATGAAATCCGTCACCTCTTCGTTTCTTATAGCACAATAATATTCCATTACATTCATATACCACAACTTGTTTAGCCATTCCCCAATTGATGGGCACCCCTTTAGTTTCCAATTCTTTGCAACCACAAAAAGGGCTGCTAAAAATATTTTTGTACATATGGGTCTTCCTCCCACTTCTATGATCTCTTTGGGATATAACCCTAGAAGTGGTATGGCTGGGTCAAAGGGTATGAAATTATTTATAATCCTTTGGGCATAATTCCAGATTGCTCTCCAGAATGGTTGGATAAGTTCACAATTCCACCAGCAATGTATTAGTGTTCCAATTTGTCCACATCCTCTCCAGCATTTGTCATTTACTTGTTTTGTCATCTTAGCCAATCTGACTGGAGGGATGTGGTATCTCAGAGTTGTTTTGATTTGCATTTCTCTAATTAATAGTGATTTAGAGCATTTCTTCATATGCTTATAGATATCTTTAATTTCTTTCTCTGAAAACTTCCTGTTCATATCCTTTGACCACTTATCAATTGGGGAATGACTTGTATTCATATAGATTTGGCTCAATTCTCTATAAATTTTAGAAATGAGTCCTTTATCAGAGACACAAGTTGTAAAAATTCTTTCCCAATTTCCCACCTCCCTCTTGATCTTGGTTACATTGGCTTTGTTTGTACAGAAGCTTTTCAATTTAATGTAATCAAAATTATCCATTTTGCATTTTATAATGCTCTCTAATTCTTGTTTGGTCTTAAAGTCTTCCCCTCTCCACAGATCTGTCAGGTAAACTATTCCTTGCTTTCCCAAATTGCTTACAGTATCATCCTTTACACCTAGATCATGCACCCCTTTAGACTTGATTTTGGTATATGGTGTTAGATAGTGATCTATGCCCAGTTTCTGCCATACTGTATTCCAGTTTTCCCAGCAGTTTTTGTCAAATAGTGCATTCTTATCCCAAAAACTGGGGTCTTTGGGTTTATCGAACAATAGATTGCTATATTCATTAAGTGCTGGGTCTCCTGCACCTAATCTATTCCATTGATCCACTACTCTACACCTCTACCAGTACCAAGCAGTTTTGATGACTGCTGCTGTATAATACAGATTAAGATCTGGCATAGCTAGTCCACCTTCCCTAGCGTTTCTTTTCATTAATTCCCTTGATATTCTAGACCGTTTGTTTTTCCAAATAAATTTTGTTATTATTTTGTCTAACTCTAGAAAGTAGTTTTTTGGTAAATTGATTGGTATGGCACTAAATATATAGTTTAGTTTGGGTAAAATTGTCATTTTTATTATATTAGCTCGACCCAGCCATGAGCAATTGATATTTTTCCAACTATTTAGACCTGCTTTTATTTGTGTGAGAAGTGTTTTGTAGTTGTGATCATATAGATTCTGGGTTTGTTTTGGCAAGTAGATTCCCAAATATTTTATAATGTCTACAGTGACTTTAAATGGGATTTCTCTTTCTATCTCTTGCTGTTGAGTTTCATTAGAGATGTACAGGAATGCTGAGGATTTATGTGGGTTTATTTTATATCCTGCAACTTTGCCAAATTTATTTATTGTCTCTAGTAGTTTTTTACTTGATTCTCTAGGATTCTCTAAGTATATCATCATATCATCTGCGAAGAGTCACTGCTTGGTCACTTCTTTACCTAATTTGACTCCTTTGATTTCTTTTTCTTCTCTAATTGCTACTGCTAGTGTTTCTAGTACCAGATTGAGTAAGAGGGGTGATAGTGGACACCCTTGTTTCACTCCTGATCTTATTGGAAAGGCTTCTAGTTTATCCCCATTGCATATAATACTTGCTGATGGTTTTAAATAGATGCTATCAACTATTTTGAGGAAGGCTCCATTTATTCCTATTCTTTCTAGTGTTTTTAATAGGAATGGGTGTTGTACTTTGTCAAAAGCCTTTTCTGTATCTATTGAGATGATCATGTGGTTTCTGCTAGTTTTATTGTTGATGTGCTCAATTATACTGATGGTTTTCCTAATATTAAACCATCCTTGCATTCCTGGAATGAATCCTACCTGATCAGAGTGTATTATTTTTGTGATAAGTTGTTGGAGTCTTTTGGCTAATATTTCATTTAGAATTTTTGCATCTAAATTCATGAGGGAAATTGGTCTATAATTTTCTTTCTCTGTTTTATCTCTTCCTGATTTAGGAATCAGTACCATATTTGTGTCATAGAAAGAGTTTGGTAGGACTCCTTCTTCACTAATTTTCCCAAATAGTTTGTAGAGTATTGGAATCAATTGTTCTTTAAATGTTTGATAGAATTCACTAGTAAACCCATCTGGCCCTGGAGATTTTTTCCTAGGGAGTTCTTTGATGGCTTGTTTGATTTCTTTTTCTGAGATGGGGTTATTTAGGTAACTCACTTCCTGTTCAGTTAATCTGGGCAACTTGTGATTTTGTAAATATTCATCCATTTCACTAAGATTGTCATATTTATGTGCATACAATTGGGAAAAATAATTCCTCATTATTTTTTTATTTCCTCTTCACTGGAGGTAGATTCACCCTTTTTATTTTTGATACTCATAATTTGGTTTTCTTCTTTCTTTTTTTTTATCATATTGACTAAGGGTCTATCAATTTTGTTGATTTTTTCATAAAACCAGCTCTTAGTTTTACTTATTAATTCAATGGTTTTCTTAATTTCAATTTTATTAATCTCACCTTTGGTTTTCAATATTTCTAATTTAGTACTAAATTGGGGATTTTCAATTTGTTCTTTTTCTAGCTTTTTCAATTGCATGTCCAATTCATTGACCTCCCTTCTCTCTGCTTTAATTAAGTATGCACTCAGGGATATAAAACTTCCCCTGAGAACTGCCTTTAGTGCATCCCACAAATTTTGGTATGTTGTTTCATTATTATCATTCTCTTGAATGAAATTATTGATTGTTTCTATAATTTCTTGTTTGACCCACCAATTTTTTAGGATTAAATTGTTTAATTTCCAATTAGTTTTTAGTCTATCTTTCCACGGCCCTTTATTGCATATAATTTTTATTGCATCATGATCTGAGAATGACGCGCTTAATATTTCTGCCTTTCTGCACTGGATTGTGAGGTTTTTATGCCCTAGTACATGGTCTATTTTTGAGTATGTACCATGCACTGCTGAGAAGAAAGTAAATTCCTTTTTATCCCCATTCAGTTTTCTCCAGAGATCCATCATATCTAGTCTCTCTAAGATTCTATTCACCTCCTTAACTTCTTTCTTGTTTATTTTGAGGTTAGATTTATCGAGTTCAGAGAGGGGGAGATTAAGGTCCCCCACTAGTATAGTTTTGCTATCTATTTCTTCCTCTAATTCCTTTAACTTCTCCTCTAGGAATTTAGATGCTATACCACTTGGTACATATATATTAAGTAGTGATATTGCTTCATTCTCAATGGTGCCTTTCAGTAGGATATAATTTCCTTCCTTATCTCTTTTAATTAGATCTATTTTTGCTTTTGCTTTATCTGAGATAAGTATTGCTACCCCTGCTTTTTTTACTTTAGCTGAGGCATAATAAATTTTACTCCAACCTTTTACCCTTACCCTGTGGGTATCCCTTTGTTTCAAACGTGTTTCTTGTAGACAGCATATTGTAGGATTATGGTTTTTAATCCATTCTGCTATCTGCCTCTGTTTTATGGGAGAGTTCATCCCATTCACATTCACAGTAATAATGACTATCTGTCTCTTCCCCTCCATCCTATTTCCTCCCCTGTTTATGTTTTTGTTTCTTCCTTCTCCCTTCCCCTCCTTGAAGTTTTCCCTTTTGACCACCCCCTCCCTCAGTGTTCCCACCCAGTGAACCCTCTTCTTAACCTACCCTCTCCCCTTATTACTGTTTCCCTCCCTTCTAATCCCCCCTTTAGTCTCCTCTTTTTCACCCCCCCTTACCCTTCTGCTTTCTATAGGACAAAATAAGTTTTTATACTTATCAGAGTGAATTACTCCCCATTTGATTCCAAACCAATGAGAGTAAATTTCAAACATTACTCCTCTCCCTCCCTCCTTTTCCTCTATTTAATGAATTTATGTTTCTATTCACATTAAAATCTTAAACTTCACTGATTTTATTAACTTGGGATTTCAATCTGGGTGGGAGACTTATCTTTGGGTTTTCTGCTTCATGAAGGCGGGATGGGAGGAGCGGAGCAGCTAGAATTTACTTTGCCATTCCAGCCCCTGTATTATACAGGCAAGCAGTTTCTAAACTTCCAGGCTGGGGGCCGAATGCAGCTAGAGAAGCCGCTCTTTCCACTGAGGGCCCAACTCTCCTACCTGGCTCCAATGATCCTACCCGTCTGAGAGATGACTGTGATTCGTCCTCGGTAAGTCTGCAGGCTGGGGCTTTTGCTCTCTCTGCTGTAGTCTGCTTGTCTGCTTTTAGGTCTGGGCTGTGAAGACCCCACACGCTCTGCGCTCGACCAGTCCGGACACACTGGGCAACCTCCTGGGCTGGGCTCTCGGGAAACATATTATTGAAGTGAAGAAACAACTTGAGGACTTTCAAGACAGCACTTTATTCCATCAAATAAAAATGTTTACTATTAAAAACAATAAACAGTGTAACATTGAATTTATATACATCAGACGTGTATACTGTAACTACAAATATACAGTCTAATATATGGTAAGATAATATCCATTGCAAAAGCCTGCATGATCCTTCTCATATTTTCTTAAAGGTTGCATCCTGCCTTTGTATAGATTATTGTAATAAAGATTTTGTCATGATAGGAAAGCATGATTGAATAAAATGGCCGTTTTCTTATCACATTATTTGGTAGTAACAACTTCCAGGATCTTTTCTAGGCATTTCATAGTCTCCCTTCTTTCAGATTATCATGCTAATTGATCTCTCAGTGCCATCACCTTCAGCACTGACCTTCTATGTGTTTGCTTGGTCTTGTCCAGCTGCTCTTCCTGACTTCATTTTCTTAAGTGCCTTCTTTCACTTCCTCATATAGCATAGTAGGGACCACAATGTTAAGTTCTAAATGTAGTTGCTCTAATGTCATTAGAGGAGAAAAAGTTTAGTATATAAACTCCACCTCCCTTTTTTGGTCTATTGCTGTCCTCCTAGGTTCACCCATAAATATTATCAGGATGATCTGACTGAATTGAGTCTCTCTGTGAACTTACTTTTCCCTCCTTTCCTGATGTTTTGTGAGATAAGATTGCTTATAATGATCCAACATCTTCCTTCATGAGAACTTCCAAATGAGTTTTTACTCTATGCTGATGATGATCACCATATCTTTTTATTTGTTAAGGAGATCAACTATTTGCTGGTTGAGGCAGTTTATGAGCTAAGAAATAGTGATAGTGACAGTTTACCTTTAATTCATTTCCACATTTATCTTTTGATGTCAACAGTGTCTTTCAATTAAGTAGATCGGGTTGGAACTGTTTAAATTGCCTGGAATATCTTCTCTTTTTCATTATTTCTTCCAATTTGATGCTGATTTTGATCTTTCTAAGAAATCAAACATCTGTATGTATGCAAACAGCAAATGAAATGATTCCCACATTACTTGCATTGGTAAATAGTCAGTTAACATATAATTTATTTTATTCTTTATGATGTTACTTATTGCCCACATCTAATACCTCCTGATTCTCTTCTTAAAGAAAATATTCAAGATAGACAGTATTTTGGCCTATTTCATATCTTAATCCTGAGTCTAATCTAACATTTTTCACCATTTTCTTTATTTCATTGAAGTCACTGAATATTGACATATAGGTTGACTTAATTTGAAGGGCCTTATCAAGGTCTTTATAGAATTTCTCTTCCGTGACAATCACTGCAACAGATGTTTCTACATGAGCTTTCTTAGTCTTCATGACTGTATTTTTGCAAAGGTTCATCATGAACATTCCAACATAAGATAATTACATATTCTATCAAATAATATTACTTGCAGTCTTTGAACACATTTTAAAAATCAATTTCATCAATTCTTTTGTTTACTTCTCCAAGGAGAATCTGTTAACCATACTTCAATTTAAATGCAACTTCCTTTTGTCTTCTAGTTTTATTCATAATGAGATGTCAATAATGGTATGGTTTGAGAGTCTTAAGTGGTATGATAACTTGTTGGTTATTGGACAAGAATTTCACATTTAGAATAACAATAGTTTCATGTTAATTTTGATAGCCTGAAACTGTGAATGAGAACACCCTCTGTTTTGCTACTAGCACTAGAAAATGGAACCAAATGACACTGAGGGCCAATTTAGGTTATTTCTGTTTCTTGGGTTTCTCTGGCGCAAGAATTTATCAATAAGTCCACTGTTGGCAAAATGCTACATATTTTGCTAGGCTGGTCTTTGAACACTAGACAAGACCTATCACCTAGATATTCTCTGAAGTTTCCTAATATTTAAAGGTTTCCTTGAAGATGCCTTCTATTTTCATGACTGATCCCTCATTTGGCAGGAAATTATATCAGAAGGCTCAAAGCAGGTGCCATGAACCTATTAACCTTAGCCTGATCTAAAGGTCCACTAGAAATTGTCTTTTGCTTAGGAAATTTCCCTGGTGGTTTCATATGACTCAATAGACTTTATCCTTAGCAAAAGGTAGCATTTGCAATGCTATATTGCCCATGCTGACACACTCTGGCAAATACACATATATATGTCAGCCAAATAGGAATTATTAAGCACCTAACAATAATTAAACATCCCAAGCACTGTGCTAAGTGCTGAGATACAAAGAAAGGAAAAAAAAAAACAAAAAGAATACCTGTTCTCAAGGAGCTCAGTCTAATGGGGGTAATGACAGGCAAAAAACTAAGTACAAATAAGATATTTAAAGGATAAATGGAATCTTAGAGACATACCTACATATATAAATATTTCCACTTACTCTCTCTTTTGATGTATCAGAGTAGGGCAAAGGTGATTCAGGGTTTTTAACTACTATGTTAGTGGAGATGGAGTAAGGTCTGCTTATTCTTGTGTCAGAGGAGCTGGGTTCAATCCTACCATGAATACTTATGACTTTGGGCATAGACATATATGTATGTAAATGTGTGTGTGTGTGTGTGTGTGTGTGTGAGAGAGAGAGAGAGAGAGAGAGAGAGAGAGGGACAGACAGACAGACAGACAGACAATTCTACTGAGCCTCAATTTCCTTCTGTTGAATGATAGAGTTGAACTAGACTGCCCCTGTGGTTCCTTTCAGCCCATATCTATCCTCCTATAACCCCTAGTTCTGACAGATCCTACCAAACTGGAGAGACTTCAGTTCTATAGAACTTTATTATATGTTTGTTATCCAGAGATTAACTCACTTAAATTAGAGGGACTTAATCCATTGATAAAGAGCTTTAGATGATAGAGAGATGCCATATTTACATGTATATACCTCAGTGTTTAATAGCTACAGAATTATTTTACATAATTTGTCTGTAGACTTGACTTCATCTAGCGAAGAGGGACATCACAGGTTGGAAACCTGTATCCTCGATTTCTTCAGATGCTTTGGGTTACACATTTAACCTCTCTGCTTCAATTTCATCTTTAAGCTCTTTGTCAACATTAACTAATTACTTTGACTCACAGAACCCAGAGAAAGAGAGGTGTGAAAAGAGGAGCTCAGATTTTATTAGGAGAACCAACAATAGCACAGCAAATACACTATAACCCCCCTAAAAATTCTGTTTGCTTTTGAGTCTAGAGTTTATATATGGGGACAAGAACATGGAATGTATACAGAGGGACCCCTTAATAGCAAAATATTAAATTCATTGCCCTTCAAAGATGTTCTTAGGCAAATTTTGCTTCATTCATAAGTGTAATCTTATTCTCTTAGAATCAACTTTATCATGCCCAGAAATATCAAGGGAATTTTATAATGGATATAGATAATTTTATTTTGTAATAAAATTTTCAGGGCACCTAGATGGCACAATGGATTGAGTGCCAGGCCTGAAGTCAGGAAGATTCATTTTCCTGAGCTCAAATTTAACCTTAGACACTTACTAGCTGTGTGGTCCTGGGCAAGTCACTTAATACTGTCTGCCTCAATTTCTTCATCTGTAAAATGAACTTGAAAACCACTCCAATATCTTTGCCAAGGTAACCCCATATGGAGTCACAAAGAGTTGGACACAACTAAAAATGACTGAATGAGCCAAGTTTTCAGATACTTTTAAATATTTTTACTATCAAGTGATATTTCCATTAGAAAATTATCAAAACTTAAAACAACTAGATTTTTTTTAATTTCAAGTCCTGGAGCTTATATTTAAAAAACAGAGTAATACATTATGCTTTTCTTATACAAGAAATCTTGTAATCTCCCCAGCTCTTAGTGCCCTTCCCCTTACTTTGTATTTATTTTTATACATGCTGTATCTACTTCTCCATGTATATGTGGTCTTTTCCTATAAAATGTTAGCTCTTTAAGGACAGGGAATGATATTATTCCCCATTTTTGTCCCCAGTATGAGATACATATCAAGCACTTAATAAATCCTTGTTGATTAAAAAATAAAACTCTAGACAATGTTTGGTTAGAAATCTTAAATGTTAACCCTGTGTTTTGATCTAGAATGAAGAGGTCACAAGTTCTAAATATTTGGTGACAAACACTGCCTCACCAGGTGCTAGGAAGCCTATTTCTATCAGTCTAACTCCAACATGGTAACCCAACAATAGTAGTAAGTGGGGCCACTAGCCATAGAGCATTCTACCACCAGCTTTCCTCTAATCGAGATTATTTTCCACACTTCCCATGGTACCTTTGGGCAGAAAATGGCTTGACTAGCCAATTGGTCTAAGCTAGTTTGTGAATGTGTTCAGTGGCAGGCTCACTAGGATTCAAAGGGCCTGAATGGGTGTCACTCTTTGAAACGGAGACGTTTGAGAAACAGTGAGATGTGTGTCCGCTACTTTTTAAAATCCTGCTGGCCTGTCAGCCGCACCCCCGTAGCTTTTCTTTAATGGAAATATGAACACTTAGAGTGAAACTGTAGACTTAAAGGGGCTTTCTTAAAGCAAATTCAGCTCTTCAAAAAAATTCTATCCCCCAACACTTCCTCCCCACCGTGCCTACCCCCTTAAAAGAAAATAACAGGCAGGCCAGATGTTTGTGAAAACTGCAGTTTCCGCAATCAAAAGTACAACATTTACCATAGCTTTTATCAAAGATTTCAATTCCCCTCATCTTAAGGAAAATGACCCTTTTATTTTGTTGTGGACATAAAATTATGGCTCTGGGAAAATTGGAAGCATTTCTGTTGAGGGAAATCAATTTTCTCACTGCCATATATGATCAACATGTCACAGCCATCACCCAGATAATAATAGTAAAGTACAAGTAAAATGGTTGGTAATACTGGCTTTAGAGGGAAAAAAAAGCTAGATGAAAGATAACACCCTCTTTTTTTAAAACATGTTTGCAAAAAAAAAAAGAAAAGAAAAGAAAAAAATCCCAGGGTTATTTTGTGACTTGTCCCCTTCTGCTTTCTCTTCCCTTACCTCCCCTCTTCCCTCCCTACCCTGTTTCACCAGGGCTTTTTAGAGCATAAGCATTTTATTTTGTATACTAATCGGCCAAAGCATTAATGAAACTGTGGAGATATGTGTTCTTCCTGGAAAATAGTAAGCACTTTATGTGTAAACCACTCTGGCTCCTTTTCAATCAGCCTGTTAATGGGTGGCTAATAGTCAAAAGATGTGACCAGCCTAAGATGACCCAAGAGTCTGTTTAGGTGGGAGGCAACAGCCAGAGTAGCAAAGCCGCTTCTTAATTTGGATCCTGCAAACAAAAGGAAGCATCAGATCTGACCTTGCTGCTGGAGTGTTAATGGCTTTCTACCCATCATCCCCCTGCCACTTAGCATCTTTTGTGCCCCACCCTGGGAAGCTTCCCGGCAGAAGTGTGCATTAGCAGAACTCTATAGTTACAAAACCCTGCTATAGACAGGGAAGGGGGTAGTGTGGGGGTTGGAGCAGGCAATTAAATGGCCATTGGACAAACAGGGCCATAGCCATAAAAATGCCATTTTTATTTCAGGCAAACCTCTCAGTGACCTTTCTTCCATGGCCATTGGCATGAAGAGAAGAGATGCATCCAGTCTGGAGCCAAAGTCTTCCAAAGAAGTCTTGCCCTTTTGTCACTGTTGCTGCTGCAATAGGTGTTGCTGTTTTTCCCAATGTGGAAATCTGCTATAATATATTAACAGGGCAAAACAGACGGTTCTGAGAATATCAAATCCACTCCAGTTAAGGGCACGTCAGAGGAAAGAGAAGTATGGTTATGGCAAAAGTTTAGTTTTAATGATTCAACCAGTTGTTGAATGTACCTTTTTTTCTGGATGGAAATCCAGGGGGCAGAGCTAGTGTTTGACTAATCCTGACCCCTCTTTGGGGATCAGCTTGAAACCAGCTCCAAGCAGCCCTTCTCCAGTCATTGCAAGCCTTTGAAATAATTTCTCAGAGTGCTATGGAAATTCAGTTGGGCAAATCAGTGTCCAACTCAGTGCTCAGGTAGCAAGTTAGTCAACTGGAAACCAAGTGAATTCTCTCAGTCCCTTAAGAAATCCCACATGATCTCGTGCAAGTCACTTAACCCCTGTGGGTCTGCTTCTTCATCTACAAAATGGGAAGAAAGGCCTGAACTAGTTGAACAGTAAGAACCCTTCTAGCTCTCAATTCTATGAGCCTGAAAATTTTCCTCACAAGACACAAATAGGTTTCCCTCAGGCATTGCTACAAAAAAAAAAGTTTGTGCATCTCCTTTTATTAAAAGTGTGGTCTTGCTTTAAAAAAAAAAGTGTGGTCAGTACCCTAGAACATTGGGAGTATGAAGACTAGCTATCACACAGTGATATGCAATTATATTTCATTTGTAATCATGTGATGGCTAATTATTTCTTTTTGTGTTTATGAATATCTTTTCTTCCAAATTTATGTCTTTTTACATTGTGCATAATAAGTGTAAAGTGTTTTGAAACCTTGAAGAGGTAAAGTACACATGAATTACTGTTGTTGATGTTCTTCTGCCTATGTTCACTAGAAAGGGCACTGGATTCACAACAGCAGACTTGCATTCCAGGCCTAGATCTGGCAATTACTAGGATTGTGACCTTGGGCAAATCATTTAAGCTCATTGAGTCTCAAGTTTCTCCTCTGAAAAAAAAATGGGCAAAAAAACATTTGTATAGTAACATCACAAAGGCTCTTTGTAAGGAAAGTCCTTCATTAAAAAAAAAATCCTCCCATACTTCCTATCTGCAGTGCTAAATAAACACGAACTGTTGCTTATTTCAAGTTACTTCTCTCTAGTGTTCAAAGTACAGTTCTACCTGAATTTCTTGGTTATCTTTGGAATTTTTTTTGTTTTTGTGAAGAGCCAAAAACATGAGAGGCAGCATGGCAAAGTGTATAGAAAGGTGGCATTAGAGCCAGGAAGGTATGATTTCAAGTTTTGTCTCAGACACATACTGGGTGAATGACCTTGGGAAAGTCACAGCCTCTTACTGCTTCAACAACTCTCTAAGACTATATATAGTCTTATTATAGAGAGAATACCAACCTGCACTGGTTGGAGCTTTTCCATAGGAATTCCCTGTACCAATGAAATCATTAGTCCATTCTCTATTCTTATTCTACCAAAAACAAATGTTCAAAAAATTCTATCTGGCATAGCCAACATTAATCCTTCCCTCTGATCATGTTGTCTGATAGGTAGCATTTTCTTTTCCTTTTCTGATCTTAAGGTCCTTACTTACTAAAGTTGAATTGTCTCAGCTTATTCTAATAAAGTGGGATCCAGTTGCTGTTTGGTCATCTTTAGGTTTGCCAGAGAGTAGGCAGGATGATGATTTTTGAGATGATGAAGCTCAGTGGCTTATTGGAGTGGAATGGTTGAAAGAAAGGTGTTCAAAGAACACTTCCTGTCAGTGAAAGCGCATCAATAAAAATAAATCAATAAAGGCTGGTTTTCTAGGAATCTGTTTCATATTCAGCAAAGACTAATATTATGCTACAGTCAGTTCAGATGAGGTACAAACATCTTTGAGGTATGTGCTCCCTTAATATCCTGGAATCTGTCTACCTAGAGCGGCTTGCCTGCATGCAAGGAAAAGCAGTGTGGTATGACAGAGACCCCCAAAATTCATATTCGCATTGTCTTTCACTCCCTCTCTCCCCTTCCCCACTGTGTCCCTCTGCCCCCTGTGTTTATATATGGGTATACACATATGTATGGGTATACACATATGTATATATACATGTATGTATGTATACGATATTTCATTACGTACACATATGTATATATACATGTATGTATGTATACAATATTTCATTACATGTCGCTCTATATTATATGCAATATAATATAAAATAGATAGCATGATGATACATATTGTCTATTGTATGAATATATATTATTTAGTTATATTTAATAAAAAATATATTCTATTATTCATATATATATAATATTATGTGTCTATGGAGTCTCTTCTGATAGAATTTAAGTTTCTTGAGAGCAGGGGGCTTTTTTCTTTGAATCCTCGGGGCCTGGTATATAGATATTTGATAAATTCTTGCTTATTGATTGTGAAGAAAATGATAATTACCCTCTATTATGATCAAATATTTGTCTAGAAATCTTACAAATTAACCATGTGTTTATATCCAGGGTGAAGAAAGGCCTCTAATTCTAAATATTTGCTGATCCATCAATCAGTCAACAAACATGTAAGAAGTACCTACTATATTTCAGGCACTATATTAGGTGACAGGGACACAAAGGCAGAGATTAAGCAATCCTTGCTCTTGAGAAATTTACATCTTACCTAGCAGACATATTTATGATATCTACATGTCCTAAATACAGATATACAAAATACACAGAAGATATACAAACAGTTGGTGCAAACATCAGAAAAGGCATCATTCAAAAGGTGGTGCTGGTGAAGGGTTTTGAAGGAGACAAGGAGTTATAAAAGGGGAAGGAAGTGTGGAGGGAAGGCAAAGGGACCAGAAAGAAGGATGCTTTGGCTGGACCTCAGAAGACCAGGGGTTTTCCTCATGCACCTACTCTGTATATACCCAGCTTACAGTCTTTACACCAACCCCTGAGTTCCTTGACTTCCTCAACTCCTATAACTTATTTCCAGTCTACCCCAACCACATGCAGAATCTTAGCCCTAAGACTCCCCACCCACACCTCCAACTTATCCTAAATGTTAAAATTCCTAGTTAACAATTCTGATTATGTAACTGAAAGGCAAATAGATAGGGAAACAAGAGACTGGAGTTCTTTTGTCTGGAACTAGGTAGGTAACTGATTGGACAGAGCAACAGTCTTGGAGCTGTGTGACCATGTGTAAGTCATGTGACCTCTGTTTGCCTCAGTTTCCTCATCTGTAAAATTAGAACAATAATAATAAAAATAACACCTCCCCCTCAGGATTGTTGTGAGAATCAAATGAGATCATAACTGTAAGGTACTTAGCACAGTGCCTGGTATATACTAAGCAGGACAGAGAGAGATACAGAGACAGACAGAGAGACAGATACAGAGAAAGACAGAGCAGAGAGATCTATAGATGATGATGATAACTATCTCTGGGTCCCAGAATCCCTGTGGTCTATGAAATGAGTAGGATGTATTTCAGTGGTTTCCCAACCTTTTGGTTTCATGGTCCCTTCTACATTCTTAAAATTATTGAGGATCCCAACCTTTTCTGTTAATCTAAATTGTATTTAATGATATTTGCCATATTAGAAATTAAAATATCTTAGTATAATTATGGAAATAATTTTGGCCTCAGAGGTCCCTAGACCATATTTTGAGAACCAATGAATTAGATTCTCTCTAAATCACCAACTCATATAAAATCTTTGATTCTGTTTTTTCCCAGTCCTCAATGGAAAAGAATTAAGTTGGATTTTCTTTGGTTCCATCATTGGACACTGAAGCCCAGGACAGTTTGGAGATAGCTCACTGGCCATCTATAGCAATTGCTATAGGTTTCCAGATGATGTTTTTCCAAATTTAGAGTCAACTAGCTTGCTATTTCACATAGACATTATGGAGGAAAAAATAAAAATTAAAAGTTGATAGTTTATTGGAGAAAAAAATTTCCTTTTAAAGTAGCCAATTATGGACAAATGGCAAGCAGCAAATTTTTTGTTTCTAGCATATATTACCTGGCAGAGTCTACCATGAGGATCTTAAGCAATGCTGAATGTAGTACATTAGTAAGTCTTCATGAGCAAATAGTAATTTCTATTAATACATAATTTGAAAATATGGCATATAACCATATACATAATTTTATTTTTCTCCTAAAATCATAATAAAATGAAGATTTATTGACTCTTTCTATAGATCCAACTGGCATGTGTTCCAGAAACCAACCTATGTATTATAGACTCAATCTATAAAGAAAGATGCTAGTTTCCTGCTCAAAAACCTGCAGCTGCTCCCAGAAGCCTCCTTCAAGTCAAATTATTTTGATATATTCTTCAGAGTATACTATCTGTTGAGAAGCATCATGGTATACTGGATGTACTACTTCCTTGTAGTAAGCCCTGGATTTAGGTCCTGATTGGGATAAAGGCAAATCCCCTATTGTCTCTGAGCCTCAGTTTCCTGAAAATGATAGATGAATTCTGGCTATGCTGTATAGCTCTATTAACTTTTCAGTCATATTGTTTCAGAGACCAAATATAATGGAAACTACCCTTTAGCAATAAAGTTAGTCATCTTGCTAAAAAGGAAAGGACTAAAGTCTCCATTTTACTCATAGATCACAGTTCTTTTCATCATCACTTCTAATGGAAAGACATCCAGTAAGACCAAAATAGAGCCACGAGGGTCCAACATTCTTCTCTTAACTTGGGTACTAAGCTTTTTAAGCTTGGACTTGAATCTTAATGCTTTCTTCAGCTATAGCTGAATAGACAAATTATAGATAGAGGGCTGGTCTCAGAACCAAGAAGACTTGGCTTCAAGCGCTCCTAACTCTGGATCCTCACTGAGTGTTAGTAGCTAGATAGTTTTGGCCAAGTCACAGGTAACCTCTAATCATTAGTTTCTTTTTTTTTTAATGTTTATTGGCTGACATCTGTTTTGTACCTATTTTGTATGGATCTTTCTCATTATGATGTGTGGTTTTTGTTTGTTTGTTTGTTTTTTGTGAGGGGGAAAGGCAAGGTGATTGGAGTTAAGTGACTTGCCCAAGGTCTCACAGCTAGTAGATGTCAAGTGCCTGAGGTCGAATGTGAACTCAGATCCTCCAGATTCCAGGGCCGGTGCTCTATTCATTGCACCACCTACCTGTCCCCATCAGTTTCTTCACCTGTAAAATGAGAATAATAAGAATCCACCAATGCTATGAAAAAGTCTTTGTAAACTTCAAAAGCACTATAGAAATTGGAACTATTATAATTACTGTTAACAGATATATTTTCCCATGAAGGAGGTAGTCTGAGCAGGAAGTCATATCTAGTAATTGTTGCAGTCACAAAGGCTGCTCTCCTATCTCTTGTTTAATCTAACAATGATAACATTACTCCATTTTTGCCCTTGGCTTCTTCTTGAACAACAGCCTTCTTGTGCACTATCTCCCCATTTCGAATTGGAGAGATGCAGGTTACATGGCTAACCTTCAGCTCAGGTAGCCTCATCACAGCAGATGGAATGACACTTTAACCTCCATCACCACTCAACATTATGACATACGAGTTCTGTTTTCTTGAAATATCAAGGAGAGGGACTAAAAGGACGAGAGGTGGGGGTGGGGTGAGTGAGGAAAATCATGTTCTTTTTTCCTTTGTCCTTTCTGAGAAAAGGGAAAGACTGTAGATCTGCTTTACTTGTGTGAAAATGCATGCAAAAACACAGTTGGGCCTAATAACTGATACAAAACAGGAAATATTTACAAACGTCCTATAACCAATAAAGACTAGAAAGAATAGTAGTGAATATATGTGTGTGTGTGTGTGTGTATATATATATATATATATATATATATATATATGTATATACACTACAAAGACTTTTTTAAACTGAAAGTAAGAGATAAAAATGTATCTTTTTAAAAAGAGGTATGTAACTAAAAGGGACCAAGGTCACTATAAAGACCTTTAAAACATTTCTCCACCCATTCCACCCCCAAACTTTAATCCATTCTTTGGTGAATTTTCCCTTTTAAATGAAACCAGCAGAGATATATCCATCATGAAGTATAACCTTGAAATGAAGTGTTTTCAGACATGCACAGAAAACATGAGTGCCTTCTATTGCAAGACGACACCTGTGTGCCCATAAGTCCTGATCTCAGAAGCTATAGTTCAGTGTATGGACTTAATTCTTTCAAAAACGCTTTATTTGATTTATGCCAAAGTCCTGGCTTCCCAGCAACACAGACAAAGTAAATGTCCAACTCAGACAGTCAACATTTTTGTCTCAGAAATCTTTCATTCTGGTGCATTATCACACATTTGTCATTAGGAGGGCTGCATATCCTCATATATCCATAAATATTTGGTCTTAGATAGACCCAAGATGACCTGCTCATGAATCAGAAGAAAATCTTATCTCTGAACTTAGAGAAAGTGAGATTAAATGAAGGGAAAGTTAGTGGAGGGCCCTCTGAAACACTTTTTTTTTGTCCCTAAAATAAGTCATTTTCCTCTAGTCAATCAATAACTTTACATGGTAAATGGGACTATGGAGCTCAGAAAGAGGTTATCAGTTGTAACATTTCTTAACACTTTCATAATGTTATCAGGAATTTAAAAAGTAACATTTATCAAATATTTACAATCTGCATGGGATACAGCACAGAATAAACATATGAATCTGATAATATCCAAGCTGCAGTCCTAAACCAGATCCAAAAATCTCAAAAATGTTTGCTCTTCCACGATACATTCTCTCTCATGTAAAAATTTAACTATTGACATCCTCAAATGTCTCACAAAGTAAATTACACAACTAGGCATGTACTTCCCTCTGGTTAAAAGTAAACATCAAAGTGAATACAAGCAGTTGTATTATATGGTATTCCTTGGACTGGTCCATGCTGTAAGGTATGCAGGAAAAAAAATTAGGGCCAAATTCATGAATTTTTAAAATTTTCTTCTGATCATAAATAGAGAGAAAATTAGGCTTTCAAACAAGGGCTAGATTACCACTTGGACATGTTATAGAAATGATTCTTGTTCAGGTAGTAGATGGTCTTTGTGGTCTTCTCTGGCTTCCTTCAAGTCTCAGCTAAAATCCAACCATCTAACACTTTTCTGATTCCCCTTAAAGCTAATGCCTTCCCTCTGTTGATCATCTCTGATCTATCCAGTATATATCTTTTTTGTACATAGTTATTATTTGTGTTATCTCCCCCATTATAATGGAAACTCCTTAAGAGCAGGGACTGTCATATACCTTTCTTTGCGTCCCCATCACTTTAGTACAATGCCTAGTATATAGTAGATGTTTAATAAATGCTTATTGAATGAGTAACTCTGGGGTCCATTCCAACTCTGATGTTGAGTGATTTTTTTTATCATCTAACCTGTTAATAAGTTTAATCCTGATGTTATTTATCTTGACCAATTCTCTTCTTGGTGTCTGTGTGATATGGTTGGTTTTTTTGTTTGTTTGTTGCTTTTTGGAGGGGGGAAAGCAGGGTAATTGGGATTAAGTGACTTGTCCAAGGTCACATGGCTAGTAAGTGTTAAGTATATGAGGCTGGATTTGATTTCAGGGCCTCCTGACTCCAGTGCTAGTGCTCTATTCACTGCACCACCTACCTGCTCCATATCTGTATGTTCTGCAAGCACAGATATCGGCAATCTCCCTTAGCTCCTTTAACCTCCTCCTTCACACTCCTCTTTGAGGAGATGGATAAAAGAGATTCCCCAGTAAGTATATATGTATACACACATATATGTATGTGTATATGATATGTACATACAGACATCATCATTAACTATAGAGTGATTGGCTATCTGTAGAGTTATTAACAACATAAATAGATGATATAGGCATAGATATACCTAGAGGAACAAAGAAAGAATGTGTGTCAATGAATAGGACCAGAATTCACTAAAAGTTCAAGTATGTTTTTCTCCTCAGAGATCACCTACATTTTAAGAACAAGAGATTCCTTTTTTATGTGGTTATCCACTTTAAAAATTGGAGCTATTGCTAGGTTGACATCAAGTTTTTGGCCTTTAATAAGAATTTGGCAGGAGAGGGAGCAGGGAAAGGAAAGTCACTTCCCTATAACCTTTCTTTTCTATAATATCTCTAGTGGCAAACACCACTATTTCTAAGTAGAACCTCCTAACTACTTCTACGCCCTTATCTTTCCTATCTTGAGCCAGAAGTTGGGCAAATCTGCACTGGGATGGACCATATCAAGGTGTGGAGGATTACAGAGGAACAGGATGGGATGAGACAACTTAATCACAAAAAATATATATAATATTCCTTACTTTATTATAACCTTTTATGGTTACTAAACACTTTACATACAGCATCTTTTAGATCCTAAGGAAATTGACTTTTCAAAGGAAAACTTAAAAATGAATTAATTGGCACATGACATTCAAAGATATTTTAAGAATTTTGTTAATGAAAATATTAAAATATCAACTTGTTTAGAATTATGTTTTCATATGCTAAAAGTTAACTGAAGTCTGCAGTGGTTTGTAGAGATTAGAATCAGGATAAAAAGGAAATGCAGTTGGCTTTGTCATTCCAAAGTGGTTTTTTTTTAAAAAGGATTTTTTTCTCCAAATACCAAATAAGACCCAGGCAACTGGGTACATTTCCAATGTGAACTCCATTGGTTTTCTTTATGTTCTATGTAGCTTTTAGAAAATATGAAGTCTTTAGGTTTGCAAGTATATGAGAGAACAGAGATACAGATATATAATCCAACAAGGTCAATTAGTAAGCTTTTATTTTACTTTTTTTTTTTCTGGGTGGGGGAAGGTAGGGCAATTGGGGTTAAGTGACTTGCCCAAGGTCACACAGCTAGTAAGTGTTAAGTTTCTGAGGCTGGATTTGAACTCTGGTCCTCCTGACTCCAGGGCCAGTGCTCTATTCACTGCTCCACCTAGCTGCCCCCAGTAAACATTTATTAATATACCTATGTGTCAAACAGTACTAGACACTGAAGATAAAAACACATCAAAGATTTCTATATAATACAATTTTAACCTTTTTAAAAAATATATTTAAAATTTTTGTTCTATATATAATCACTTTTTAAAACCAAGCTATAAATCTTCTAAGTTCTGTCAATCTGTCAAGAAGCATTTCTTAAGCACCTATACTATGCCAGGCATTGTGCAAAATACTGGAGATGTGAAGAATGGAAAAAAAACATGGTTCCAGTTCTCAAAGAATTCACATTCAAATGGAGGAGACATATCAACAAGCATTTATATTTAATACACATACCAAGTATATTTGAAGGTAATCTCAACTATCTATAAGGTAAATTTCACACACACACACACACACACACACACACACACACATACATACACAAATATACATTCTATACATATTATATGTACTTAGGTTAAGGGATTGAATTAAAAAATAAACATGGAGATTAATGAAATAAATAATGAAATAAAGAATATACGTTTGTTGTACTGAAACTATTATACAATGTGTCAAATTTAAATCAGTAGTTCATTAAATAAGGCCTTTAATGGATGAATATATCATCATGTTTAAATGGGGGTGGAGGAGGAAAAACTGATAACTAATTGATTTCCTGCTCTAGGCACCCAAATGTCTTACTCCACCTTTGGATCTATACCTCTAGGATACCACTGCCAAAATGATCAACACAAGGCCAAAAAATAACAATTTATTCTGCCCGAAGGACATTACACCCTCAGTCACCTGGCCAGATGAATTGGCACAATTACATCCTTCTCTTCTGCTTTCCCTCAGGATAACCTAAGTGTCAGAGCTTTACATGCCTTAGATGATTCAGAGCAGAAAACATACTAGGAGGAATGACAGGTCTGCTGCAATAGTCCCCTTAAATCCTCAGACCCAAATGGGCTCCTTCTTTTAGAAGAACAGTGACAACAAATTCTTTCTTGCTTTGTTTCATTCAAAACCTGGGTGAACCTCAGCTATATCCTGAGACCAATTGAAACAGTAAATCCTTTCCTTTTATATGAATCTATGTGCCAGAACGAACAAGCAGCCTATCCTGAATTAGCTAATCTGCAGTGGCCATTCCTAGGATCATGAGAGCATAGATTTAGCACTGGAAGGGACCTTACAGGTCATCTAGCCTAACCTCAATTTACAGATGAGGAAACTAAAAGTCTGTGTTAATTACAAGACTGGCCTGGGTTAGAGTCATCCCCCACACCAAGGATCAGCTTAGTCAACTGGGCATATTATTCTTTCTCCTTTTAAAGCAGCCTGAATATAGGAACAGGTCTAAATGGAATTATGGCATCTTACATTTAAAGCTAGAAGGGACCATAGAGGCCATTGAACCCACCCTCTCAACAGATGAGAAAACTGAGTCCCAGGGAGGTTAAATTTATCTTAAAAAAAGAACTAATGATTGGTGTATTGGAAAGAGCACAGTATCTTGAATTTAGATAACTAGCTTTGGATCTGGAATATTGAAGCTCTGTGCGATTCTAGTCAGGTCAGAATCATGTAGAATTTAAATCTCAATCTTCCTAATTCCTACTCCAGTAGTCTCTATTCATTAACCCATGCCACATCTCTATCTATAGATTAAAAAAAAAAACATACAAAACTGCCTCCCACAGCAATTTCTACCCCTTGTTTACTTATTATTTTTTCTCAATCAATTAATCGAGCATTTATTAAGAGTTTATGTGTCATATACTATATTAGACACTGGGGATTCACAGAGAGAGAGAGAGAGAGAGAGAGAGAAGAAAAGAATGGTTTACATCCTATCAAGGGACATAAACTGTACATAAATAAAAACAGAGAGATTATCCCCAAAATGATCTCACAAGGGGCTAGCTCCTGGGAAGGCTGAAGATAGTGGATTTCTTGAGTTTGAGAATTCCGAGCCACAATGGGCTAAGCCATTTGGGTGTCCTTACTAAATTTGGCATCAATCTGGTCATCCCTGGGGTGGGGGAAGGGTGAGAGGAATGGCACTAGCTTGCCTAAGGAGAAGCAAACTGGCCGAGGATGGAAATAAATAAGTCAAAGCTCCTGTAACTGGCAGTAATGGTATCAAGCCCATGGGCAGCCCCTGTGCCCAAGAAAAAACTTCTCTAGAATAAAATACAAACTCCTCTGTTTGGCTTGTACAAACTGATTATTCACTGCTTCTCTTCATGAACCCTAGGGTCAGCTAAATTGGCCTTTTGCTCCTTCTCACACAGGACATTTAATCTGCTCTCTCTATACCTTTGTGCATCATACAGGCAATCCCCATACCTGGAACATGTTCTCCCTTCCCCTCTACCTTCTAGAGGAAGCTCTAATTGATTGCCTCAGCCACCAGAGTCCTCCCCAAACTACCTTGTATTCATTTTCCTCATCTCTATAATGGGGATTAAAAAGAGTAGGCCCTACCTACTTTGCAGGAATATTGTGAGGAAAGTGCTTTATAAACCTAAATGTGCCAAATAAATGTGAGCTATTATTATTTCATAAAATGTCTGGCTATAAGTCATATGGGCCGCAGTGGGGCCATGTACACAGATTGGTACTTAAATGCTTTTATTTGTTATGGATTGTGGATTCTTCTCCCCAAAAAAGTTGTTTTTAAAAGTTCGTGCTATTTTGTTGTTGTTGTTAAGGGGTAGAGGGAGCTTACCTGAAAAAAAAGTCTTTGTACTTTTAAGTCCTCTATAGATATTTAAAACTAAAATTTGTTCATAAACCTTTAAAATGAAACCTAGAAAATATAGCAAGCAACAAAGGCAGGATCTACTCTCTCCCCAGACAGCTGTGGAATACCAGGCAAGACAGGAACAAAGCCTCAAGAATCTGGAGCAGGCCTGACCTTTAAAACTTCATGGGGATTAATTAGTTTGAAGGTCTTCTCCATTTACCCTGAAGTACTAGCAAGCTATCAAGAGAATATAAAAAAAAATCAGTAGTCTGATTGGTGAAAGGAGGATCTCATGCCAACCACTGTTCTCACTAGACATTAATCACAAAGGCTGCTAATTTTTTCAGCCAATCAGATTTCAGTTTTTGTCCGTCACCATACAATCCTTACATTATACACTGAATACACAAGGGCCCACAATTCCCTCTAAACAAGTCCATTTGTCTTTTTCAACCCCCCCCCTTTAACTGTTTGAGTTCCATTTGCAGGAGCTTTAATCTAATAAAAAGATATTTAGGTGAACCATTCATTATTACTACTGATAATAGTTCTGAATATACAGAAAGCCTGATTCACTGGACATTGGGTAGGGATGTCTATGGATTAGGGGATTTATATGAATTATTCTAAGAGGAAGCTTGGCCTTGTGAACAGAAGCCAAACCTTGGAGACAGGAGGCTCTATTTCTGACACATCATAGCTGTGTGACCCTGGGCAAGCCTCTCAATGACCTTAGACAGATCTCTAAGATTACAATTATGTGAGTTATCTATCTGCAACAGCGGTTGGAACCTCCACATTAGGCAGTTCTCTGGACAGACGAAATCACAAGTCTGCACAAAATAAACAAAACCAGACTTTGAACAGAATGTAGAAGGGAAAATTGCATGTGGAGGAGGGGGGAAAAGTATTGAGGAAAGGGTCAATATGGAACACAGGACAATTCTCTTACACCAAGTCACCTGCCTTCTACCTACACTTAACATACAGAAAATGGGCATAAGTATGATCCAGGGAGCACAGCAGTAGGGAATCTGATCTGGAACCTGGGGAGAAGTTTAGGGAGGAGGAGAAAGATATTCACATCTGATAAAAGGACAAGGATTTCTCTCACGTGACAGAAGGCTGGAAAAAGATCCAGAATTCATTCCCCAGGGAGAATAAACACAGCCTTATCTGTGCTTTGCATCATATGTTTGCAAGGAAGCCAGGTGTTGATAACACACACCTTCTTCAACCCATTTGGAACAATGGAAACACCACCTCTAGCCTGGCTGGGAGCTGGGAAAGAAAAGCAGTATAATAGAGGATACTGCTTCTACTCAAGCCCCTTCATAAATTTCCCCTGGGATGGGAATGGGGGAAAAAGGACAGCTTCTACAAACCTTTCTCACAGCCATTTCTCCAGCAAATGAGGAGTTGGTCACCGGCAACTTGAGAGTACTATGCCGACTCTGGTTAGTGTCAGGAATCACCTCAAGCAGGTGAATTCAAGTTAGTTTCAGGGAAAGAGACAACCAAAGGAAGTCTTTCCATTTCCTTCTCCCCTGCTAAGAGTAGGGCCAATAGGAATCACTCCCAAAATTACAGAATGTCAGAACCAGAATTATGCAATCATAAATTTAGAAGTTCCAAAGATGTTTAAAGGCCTCAAGTGCAAATCACCTAAATTTACACATGAGGAAACATAGGTCCAGAGAGGTTAAACTCAAGGCCATAGAGTAAGTGGTACAATTGGGATTCAAATTTCGGTTCTCAGACTCCTAATTCTGCAATGTCCCTAATTATGCAATGTATAGCACTGGTATACTTAACTTGCAGACATCTGCCTCACCTGACTAGCTGTTTAACTCTACCTCCAAATAACTACCTTATGTAGAATCCTAGATTTAGAGATTGAAGGGGCCGCAAAGGTCATCTAGTCTAACAAATATGCTTATTTTCAAGGTGAGGAAAGGAAGGCGCTAAAAAGGCAAAATGACTTGCTCAGCATCTTTCAGGTAGTGAATGACAGGGCTGGAATTTGTATCCAGGTCCTCTCACCCTAAATCCATCAGGTTTTCCATTCTACTACCCAGTATCCAAATTTTGATGAATTATAAATTGACAATAAACAAAAGGAGTAAAGTGAAGTAAGCAGTTCCAGAAAAAACACCACCACCAAAACAAAACAGCATACGCAATAACCAAAACAATGTGCACAGAAGGAACACCCCCCAAAACCCACCAAAAGTTCAATGTTACAAAATGATAAGGAACAAAGATGGCCCCAAAGAAGAAATATAAGAAGACACTCCCCACCCCACTCTTTTGCAGATGTGGGAGGGCCATGGATTTGGTACAATACATGTGTTTTCAGACTTTTCTGATGTACTGATCAGTTTTTATTGATAAGTTTTGTTTCTTTTTATTTCTTTAACAAGTTTTATTAGTTATATGGGATGACCCTGGGACGGGAAGGGAAGGGATGCCAGACCAAATTCTGGTGATATAAAAAACAAAAATCAATAAACATTTATTTTTAAAATAAACAAAAGAAAGGAATCAATTAATATTAGGGGATCTGGAATGTCCAAATATTTCAGCAATTGTGCAGAAAGAATTCATGCCAAAAATATTTCACAGGCTTCTTCCTGATCTCTATGTCAAATATGCAAGAAGCAAATTGGGGAAGGGTTGGTGCACACATTAAAACTGGAGTTAGAAAGGTGCAGCATAAGCTGAAACATTCAGGGCAATATATTTTTGTGATAGACAAAGAACTGGAAACAAAGTGTGTGTCATTAATTGGTTGAATTAACTATAGTATATGAATATAAGGGAATATTAATTTCCAGTAAGAGATGACAACTAGGATGAATTCAGAGAAGTACGCAAAGATTTTGAACAAAATTGAAAGACAGAAATAAATAGAACTGAAAAAGATATATACAAAATGATTAAAATCCTGTAAATAAAAAAAATAAATAAAAGGAAGTATAGTTCTGAGTAACTGGAAAACCAATCCTGGTTAAAGATAACATTATCTATTTTATAACTGGAGAGAAAAATGGGGAACTAATGGTGCACAAAATTTTATACATTGTCAGAGATGATCATTGTAGCAAGTATTTTTACTGAATTATTTTACTTTATTTTTTCAAGGTAGAGAAGTGTGGGAGCGGGGAGAGGATCACAGAGAGAGGGTATTTTCAGAAATGACCAGGAGATAAAAACAAAAATGAGCAACAAATTCCCCCCCCCATTAGAACTGGATATGTACCCTCCTTTTCTCTTTGACAGTTGAACTTCACAGGGATTTGTTTCTAGATTAAGTAATTGAAACCTATATTAATGGGTGCATTTTACAAAGTCAATTAGATATCTGAGGCAGAATCAGAGAAAATGTTAGAGCTATGGGCCCTATGATCCTATGACTTAAACCCAAGGCTTCTAACACTTGTCTAAGACAGTGATTACCACGTATGAATTTGTAACATCCCAGGGTATCTAGTTATTTCAAGGTATATGAGGGAAATTTTTCCAAATGTCTGCAAAACAAAATTAATTTTAATTTAACTTAGTTGCATCTTCACATCTAAATCAACTATGCTGTCCCATGCTTTTCATTGGAACTGGAAAAGCCAGAAGATGAAAGAATTTGGAAAAATCAAATCCAGAATCAAACTCCTCTGACAACAGTGAATTTCGATCAATTAAATCTACACTTATTAAGTACCTACTATGTGCCAGACATGTGTTAAGCACTAGAATTTGAGGAGTATTTGATATTACATGGTATATGGAAGCCTGACTTCCTCTCAATTCAATTCAGCATAAATTTATTCATTCCTTACTGTGTGCCAGGCACTGGAGGTATGTTACACATCCTAGGAGAATTCATCAAGTCAGAAAGACTCACTAATAAGTATTAAAAAAAAAGAGAGAGAGCAGTAAGTAGAAAGAAGATTCCACCTGCAAGTCAAAGGAACATGAATTTGTAGAAAGCTTCTAGTCTGCTGAAAAACCTTAGAAACTCAAGGGGATACATGGGGTTCCTTTACTATTTGCCATCATTTATGTAACCAGGCACATTTAAGGTACTCCGAGAGTAGAATAGAAGGTACAAAATCTAAAGTCAGATGTGTATATGTTCATTCAATTCAATAACCTTTCATTAAACACCTCTTGCATGCCAGGTGCTGGCATTGTGAAAACAAAATGATGACAACTCCTTTCCTTGAGACGATTATATGTGGGAGTAAGAGCAGGACCAAGAATAGTATGTACACATATAAGTAATACAAGTGAATGATAAGAAAAATGTGGTGGGGGCGTGGGGGTGGAAGGAATATTAACAAGTGAGGGAAACATGAAAGACTTTGGGTGGCATCTGAGCTGAGCCTTGTATGGAGCTAATGATTCTAAGAGAAGGAGGTCTAAAACACACATGCTGTTGTGCATTCCTGTCCAGTTCCAGGAAGATCAGCACAGCCTCGGGGGCAGAATAGCCTCGCAGTTGGCATAATCAAGATTCCACTTTTCCGTTTTATCGAGCACTGGCCTTTCTGTAACCTGTAAGCTTTGCTAAGTGTCTAGAATCTTCCTTATAAGGCAGCATCCCCAGTGGACTACAGGGAGGCAGCTTCGGAGCCCTGGGAGAAGTCTGAACTTAACCAGCAGGCAAGCTGCCTTCAGTCCTGTGGTGCAAAATCCTGTATCATTTCTTTGGGGAAGGATCAAGGTGTCTCTGCCCTTGCTGGGTTCAATCCGTAGTCACAGGCATTTATTAAGCACCCACTATGTGCTCTGAAGGGCAATTAGGTGGTGTACTGGAGAGAGGACTAGGCTTGGAGTCAGAAAGATCTGAGTTCAAATGTGGAGAATTACTAGCTGTGTGACCCTGGGCAAGTCACTTAACCTCTATTTACTTCAGTTCCTCATCTGTAAAATGGGCATACCTGAGAAGGAAATGGCAAACCACTTCAGTATCTTTGCCAAGAAAACCCTAAGGACAAAAAGTCCATAGAGTCAAAGAGAACCACACACTACTGAGTGACTGCACAAAGAATGTGCTTGCTGTGATGGGGCAAACATCATGCAAAAAGCTAGGTAGGAACATGATGTCTACAGGATAAATTGGAGATAATCCACAGAGGCAAGGTATGGGTATTAAATAGAATGAGGAAAGCATCTACAGTCTTCCTTATAAGGGAGCATCCCCAGTGGACTATAGGAGGCAGCTTCCTGTAGACGTTAACTCTTGGGAACACCTGGGGGTTGTAACATAGGAGCCATTATCTCCTCATCAGCACTCCCATCCTATAGAAGGGTAGACTCCTGAGGAGGAAGAACTGTCAGAAACAGCTTTTCTCTTCCCTTGAGGACAGCATTAGAAGCAGAAACTCAGGCTATAGTAGGAGTCGGGTACTTTAGGCCAGACTTGGACACAATTCCTCGAAAGTAATAAAATGAGGAGCGGCTAGGTGGTGCAGTGAATAGAGCACCAGCCCTGGAGTCAGAAGAATCTGAGTTCAAATGAGGCCTCAGACAACACTTACTAGCAGTGTGACCATGGGCTTAACTCTAATTGCCCTGCCTTCCCCCCTCCAAAAAAAATAAGCAAAGTAATAAAATGAGGTTCCTATTACCACCACAAACCCAGACCCACTCTCCATCACCGGAGTTGAGGTACAGCCGCCCAGTGATTTTTCCCAGAGTAGTTTCTGCATTGTAATGGGTCCCCAGGAACACTCTGTATCTAGGACTGGAGACCACAGTTAGGGGGCAGGGTCTATGTCTCAATCTTTGTCATAAAAGGCAGAAATCATGGAGTTGTACAAAAGCTAGGTGAAACAGGGAATAATCTGTACTCAAAAATGCTGGATAACATTTTAAGGTGGGGCAGTAGGACCTTAAAAGGAAACGTTCCCGGATCTCAGTAGTAGAGTGATTCACATCCACCCTTTTCTCCCAATTGTCCTCCTCAACACCTGTTATAGTGACCCCCCCAAAAAAGGGTATTATTATTATTATTATAGCCAAGGCTATAACCTCCTTTTCTTAGAGGACCCATTACTACTCTCTTTGATTCTTCAAATCCTTCGATACCATCACCCACTCTTCCTTTCATCCCTTTGATCAGTGAAGAAGCTAATGCCTCTACCTGATAGACAGAGGTTGGCATCAGGAAGACCTGTTCTATGCAGAGTGCAGTGGGTAGGGCACTGGTTCTGGAGTAGAGAAGACCTCAGTTCAAGTCTAGTCTCAGGCACTTACTCGCTGTGTGAATCTGGGCAAGCCACTTGGGCAAACCCTGTTTGCCTCATCTGTAAAATACGGAGAGTATTCTCTTCACAGTCATGCCCTGCTCTAAAGTGACCCTGCTGTCGTCTCCCCGGCAAGCGGGCCCGGCCTGCGCAGCCCGAGGAGGGGAGCCCTGTGCGCCTCTGCTTTGCCTGGCCCCCTCCAAGAGGTCGGTGCAGGCCGCGGGCAAGCCCTTGTGAAAACAGATATTCAGATCTCTCTTCCTCCTGCATGTTATGGTAGAGTAGCTCCACGTTCTGGCTTGGCTGTAAATCATTTTATAGATGTGGGAGCTGGTGTCATAGATGAAGATTATAGAGGAAATGGTGGTGTTGTTCTCTTTAACCTTAGCAAAGAAACATTTGAAGTGAAAAAAGGTGACCAAATTGAGCAGTTGATTTGTGAATGGGTTTTTTTATCCAGAACTTGAAGATGTCCAAGGCTTAGATGCCACTGAACGTGGAGCAGGAGGTTTTGGTTCAACTGGTCAAAACTAAAATTATATAAAGAGTAGCTATTGCAGCTTTCCTCTTAAAACAGTTAATAAAAGTATTTCCACTTAAAAAAAATGAGATGGAGAAGGAAATGGGAAACTGCAAATGGGGTCATAAAGAATTGGACGTGACTGAAATGACTGAACAACAAAAGTTCTAGGTCTAGACATCTAGCTCTGGATGGCTCACTTGCATCTCAGACTCAAAATTTCCCAAACCTACTGTCTTTCCCCCTCTATAGTTTCCATCTCTTCTTGATGGAATCCTAATATAAAGCTGCCCCCAATATTCTAATTTTGTTATAGGCCTGGCCCCACTAAACAGCAGGTCCACTGTACCTACCTAGGCCCCTTCCAACTCCCCCAATACCCTAACTTTTTCATATATGCCTCACTTCTCACTAGAACAACAGGTGTGTCCCTGAACTCTTTGTTCCCACAGAAATAGCAGATGTTGTCTATATGATGGCAACCTAGCTACTGCCTCTACCTGGTCACTGCCCCCAGACCCATGCCCACAGAAACAGGTATGTTCTTGTACTCAACCACAATCACATCATCCATCCAGCGGAAGACAGGACCATAATACCTAACTATCCATCTTGACCAGACAGGACCACAATAGCTAGCCAGTTAGAAGGCAGCATGGCCAGAATGTTTAACCACCAAACCATAGATGGGACTCCTCCTTCATTACCTAATCCCTTAACAAACTCCTCCTGCCCTTTTTAATATTAATTATAGTCCTATATTCTATATAAATTTCTGTTATGTAATTGTCTTATGTTATGTGTCTTTACCCTATAAAAATCCATCTTGCTTTCTCTGGAATTGCTGGTTCCTCTTAGAACTTAGCCTGCTTCTCAATGAATGCCTGTACTTGGATTAGAGGTGGTCTGACTGAATTCTTTGAGACAGTTCCACCACCACACATTAGGAAACACCAATAATTTTTGGGTGGGCAGAGCACCCACAGCAACAGTTTTTGGTGTCCCTAGGTTTAAAGCAAAACTTCCTGACTTCAGTACTTCTATAGTGTTCCTTCATCTTTCCACATTCAAATTTTTTAGTTGTCTTTAACTCTTCTCTTTTCCTCACCTCTTATGTTTAATCAATTACTATGTCCCGTCAAGTCTAAGTACTGGACCTCAATGTATTCCATCACCTCTTCTCTATTCCCTCAGCCACTACCTTAATCTACCATCTAACTATTGCAATAGCCTCCTAGCAGATCTTTCTTCCTCTACTTTCTTCCTTTTGTTATTCAGTTGTTTTTCAGTCATATCTAACTCTTTGTGACCCCATTTGGGGTTTTCTTGGCAGAGATACTGGAATGGTTTGCCATTGCCTTCTCCTGCTTTTTTTTTTTTTACAGACAAAGAAACTGAGGCAAACAGGGTTAAGTGACTTGCCCAGGATCACGCAGTCAGTGTCTGAGGATAGATTTGAACTCAGAAAGATGGATCTTTCTGACTCCAGAGCTCGAGCTCTATCTATAGTACTGCCTAATTTATTCCTACTTTCTCCATATTTAATCCTTTATGAGATAGGATTAGGGATTGAACCTGTGATTTCATTGATATAAAGAACTCCCAGAAGAGGAAACTCCCTCTACAAATGCAGATCAGAACCTTTTCTGCAACTTACAATCTTAGAGAATTTCCTTGATCACTGATGGGTTATATGATTTACATTGGGCCAAACTACCAGTGTGTATCAGACAAAACTTAAACCCAGGCATTCCTATTTTCAAGGTTACCTCTCTCACCACAATGCTCAACAAATAGTAGGTCCTTAATAAATGTTTACTGAATGGAATAAATTCATTGAAGGATCTATTATGAGCCAGGCACTCATAAACTAGATTCACTACAGCAAGCAACTGAGGGAACTAAGAAGAAATACCTTTGGGACTGTTTTGCAATCACATCAAAGGACTGGCATTTGAAAAATGCATCAAAAGGAAGGTCTACTACAAGTGAAACTTCAAGAGGTGAAAGCAGATTTCATTATTCAAAATATAATTTCATCTTTCTAAAACATCTGTGCAGTCTGCTAGATGGATCCCTGGGAAGTTTGAGTGCCCAGAAACTCAAATTTGTATCTTAAATGATGAGAAACAAACATCCTACCACTTACGTCATAGCTATAGACAGCTTGGTGGGAAAGGCAAATCAAAATTTGACCTGAGTTCAGCAGGTTATATTTGGACAGGCTAATGTGTTTTCTCTCAAATCTATAATAGGGAAGGTGGACAGCAAACCAGGGATTTTGATACAAAATGCCTATTATCAGTGAGCCAATGTTTGTCTCTTGATAATTTCTCTCATCATTGCTTTCAGTCATTCTCCAATGAAAATGAAATGAAATATTGTTTTGCTTTTTTGCTGTTCCTGAACTGTGGCATCTACATTCTTTGTACTTTTACACAAAAACTTCAAAAGCATTGTGCAGAGGGGAATGTACTCTATTTAGGTGAATAAAACCTGAATTCAGTGACTGCTCTGCCACCCTGAATGGGCTTGGACAAGTCACTTCCCTTTCTGACCTTCATCTTTCTGATCTGTAAAATAAAAGTGTTGAATTAGATGAACTTTAAGGTCATTACCAATTCTAAAATAATTTTTCATATGATCTTTCAATACCAGCAAGAATCTTGCCATGCCTTGGAGAATACAACACTACTCTCTCTGAAACTAAGAGAAAACAATTCTCCCTTCGATAATCCCAAAAGATTAGTAGCGTTCCAAGAGGGACGTAGAGCACAGAGTTTATAATACTTCGTCACTTTCAACATTTTTATATATGTAAATTGAACACTGAAGGCAGGTGGAGGAGAGGCCATTTCATCTACCTTGTCTCTTGGAAGGTGTGCTGAGTGTGTTAATAAAATCATACAATGTGATTTGCAAACTTTTAAGAACTACATAGATGTCATTTCTTCTTATTATTAATTATATTTGAACCTCAGATCTTTTTAGGGCCATCTTGGAATTATTTAATCGCTTCTTTGAGTTCTTACCCCATATTAGGAAGGACAGTGACAAATTAGTGTGTCCAGAGAAGGATCATCAGTATGGTGAGAGGCCTGGAGACCATGTCAAACAAGCCTAGCTTGAAAGAACTGGAAGTATTTAGCCTGTAAAAAAAATCCTCTATGATAGTTGTCTTTTAGTGTTTGGAGGGCTGTCATAGGAAGAGGGATTAGACCAGCTTGGCCCCAGAGGCCAGAACTCAAAGCAATAAATGTAACTTGTACAAATTCTGATTTAGGTTTCATCTAAGGAAGATCTTCCTAATGTGTTGTGACCTCTCTCCCATAGTAGAATGTGAATTCCTTGAAGACAAGAAGTGCTTGGTTTTTTAAAATCCCTGTAATATACTATAGTAATTGAAACATTTCTCACCTAAAACAGTTCTTTGTGCATATTTGAATTGAATTGAATGAATGGAATTTCTTGAATTAAAATGAATGCCTGCCTGTACAAAAATGGAAATGGCTTCCCTGAGGAGTAATGGTTCTGCATTGACCAGATTAAGTAGTTTGGATACCCAATTGCTATGATGTGAGTAAGAAAGGGGGGAATAAAGAGGGGAGAGATTCCTACTCAGGTGTAAGTGGAACTAGATGGCCCCTGGTGTCCTCTCTGGGTGAGATTCTGTGGTTGTACTCTCCTGCCTCAAGAGAATGAACCATCTGATCACCACTTTTAGACAAACTGAAAAAAAAACAAACCAAATTCAATTTATATTTATTACTACAAAGCGATGAGGTCTAGACCTGTGATTTCATTGATAAAGGGAAACCATGAGGGAGGAAACTCCCTCTAACAATACAAATTAGTATGTTTTCTATTAACTTAGAGTCTTAGAAAGGTTCAATGGAAATGCTTCCTCCTACAAAAAGTCTTTCCTCATTCCCCCAGTTTTAAACACTTCCTTTGCCCTTCAATTAATTTGTTTTTATTTCATATACATATATGTATGTATGTATGTATGTATGTGCATATGTATGTATGTATGTATGTATATATGTATACTTAATGATTTTATCCCTAGCATTTTACAAAGTACTTGGAACATTGTAGGTATTGAATGAATGCTCCTTGAAGCATTTCTCTCTTAGAACATTGCCTTGCCCATAGTTGAACCTCAAGATGTTTGTTGAAAAGAATGCCTGCTGTTTGTTTTATGGGATATCAAACCCCAGAGAATCAGATGTGATATGTGCAATACCTAACTAAAGCCAGCTAATTTATTGCCTCCCCTCCTCTTCTAGAATGTTCAGGGACTGTTTTATTTTTCTTTGTATCTCCAGCCTAGCTCAGTGCCTACCTAGTGAGTATTTGCTAAATTTTCATTGAACTGAAATTTTTTTTTTAAAAGAGTGATGGAATTGAAATAACTAAATTCCTTTTTTTCAGCCATCTAGTGCTACCACCCCCCATACCAGAATTCTCCAAATCCCAAGGTAGTTGTTTTTTTTTTTTTAAAGCAAGGAATATAACATGATTTCACCTTGTATAGAAAATTGCGAATCAGGTGTCAAGAGCTGACAGGAGAAAAAAAATATACAAATGTTTGTGGCAGAAGACATGATGGAAGCTTAGGGGCTAATCCTGATGTTTAGTTTATTTTCTTTTTAATGGGATGTCAGTTCTGGAGAATAAACAGTCTTTCCTGTATCCAGCGATATAAGCACTTATTGGGCTAGATAAAATACAGAAAAGAAATATTATGTACTTGAGCCCATAAGTCATCATCATTGCTTTTCAGGTAAACTACCAAGGGTTTTTGCTGTGCAACTCACTGGAACACCAATTGGTAAACTGAGTGCTAACTGATCATGGTCAGTGAAGCAGGGCAGAGCTGACACTCAAAATTTCATCTTAATCTGAAATGGCAAAGGAGAGGCAGAGGGCTGAAAAAAGAGTCAGCAGGGTGTGGTGGCCCTGCCATTTCTGAACCTGGAGTTAAAAGACCTGGGTCTTGGATCTTCTACTTCCTGACTGTGTGATGTTCAACAAGTGATTTAGCCTTACAGAGTCCAGATTAAGCTCTTTCTGAATCTGTAAAAAGATGATAAAGACTTAACCTACTTCAGCATTGGGCAACAGTCTACAGCTGTAACACACCTATCTAAACATGAGCTTTTGTTGGGTAGAGAGGAAGATACCAAGCTATGATTTAGTGGGGGTTTAAAGAATTTTTTTGGAACAGTATCTCAAATTCTAATAGAAACAGGTACCACTAAACTGTACATAAGGATCCCTGTAGGCACATGTTGATTTTGAAAACCATATATGAACATTTACCTATGTTTTCTTGTATTTCTTTTTTTTTTGCTAAACATTTCCCAATTACATTTTAATCTGGTTCCTGTAGCACTCAGGAGTATTACCAGCCTGTATTTGACACCTATTTACCTGGGAGGAAAATTTCTTCCTCATTTCAGACTGTAATTTCTCTGCAATGATTCATCTTAGAGAATTGAAGACCATACAGCCTGCATGTGTTAGGGACAGGATTTCGACCAAAGTTTTTACAACTCTGAGACTTTCTGTCTACTATCACATCTGATTTCTTTTCCTTCTTCCTTCCTTCCTTCCTTCCTTCCTTCCTTCCTTCCTTCCTTCCTTCCTTCCTTCCTTCCTTCCTTCCTTCTCCCTCCTTCTTCCTTCTCTCTCTCTCTCTGTCTCTCTGTCTCTCTCTGTCTGTCTCTCTCTCTATCTCACTTTCTCTCTCTCCCCCCAGGGTTGCACAGTAAAACCTAAAAATGGTCAGGCATGGATTTAATCTGATAGGTTCAGATTAAGATCAACATTAGATGGAATTCTTCAATCAGTGAGATCACAGATCTGTTTGGGTATCTGAAGATTTTAGGTGTTTTTGTCCATGGATTGCCATGGGAAAGGGAGAGAGGGAAGCTTAATTAGGTACCTATTATGTGCCAAGCACTTTACAAATATGATCTCTACAGACCCCCCAACAACTATTGGAGTTTGAGCCTGTTATTAACCCTATTTTACAGTAGAGGAAACTGAGGCATATGGGAGTTAAGTGACTTGTCTAGTGAGTATCTGAATTCTGATTTGAACTCAGATCTTCTTGACTCCAGGTCTAGCATTCTGTCTATTATATAACCTAGCTGGTCAGCAAATAACTCAATTTGGAGGAGCACAGCAAGTAACGAGAGAGGAAATGGGGTACAATAAAAAGAATACTATAACTAGTGTTGGAAGATCTGGATTCAAGTTCTACCTTGCTAGTAACTAATTGTGTAACCTTGGCTTCCTTATCTATAAGATATGAATAATATTTATCCTTATTTTAGGTTTCTTATCTATAAAACATGGATAAGAATATGTGTACTGCTTATCTCACAGAATTATTGTATCACTGTCACCACTCCCTTGCGCTACTATAACAGCCTTCTAATTAATTTCCCTTCCTCAATTCCCTTCCTACTCCAATGTATCCTCCACACAGCTGCCAAAGTTACTTTCCTAAAGTGCATTTCTTATAATGTCACATCCTCATTCAATAAACTTCAGTGACTCACCATTACCTACAGAGATGAATATAAATGCCTCTGTTTAGCATTTAACAAACTTAAGAACCTGTCCCCACCTACATTTCCAGCCTTATTATAGTTATTCCATTTCACAAACTCAATGGTCCAATCAAAATGACATCCTTACTGTTTCTCCTAAAAGGCACTCCATTTCCCTCTTAATTAGAATTTACTCCCTCCTTACCTCAACCTGATAGTATTTGACACCAAGCCTGAAATGTTTTTGTTTATGAAAAAGGAATTGTGATTCCTGATTACACCTCTCACAATTTTTCTTTCTTCCCCAACTCCAGTCCCCATAGTAGGGGACTTCAACACAGATATTGATTCTCCTTCAAATACCCTAACCCAGGGCTGGGGAACCTATGACCTCAAGGCCACATGGGACCCTCTAGGTCCTCAAGTGCTGCCCTTTGAAAAGGGCCACATGTGACCTCAAGGCCACAGGCTCCCAATCCTGCCCTAACTACTAAATTCCTTAACCTATTCACCTCCCATGAGTTATTCCTCCATTCCATCTCAGCTGCACACAAAAATGATCTTACCATCACCCACAGATGAACCTTCTCATGTTCAAAAATTCTGAAATTCCATTATCCAACAATAATCTTTTGGCTTTTTCACCTCTCCCTCTGCCTTCCCTTACAAAACTTCATCCAGACATTGACCTCCAATTCCTTGATATCTCAATCCCTCCCCCTGGCCATTTCTACTATACTAGCCACACTTTCCTTTTTACCCCATCTTGACCTCTTGGTGAACCAATTCAGCTCTACATTTATCTCCCCTCTTGAATCTCTAAGCCCCTTATCTTATCATAATTTACACCCAGCCAAACCTTGGTGTTGGATTACTCCCACCATTTGTGCTTGGCTCTTATACACATGCTGCTAAAGAAAGGTAGAGGAAATCACACAACTGTTCTGAGCGGGTGCCTTGCAAATTTATGTTCCACAACCTCCACTGGATCCTCACTGCTGCTAGGCAATCCTATTGTACCTCTTTTATCAACTCACTATTTTCCCACTGTCCCCAGTACCTCTTCCAAATCTCTTCATCTCTCCTCAAAGTTCCCATGGCTTCCTTTCCCCTCCACTGTCTGAGCGAAGATCATTGTCTTAGATTTTATGTAAAAAAATTGGGGCCGTTCACCATGAACTCCCTCTTCTCCACTCTTCCATTCAGATCCTTTCTGCCACTCTGTTTTCCATCACCCCTGTCTTAGGTGTTGAAGTGACTTTCTTCCTTACCAAGACTAATACCTCTGCCTGGTTAAGTGATCCTGTTTCATTCTGTCTCTGACAGATCGACCATTCTGTCACCCCCTCTCTAACACTCTCCCTTTCTACTGGCTTATTTCCCACCCCACGACCTACAAACATGTCCATGTCTCCTCAATCGTGAAAAACCCTTCACTTGATCCTTCCATCCTTGCAAACTCCCCTGCCCTTACTAGCCAAACTCCTCAAAAGAGCGGTCTATAGTTGATGCCGCTACTTTCTCTTCTCTCACGCTCTTCTTAACCCCTTAGAATAGAGGTTCTGACACTACTTCACCAAACTGCATTCTACAAAGTTCCCAGTGATCCCCCGCTCGCCGGATCCAATTACCTTTTCTCAATCCTCATTCTTCTTGACTTCTAGTCTTTGACACTATTGACCCCCCCCGCCCCACCACTTCTTTGATACTTTCTTCTCTCTAGGTTTTTGGGGCTCTGCTCTCTCTTGCTCCTCCTCTTCCCTACCTGAATACTCCCTCTGTGTCTGCTTTGCTGAATCCTCATCCATACCGTGCCTTCTAGTCATAAGTGTCCTTCAGGCTGCGCCCTGGGCCTTGCCTTGCCTTGCCTCCCCTCCCCTCCTCTCCTCTCCTCCCTCCCCTCCCCTCCCCTCTCCTCCTCTCCCCTCCTCTCCTCCCTTCTCCTCTTCTCCCTCTACACTACTTCATTTGGTGATCCCCTAGGCTTCCACAGATTTAATTGCCACCTCTATGCGGATGACTCACAAATCTACCTATCCCACCTCAACCTCCCATCCAATCTCATGTGTCCTGCTGCCTTTTGAACTCTATGCCTAGTAGGTATCTTAAACCAAGCATGTCCAACATGGAACTTGGGATCTTTCCTTCTAAACCCTCTCCACCTCCCACCTTCCTTATCACTAAGAAAAGTAACACCACCCTCTACTCTCTCACTCAGGCTTTCACCCTAGGAGTTATCCATGTCTCCTCACTATCTACCTCCCCACTCTGCCCAGAGGCTGCACTCTTATCCTATCTGTAGCCAAGGGCTGCTGATTTCATCTTTTCATCATCTCTTGCATACCCTTCTTTCCTTTGACACTGTAACCACTCTAGTGCAGGCCTTCATCACTGCACACATACTCTATTGAGATATACTGTGGGTGGGTCTGCCTGTTTTAAGTCTCTTCCCACTCCAATCTATCTTCAATTCACCCAACAAACTGATTTCCCTAAAGTGAGGATTTAAACTTGTCACTCTCTGGCAAGTGAAAGATGAGGGGACTGAGGAAACAGAGGATTGAGCTTCTGAGCATATCATTTTATTACTCATTGAATGCCAATTGTATAACAAATAAGTACCAGACCTCCTTAGATTTGGCACTGCACCCCAAATATAGGGGGTGTAGCAGCAAGCACCCCAATATCCCCAGGGTAGCTGCCAATATAGGTTCTTAGATCTGCTTCTCAAAAGGAAAGCAACTCAAAATGGATTAACAAGCTTACTTTAATCAAACAAACACACATTACCTAGTTCAGGGGAAAAAGGTCAGCACCCCAAACTTCAGAGTTACAGAACTTACAGATCAAACAGACAGGCTTCCAAACTGTCCAACCATTATATCAATACCAAATCACAGTTACCAGAGAGGGAAGCATCAACATCTGGGTTTTCAAAGCCGGGGGGCTCTCAACAACGGCTTCCCAGAATCTCATCTGGTCAAATCACACAACACTTCTCAAAGTGAGCCCCAAAGCAAAGCCTCTCCTCAGGGCTTATATAGCCTTCTCTTGGCTCAGAGAATGTAACAACCTTCTGGACCCACTGCCCAATCACAAAGTATCAAGGTGTGGGCTTTCCTGAAAAAGAAGCCTCCCACTTCAGGCTCCAGGTGCACTTAAGCTAGGGGCAGGGAAGATCTTCAAATTTGCATTTCTATTACAGGGGGAGACAGATTTTTATACATTACAATTTTTAAAAGTCTACTCAATTAAAAGAAAACAATTAACCAGGATACAAAATTAAGTAATCTGATTTCTAATTGGAGGAAAGATTAGGGATCTCTGATCTGGGAGGGTGAGAGTGAACAGGTTCAGTTCCCTGAAACAAAAAAGGAGGTGTCCTACTCCTGGCAGTTGTCTGCATTCAATCAAAGGAATGTGGAAACAATAACTGATTGATAAGAGTGGAGCCATTCTTCAGATATAACATAGGGATTGCTCAAAGTGTATAATTGTGAGAAAACTCCTTGCATCAATCTTTGTATCTGACAGCATAACCTAGGTTCTTAGTTAAGGGTCTCTAAGAAGCAGGGATGAGATGGTCCAGTTTTTCAGTCATGCAGGGCTTGGTTCAAACAATGCAATAAAGTTTTCTCAACAAGAGAGAAATTGAACTAGATCCATAATTGAATAGAAAGGGAATGGGGCTAGATCGAGAATTGAGTCACAAGATGGAGTCAAATGTTGTTCACTTACTTCCTGCTATCACTTGCTATTTTTTAATCCCTTCAATTCCCTCACTTCCTTCAGCTCCCTCAACTCCCTATTCAATAAACTCCAGTTACTCCCTATTGCCCCAGGATCAAACACAGAATGCTTTGTTTATAATTCAAAGCCCTTCATAGTCTTGCCCCATTTCTAGTCTTCTTATACCTTATTGCTCACCACAAATTCTTTGATCTAGCAACACGGGCCTCCTTATTATTCCATGAACAAGATGCTACATCTCTTGCCTCCGAGATTTTTCTTTGTTCCCCAAACCTGAAATGTTCTCTTTCCTCAACTCTGTCTACTGGCTTCCTTTCAGTCCCAACTAAAATTCCATCTTCTACAGGAAACCTCTCCCATTCTGTCTTAATTCTAGTGCCTTCTGTCTTTTATTTGTTTCCAATTTTTCCTGTGCATAGTTTGCTTTAAATAAATTTGCTTGCTTGTTGTCTTCCCCATTAGATTGTAAGTTCATTGAGGGCAGGGATTGATTTTTGCTTCTTTTTGTATCCTTACTTCTTAGTACAGTGCCCGGTACTTAATAAATTTTATTGATTGATTGGTGGAAAGCTGAGCACAAAGCTGTGGGTCTTAAATGAGAAACTTATGGATTTGGTGTGAGAATTTCCTTGGAGAGATATATGAACAAAAGACACTCTAGAGAAAAAGACTTTGGAATGGCATACACTCATGGAAAGCTGACCATATCTCATGTTTCTGGACTTGATTAAAATTCTGGAGACTGTTAGAACATACCTCTTCTTGGTGAGGCTCTTCCTTTTCTCCAAGTTTGAGCTGAAACATCATCCTGTTCCCAGCTAAAATGCTTATTCATTATTGGGTTTTCTTTGGTATATTCTAATCTGTTTAACTTCTCTGTTTTCTATTTGCCATTTTGCTTAAATAAATGGGCTTATTGACTTTATTTTTGATTATCATTTGTGTAATGAGCATTTAGTGTAAAGGAGCTAAATTGGTGAGTTTAAAGTAGGGGATACCTTTTCCTTTAAGCATCAAGGAATTAGGTTTCCTTCTAGATCGAGACTCTTGAACCTTGGCCAGAGATATTTGATGGGAGATAGCACTCTAGCCAGATACCTTCTCTGAGCTTCTTCTGCAGGACTGCTGGAATTTGCCCCCTATTTAGTATGTTGTTGGTGCCAGAATTGTTTGATTCTTGTCTTTGTTTTCCTGGTGTCTAGAAAATTATATAGCACATAGTAGGTGCTTAATAAATGCTTGTTGATTGACCGGGTGACATAATGTGAGTGTTTTGCAACCATGACGTAGAAGCATACAGTATCGACACACTACACACAAGATCACAGGATCACAAATGCAGAGATGGAAGATACTTTAGAGAACAACTAGTTCAACTTTTTGGAGAAGGAAATGGCAAACCACTCCAGTATCTCTGTCAAGAAAACTCCAAATAGGGTCACAAAGAGTGAAACACCATTGAAAGGACTAAAGCAACAACAGCAGCAACAACAACTTAGCCTAATTTTAGATATTAAGAAACTGAAGTCCAGAGACATTAAGTAATTTGCCCAAAGTCATACAGAAAGTAAGGGAAAGAGTCAAGCTTCAAATCCAGGTACTTTGAGACCAACGTCAGGGCTTTTCCTATGTACTGAGTTACATTGTTGACTTAATGAGAACTGATTTGGTGCAGAGCAATGGTGTCAAACTCAAATAGAAACAGATCCCTGCAGGCTGTGTATTGACTTAGAAAGCCACAAATTAACATTGCATATATTGTTTTATGAGGTAACTGGGTGGCACAGTGGATAGTGTCAGGCCTGGAGTCAGGAAGACTCATCTTCCTGAGTTCAAATCTGGCCTCAGACACTTGCTACCAATGTGATCCCAGGCAAGTCATGTGACCCTGTTTGCCTCAGTTTCCTCATCTGTAAAATGATCTAGAGAAGGAAATGGCAAACCACTTCAGTATCTTTGCCAAGAGAACTCCAGACAGGATTACAAAAAACTAGATATGTCTGAACAACAACAACAAAAATGTTGTATTATATTTTTACTTAATTTTAAAAAATGTTTCCTAGTTATATTTTAAACTAGTTGAGGCCAATGAAGGAGTTTACTAGAGGAAAGAGTACTAGACTGGAATAAGGAGACTTAAATTTGAACCTGTTTCAGGAATTCACTTGCTATTGTACCCTGTCATTTGACTTCTCTTGGCCTCAATTTCCTTTAATATAAAATAGAGTGATTAATAGCACATATTTCACAGGGTTGCTGTGAAGATATCTATATATATGTGTGTGTGTGTGTGTGTGTGTGTGTGTGTGTGTAGACATATATACCTGGACATGTAGGTGGTGCAGGGGATAGAACACTGAGCCTGAAGTCAGGAAGACGAATTCAGTAACCATATTTTTAAGTTGCTAATAATGTGTCTGTCACCAAACTCCAAGTGAAACAGAAGATGGACAAAGTAGTGGGTACATCAGATCTTCAATATGGATGTGAAACTAGGACCTGACAGGTCTTTCAGTTGGCTTTTTAGCCCTTTTGTTCACATTACTTAGATTCTTTGGAGGGAGCAAATGAGAGTTTCCTTGTCTATCTCTCTTACTCCCTACTCTCCCCACTCCAATCTAGACTAATTCATGTGAGATTAATCTTCCTAAACAATGTTTTCATCATGTGAATCCCTGCTTCAAGAATCTACTATTCTTACCGCCTAAAAAAGAATGAAACAAGCAGGATCAGGAGAATGATTTCTACAATAACAACATGACTGTAAAAACAAAACAAAACAAAAAAATAAGGATTAATGATGAAACATACGATCCATTACAGAGAAGTGGTAGACTGAGTACAGAAATGAAATATATATACATACATATGTATGTATATATATGTGTATAATTGTATACATCTACCAAAGGAATTTGTTTATCTTGACTATGCACATTTTTCTTGTTTTTCTTTTTTCCTTTTTAATTTTGCTTTATTTTATTTTTTAAATTGTTTTTCAAAGAAGAAATTCTTTTTTTTTTTCAATGAGGAGGGGGAATGGGAAGGAGATAAAATAGATTTGTAAAAAAAAATTTTTAACTAGAGAAGTATAGGTGTTGAAAATGTGAAATGTTTTATAAAATATTTTTTTAGTAGATTGATTGGTATGGCACTAAATAGGTAAGTTAATTGGGGTGAAATTGTTATTTCTATTATATTAGCTCGACCTAGCCTTGAGCAATTGATCTTTTTTAGATCTGGCTTTATTTGTGTGAAGTGTTTTGTAATTGTGTACATATAGTTCCTGAGTTTGTTTTGGCACATAGATTCCCACATATTTCATAATGTCTACAGTAACTTTAAATGGGATTTCTCTTTCTTTTTCTTGCTATTGGACTTTGTTAGAAATATATAGGAATGCCAAGGATTTATGTGGATTTATTCTATATCCTGCAACTTTGCTAAATTTATTATCTCAAGTAGTTTTTTACTTGATTCACAAATGTGAAATGTTGCATGAACTTTCAGATGAAATCATGGTATTATTAGTTTTTACTTTCTTATACAAGACCTCTCAAGAAATGGGAGAAATGTGTTATTGCTTGTGCTATAAAAACAAAACATATCAATAAAATTTGTTTTAAAAACCACTCACACATCAATGTGAAACTTCTGCCTGGCTGACTAAGCTCTCCATAATCTGGATTCAGTTTTACCTATTATATCATCTATTATTCACTTCTCTCCACTCCATCAACCTGTCAGTCATTTAAGTCAATAGACTTTTAAGAGCTTACTCTTTACTAGGCACTGTGCTAAGTACTAGGGATAAAAAGAAAGGCAAAAACAATCCTTGTTATCCAAGAGCTCACATTCAAATGAGAGAGACAAACATAAAAATAACTACATACATGCAAGATATATATGAAAGGTAATCAGCAATGGGAAGTCACTAGCATTTAGGGAAACTGGGGAAGACTCCTGCAGAAGGGAAACAAGGGAAACTAAAAGCCAAAGTGAGAAAGGAGAACATTCTAGGCATGGGGACAGCCAGAGCAAGGTTAGTCAGTCAGTAAACATTTATTAAGCATGTATTGTGTTAAGCACTAGGATTATAAAAAGAAGCAAGAGACAGTTCCTGCCCTCAAGGAGCTCATACTCTGTTGGGGAAGACAATATGCAAACAAATATGTACAAATAAACTATTTCTAGTGCCCATTTTCCAGTTTCAGCAGTATCTGTCACTTAGAGTCCAAGAACTAAGACCCAGGAAACAGTATGTGTCTATGTATATGTATGTGTATGTGTGTGTACATGTATGTGTTTATGCAATACAAAGGTGTCAAAATTTGCATCCACAAAAACTCTTGGGTGGGACCAAACCAACCAGATTAAAATATAATTTCTTTAACAAAAGAAATAAAATGTAATACAATATAGCTAGTTACTTTGTAATTTTCCAAGTCAGTATGTCACCTACCAGGATCCATTTCTATCTGAGTTTTATATTACTGTTATAATGTATATATGTATATTGCATTTATAGAAATGTATCTCTATGTAAATATAGGTATAAATATATGTAGATACATTAACATATATATATATATATATATGTATAGGGAATATTGATTCCCCCAAAAGTATGAGAGACAGATCATTAGACAGGAAAAGTATTGGACTTGGACATAGGAAGAATGAATTCAAATCCTAGCTGTGATGTCTATGAGCTGTGTGGCTGTGGACAAAACATTTAACTTCTTTGTCTCGGAGTTTCTACAGCTATAAAATATGGAAAATGAGACTTTTCCTGCCTAGCTCTCAAGAATGTTATGCAGAGGGACAGCTAGGTGGTGCAGTGAGTAGAGTGCTGGCCCTGGAGTCAGAAGGACCTGAGTTCGGATCTGGCCTCAGACACTTAACACACACAAACAAAAACCTAGCCATGTGACCTTGGGCAACTTAACCCCAATTGCCCTCCCAAAAGAAAAAAAAAAGAATGTTATGCAGAAGGTACTTTGTAAGTCTCAAAGAGATCTATTAATGTGAGTTATTATTGTTGTTCACCCTTTGAAAATCACATTGTTTAGTACCTAATGAAATGAGAAGGTTTAAGAAATTGGCTGATTTCTCTCTGGGTGTATGTGCTTCTCATGCTTATCTTTTGCCAATTTCCTTGCCCTTTACTCTGGGATTAATAGCCTACCTGAGTTTTATTTTCTCTCCCTCTTCCACCTATGCTCTACCTTTTACCCAATGACACGAATTTTATAGTATTGGTTTTGAGCTCCCTCATGGGTAGTTAGGTGACTCAGTGGATATAGCACTGGGCTTGGAGTCAGGAAGACCTGAGTTCAAATTTGACCTCAGATAGGTAATAGCTATGTGACCCTGGGCAAGTCATTTAACCTCTGTTTGCCTTATTCCATTAGAGATGAAGCAGCAAACCACACCAGTCAAGAAAACTCCAATGGGCAGTATAATCCATGGGATCACAGAGTTGGATATGATTGTACAATAACAACAACATTGATCAGAATTGCATCTATGACAGAAATTTAAGCATTCTCCTATTTCTTACCAGCTCTTACAAATCATCATAAATTGCAAATTATTATTTTGAAGAGAAATTCCTTTTTACAAAAGGATACATTCCCTAGGCCTCTAAGATGCCTATTAATTGACACTTGCTACTCCTAGTAACCTCAAATGAACCTCCTTGAATATCATATTTAATTGATTAGGCCTTACAACTGCCTCGGTTATATGATTAAAGGTAAATAGTATTTCAGAATATGTCCTGTTTTCTGCCCATGAAGAGCTGAATAGAGCCATTTTGTAGCATATAAAGAGGTATATTGACTACCTAATTCCTAGGCTTCTTCCTGAGACCTCACTCCAATTTAGCCCTTTTTAAAACACTTTGCGTGTTTCTGCTAATGAGAGTCTGCCTGGTGTTTTGAAGAAGGCTCTGGGTCTGGAATCAGATAATCCTGCATTTGAACCTTTTTTCTGACTCTACCTAATTTTTTGACCCTGGGGAAAATCACTTACCCTCCCTAAGCCTCTGTTTCCTCATCTGTAAAGTGGTTAAAATAATAACTGTAGTACCTCTCTCACAGGGCTATTGTCATGCTATTATGATGCAATGAATAGGAAGTGCTACATAAATGTCATTAGTGGATAGTAATTCACAGGAGATATAATTTTGGCATGTAGGGGCAGCTAGGAGGTGCAGTGATTAGAACACCAGCCCTGGAGTCAGGAGGACCTGAGTTCAAATTTGACCTGAGACACTTAATACTTACTAGCAGTGTGACCTTGGGCAAGTCACTTAACCCCAACTGCTCCTCAAAAAAAAAAGCAGAAAAGCAAAAGAAAAATAATTTTAGCATCTAGCCAGGGGTGCTCAAATGCCTTGTGCCAGCTCTAGGTTTGAGGAAAACATCTCAATCCTATTTCTCATTAAACTCAGAAGCAAGTTACCAAAGGAGTATGCAGAACTGCAAAATATCTCATCACTTTGATGATTTTTAAAGCAAGAGATGAACCATGCTGCTGTTTCAGTCTCTCTCCAGCCCTTGAAGTCTAAGCAGCACATTTCACCTGAAAATCAGTGTGTCTGGTCTTTACACAGAGGTACTACAATGATGCAATTTGGCACTTTCCACTGGAGGCTAGAAGAATATAATTCCAACTGCATCTCAGAGTGGAATTTCAGGGTTACTTGACAGTTACAGGCATCCCCTTGAAAAATGAAAGTGAATTGTGAAATTTGGATCCCCATACTTACTAGACTGCAGACTTTCAACCTCCTCCAGAGTCAAGAGAGTGCTCAACATTGATGAAAATAAAGTGAACTGTTTTATACAGCCTCTCCAGTACAGCCAAATTCTAAAGACAGCAGAAATTTCACCTTAGTGTCTAGTCCATAAGATTCACGTCAGTAAGTCTGTGTACAGTTGAATGAATCTGTGTATAATAGAAAGCCTCCCTCTCACAATACAAGTTTGATTTGACATGTATTTGGACCCCAGTGGAAAATATATAGGCAGTTCCTAACAAATTTCTTTTCTCTGGTCTCTATCATCATTTTGTAGTTTATTTCCCTATTTCTGAAGCTTCTTTTCTCTTGGTTGGGGCCTGAGATCCCTAGAAGAACAAGAATAAGGGAGAAAATTAAATTGGACAAGTTGAAAACAGATTCCTAATTGGTCTTTCCATGCGACTCTCTGCCCTATGTGCTCTTACCAAGTTTACTTAGCTCCTGGTACTAAGAGCACCTGAGGTGTCATATCATTTTTTTTTTAAGGAGAAAAGAAAGAGGCGAACCTTTTATAAGTATGTGTAAGAGGACATTCTTAACCAAACAAGGATTATAAGATACAATAGAAAATTTCAGTTCCATAAAACTGATGTTCCTGTGATCTACTAAGCCATTTCCATGTGGAGGAGATCAATGCAGCTAAAACAAGAAGAGTTATCAAAGGTGAAGGAAACTTTGTACAACTGGTAACAGTCTGATATTGAAGACATAAAGGAAATCAATACAGATATATAAGAAGACTAAGAGCCATTTCCCAATATATGTCATTAAAGCAAAAGAGACAGTTTTCGAAGAAGAAATACAAATTATCTACAACCAAATGAAACAAAAATACTCAAATCACAATAATAAGAGCAAACTAATATAACTTTGATGTTTCACCTTATTCTTATCAAATTCACAAAGATACAATGTGGAAATAATAATAGTGAATACTGGATGAGGGAGAAGGTGGGAAGATGGGCATACAAATTTAATGTTGGTGGAGCTTTGTATTGATCCAACAATTTTGAGGAAAAAATGGAATTGTCAGAGAAAGTTATTTATACTCTTTAATCCAGAAATCTCACTTCTGTGCATATTGATATATATATTTCTAAAATGGAAAAAGTTCTCAATCAGTACTCAAATTTTTTGGAGCAGTATTTGGTTGTATTTTCTTTGCAATAAAAAAAAACCCCTGAAAACTAAGAGATACACTTTGACTTCAGCATAGCTGAACAAATTGTAGTATATGAACATATTACTTCACTGTAAGAAATAACAAATGTGAGGAATTAAGAAAAAAATTATGAACTGATATATAATAAAATAGAATGAAGAATCGATGTCACCAAGAAATTAGAACTAAAAGGTAGGAAACATAGATTAGTTGTAACAGCCCATCTTGATCCTAGAAAATACATCATACAACACACTTTCTTCCTCTTGGTAGAGAGGTGAGAGATCAGGGGTATGGTATGTTGAATGTATTGTCAGATAAGCTCAGTTCTAAGTAACTTTTTTGGTTGTAGGAGGGGAGGATTTAGTTGGGGTAGCAATATGCTAGGAAATGAGTAAGGTACAATACTTAACAAGGCATTAATAAGATTTTAATTTTTAAGAAAAAATATACCCCTCTTTTATAGTATCAGATTAAGTCAAGGGGAAAGGTAATCTTCATAATGGGCCAGGATTCAGGAACTCTTGGCCTGAAGTTAAATGGACTTTATAGTTGTTTTAGAATTTAGTGTTTATGTGATCTTGAACACAGCAAATGGGATTATACAATTTTATGTTATTTTACAGATTCAGTTATGTCCAACTCTTCATGACCACATTTGATATTTTCTTGGCAAAGACACTGGAGTGGCTTGCCATTTTCTTCTCCAGCTCATTTTACAAATGAGGAAACTGAGGCAAACAGGGTTAAGTGACTTGCCCAGGGCCACAAAGCTAGTAAGTATCTCAGGCCAGATTTGAACTCAAGAGAATGGGTCTTCCTAACTCCAGGACCAACACTCTATCTACTGCACAACTCTAAGGAAGTATTCATCACCTATTCAATATAAGTTAGAGTCAAATCAAAATTAAGTGACCAGTATAGGCACAGTAGTGTGTACAAAATTAAGATGAGGCAATCCCTGCCTTCTTAGAGTTTACAATCTAACAGATTACTATTTTGAAGTAAGGTCATAAAATTTTAATTAACCATGGTATTCTAGCTATGATATTTTAATTTTTTATGCCTTTTAACATTTCCAGAAGATAGAGGAAATCAATTCAGGTCATTATATAGACTTTCATATGCTTTATTTTGCAGTAAATACTACCCAGAAAAAAATGTTTTTCTGATCCATTATATCACATTTCCCAGCACATACTAGAAGCAGATGCCTCTCTTATGAATAAAGTCTAACCTTGTAAAAATTAATCAAAAGGACATTTCCAGTTCAAATCATAAAAAGTCACTCATTGGTCAGAGAATTGTGGGGTGGGAAAAGGAGGGGTTAGATCCAGAAAATATTACATTTCCCCAGTCCTTGGCCCAAATATATCTCATGAAATATCATGCTCAGTTCTTCTGCAATAGAAAGTCACTTTGGAAAGGAGCATAAAAGTACCACTATATCATGTGCATTTTGTACACTTTATAGTGTTTTGGTAATAAAAAATATGGAAAAGCTTTGTCAGAGTGTGAGAGTGACAAATGATTACATATAAATTTCTTCTTATGTCTCAGGTGGGGATGGCAGGTGGAGAATAGGTTGCGCCAGTCACACATCGTATTAAATTATACACTGTCGCCATTTAAAAAATAAGATCAGAAATTGCCCTGGTTTCCCCCCCTTTTCCCAAAGTTATCCCTCAGAGCACATATAAATGCAATGTTGTGGCTGGTAACTAGCAATGAACAGGTAGTCGTTGCTATATGGAGGTCACTGGAAGAACCTTGAATCTTTCAGCAATATAGCAGGGGTCCATGAGAGCAGCGACTGAGCGACGGATGGGCATTACTTACTGTCCTGCTTGCACTAAAGATACAGATGTGAAAGGGAAGATGGCTTGCCTTTTTATGTCTGTTTATATAGAAGAGAATAATATTGTCATTATATATGTAATATTTTTAAATTTTTCTAGCATCTATACTATCCTGTTTGCAGCATCTGTATATAGACAGAGTAAAGGAAGGGTTTGAATAATTCATAGTGAATGAACACAGAGCAGAACCATAACTAGCATGAAGCAAGTGGACCTTTGTTCAGGATGCCAACATTCCAGAGACAAGGTTCTGGGAATAGAAAATAGGATGGGAGGGATGTGTTTTGGCCCTAGAGCAATGACCATCACTAGTCTCTGGGACATGGCCCACCACCAGTCTTCACCAATGTGTTATACAAGTGTCCTTGAACTGAAGCACCCAGCTTCTTGTAGTCATTACACCTTTCCCCTGAGGTCTGTTTTTCCTGCAACACATGCCAGACCATCCCCTTTCCCAGTTCAGTTATACTAATGATCAAGCCTTCTTCTGCATCACAGCTGCCTCCCTTTCCCTGAGTCCCCAAAACTGTTTTTGTCCCAGATGAAAAAATTCCTAGTTACATATTTTGCGTAGAGTGTGACCCAAATGGCACATTCTAACAGTAATGTTACTGTACTAGAGCAGGGCTGATAGTACACCTCAACAAGGTCCCTAATCTTTTCTACTTTGGAAGAATTATGGACCGCGCATGACCCTTTGTTTTGTACTCCCCAAATCTACACATTCAATAGCATCTATTGTGATTTTTTGACTTGGTATCTTTTAATGTCACACATGCCTGGTTCCATCCTAAATCTGTCACAGTTTATAGAGTCTGAGTCAAAGTATCATAAGTCCCTTCTCTTGGTGGACAGGATTCCTTGCTTGGGTTACAGGCAATTTAAATTGGGTTACGGCAATTTCAAGAGCATTCTAACATGTTTCATTAGACTGTGAACTCCCTGAGGACAGTGACTGTCTTTTGCCTTTCTTTGTATCCCCAGTTCTTAGCACAATGCTTGGCATATAGCAGGTTGATTGACAGCTACCCAGTTTAAAGATAAAAACAAACAAAACAAGAATGACAAACCCAACACTACCAGAGAGTATCTTCTTCAAATTCTGCTCCTTGAAGCACAAGATACCTCTATCAGGGGAGCATATTTAAAAGGGGATTAGAAGAGAAGTTTCGATTTAAGTACATTTCAGTGTGTTCATTTTATATTAAGCGTTTGCTACAAGCTAGAGGCATTGCGGTATAGTGGATAGAGTGCTTAGCTTGGAACAGGGAATGCCTATGTTTCAAATCATACTTCTAATATAAGCTCTTCAGGTCTTAGGTTGCACAAGGGGCAGAGCACCAGAGCCTAAAGTTAAGAAGACTCATCTTCCTGAATTCAAATCTGGCCTGAGACCTACCAACTGTGAGACTCGGGGCAAGTCACTTACCCCTGTTTGCCTCAGTTCTTCATTTGTAAAATGAGCTGGAAGAGGAAATGGCAAATCATTCCAGTTTCTTTGCTAAAAAAAAAAAACCTAAATGGGGTCATAAAGAGTTGGAAACCACTGAAAATGACTGAATAGCAATAAAAGCTCGGTGACCCAGAGCAAATCATTTAACCTTTACGTGCCGCAAGCAGCTCCTTGGCATCCTTACCATATCTGGGTCTCAGTTTGCTTCGATTGTAAAATAAGGGATTAGACTAGATAACCTTAAAGGTCTTTTCCAGTTTTAAATCTATCATCCTATGATGATGCTGTGATCTGCTAAGAAGTGTTGTAATCGATGTTGATGATGGGTTCACCCACACCAGGAGTTCTCCCACACAACAAGAATGACAGAGCCTTCCTACACTTGCATTTTATAGAAAAGTGCAGAGAATAATATACTGAGAGGAGATGGGAGGCATTGTTCACAAGATATAAAGTATTAGAAAAAAATAATGTCATTTTGGACTGATATCACTACTGGCCCCAAAGGACAGCATGAGGAATCAGAATGGGAGAAGAGGCCACTTGCTGACTCTTGTACTATGCTAAGAAATAACTCTCCAAATGAGAAGCCTTGATGTACAACTGGTCAAGGGGAGAAAAATGAAATTTACAGAAGATTACAGAAACTATAGTATGTAGAGAGAGGTAGAAAATATCTCTGACATCAAGATACTGCCCTTATACCATTATTGGCTCTCATAAGTGGTATTTGAGACAAATACAAATTCAGCTGCAAACAATTCTGCTGGATACCTGACATTTTCTGTTTTCCAGATTTTTGAGGCTTTAAGAAGGGTAAAGACATTTGATTACCCAGAAAGAAGGAATAGGTTTCCACCTCAAAGGAAATTAAACTTTAAGGCTTTTTGCACCACAGCTACTCTTGATTTAAACCAATCAATTCACCAATCAAAGACTGGAAGGCTTCCTATATAGCAAAATAGCCATAGCATCACTATTTTTTTAAAATTAATTTATTTTAAACTAAAATACTAAAACTTAAATACACAACAAGAAAAAAAACATATTACCATGTGCACAGGGGAATGTAAAGGTGGATTCAAAACATACAACAATCAAGAAAGCCTGTATAATAAATACTACACACTGTGTTCAGAGCTATCTTTTCTTTGCTTCCTTATAGGTTTTCCTTTGTTCTCTGTTGTGTAGTTTTCACTTTGGTCTTTTTTCCCCCTTCCTCCCAATAAGGCTACAATTAAGTGTGTGTGTGTGTATACACATATACACACAAACATATATACATACACTTAACATACACATGCTTAAATATCTGTAATCATGCTCATATATAAACATAAAACATTCATATGAACTATGTAAGACCGTTCTATACTTGTTTGTCATCTGTTTCTCTGAGGGTGGATAAGATCTTCCTTTATAAATCCATGTCTTTCCATATTTTCCTAAGTCCACCAACTCATCATTTCCTACATCACAGCTATATTTCAACTGTATGCTGTCTAGTTATTTTAAGTTATCTAAAACAATATTGATTAATATGGCTGACATAGTGTATTTCCCTATTTTTCCCTTTTGACTAAATCTATTTTAGCTTTCCTTTGTCTAGGATTGTGATTATTACCCCTGATTCATTTTCTCTCATAAATTCTACTCCTGATCTTTATTTGATGTTTGTATTTATCTCTTATTTCCTATCCCTCCTGACACCACTACTTTACTGCTACCCACTACCTTGCTCTCTTATTACTTAAACCTAACCTAACTCCAAAGATTCTTCCCTTATTCTCTCCTCCCGACCCTTTCCCTTCACCCTCTTGTTTCTACTTGAATTTATAACAATTTTATAGCTTTCCAAATAAATGTTATTTCCTTTTTATCACATTTCCATTAATCTAGAAACCCTTTTATACCACCCCCTCATCCTGTTCCCTCACTCTCTTATTTCTTTATAAGTCTAGAAGACTTTTATTCCCTTCCAACTGCATATATCGTTCTTTCTTTAACCCAGATCTGATGTGAATAGGGTTCCCTCTAAAAAGCCCCCATTATCTTCTCCCCCTCCCTACCCCCTTAGCCTTTTATTTCTTTATGAATTTAGAAAGTTTAGACTTTTATATCCTTCTAGATATCTATGTGTTGTTCCCTCTTTAATCCATTTCCAATGGGAGTGGGGCTCCAGATCTGCCAGCCCTCCTCCCCCATCTAATTCCTGTGTCAGTTCTTCTCACACCTCATTTGAATAAAAAAATTAATCTTTTCACCTTTTCCTAAGTGTTTACTTTTTAGAATCACATCATACTCAGGTGTATGGTGATCTCCCTTTCGAACTCCCCAATTACTAATAACAATCTTAGACATATGCTTTATATTTCCTCATATAAAAAGTAAGCAGTCCATTTTTATTGAGTTCCTTGTAATTAGTCTTTGATGTGTACCTTATATTTCTCTTGAATCTTGCATGTCAAATTTTCTATTAAGTTCAGTTTTTTTGCAACAAAATCCTAAAAGTTTGGCAATTCATTGAATATCCTTTTTTTAAAAAAAAAATTCAAAATTATTCTTAATTTTGCTAGGTCTGATATTTTCAGCTGCAACCACAATTCTTTTTTTTTCTTCAATATATAGTTCTAAGACCTGTGGTCTTCTAGTGTTAACACTACAAGGTTTTGTGCGATTCTAATTGTGACTCCACCATATTTGCATTGTTTTTTCCTTTTTGCTCATAATATTTCTCCTTGTGCTGGAGGTTTTGGAATTTGACTATAATATTCCTGTAGGTTTTCCTCATAGGTTCTCTTTCAGGTGGTGATCGGTGTTATACTTTGCCCTCTTGTTCTAATGCTTCAGGACAATTTTCTTTAATTATTTCTTATATTATTATATCAAGATTCTTTTTTGAGGTTGTCCAATTACTCCTATGTTTTCTCTTCTTTCTTTCCTTTGCCCAATTCTCATTTTCAAGGAGTTGTTTTCTTCCTTAAGATTCCAGATCACCTTTTATAGTTGGTTGACTTCCTTTTCATAACCTTCTTGTTTTTATTAGATTATTCTTATTTTTAAATTTTCCCTCAATCTCTCTCATTTGATTTTAAAGTATTTTTTGAGTTCTTCTATGAATTCTTTTCATGCAGGTGACCATTTGACATTTCTCTTTGAGGTAGGAAAGACTTTTTTTGCTTCAGTATCCTCCTTTCAAGATGAACTCTGGTGTTTTCTATTCTCATAGTAACTTTTTATAATTGAGTTCTTTCTTCTTTGCCTGCTCATTTTTTTTACTTGTAGCAGCTTAATATTAATAATTACCTCTAGTTCAGGAGCATGAGGAATGGTGCATCTGGCCTTAGATCCTCCTTCAGTACTCCCCTCTAGCTTGGTACCAAAACCAAGAACTCAATCCCCCTATAAGTGCCCACAGCCACCTCACTGCTTTTGCACTCACCAGGCATATACTGGTTCCTTCTCACCCAGAGCTGTGTCTCAGCAGCACAACTGGATTTGGCATCCCTTATCAGCAGAGGATCCATCAATTTCCCACCCCCCCCCAGACTCTGATCCCCAAAATTGCCTGAGCGGTGAAAATTCCTATGACTGGGACCCAGGCTACCTCCCAGTCCAGGTAGGCCCAGGGCTCACCACTTGCTGTTTCAGCAGAACTAGCCTGAAGGTGTTTATACTTCACAGGGCCCAAACCTCAGTCCTAGAATTTTTCTTCAGATCTTCTCTGGTTGTCCCAGGAGGATCATTGTTCACTCCAACTCTTGTTTATTTTTACCACTCTACGTTCACCTGGAAGCACTATTTTGTCTTACTTATGGGGGAAATCTGGAGGGCTTGGAATTTTCTGATCTACTCCACCATCTTCCCAGAATTCTCTCCAAAGGATCACTTTTTATGGTATCAAAGAATAAGAAACAAAGCAGGTATCCATTTGTTGGAGGAGTGGCTGAACAAATGTGGAATATGAGTGTAATAAAGTATTATTTCATGGTAAAATGATGAATTGAAGAAATTCTGAAAAACACAGGGAAATTTGGATGGACTGATGAAGACTGAAGTAAGTAGAACTAGATGACTAATATAACAAGGAAAAATAATATATGTATTATGAGGAATTGTGATGATCAATCTTAGTCCTGAAAAACCGATAATGAAATATACCAAACTCCTTTCAACAGAGAGAAAGAGGACCAAGGGTACAGAACATGTGTACACTTTCAGCAAGAGCATTGTTTAGGCTGATTTTGCTTTGCTGATTTTCTTTGCTGAAAGAAAAAGTTCAAAAAAGTTGGGGACAGTCTAGATGCAGAAATGACTGTGATAGAGAAATAAAAGCAGCATCTATAAGACATTTTTTAAAAAAATCATTCAGCAAATGTTTATTGAATCCTAACTAATTTGGAGTGGGGAAGTAACATGGTATAGTGAAAAGAGTATAAGTCTTAAGAGTCAGAAACCCTGAGTTTAAGATTCAGCTCTCCTATTTGTTTACCATGTGAACCTTTGAAAATCACTTGAGCATCCTATGCCTCAAATCCCTTCTGTAAAATGGGGATTTTTCATATATACTTTATAAGAGATCTTGAGAGGAAATTGTTCTGAAAGATGCAAGAACCACAGAAAAAATGATGGGCAACTGTGGGTTCAAGTTCTATCTTTTATGTATTGGAAATTTGACCATGAGCAAGTGTCTTAGCCTCTTGGACTAGACTCTAGGCCAGAGGTGTCAAACATGCACCCCATAACACTCCTAAGGATGGCTGGAACCAGATTAAAATGTGATTGGGGGAGGGGTGGCTAGGTGGCGCAGTGAATAGAGCGCCAGCCCTGGAGTCAGAAGGACCTGAGTTTGGAGCAGGCCTCAGACACTTAATCCACACAAACAAAAACCTAGCCGTGTAACCTTGGGCAAGTTGCTTAACCCCAATTGCCCTAAAGGGGAGGCTAGGTGGTGCAGTGAGTAAGAGTGCCGGCCTCGGAGTTGGGATGACCCGAGCTCAGATCCGGCCTCAGAAAATGAGCACCCACACATAAATAATGACTAGCCGTGTAACCTTGAGCAAGTTACTTAACCCCAATTGCTTTAAAAAAAAATGTGATTGGGAAGTATTTAGCAAAATAAATAAAAATTACAATAGAGATAATATTTTAAAACTCAGTCAATATGAAGCTTGTAGGGATCCTTATGTAGAGATTACTTGTTTCTGTTTCTTTTTAAATTTGATATCATTGCTCTATGCACCAGTCTGAATTTAGAAATTTCACCATCTGACAGTTCCCTCTATCAATGAAATGATAAATCCAGCCACTATCCTTCTTACCATTATCACCACTATGTGCCAACTCTAAAGTAATACTCAAATGCCTCATTGTGGTACAGAGATGGACCTAAATTTCCAAAAGCTATGCCAACAGAGCACAGAGTCCTTGCCAGGACCTAGCAAGCTGGACATTTGGGGGATATAGCCTTGGGGAAGGACTCTGTGTTAGTCATCCAAGGAGCAACTTAACTCAGAAAAACATGTTATTGGAGATTTGGCCTATGGGTAATTAATTTTTTCAACCACAGCAATGCATGAAGACCTAGTCTAGAGGTACCTGCCTTGGGCCAGGAGTCAGTAAAACATTTTATACAATAATAACACTGAAGAAAAGAATTTGAAATACTCTGATCAATAAAATGATCAACCGCAATTGCAGAGAAGCAATAATGAAGCTTGTTGCCCACCTTTTGACCCAGAAGTGATGGACCAATGTCCAGAATGAGACACATATTTTTTGTACATGGTCAATATGGGAATTTGCTTTGATTAACTATGCACATTTGTTATAAGGGATTTGTTTCATGTCATTTTCTAGTGGAGAAGAGAAGGAAGAATGAAAAGAGAGAAAATAAAGGCTTGTTTTGACAATAATGAAATTTAATTTAAAAAAAAAAAGTAACTTGGCAAAGTGGATAGTGCACTGGACTTAGAATCCGGAAGAGCTGAGTTCCAATCAATAATTAGTTCCCTCAGTGGATAGAACTCTGGGCCTGGAATCAGGAAAACTTGAGTTCAAATCAGGCCTCAGACATTTACTAACTGTATGACCCCAGGAAGGTCAACTAACTTCTTTCTGCCTCAGTTTCCTCAACTGCAAAATGGGCTGAGTTGCACTTTTACATGAGCATACATCCTAAATGTCACAGTAAAACATATGATACTGACATGCAGTGAACTTCTGACTGCCATCATCACCCTTTTATCAAGCACCAATTTCCCAGGATTATTTTGAAGATCAATTGAGATATTTATAAGATGATTAGTAGAGTGCCTGGCACACAATAGATACTAAATAAATGCTTGTTTCCTTTCTTCCTATGACTTTCGCTGGAGGTCTTCCCTTTCACTGGTGGTCTGTAACTTGTCCTGCATGACTGCTTCCAGGTGCACTGTAGCCAGGGATTCATGCTGAACATGGTAACCATTAAGCTGCTTTCCTATGTGGAAATTCTGTGATTCTGTTGCCTCTTGCTAAGCACAGAAGGAGTTCTTACTTCATGATAAAAACATCTAGAATTAGCATTTTTGGTTTTCCCTAGTTCTTTAGCCATGCCAACTTATTAGACCAGAATCTGACCTCCTCCTGACTCCTCCTTGCCTTTAAACAAGGCAAAGCTGGATGCCCATCCAATTAGGCTTCTTCTTATATTAAAGGAGTAGGTTTTTCTAAATAGGGCCTTAAGTTGCACCTTCCCTGAGTTGCACTTTTACAGGAGCATACATTCTAAATGTCACAGTAGAACATCTGATGCTGACATGCAGTGAACTCCTGACTGCCATCCCCCTTTTATCAAGTACCACCCATTCAACTGTCACAAGAAGTCACTTAGGTGCTGTCATAGATGGGGGCACAATCCCAACCAGAGGATCTATGTCATCTAAGATATGACAACCTGATCAAAATGCATGATGGATATGGCCGAACAACCATCCCATCACTTGTGAGCAATGAGGCGAAAATAGTTAAGGAAGTACTGTCAGGGATAGGCTCTGTAATCTCTGACAGCCGATTAACACCAAGAAGACAGCAATCATCCAGGTGCTCCTAAGAGAAAATGAGCAATGAGGCATTGTCTTTTGTAATAGCATTTCTCTGGAACTCTTCCCCCTCCCTCATCCCCAGTCTCTATTTCTGACATTGTTATGTACTAATACAGTACCTAGGATGGCAGAATGGATAGAGGGTCAGCCTAGGAGAGTGAAAAACCTAGATTCTAATCCTGGTTCAACACATACTAGCTAGATGATCATGGACAAATCACTTAACCTCTCAGCGCCCAAGGCAACTATATAGGACTAAGTTACAGAGGCACTGCTAATCTGCATGGAGGGCGGGAATGCCCTATACCCATGGATCATAAGTCCTGACCCCCAAACAAATACATACAAAATAAAAACATTGACACATCCTAACTGTCAGTACCCTTCACAAATTCACATGAATATATTCTCAAAACACTTTTTTTCAGTATCCCAAACAACAATAGCTAATATTAAGGTAATACTACAAGGCAGTGTAGTAGACAGAGCTATGGGTCTGGGGTCACAAAGAACTGAGTTTAAATCCAGACTCAGACACTTAATAGTTGTAAGCTCTGATCTTAGATAAGTCACTTAATTTCTATCTGTCTCAGTTTCCTCAACTGTAAAACAGAAAGCAATAGCAGCTACCTCCCAGGTTTGTTGTAAAGATCAAATGAGATGATAATTACAAAGGACTTATCATAGTACCTGGTATATGGCAGGCACTTAATAAACGTTCCCCTTGTTCCCATTTCACATATTTTTATTCAGCCATTTTAATGCACTAATATAGGTAGTTTGCCATATCTTTCTCCAGCTCATTTTATAGATGAGGAAATTGAAACAAACAGGGTTAAGTGACTTGCCCAGGATCACACAGCTAGTGATTATTGGAGACCAGACTTGAACTCAGATTTTCCTGACTCCAGGCTCAGTACTCCATATTTCTATGAGCAGATCCCTCAATGGTTTTACAATCCAGTTTTCTCATCTTTAAAATGGAGATGATTTTTGCATTGTATGGAGTTATTTGGAAGACAATGCTTTTTAAATGAGAGTTATCATGTATTGTCTTATATTATCAATAACATTTTCATGTGTATAACTTTTATTTTCCCACATAGATCACAGGATTCTATTGCCAAGCACTGTGTTAGGTACAATGGGAACAGAAACCAAAAAGGAACAGCCCAAGTTCTCAAAGAGTTGAAATTGTATTGGGAGAGATATGTATATAAGTGAGTATATACAAAGCAAATATCAGCTAAATTTCTTTTAGGGAGGAGGATATGAACAGCCAGGACATCTGGAAAGACCTCAAGTGTCTTGATATCTTCCACAATGCCTAGTCTAGTGCTTGCTCAGTGTAGGTACTTAATAAATAATTGATTGATAGATGGATGTGTCCTTGCTTATGGCAATAGCCACCAGTGTGTAGAAGAGAACATGGAGAGGTCTTAAACTTCTTTGGGGGTAGAAGAGGAAGAGGCCATTAAGACTTACATATTCTAGAACAGAAAGTTTGGGGTAGTGTATGTTCCCATGAAGCCCCATTAGAGTTTCTTATATAAGGAAGAAAAATTACCCATTTACATTTGATGAAATAGTTTTAAAATTTATTCTCTCCTATATTAAAAGTTTTTAGTGGGAATAGTGTCTCCAAATAATTGAATAATATTTTCTGAATGATATGAGTGTGTTTGTGTTTGTCTTGAAGGATATTGTCTAGGAAGACTGTCATGGAAACACTGGATTTGGAGTTGGGAGGTACTTGGGAGTAAAATCATACCTTTGACACTTACTTGCTCTGTCATGATAAACAAGTCACTTGAGCCCTCTGTGACTTTTCTTCATCATTTTTCTTCATCAGTTGAATGGGCATAATACTCTGGTACTCCAGTTTCTTTGCCAAGAAAACTCCAAATTGGGCCATGAAGAGTCAGACTTGGCAAAAAAAAACACACCAAACAACACCTCCAAAAGTTGATGTCAAGATTAAATAAGATAATATTACAAGCACTCAGTACAGTACTTGGCATATAGTAGATGCAATATAAATACTCCCTCCCTCTCCCCCTCTTATCATGGTCACACAGGACTTGAACCCAGAAGTTCTTCCTCCATATCCAGAGCTCTTTCTCTTACTTGCAGTTAGTAATATAAATTTTCAGAAGAGGCAAGAGACAGTTCTGTGATATACTATATTATGCCCGTTCATTTAAGCCATTCTCCATACCTAGGATGCACTCTGTCCTTCCTCTGCCTCTCTAAATATTTTTCATTCTCCTGGAAGAGTATGAACTTGAGGACATGGGCTGCTTTGCTTTTGTCTTTACCTAAAGACTTTGTACATAGTAGGTTCTTAAATACTTGTTAGGTTTAATCTTTATGTCTCTTAGAGTATCTACCTAACATGATACATTGTACATAGGAGATGCTTAATAAGTGTTTGGCAAATAAATGAATGGAATGTCATGTGGATCATAGACACTTTTCTGTTTCCCTCTGTACCTTTACAGTGTGTTGCTTTTGTCAGTCTAGGTTTTTCACTCTTTCCCATGTCATCTGTCATGTACCTGAAGGACATGGAGGAGAGTTTAGACCTATTCTATTTGGCCCCATTGGACATAGTGATGAGATGTCAGCAGAAGTTGCACAGAGGCAAATTTAAGCTTGATATCAGAAACTACTTTTAAAAAATTATGACCATGTAGAAATGGAATGAGCTACTTTGGAAGGTGGTGGTTCACCTTTTTGGAAGATTTGTAACAGGCTAGATAATCACTTACCATAGTGGGGATTTGTTTTGTGTATGGGTTCTAGTAGTTGACTCACTACCTGAGGTCCGTTGCAACTGTCAAATTCTGTGATTATTTTGACATTCTTCCTTATCATAGCCTGTATAGCTGATCTTTGTGTTAATCTCAATATTTCTCTTATCTATTCCTCTGCTTGGGCTTTAATAATCACACCTACAGTAATATTAATGTCACCCTCTTATGGGCATGGACTTATTATGGAACACTTTAGATAACTTTGATGATGTGCGGGGTAGTGGGAAGTACAGGGGAATTGGAATTAGAAGAGTTGGACTCAGGTTCCTCACTTTTAAAACAAGCACTATCTATCTTTTCAGGAATATTTTGAGGATCAAAAGAGAAGATTTGTATGAAATCACATTGTAAACTTAAAGTACTATGTAAATGGAAGTTACTATTATAGCCTCAGAGCACCAATCATAATCACAGAGGCTAGAATGGTGTTTTAGCAGTTATTAAGGGGGAAGTAATAAGTCTTTTTATTGTGCTTACTAAGTGAAAGGCATCATGCTAAGTGCTTGACAAATATCATTTCATTTAATCCTCACAACAGCCTTTTGAGGTAGGTGAGACTGGGGAAAATTAGGCAGAGGTGAAGTGATTTCTCTGGAATTACACAGCTATTATGAGTCTACGGCTGAATCTGGATTCGAGTCTTCCCTGACTCTAGGACGACCACTCTTTGTTCCCATAGGCAAGTCACTTAATGTTTTCTAGACCAATGTTTTGAGTTAAACTCCTCATCTTATAGAGGAAGAAATGAAGGCTTGGAGAAGTGATTTGGCTGAAGTCCCATAGTACTGAAACTGACATTTGATCCAAAGTCCTTTACCTTCAAACCCAGGACTCATTCCACTACACAACATTTTTGTCCACTCTCAAAGGCAAATTTGACTTATAGTGAGTGATAGATACAAATTCAGTGGGATTCAATCCTTCCTCCTAATATTTCAGGGAAAAGAGTACGAGATGTGCTTTTCTGCTCTTAGCATAATGAAAATTAGCTGCACTGTTTACCTTTCTAACTCAAAGAACAAAAGTCCCAACTCCATATTCCTACCAAAGTAACTTTTGATTCTCTTTCTGTAGCATGGAACTGATCAGTTGTAAGTATAATAATTACTACTACTACTACTACTACTACTACTACTACTACTACTACTACTAGATAATACACTTAAATGATTGTGACTATTTGTAAATATTATAGCATTTTAACCTCACAACAATGCTGGGAGGTAGGTACTATTATCCCTACTTTACAGATGAGGAAAATTAGGGTGATAACCCAGTTGGTAAGAATTTGAAATCAAATTTGAACTCAGGCTTTCCTTAATCCAGGTCTTACTCTTTATCCACAGCACCATCTTGCTATTTAGCATGCCAACTATGTAGATTGCTGAAATGTAGTCTAACAGAATCAGTCTTCTCTATAGAAAACAAGTCAAATGCCAGCAAGGTTAGAGCTCTCCAAGGTCCTACAATCAACTAAAGATTAGACTTCTTTTTGGAGAACACAGTACAGTAACTCTTCAAGGCTAATTATAAGGGAGGTGTGAGGTTTCACTAAATGTTTGATACTGAAGTCTGGGCCATGTGAGACTTTCAATCCATAGGGCTCTCAATGAGAGGAGTCAGCCCTAAGTTTCTCACTTTCTTTGCTTTTCTCAAGAATACAGCTGTATAACTTTCTTGGAATAGAAAAGCTGCCACTTTTCACTCTAGAGGCTCCTGTATTCCTTTAGTAGATGAAGTGATCCCAGGACACTCCATATAGCACTTTGGGATTCTCACAGATGAAAGGTGCTATATAAATGTCAGATATTATTATACACCACTTAAGAGAAACGTTTCCACTTATTGGTATGGACTTACTGTTGAACACTTTAGAGATGATAGCTATTGCTAGTAATAGTGGTCAGAACAGCAGCTTAAAGGCCATTTTGGTGCTGTTGGTTTTGTATGTTGCTTTTCTCTGGTCTATAATATAGGGCAACATGCTGATGGTGGGGGTGGGGTGGGGAGAGAACATTTGATGACAGCAGCCCTCTGAGGGGGAAATTGTTACTTTTCACATTCCAAAGTCAAGATGCAGCAGGAGTTAATAATTTACATGAATGTATCTTGAACAACTAAAGAAGTATAGGGGAAGTTAAAAAAAAAGAAGCAAGTAAACAGTGCTAGAAAGTATGTTCCTGGATCCACATAAGAATTAGAAGATTGTTCTAGTGAAAAATGGTGTAATTTTAAAGTCAAAGGACCTGAGTTAAAATCCTGACTCTGTTGCTTATTACACTTCAAGTCATCCTTCAATCAATTGTCAAACTGATCTTCTTAAAAATATTGCCCCACTTCCCCATTCAGTAAACTCCAGTGACTCTTTTGCCTCTGAGATAAAATATAAAAACTTCTCTTTGGTTTTTGAAGTCCTTCATAATTTGTCCCACTGCTGCCTTTCCTGGCTTCTTATGCCTTATTCCCCTCCATGTACTCTGCAAACCAGTGACATCAGTTTCCTTACTGTTCCTCTCATATTACATTCTATCTATCCACTCTGGGCATTTTCATTACCTGGACCCCATGCCTAGGACTCTTTTCCTGCCTGTACCCCATGCCTAGGGCTCTCTCCATACCTGAACCCCATGCTTAGAGCTCTTTCCCTATGTGGACCCCATGCTTAGAACTCTTTCCCTATGTGGACCCCATGCCTAGGGCTCTTTCCATACCTGAACCCCGTGCCTAGAGCTCTTTCCCTACTTATCTCAGTCTCCTGAGTCCTTTAGTTTCAGTGAAATCTCATCTAAAATCCCCCATTCTTCAAGAAGTCTTTTCAATCCTCCTTAATCTCAGTGTTTTCCCTTTGTGATTATCTCCAACCTATACTGTATATATCTTGTTGGCATGGTGTCTCTTTCATTACTATGAGCTCCTTGAGAACAGGAACGTGTTTTCATTTGTTTGCTCTTCTATGTATCCTCAGCACTTAGCACAGTATCAGGCACATAGTAGGAGCTAAATAAATACAGTTGATTGACTGACTTTGGGCTTCCCTCTCCTTATTTGTATAAAGGTCATAATGGATTAGGCTAGATACTCTCTAAATTCCTTTAAGATCTAAATAGATGAGGACAGCTGGGTGGTGCAGTGGATAGAGCACTGGCCCTGAAGTCTGGAGTCTGAGTTTAAATGCAGCCTTAGATTCCTCTTACTAGCTGTGTGACCCTGGGTAAGCCATTTAACTCTGATTCCTCCCCTACAAAGATTTAAATAGATGATCACGCATGATTTCAAAAGCAGTATCTCAAGAGGAATTATATTCCTTTTTTTTTCCTTTCAGAGGGCAGTTGGGGTTAAATAACTTGCCCAAGGTTACACGGCTAGGTTTTTATTTGTGTATGCATTAAGTGTCTGAGGGCAGATCCGAACTCAGGGCCTTCTGACTCCAGGGCCAACGCTCTACTCACTGCACCACCTAGCCGCCCCATATTCCTTTTCTAAGGGGAAGCCACTGAAATTTGGGAAAGTGCATATTTGATATGGCAGAAAATGGTATGTAATATTATGGTTTTACTCAGTTCTGGTCCTATGTGTGTGACCCCTCTAGGACTCAATTTCCTTTTCTATAAAATAAGAATCTAGAATAGATCATTTCTTAGGTATCTTCCACATTACTTTTAAGATCAAGTTGTAGTTAGAAATTTCATGAAGCGTGGTGTTTCTAAAAGTGCAATGTATTTAATGTCAGGTTGTAATCCTGCCTTCCGCACATACTTTCTGTGCAGCTGTGGACAAATAATTTTCTCTCTCTAGACCTTAACGTCCTAATTTGTAAAACAAGAAGCTAAAATAAATCCTGTATTTTAGCTATTAGCCATCTGAGGAGTTATTTGATACTTCAGATTTCTGGGTTGGCAACCTTCAGTTTTCAATATTTCCTGGGTATTTTGAAATTCTTTTTTCTTGGGATAGGTGAGCCTGCCCAGGTACATCTGGGACAGCCAGGAGGCACAGTGGATAGAGTGCCTGGCCTGGAGTTAGGAAGATTCATCTTCCTGAGTTCAAATCTGGCCTCAGACACTTTTTATCTGTGTGACCCTGGGCAAGTCACTTAATCCTGTTCACCTCAGTTCTTCATCTATTAAATGAGCTAGAAAAAGAAATGACAAACCACTCCAGTATCTTTGCCAAGAAACCCCAGATGGGGTCATAGAGAATTGGACATGATGGAAATGACACAATCATCCTCTAGTATTAGTTAAGTGTCTATAAATATTCATTGTACAGCAAAGTAATCAAGAGACCATGTGGTGCAGGCCTTAGAAAACAAAACATTGTTGCTCTTTTAATTTCAGCTCGCTAAGATAGGTAGATAAGTAGGTGCTATTATTTCCCCCATTTTATATTTGAGGGAACTGAGACAAACAGAAAATAAGTGACTTGCCCACAGTCACATAGATAGGAAGAGTCTGGGGCTGGATTTGAAATCAGGTCTTCCTGACTATTGTGCCAGTGCTTTATCCACTACATCCCTTGGCTTCTTTGAAAGGAGCTAGGGTTTCTAAGAAGTGGAGGTGAGGAAGAAATACATTCCAGTCATATAAAGGCACAGAGATGGGAGATGTTTTGTGCAAAGAACTGCAAGCAGGTTAGTTTGTTGGAATATCAAGCTTGTGAAAGGGACTACCATGTATCAAGCCTGAGAAGATAAGCTGGGACCAGACCGCGAGGGAATTTACACACCAACAGAAGTTTTCATTTTATTCAAGAGGCACTGGGAACAACAGAGGAGAGACAAGGTTAGACTATGCTTTAGCAGTATTACTTGGATGAAAGAAGAAGGACATTTTCATTTGACATTTCTACCCGTGCTTGACTATGGGATAGAAAATATTGGACCGGAATATAGTGAGAAGACAGTAACTGGGCATCTACCTCAATGAGTATAAGCACCATAGACTAAAAAAACTTCATGCAAAAATACCAAAAGAACATAAAAATTTGATTGCTAATCCACTATCAATGATCTTTGAAAGATTATGAATAAGAGAAGTATCAGAGACCTGGAAAAGGTCAAATTTCCTCAGGGAAAAAAGTACAAAAGTAAATTTTTTAAATTTTAAACTAGTGAGATTAACTTCAATTCTTAACTATTCTAGAATGAGTTATTAAAAGGGTGGTTTGTGAGGATTAAGAAAAGGAAATAGTGATCACTATAAACCATCATGGACTCAATAAGAACAGGTCTTCTCAGACTAACTTCATTCCACTTTTTTTTTTTAAAGCAATTGGGGTTAAGTAACTTGCTCAAGGTTACACGGCTAGTCATTATTTATGAGTGGGTGCTCATTTTCTGAGGCCGGATCTGATCTCGGGTCATCCCAACTCCGAGGCCGGCACTCTTACTCACTGCGCCACCTAGCCGCCCCTTTAGGGCAATTGGGGTTAAGCAACTTGCCCAAGGTTACAGGGCTAGGTTTTTGTGTGGATTAAGTGTTGGAGGCCTGCTCCAAACTCAGGTCCTTCTGACTCCAGGGCCGGCACTCTATTCACTGCGCCACCTGGCCGCCCCTCATTCCACTTTTTTAAAAGGATTAGTAGAATGATAGATCAGAGAAATATTATAGATATATCTTCAAGTCATAAGCAAAGCATTTGCTGGGATATCCTTGAGGATAAGATGGGAAAATGTGAACTGAACAATTGTATAGTTAGGTAGATTTAGAAATGGTTAAATGATTAGCTTACTATCAGCTTGGAGGTACATAATGGAGTGCCCAAGCATCTGTCTTTAGCCTTCTGCTAATCTACATTTTCCTTGATGACTTGAAGGAAAGCATTGATGATGTGCTTATTTGATTTGTGGATGTCACAAAATGGGTGGGATAGCAATCATGTTAGCTGATAAAGATAGAATCTAAAAAGATCTTGGCAATCCTTGTCTTATAAGTAATGGCTCTCTGAGAAGAAAAAGAGGGAGGATTAGAGGAGGAAATAGATGCATAAGTGGAAGATATCAATAAAATACATTTAAAAATTCTTGATGAGCTATAGTGATAGGCCGAATATAAGATATAAGTTAAAAGAGAAAAAAAAATTAGTTATATACTCTAAAAAAACCAACTTTATTGGTGATAAAGGAGTGATATTAACAATTCTTATAAAAGTGATCTGGAGGGGTTTGGTGGACTACAAAGTCCACATGAGTCCATAGTGTGATATAGCAATCAAAAAATCCAGTGACACAGAGGTAGCATATCAAACACAGGTGATAACAGTCTCACTGAGCCCCGTAGTGGTCAGACTAACACCTGTGTTCAGTTCCACATTTTTAAGAAACAAATTGACAATATGTATACCATACAGAGGAGGTCAAATAGCTGATGAGAAGACTTGAGTTCCTGCCTTATGAGCACAGATTGAAGGAAATAGGGATATTTAACCTGAGGAAGAGAAGATTTAAGGAAGACATGATGTCTATCTTCAAGTATTGAAAAGACTGTCATGTAAAAGAGGGAATTGTTTTTCTTTTTTTTTTCTTTTTTTTTTTTTAAAGCAATTGGGGTTAAGTAACTTGCCCAAGGTTACATGGCTAGGTTTTTGTTTGTGTGGATTAAGTGTCGGAGGCCGGCTCTGAACTCAGGTCCTTCTGATTCCAGGGCCGGCGCTCTATTCACTGCGCCACCTAGCCGCCCCCGGGAATTGTTTTTCTAGGCCTGAAGAAGGCAAAACTAGGAGCAATGCATAGAAGAGAGGCAGATTTAGCTTTCTTGGAAGGAAAAATATTTTTAATAATGGGGGCTCTCTGCAAGAAGAATAAGCTATCCCCACAAATTTTGGGTTGACCCCACTGAAAGATTTCAAGCAAAGGCTTGATGACCACTTGTCAAAAATCTTGTGGAAGGCATTCTTGGTAAGACTCGACTACCTAGACAATGCTTACTCTGAGATTCTAAGAAGTCAGAGGACACAAACTCAGAGCTTTGCTTTGTATTTTTCTTGTGTATCCTTGGGTATGACAAAATGAGCACCTCTGGTTCTTTGTTTTCTCATCAGTAAATGCGGTATTGAAATCAGATGATCTCCAAAGTTCATTTGGACACTTGAACTTTAGCATTTGAGTACTATTTTTTGCCAATTACAATTGTACTTTACAAATACCTTTATGTCTTAGCAACTTTGTCTCTTCACATCTCTTTTCTTCATTTCTCTATATGAAGATGTGAAATATCTATATGAGATAATAAGACATATTTATTTACACTGAGTAGATGGCAGTAGAAAACATCGCCAGTTGCTAGCCCACTTTTGGCTGATGCTTTACTTCCTTCCTTCCTTTTCTTTCACAATCATGGTTAAGTGACTTGCCCAGGGTCACACAATTAGTAAGGGTCTGATGCCAGATTTGAACTCAATTTGAACTCCTGCCTCTGGGGTCAGTGCTCTATCCACTGTGCAACCTAGTTGTCTTATCTACTTAATTTCTCAAGCAACAATAGAATCTAAATAAGACAGAAGTGTCTTCTCTAACCTTTCTAGGTTCTCAGCCAAAGAATGTCTGAAGATTGTCATAGGTGCTTGTTGAATTTGTATCACAAAGCTAACTGGAAGTCAACTTTGAGGTTTGGAGAAGGCAAGCATTCTATGGCAAATATAGACAAGTCCACATTTACAACAAATAATGCTGAAGTCATGGACTTTAAAAAGAAAGCCACTGAGGAGTTGAGAAATGTACATTCTTCCCTTCCTTGGAAAAGTACTGAGGTACTATGAATGTAAAATATTATAAATATAGTTGATTTTATTGGTTTCACTGAATTACATTTACTGATTTTTTTCTTTTTCTTTTCTATTCTTTGCTTCAAAGTATGGGTTTCTGGAAAGGAGAAGGGAGAGAGATATATTTGGAAAAGAAAGTAATGCAAAACCAAAAGTTACCAAAATTAAAAAAAAATATTCAATCTAAGTGTCTTTTTAAAAAAATATCACAGGTACAACATAGGGACAAAATTCATTCTGAATCTGTTGATATGACTCTTCCCATGTTTCTCTGATTTCTTGACATTCATTTTGTATGGTATACTAATATTCCATTACATGCATATATCTCAATTTGTTCACATCATTCTCTCAATTGATGGGATTTGTTTTCCTTAAAATAAAATGTATGCTAATAGAACCATCAACTTTTGTTAGAAGAGCCCATGAAAACCTTTCAGGCTTACATTTTCCTCACAAAAATCATGAAGAACCAGTAAGAAAATAGTATCATGCATCTCAAATTGGAAGTGACCTGAGAGATTATCTCAGCTTCCTCAATTTATACAGGAGGAAAATCAGGCCTAGAGAGATTAGGTTACTACCACAAAGTGGCAGAGGTATTAATTGGGAGAGTCAGGATTCCAATGCAGGTCCTATGACTCCAAGTCCCATGCTCTTTTCACTGTGCCATAGTGCCTCCCAATTCTAGACCCAAATATCCCTTACGTTGAATGCTTTATCTCTTTAAACATTTTGCATTTACTTTAGTCTTTTTATGTTTTTGGTATGGGTATATGATTTAAGCAGTTAAAGTAGGAAATTCTCAAGTGTGCAAATACCTTCCAGTAGTGCAAATCATCAATTCCTCTATAACTTGTAGTCTTTGCAAGTTGCATGTTTAAGGTAGGTAGTGCAGTGTTTTCAGCTCTTGGACTGGCCTTAGAAGGACCTGACTTCAAATCTAGGCACAGATACTTACTAGCCGTGTTACCCGGGGCAAGTCTTCTCACCTCTCTCTGCCTCAGTTTCCTCCTGATAATAACACTTACCTCTCAGGGTTGTTGTGAGGATCACATTAGATATTTGTAAAGTGTTTTAACACAGTGGCTGGAATATAGTAGGCTCTATACAACTGTTAGCTATCATTATCATTCTTATTATTTCATGGGACATGAGCCAGTATGTGGCAATATGGCAGGCCTTGAACCCTCAACTTCCTGACTCCAATGCTAACCCTCTATCCACTGTGATAATAATAATAGACATTTGCCTGACACTTTAATATTTGCAAAGTGTTTTAGATATGTTACCTCATTTAATCATCACAATAAAGACTGAGGTAGGCACTATTATTATTCCCATTTTATAGGTGAGAGAAGAAGCTGAAAGTGATTAAATGCCTTGAGCTGGGTCACACATCTACTAAGTATCTGAACTAGAAATTTCATTCTTAGCTCAAAGATTGTATGAAAATTGATGGCAAACCAAATCTGACCCTTGATCTGTAGTGTGCTGACCCCATCTAACTGCCTTCATGTTGTCTCTCTTTGTATTCCCAAACTTGGGAAAGTACCACTTCAGGTTGAATATAGGCTGTCTCCTAAAGTATAAGGAATGAATGATAAAGTATATATATTAGGTGCTGACTATGTGTCAGGCACTATGATAAGCACTGGAGATGCAAATCCAAATGAGACAGTCTCATTCTTCAAGGAAAATAAAGTCTAATGGGGCAAGACAATACATAAAGGAGAGCAAGGGAGAAAGGGAGAGGGCAGCCAAGGGTACTAGTACAGTGGCATTGTGAGAAAATGGCAAGGAATGAATGAAATTAATTAATGAACAAGAATTTATTAAGTACTTTTCCTACATGCTAAGTGCTGAAAGTACAAATAGGCAAAATGAGACAGCCCCTTATATCAAAAAGCTCACATTCTAATTAGAGGAGATCATATAATAGTTGTAAAGAAAGCCCAGCTGCAGGGGAGGTAGAAATAACCAGCAGTTCTAAGGGTTCAGCTGCAAGACAAATGGCAAAGCCCAGGCATCCATAGGTTAAGTTAACAGTGCCAGGGTATGGGGAAGGACAGTTGGTCATGCTTAATAGTCCTCCATCACACTGAAAGGAATTGAGTTGGTGACTTCTAGCACATTCAGTTTCAGGAAATGTGTATAGAAGTGAGGGGAGTGGGTAGAGGAGGACACCTTCTCTGGTTGTGATGTCTTCCAGCAACCTAGCAGTCCAAATGAGTTCTGGGAAAGTCTGGGGTTGGGGGAGGGCAAGAGGAGGGAAAGCAGGAATGCCTCCTGCCATCTCACATGATTTCTAGGAAGTGACCTGGAGACCTGGTTCAAGTCAGGCTAAAATGAAAGGTCACCTATCCAAGTCTAAATTTTTTGTGCAGAGTGGAATCATCCAGTGGAATAGGGATGAGGTAGATAGCCCATGTGCTAAGGTGATAATAGCTAGGAAGTGAATTTGAGAGAAAGTGAGACCTAATGGGGATAAACTTACAAATGTTTGTAATGTATTAACAAAACATATTTTTAAAAAACAACCTTGAAAATAAAACCAGCTACCTTTCTGAACCAAAGTGGAGGGGGAAAGAGAGAGAAAGAGAGAGAGAGAGAGAGAGAGAGAGAGAGAGAGAGAGAGAGAGAGAGAGAGAGAGAGAGAGAAACAGAGAGAGAGAGAGAAAGAGAGAGACAGAGAGAGAGAGATCTTTATATTAGTGCTGATTTTAGGCACCATTTAGGTTTTATGCAAACCAGATGTGGGTGGAACAGGACAGACTAAATTTCAATCCATATGAATGTTCTTAAAATTGAATTTTAGTTTTTAATTAAGAGAAATCCATTTTCTCTTCCTCTCCCCATTATATTTAGGGGGAAAGAAAATAAAATTCCTTGCAACAATTATGTATAGTCAAATAAAACAAAATTTCTTATTGCCTATGTCCAAAACTGTTTCATTTTGAACCCTGAGTCTATCATCTTTCCAATGTTATTATCTAATTCTCTATGGAAACATATGTTATTTCCTTCTTTTCTCTGACTTAGAGGTCTCTGATAATTTTATGGAAAGCCAATGGTTTTAATTTAAGGTTGCTTAAGCTTAAATAGTAGTAACCTCACTGTCCTTTTGCTAGGTACCCAGATCATTAAGAAGCTAAGTACCCTCTCACTTTGGGAAATCAGCTGTCCCATTTAAGCTTAACAAATAGATTTAAAAATAACTATGAGTCTCTCTCTCTCTGTCTCTCTCTCTCTCTCTCTCTCTCTCTCTCTCTCTCTCTCTCTCTCTCTCTGTCTCTCTCTCTCTCTCTCTCCCCCCTCTCCTTCTCAACATAATAAGAATTCTCCCAGAAAGCTGAGCATTTGATGGGATTTATGTCTTTAATTTTACCAGTAGAGATGGGCAAGGCATACTTTTATGAAAATTTGCTTGGGATTTGCAGAGTACAGAATTTTACATTACATTATCACAAGGTTAACATGTTTCATTTTGAAGCAGCCTAAGTCATTTGACTGTGCCAGAAAGTACATGTACAAGACAGGAAACCTCTCCAAGTCTTCATTTCATCAACTATTAAAAGAGGGCACTGGACAAGATGGCATTTACCAAAAGGTCTTCAACAGTACCCTGGTGTTCTACTTGATGAACGGAGGCTCTCTGTTCCAGTATCAATCTAGCATCATTTACTAGTCTAAAATATTAAACATAAATTTAACTATAGGAAACTAAGACTGTATAAATTGGAGAGATGGTACTGCCTGCACTGATAGAGGGAGTTCTCATCAAGGAGTTCACTGTATCAATGAAATCATGGCTAAGATCCTTATCTCTGTACCTGTGCATTAAACAGAGCATATTTAGAATTTTTTTTCCATTTGAAGATATGCTCCATTGCTTCTATTTCTCCCAACCCAAACTCAAGCTTATCCGTCATTGGTTCCATAAATATTTTTTCAAGTCCCAAAGTATTCTGTGGCCAAATTATTTTGAGTAATGCTGGCTTAAGTCACCCCTAAGGTCCCTTTAAACTTTTAGGAATTTCTGCTCCTTTACCTATGATTTTGGGAAGCACCAGTGTGCCTTGATGCATTGAGTGGAAAACTTTGGCCAGTATTCCAACTCCAAAAGCTACTATAAAATTCCGAGATATATAATGGAAAACAATGGAATGCTAAGGGCTACGGAACAAACACTATATAATGTCTGAAAGAAATAATAGTTGTTCTTTCGGTCAACAAAACACAGTTACTTGGCTATTAGCATAAAGATAATGGGATTTATTCCAGTCTGTTAGCAAAACTAGCTATAAAGCAACAGATATTCACTCTGCCCCCTGAAAATAAAGTCCTGAAAGTAATTGCTGAATTTTGCTATCATGTAGAAGACTAATAGACAATGTTATTCAAATGCTTTCAGAAAATTCCAAGAGACAGAGTTTCTGGGTAATTAATAATCAATTTATAAATTATACTAGCCAGCAATCAATAAATTGATGGCCAATGGTTTCTCTCAGTAACCAAAGATTCCAAGGGAAATGCCTTAAATACCTTCTGAAAGGGAATTCCCTCGACAAGTGAAAATCAACTTTGATTGGTGGATATTTAATGAGAAGGTGGGCTAAAAGTCTTCAGCTCCTCTTGTTACCAACCTGGCTTGATCCTGAGAACCAGCAGCCACAAGCAATCTAGGCAAGGGGAAGCCATTTCTATCCAGACCTCTCAGTCTGGTTTTCTCCTTCAGGAACTGGATCATCCTAAACTCTAGCCGAGGGAACTCAATGACAGATATTCCTTTCTCCAGGGTGAGGGCTCACACAGACTGGATTCTGTTTATACTCTAAACAGAAATTTGGTCCCCCAGTTGGATGGGGTTCCAACCAGAATTGAGAAACATGTTCCTTGATGACTAGGAGCAATCTCATCAGTCAGCCACCTGAGTAACAGGACCTTTGCAGAAAATGAGGGAAAAGGGGTGGATCATAACTGATAATTAGTTATTAATATAATAGTAATAATATTTCATACCTCTAGGATAAAATAATCTGCATCCATTCTACTTTTATATCCTTATTTCCCTATTTTCTTCCATGTACTTAACTTTGAGTAAAACTTTTAGTAAAACTGCAGTCTTTCTGTACACTTCCTTGACTCCATGCTTAGAACCCGCTTTTTCACTTACCTACAATGCTACATCTGGATCTCTCTTTTATTGTTATCACTAGATTAGCTGTCTTGTATTATTTTTTTTGGTAGGGACAGTTGGGGTTAAGAGACTTGCCCAAGGTCACAAGGCTAGTTTTTGTGTGTTAAGTGTCTGAGGCCAGATTTGAACTCAGATCCTCCTGACTCTAAGGCCGGTGCTCTATTCACTGCATCACCTAGCCACCCCTGTCTTGTATTACTTTACTTGGCTCTGGACATCACCCATATTATGTTGTAAACTAGATTAGGCAACTAGGTAGTGTAGCACTTAGAGCACTGGACCTGGAGTCCAGAATATCTGAAGGAAAGGTTTACTTGAATTTAAATACAGTTTCAAACCCCACCCAGCTCAGTGACCCTGGGCAAATCACTTAACTTCTGTTTGCTTCAGTTTCCTCTTCTATAAAATGAGGATAATAATAGCACCTGCCTTATGGTGTGGTGAGAATTAAACAAGATAATATTTGTAAAGCACTGTGCAAACCTTAGAACCATATAGATACTAGCTACCATTATTCTTGGGATACAGCACTGGGTCTCTGCTTAGGTAGACCTGAGTTAAAATTACTCACCAGCTGTGTGACTCTGGGCACATCACTTAACCCTATTTGCCTCAATTGTCTCATCTGTAAAATGAGCTAGAGAAAGAAATCATGAACCTTGCTAGTATCTTTGCCAAAAAACCCCAAATAGGGCCATGAAGAATCAGACACGACTGAAAAATGACCAGCAAAAATATTGTAAGAGATAGTAATCGTTCAACTTTGTATCCTCAGTGACTAACACGTTAGAGTTGCCTAATAAATATACATTGATTTGAATTGACCTTGGGCAACTTACAACCACCAGTAGGTTTTCTTGTCTAAAATATAATGGGTTAAATTAGATTATCTAAATTTTAAGCACTTTGAAGGCTGTTCAAAATAAAACATTTAAGCTTGGATCTTTGTGTGTGTGTGTGTGTGTGTGTGTGTGTGTGTGTGTGTGTGTGTGTGCGCGCATTGCAAATAAGAAGTCTTTAGTGAATGTCTGTTTAGTGAAAATCAAATCATTTATACCAGGTCTAAAATTCGATGGTTCTAGATAGAGAAATAGATAAATTCATAGTTTGCTACAGTTAAAAGGGACATTCAAGATCAAATGGTGAACAAGGGATTTTACCCCAATGAAACTGACTGCAGATTTGGAAAATGTCTGAACCACTGCTTTCAGATAAAACTAAAGATGTCGAAGCTACTTTATGATTTCTATTTGAAACATCACATTCAGTTTCTTAAACAGTTTCATCAGTGGCACATAGGTACTATATCTAACATCAAATGACAAGACAGCATCACTGACAAAGATAAGGAGTCGGCCAGCCTGGAACCTGGAAATCACATCAGCTAGTCTAGACACTTATAGGAGATAGAACATGGCAAGAAGAAGTCATATCCTCTAATAAGAAAAGACCACTGAGAACCCTTACTATAGTCAAATTCAATATACAAAAATTCAGTGTAAAGAAAATCATAAACAAGGAAATAACCTGACATTATACTCCCTGAACCTTTGCAATAAAGGGTGTTGTTGACCTTATGGTATCATGTTACCTGTCTTGTGTCCAGTCCTAATGTACTAAACTAACAGTAATGAAATCTAAAGAAGCAGTCAGAGCATCTCTTCTGCTGTCTGGATGGGTGGGGTGACTGTGTATGTATGTATGTATATGTATGTTTGTGTATTTATGTATAGATATATACATATATTCATGCAGAGATGTTAGAGAGCAAACCTGGGATAGAGGGCCTAGCTTTTTATCAATAGGTCAGAAAGACATGGGTTTAAGGCCCACCTACATGATCCTGGGTGATTTACTTAACTTTTCAGGTGGTGTAGACAACTCTCTGTGACTAAATTGTTGTAAAATTGCCAATCTACATAGATAGAGGAAGTTTCCTAACTGGAGGCTCCCAACATCAACAAAATCATAGAGCAAACTTTTCCCTCTTACCAATGTCCACCCATCCCCAAAGATAATAAAGCTTTACTGAGATTCTCTGAAACAAAATGCTGGTAAGGGAATATGGGAGTCTAAAACTCCCAGCAAGCATACATCTACTGATACATTACAATGTCTGTTCCACAGATTCACACTCCAGCTAACATCTAATATTAAGGATCTATTGTGCTCAGAGAGGGGCAGTTAGGTGGCACAGTGGATACAGTGCTGGGCCCAGAGTCAGGAAGGCTCTTTCTGAATTCAAATCTGTCCTTGGACACTGACTGCTGGACAAGGCACTTAACCCTGTTTATCTCAGTTTCCTCATTTAGTAAAATGAGCTGGAGAAGGAAAAGGCAAACCACTCCACTATCTTTGCCAAGAAAACCTGAAATGGGATTACAAACAGTAAAATATGACTGAAAAAACTGTATGTTTGTAATGCAATGCAGTAGGAAAAGAGGATTTAGTATTGAAAATTACACATTACTTTTTAGGAACAATATCTATTTCCTAAATTGAAGGATACAATTTTAATTAAAATGAAAAATAACACACACACACACACACACACACACACACACACACACAGACATACACCCATGAATATAAGCTTCCTGCTTGTTTCATTTTTCCCTTTGCATCTCTAACACCTAGAACAATGCTTGGTTTGGAGTAAGCACTCAATAACTGGGTTGATTGATTAGTGTCTATATTATGGGGCTTGGACTACTTTTTTTTCTCACCAGTTGTCATCTCCACATACAATTCACTTGATTCATTCAATACTTAGTATTAATGGATAGATAGCTGCAAAGGAGAGATGATCATGAGACTTCATTATAGCTGACAAAATCCAAGTATTAATACTACCTAAGACAATAAGCAAAGGTGGTACCTACCATAGTCTAGAAATTAGAGGATCTTAGATTTTGAAGGAATTTCACAACTTTTCTATTCCAAACCATGAATCTCACCTAAGGCAATGTCAATCTTTGATTGAAGAACTCCTTCAGGGAGGAAGAACTTAGTAGGCTCCTTTCTCAGAATTGCCAAACATTCAGATTCTACTGAAGAGAGCACAACTCCAATGGCTGGCCATGTTGCTAAAATACCAAACATACAGTTGCCTAAAAGACTGTTTTATGGAGGACACATACAAGGCAAGTGATCACAAAGAAGTCAGAAGAAGTGATACAAGGACACTCTCAAGGTCTCTCTGAAGAACTTTGGAATCAATTGTGAGACATGGGAGACACTGAGATAGGACTGCCCAGCATGGCATGGCCATATCAAGGAAGGCTCTGTGCTCTGAACAAAGCAGAATTGCAGTAGCTCAAAAGAAATGTGAAATGTGTAAATTTAAAGACATCTCTACTCCAAATATCCATATGGATTTATTTGTGCCTGATCTGTGGTAGAGTCTTTTTAGTTATACTAGTCTGATCAGCCACAGTTGGACACACTGTACCCTGACTCTGATATGGTGGTGTTTTTTTGGTTCTCTTCAAACAGGAAGGACAACAAACAACCAAATAACCCCTTAGTTCTGTTCTCTGGACCAATACCTCTTTCCCATAATAACTACTCACATGTTTGAAGACTGTTATTCTCCTTCCTCTCACCTACCAACAAGATTTCTCTTCTCTAAGCTAAACAATATTGGTTCCTATAACTAATCTTCCTTTGTCATGATTAAAAAGCCTCCTTAGCATCCTAACTGTTCTTCTATGGACATGATCCAGTATGACAGTGTTCTACTAGACAAAGATATAATACTCCAAATGTGGTCTGACCAGACCAGAGTTCAGAAGAACTAAATTACTGTCCTCATTAGCTCTTTTAGTTGCTATAACACTGACTCAGCAAGCAACATTGCATATTCAGTTGTAAGTACCCTGAAGTCAAGTAGCTAATCTCATTAAAAGTCTAAAAAAGAAGGTAAGGTATGGGAGGGAAAAGGGAGGAAGTATTTACTTAGGGTTTGAAAAGACCAGATCAAACTGCATAGTTTGAATAATAAAAATGAAGACACTTGAGGAGGAAGATGCAAATGGGGAGATTTAAAAAAAAAAATGGGTTGGCTGCTGTGAATGCTTTGGACCCATTAACCGGGAAAGTTGTTTTCCAGGAGTACCATGAAGTCATAAAAAAAAAACCAAACGCTGAAATGCTCATTTGGACAAACAATAATAACCCGCATTTCTATAGGTTTTTAAGGTTTATAAAGTGTTTTCCTCAGGGTAACCTGTGAAATAGATAATAACAGTATTATTATTCCTATTTTTCAGGATAAGAAACTGAGGTTTCAAGAAGTTATGACTTGTCCTTGATCTTATATAGTAAAGTCTAAAGTGAGATGTGGATTCATGCACCCTAACATTCTAATATAGCTTTCTAGCTACTATATCACAGTGAATCTAGGGTTCAAAGCTTCATTTTCAAGATAGGGCTTATAAAAATCAAATAGGACAATTTTCAAAAAGTGGAGATTCAGAGCATTTTAAAAAACTGCTTTACTTCTCTACATTCACTAAACTTATGAATCACATTTTTAATTTTCCTATTTTGCGCTTTTGGCAGATCTTAGTTTTATATTTTAAACCTTATGGTTTTTTTTAACTTATATAGCTTGTGAGTGTGGTGTGTGTGTGTGTGTGTGTGTGTGTGTGTGTGTGTGTGTGTGTGTGTAGGATTGGCAAGTCTGGACCTATGGACAATTTCATTAGTATGGGAAAGTCCCAGTATGGAATCTCCTTACACTAATACAGATTTACAATGTGTGGCAGCTAGATGGCACACTGAATAAAGAGCTGGACTCAGGAAGACCTAAGTACAAATCCAGTCTCAGACACTTACTAGCTGTGTCACTAAACCTGTTCGCCTCAGTTTCCTCAACTGTAAAATGGGGATGATTAATAACACATACCTTCCAGGACTTTGGGGTTGTTGTGAGAACCAAATAAGATCTTTGTAAAGTGCTTAGCACAGTGCTTGGCACATAGTAACTGCTATATATTAGCTATCATCATCATCATCATCATCTTGGTTGCCTGAGTGTACAACATTTTTCAGGTATGCAATTGTATAAAGCAGGTTCTCATCCTTTTGATTTTTTTTCTTTCTTGAGATTTCATTATGTCAATCATTTTTATTTTCCTCATTCTTTTTATTCAGGTTAGCTAAAGGTTTTGATTTTGCAAAGGGCCAGATTTTGGATTTTACCCATTCCATAGTCCCTTTGTTTGTTTTCTAATTTATCTGTTTTGCCTCTTAATTTAAATTTTTTTCTTTGGTCCTATTTTGGGTCTGCTTGTTGGTTTTTCTCATTTTTAATAAGGTGAGGAAGAGCTGATGGACAATCTGTACTACACAGAACAATGAGTTAGGACTGCATCATGGGAAGACCTGCCTTGATAAGATCATAGGTACATCAGAGTTTGGAAATATGATCATTTCCACATTATCTTTGTTTTACAGTTGAAGAAACTAAGGCATTCAGAATTTAAATGAGTTGTCCAGAGTCACACAGTAAACGTCTAATGTCAGATTTGAACTAGGTTCTCTAGAATAGCACATTCAAAAATAAAGGCAAGGTAGCTGCCCTCAAGGAGCTTTCAATTTACTTAAGAAAATTCGAGGCTTTTGTTTGTTTTTTTCTGTCTGTTTTGCTTTGTTTTTAAGGTTTACTCTGATTTCCTCGGAGCCCTGGGTAGCTGGGCCAAGTTATTTCTTGAAGGCTACATTAAGTGAGGACAATCCACTCAATAACTCAAAATACAGCTGGGAATAGACCCACTACTTTAAGTCCTGTTTAACTATTCTGTCTCCTCTCTCACATGGCATAGGGCTGTCTCCTTTAATGAATCCTTAACTGATAGCAAGCAGCCTTACTTGGACGAAGCCACTGTGAAATAGAACAAAAAAAATCATATGCTTTTTAAAAAATTGTTTTAGCAAGACAGTAGGGAAAACCTTGCCATATATAGTGGCCTAGGTTCATTCATGTTTGTGAAGAACAAAGAAAGAATCTGTTTTAGTTACTCTGAGGCGGGGGGAGGGGGAGAATAGTGTCTTATGTATTTTTTTTTATTGCCTTTTCTTTCCTCTGAGAAAGAATTTTGCCTTCAATGTTAAAAAGGGAAAAAAAAGATACCAGGGATTAAATGAACATAAACCCTAATACAATCAATATGTGCAAGGACAGAGTATGACATCTGTATTAAGAGAAATGATGAATGCTTCCACATTATGGGAAGTGTTTTAAGTACAACTATTACAACTTAAAATAATGCTTTAGAGGTATGTAGGAACACAAAGAAATTTGTCTTCAGACTTTCAACCTTTTCTCTCACAAAGATTTTTCAGTAACAATATGTTTGGGTCTGAAGCAAAGGAAAAAAAAGGGGGCAGGAGAATTTCTAGCCTTGAGTGTTGCTGCCATCTACATGGCAGGGAAACAATAAACCAAAACAAATCCAAAAGCATCATCTTCCTGGGTGGGTAAGCATCCAAACCACCTCTCCATCAAAATATAGTTATAAATGAGGAAGAAATGAATGTCCTGTTTTGGATGCTCTACTAAACTACCATTATTAACATGAAATATTGATATTTACTGTCAATGACTTACCTCCTATTTTAAATTCTGGCCATACATGGAGTAATTGGTTTTGATTAGATTGGTGGAAATATACTGATTAGTTGAAATAAGGGCTGGACTGAGGAAATCTAGTCTTTGAAATGAGAATGAAGCCAAAGACAGATTGATCTTGACTGTGATTGTGTGTGTGTGTGTGTGTGTGTGTATGTTTATCTTGGCAAGGTGAAGAAAAAGGCACTCTTAATTCCCTGCTACATTTTTTAATATGCTTCCAAAATATGAAGGAAAAGAAATGGCCCTCAATGTGTTATCCAAGTAATTATGGCCAGCATTTGATGCAAATACTAGTAACACAGCTGGAAGGCCCCTTTTAGTATTTAGTAGATGGATATAAGACTATTTTTGAGATGAAGTAACATCCCCCAACTCCATAATTGTCATGCCACTGTGTGTGAAACCCATTTACAAGTCTGTAGAAACTTGTGACATAACAAAAACAAATCTTTATCTCGGCCAGATCAGCATAAGATACGAACAGAGCCTGGCGATGTGAAAGTTCCCTCTCCCTGGGAAATAAACACATGAGATCAAAAAGCTGATTGATTACTTTAGAGATAATGACAATTAAAATGACTGCTAAGTGAATAAATAATGGTGTTTGGAAGCATGTGGCAAATGATGACTGCCATTGTATGATTTTATTAATATTGGCATTCTACTGGCATGTAGCACTTGGAGGATGATAAGACACACAGACACTGTGTCATATGAAGCATAATGTTAATAATACACTACAGAGTAGTGCCAATTATGTCTGAATTCCATAATCCCTGAATCCTTTGATCAATGACACAAACACCTCATGATTTAGAAAAAAAAAATTAAGTCTGGGAAAATGATTACATCAAGACAAGGTATCCATGATTCTGTTCCACAGGCACACTCTGGAAAAGGATAGGTTACTCATCAAGATGATATTTGATATGCAATGAAAATGACATTTGGAGAAGTGGGAAGAAAATGTGAAGTTTCTAACTATAGGAAGAATCACCTAGATAAAGAGCTGCTTCTGAAAGCTGACATAAAAAGGGACTTGTCACAATGGAGCTTTATTCTTGTTTTTCTTGTGGCAAGGAGGAAACTCACATGGAGAAATACCAGATATAATTATAAGATAACAATACTGATTTAAAACAACAAGCAAACAGATAAATCAGAGGAAGAGAGGGAAAGCAGAAAGAGCACTGGCCTTTAGGGTCAAAATTGGATTTAAGCCCTGGCTCTGTTACTGTATTTATTTGCCATTTTTCCAACTTCTTTGGTAGCTGTCAGCTTGAAAAGATCAAAATGCACATCAGACTAATAGACATACTAAAATACTAAGTATGGCAATGGTTTTTAAAAAGTGACTTTTTCTTTCTTGACGAGACATTTATGTCTTTTGACAGTTTTCTTCATAACATGTCTTTTGGTATTAGGAGAAGATAAAAATGGTATGTGGTATAATAGTTAAGGGACTGAGAAGCTGAAAATTTCACAGTAAAATCTGAAATGAATGTCATAATCTTTAGTCATTTAAAATTAATTTAATTTACCCATTCATTATTTGTCCAATTATAATCATATGGAGTGAAGAAACACATTTTTGAAATGCTATGATTGCTTCACTTTTCCTTTCAGGAACAATTTCAAAATGGTCTTAATTTAGCCTCTTAAAACTGTAACACAAGGTTTCCTGCCTGAGGCTAATCCCCTAATTATATCTACGTAGACAAGTCACACCTTCACCAAGATAAAAAGGAATTCACACCTGCCAGTTTTTATATCAGTTTTGGAAATATCCCCTTAATGAGCAAGGCAAAAAGCAATGATTAATACCACCCCCAAGGTTGGAAGAACAATGCAACAGAAGTGACTGTATAAATCAAATTATTTATTTTTTTATCAGGAAGGGCCACAGATACAAACAAAATATTAACTAGTAGAAAAAGAACATGATAGCACTTGCTAACCCAAAGCTGACAATAAATGCTGGATCATGAAGCAGTCAATGGGGGGTTTCTGGCTGCATTAGCAGATGGGTAGATCAATCCATGGACAATCTGATCAACTGTGAAGGAACTATCTATTTAAAGTAGCCAAAACAAGCAAAACCACTGAAGACTGATGAAGAAAGCCTTTATAGACATATTCTCAATGTCTTCTCAGGATTATTTTTTGATAATAGGAAATAATTAATGCTGCAAAAAGCATGGACATCAGAAATTCATTTGTTTCATACACTTATAATGTACGTGGGTATATACAACAACAAATATATATGTACCATCAAGCCTCTCCATTTTAGAAATTTAAATTGTCATTTGGAGATAACCTTTTATCTCAATTATTATATAGTATAAAGAAGCAAACTCTGAAAAAGTTATCTCTATCTGTAACAGTAAATACTTTCTAATATGTAAAATCTAATACTAGCTTTTCCTTAGACCTGAAAACAAACACTAAAGATTATGACAAAATACAAATTTATTCCTATTTTTTTTTTTTGCTTTTTGGAGGGGTAAAGGCAGGGCAAATGGGGTTAAGTGACTTGTCCAGGGTCACATGGCTAATAAGTGTTGAGGCTGGATTTGAACTCAAGTCCTGACTCCACAGCTGGTACTCTATTCACTGTGCCACCTATCTGCCCTTATTCCTTTTATTTTTCCTTGCAAATGGAAAACTGCTCACATGTAGAAATAACAGTTGCAATTAAAAAGTAGTATGAATGATTTAAATATCAATAAGGTGAAGCACAGAGTAATGGCAGGAACAATGGACTTGCTAAAGCCTTGACTTTTGGATTCTCTTTTGAGTCAAGGACTTCTTAATCTTTGGACAAGTCATCTCCTCTCTCTAGGCTTCAGTTTCTTCATGCAAGAGATAAAGGAACTGCTTTGGGTTCATATACTTTACAAATGGAAGACTTTGGAGGTCACCTAGTTCCACACCGTCATGTTTGAAATGGAGCTGCTGAGGCTCAGGTAGTGTGACTTGTCCCAGAGTGCTCCTGCTATGTATACCTGCTAGAATCTAATGCCAAATGGCAAAGATGGAATTTAAGCCTAAGTCCTCTGGTTATAAATCCAGTCTTTTCCTGCCTCACAATCTCTAAGGTCACCTTTAAATCATTTTGTGATTCTGGGAAAATCTTCATCCAAGTTATGCCTGTGTAAAAGTGAGAACTTCTACATCCAAGCCAGGCTTGCCCTTGGAAATAGTCACCTGGGGAGTCTATACATTTATTCAGTGTGTATTACTAATGAACCAATTATCTTTTAAAATAATCCTCAGGGAAAGCTTCTGATCCTCACAAGACAACTGTCATTTACTTTATTATAGTTCAACTTAATTTTGAATCAAAAGAAATACCAGTCAATTAATTCACTTACTTTATTCACCAAACTTGACTTCAATTTTTTTCCCAAAACCAAATTCATCCTCAGAGGATAAAGGTTTGCCATCATCTAGGATATTTGAAATAATGTGCTAGAGATTCTGAAGGTAATTTCCAGAGTTCCAAAAAGTTCTTGAGTAATGGGAACTTCATTGGAATAGGGTTCACAAGGTGCCTACTCAAGTCACTTAATTCATTTTGGTGATTCTGACATTGCTGTTGTTTTAATTATCTTTCATCATAGTAATAATTAATCTCCAATCTAGCATCTTTGACCGGAAAAGTCACTTTTATTTCAGCTTTTCAGGGGATGAAATATATATGAAAATTAGTAACGTGTACATTAATATATACGATGTTGCTGATTCAGAAGCTGTCTTGAGGGTTATAATATGAATTTTGGGAAATGGATTATGATGCATCTAACCATCAATGGATGGGTGAATACGTGAAGAGCTTTCCTAGTTTTATTGTTTTTTTCTCCCTCTACTGTGATTTTTTTCATTGCAATATGTAGGTGACTCTAGGTTCTTGAATCATGTGTAAGTAGAATAAAATTCTAGTAGGCTCCACTAAGATGAAAAGTATTTAGCTTCAATTATGGGCCTGGCAATGAATAATATCCTCATGTCACAAGGGCTGCCAAGCTAAGATTGGGGAAGCTCACCACCAAGTTCACTGTAGGGTGATGAATTTTTTTGAGTAATGGTAATTCTTGGAGACTATCTCTTAAGTTATATCAGAGTGGCCATAGGTATTGGTAGAATGAGTATCTACACCAATCAAATTACAGAGTGTTAAACGTATCATTTTCTGCATCTCAGGTAAAGAAAAACAAAGTACATTGGAGAAGAAAGATACAAGTGAAGGTCAAACTTTAATCCCATTTCTAGTTTAGATCATGCTTGTAACACCAGTAATATTCATTGTTGCAGCTTGGTTCATGAACTGATGATCAGATAACCACATTCCATCTAATCTTGCATGGGGAACAACAAACCAACTAAATGATACAGAAGCAAATGATAACACCCAGCCTTTTGCATCTATTTTGAAGGACTGAACTGAAATAATCATGTGGTAGATGATTTTACTGACTGCTTAGAGATCACATTGGTTTCTTGGTAATTGGCAAGTATGATAGAAATAAACCACAACAGAGCAGAGAAGTTTCAGATAACTTAGTTATTAATGGAAGGTTACAAAATCAAATGGTGGTCAATATAAAAGCCTTATGTTATCTTTGACATAATAGAGTTTTTAAAATGATTTGAGTATGAAAAAATGGAACTTACAAACACTATCAAAGTTGAGCTAAGCTACAAATACCCATATGGTAGAAGACAAGCATTTTACATTGGGGATAGCAATGGAAAAACTAAGAAGCAGATTTATGAGGTAATTTAGAAAATGTTTTTTTCCAAAGATATAGTGAATAGTATTGTCATTTTCTAGACAGTTTGGCTTCAGAGATTGACATATTACATGATTTTTGTATTCTAATCACAACACAATCTTTATTTAAAATGATATGCTTTTGATTCTCTGATTAATTTGTTTAAATCTTAATCCCAGTAAATGAGGAGGTATTTCAACACATCTTACAGGAGCACATCTTAGACACCCAAGGATGTGCTTTGTGCTCACCTAGAAGGAAAAGAAAAAAAAAGTATTTGTCTAGGACTATTTAACAAATAGAAAAATAGTTTCACCTAAAACTGCAAAGTATTTTATATATTCTGAAGCTAAATTAACTTAACATATAAAACTATTCCAAGCTCATAAATTACTATTTTCCTAAGTATTAAAACCTCAAATGCACATAGAACACAGATTAATACACGTCATATAGAATCTGATGATTGTATCACCAGAACAAAAACAACATAAACACAAGATAGTTCATCTGAAAATAGAAACTTGACCCAAATTACAAACAAACCCATTATTCTTCCTAGAAATAACAAAGACATTTTAGGACTAAGGTCCAATTTTGTTGAAAGATACCAGTGAGATATAAGGTTTGATTCACTGAACCTTCAAATGCAATTATTCCCCAAATTACTTAGATTATTATAATTTCTGTGATTGAAATTAATACTTCAAATGAGACCAAACATGTGGCTCATTTTTGTATCCTTGTTAGCTATGGTTTCTAATCACATTATTAGCTTAATCACTCCACATCCAATCCCCATATCCATTTTTAGAGTTTAAAAGAAAGCTAGAATTCTGGTTTAGTACTATGGATTAATGATATGTATCATGTCCATCAGCCTGCTTCCCCCCACCACTTAATCCTACCATAATGCTTTCACATTCTAAGTTAAAAACCATTTGTTCTTTGATTATGGTAAGCATTGATGTTAGACAACACATATCAAAAAATTATAAGAAATAGCATATATATTTTTACTCATGGAATTACTTTTACTTTTTCTAGGATGCTAGGTTCTTTTTCCCATATAAAGACTAAGAAATGTGTTCCTTGTGTTTATGATTGATGGGCTGTTCATATGTTCCACATTCTTCCCACTTCATGCATCATCAGCAGCCATCTCCAACACTCCATTCTTGAATCTGTCCTAGTTTTCTGTTACCTAATTTTTACAGGTGATTCATGAGCCAGAATAAAAAAATACATATACCACGGCTTATCACAGGGCAAGTATCCCTACCCTCCTTAGTGAGAAAGCTAGTTTTGTCCATCACATCCATACATATGTGATATTCATCCACAATGTTATGTATTTAAGATAAGCTATGTATAAAATCATATTAATAGCATAATATAGACTGATTAAAACCTACTTCAGTATGACATAGATCCTTCAACTAGTTTGCATATCCTTGACTCCATTGCTTCTGAGAAGCTGAGAACATTTTTTGTACCTTTTCTTCACCAGTTGATATGAACAAGAAAGTAAACACTCTTAGAAGCTTTTTTAGGATTATAGAGGCAAATAAGATGTGTTTCATTTTTTTTTTCAGAGACCAGACTTACAATTTCATAAATTGAGGGAGCTCCTAGGAAAGAACTCCCAGTATTAATACAGATTCCCCACTTTCTTTGCACCTCGGAGCCTTAGCAAGTTGCTGTTGAGAAATTAAGTATTTTGCCTAGAGTCACACTGAACATAAAGGTAAGAAACATTCAGGTGTCCCTGACTCTGAGGCCAGATCTCATTCCTCTAGGCCATCTCTTCCTTTAAAAATTTTCAGGGCAAAATTGAGTTTCATTTTGCCCACAGTGAGTATAAATTGGGGGGGGGGGTGTAGTGAGATCCTATGTTTTCATTTCAAGCAAAAGGGATTAAGAACATCATCTAAATTGAATTTTGGGACTAATGAGAATCAAAGAAAGGGGAAGTTACACTTCCTTAGCCTTATTGGTTAGTCCATCAGTCAGTCAACAAACATTTATTAGAAGTTCACTATGTTTTAGGCAGTAGCAGTATGCTAAGAGCTGGGGATACAAACAAAGGGGAAAAATAGCCTTGCTCTCAAGGACTTCACAGTCTAATGGGCAGACAACATGACGATACCCATATACAATCAAGTTATATACAGAATAATTTGGAGATAATCACAAGAGAAAAGGAATTAGTGTTAAGGAGGTTGGTGAAAGGTTCCTTGCCAAAGGTGGAATTTTTAGTTGAGACTTGAAGGAATCCAGGGAGACCAGGAGATGGAGATGTGGAGGGAGATAATGCCAAGAATGGGAAACAGTGAGAGGAAAAGGGAAAATGCAAAGGGTTAGAAGATGGAGTGTCTTTTGTGAGGAAGAGCAAGGAAAAACAAACTGAACAAGTATCTTTGTTTTTCAAAACTGAGCAGTTCTTAAGCAGAATGATATTGTTGGCCCTGAGACCTCAATAGAGGGTTTTGAAAAAGCACAATGTTGTCTCACCTCTTTAGTAGTGGACTCAAGAGTTGTCTCCTCAGGTTTATTTAGTCTATAAATGATATCATGGAAGTGACTGAAATCTAGTATTTAACCAGGATTCAGATACAACTTGGGAAACAACTTGGCTGATGAAATAAATCCAAGGGAAGAGATTTAGTTATAAGAAAATGCCAAGGTTCCCCAGCAGGATTAAAATTACAGGCATGCTCTAGGATGGAGATCCTTGTTGGCTTTAATGGCTTTTATTTAATTAAGCACTAAAAGTGGTAAATTACTAGAAATTTTTAAAAATATATATTAACAATTCATTTTAAATGGGAATGTGTCATATGAATTGCATGCAAATCTAGTCCATCTGTAAATCTTTTATTTTATCTGATTTGGTGACAAAAAAAAATAAAAATAATTTTAAATTAGCAAATTATTGAAATTTAAAAGTAAGCAACTTTATTAAACAATTAAAGAAACTTTTGGCTTAAGTAATTGTCATTTATTTTTAAGGAAGTATAAAAATAACTTTTCTGAATCTTTGAACCAAGATTTTTTCCTCTCTTTCATAGTAGCCTACTGTTAATTTTCAGATGGGCTAGGGCTTATGCAAATAAATTAGTTTTGGCATATAAGTCATATTCTACATAGCAAACTTTATATGGTGATGCTCAAGATTAAGATGAAGGAAGGAAATGGAAGGAAGGAAGGAAAGAAGGGAAAAGAAGGAATGGAAGGGAAGGAAGGAAGGAAAAGAGAGGAGGAGAGAAAGGGGGAGAGCAAAGGGAAGAGAAAGGAAGGAAGAGAAAGAGAACCTGGACCAAGCATTTTTTTGTTGTCTATATGTCATCTCAAGTGACTGATCAACTAAGAAATACAGTGGGGAAAAAAAACCAAATCAATGGTTTGGTATAGTATAAACAAAAAACATGAAATAAGTATCACTTAAAACTGTAAGACAAACTGAATTTTTCATTCTTAAACTGTTAGTATTAGTAGGTAAATATTCCCTTCAATGGGAATTTTATAGGAGGAACGTGTCAAATAAGAATTTTATATTAAAATTTTATGTCAGTTAATATTTTTTTCAAATTGATGTGCTAATGAATCTTACACATGGTAAAAAAAATACATAAGATGAGGGTTAACATTATGAACTTTTATTAATTTGAAGAATAGTTCTCATCATTCACTCCCTCTGATTAAAAAAATAAAGTGCATTGTACTTCTTGAAATAGGATGAATGATATACTCTTCAGAAGAAGAGTTCTAACTATATATTTATTTATATTTATATACTTTGTACATATAAAAGTTTTAGAGTGCTTTCAAATGAATGACATGATACCTTAAACTTAGAATTTTTGTCACTCAAGTGGGGATGGGCACATATTCATTTGACAAAAAGTCAATATGGCCTATTCAATCTATACAATAAAATGTATATGTATTTTATATATAATATATGTAATATATTATATATATAATACATATATACATAATTCCTCAGATGCTACCCATGCCTTAGCATCCTTGCCTACCAAAATACTCACTCATGCTTCAAGCAAATGCATTCTATCATCAAAATCTTTCTTTCTAAACAAGCACCTCTGTCAGAAGTGTCTTAATTTCTTATCACAGAATTTCATCCACACAAGGAGCAATAAATAATTCATGTTGCTAGCTCTTTGTTGTGTGTCCCTGAACTGCACAGAGCTGGAAGGCTGACAGCTGTGTCAGGACAAGCACCAAAGATCTGACATGACAAGTGACTAACAAGTTTCTTTCAGTCTATAGTGAAAGAAGACAATGGCCCAAAGTGCAGAAACGAAATCCTGAGACAAAATGAAACTGCTTCTTTCTTTTTACCTAAGTGTTTGCTATGAGCTTATTTCCAACTCACAACCTCTGGTCATTTTATAGTACTGCCCAGCCCCCTTTATTCCTCACACTCGCCTGGCCATTTACGCCTGGCCACGGATCAATATGAGCAATTCTTGGAGAAATACGATGTCTCCATGACAACCGAGCCACAAATTCTCAGTGGGAGGCAGTGAGACCAGTAGTGAAATCTCAAGAGGCTTCCAGGCCTATAAGGCAAGATGTCTTAAAATGCAGGAATGGACAGAGGAAAAAGCCAGAGTAATTCATTCTTTATTACCAGTTTAATGATGTCCGATGTACAGAACAGTACTCACTTTTAAAGTTTGGATTATTTATCAACGCCTATATTTTTGAATCAATATTTCGTCTTTCTTGGTATGTCCTTTTCTTTATAATATATATGATATCTTGTATTTAGATTCTACTATAAATCCACTGAATTTTGGTTAGGAAAAATTGCTTTTGGGTGGATTGAAATTTGTCCTTTTTTCTTGGTGGGGGGGAGTCAAAGAAACACCCGATTTATTCTCATCTGGACCAGTATCATCTCACGTGAAAATATGATTTTCTTAATTTCATTCCCAACAAGAACAACAATAACAATAACAACAAACAATCTCTGTGAATAATTGTTAGAACATCTTGTGGGACCACAGAGATGTCAACCTAGTCAAAATAAAAAGTAACTCATTTTTTCATCTTATTGTACAAGTTTGCATCTTCTTTCCTTTAGCCTCTATGGTATGTTTTATTTTAGGTATCAGGAATAATTTGCAAACAGGGCTAGATTTACAGTTTTGAAAGATGCCATTGCTTGGTTCTGCAGGGAGGCTAATGTGGAAGAGTGATTCAGATCAGGTGTGTGATAGCCCTTCTGTTCCTAAGGAATCTTGGTGTAGTAGAGGGCGCTGAAATATAATCCCATAGTCACTGGTCCTGTTGGGGTTCTGAGATGACTTAGGGGACCCTGACATGGATTTCAAACTGCACCTTTCACTGAAAATTAAATCTTGGTAGCTCTCCTAGGGGAAGGATCAGGGGACTGTTTGCAGCTGCCCCCTGTCAGTGAAGGCTACAAGATTTGGAAACCTCTTAACTAAGCTGACAGACCACAGAGAGGATGAATCAAAAATATGATGCACGGATCAGCACACAAAGATGCAAGAGGGTACACAGAAGTCAGATAAAGCAGGAAAAGAAAATAGCAAGTGTAGGCAATGGGTGGTGGTGCTGGGGAAGATATTTAACCATTTCATTCATAGTAATGATGGGTCTTTGCATGTATTGTAGCAATCCAGTTGTGCCAGTCTCTCTTTATAAGCTAGTTTTAATCGGTTGCTAGAATAAACAAATACACATAGACTTGTTTCCTTAATACTTACTGGATCTAATGTATTCCCCACCCCACCCCCGCATTCTTTTTCAAAGGAATGAGACAGCAAGGGAAAAAAATGTACAATTTTGACAAGAAAGTAAATTTTGTCGTGCCCAGAAGTGTTGAACTTTTTGAATAGTACTGCTGTTTGGCTCCATTTCTTTCCTGTGAAAACCCACACAGCACTCTTGTGGTTCTATTTGTATCGAGAAAGTTCAATCGACTTCTGATGCTTCCCACTTGCTCTGAGCTTCCCCCCAATTGACTGCTTTTCTACTTGACTGAAATTCATTGTTCTGTTTTTTTTTAACCTTACAGCATCCTTCAGAGCTTGGAGCCTATGCTTAGGTTAACTAGTTTAGTCTAAAATTATTATAATGAAGTAATAGTCTGCTTCCTTTTCAGTTAATGCCTTTGTACTTTGTAGGACTTGAATTCTTGATGAAAGAGCAAGGGATAACAGCTCCACACTCTGACCCCTGGAGGTGACTCTTAATTTGACAGTGCAGCTGCTAAGAGAAAACAGCATTACAATGTCCTTCCCCACCCTCCCCCTCTCCTTTTTCCATAGACCCAAAAGCTGTGTCAAATTTATCATTTTATACTTGGTGACTATCTTTAAATGGCTTTCACCTGGACTCTCCAACTCTTCTAAGACACATCTGTCAGGCATGTCCTCAGCTTCTTGGAAGTTTGCCGAGTTTGAGTGGCTGTCATGCTTGACCACACTGACTGTAGCTATTAAAAACAAAGAAAAGAAAAGAAGAAAGAAAGAAAAAGATGAAATGAAAAGTGGAAATATATACACAAGCAAAGAAACAAAACTAAACACACCACTACCACTCAGAGCCACAAATCTTTCCAAGGGCATATTTTGTAAATAGAAATAATAAATTGAAATAAAATGTATCCTCCCAGTATTTATTGGCAGACATGTAATTAGTTGAAAAATCTATAGATGTGACTTTATCTTGGACGAAAAATAAGTTCATGGCATCAGCTTAAAAGCTACAAAGTAGCAAAGCGATCCCCTCAAAGTGGAAATCGTATTTTTAATGCATACATCTGAAACAATAAAGTCAATTAATGGCAACTGGACACACAGAGGAGACAATAAGCTTAGTTAATTAGAAATACTTTAAGTTGGTAAGATGAGTCTTTTTGCTACACAAAATCGTAATATTTAATACTATCTGTATAGCGCATATTTCCATCTATTTAAATACATTTCAAAAAGAAAAAAACATAGTACCTCAAAAATGTATCATAAAATTTTAGTGCTCACAAAATTTTATTTACTGAAAACATAGCAGACCCCAATTGGGTGTTTTGAAGGCTATGTAGCTGAATGATATGTCTTTTAGTATAGCTTTCCCTTAATAATTCTAAAATGGAAAGTTGGTCAGTAGTTTAGTTGTGCCTGACTTTTCATGACCCTTATGGACCATATCACACCAATACTGTTCACAGGGGCTTTCTTGGGGGAAAAAAAAAAAAAGGAAAATCCTGGGCTCCAAATAATTTGTTTGATGCATTAACTATAACTAGTGGTTCTCACTGGAGAAAAATATTTAATTTTTTTATTTGGCAAAAGTTTTATTTTGATCTGGGGGGCTAGCACTAAATTTTCATCACTATTATTTACTAGCAAATTACATTTTGTTGTCATGAATAAAATTAGTCATGAAAAATTAATTTAAAATATTTCATCCATATTAATAGTGGTATTAGTATGATGTATATTAGTAATTCTAGTCCAAACACTGTAAACTTACATCAAACACTGCCACCTACCCTCTTAATAAATGTATAATTTTTCATTATTGCAAAATCAGTAATCTTTGGTTGACTAGCATATGTTCTTGAGAGATGTTACTATCCACATTCACTTTGATCTAGAAATTAAAACTGCAATTATCTAAGAAGATTGATTTCTTCCATTTTTAGTAAGGTTTTCCTTGCACATGAAAAATTAAACTCAAAGCATGAAAGTTTCTTCTGGTATTTTTTGTTTGCTTTTTGCTCATTCTGACCAATTTCCAAATGAAAGATGATGAACATAATATAGCACAGCATGTTGAAATTGACAAGAAATGATTTCTAATACTGATTCTTCCACCAGTAGGTTCTTTGTCATGGAAGAATTTAACTTAGCTTTTCTGGGCTTCAGTTTCAGAATTTGCAAAATGAGAAGGTTGAGCAGGTATCTCTTAAGACCATATCAGTTCTAACATTCTAGTATCATAATGGCTTTTAGACAGGCAATGAATAGAAAATCTAAACACCTAAATACAAAGGTCATATTTATTTCATAATTCTATATGATGCCAAAAACTCTTGCTTTTTTTTTTTTTTGGAGTGCATTTGGGGTTAAGTGATTTGCCCAAGGTCACACAGCTAGGTTTGTGTGTGTGTGTGTGTGCGTGTGTGTGTGTGTGTGTGTGTGTGTGTGTGTTAAGTGTCTGAGGCCAGATCCAAACACCATTCCTCCTGATTCCATGGCCCGTGCTCTATTCACTGTGCCACCTAGCTGCCCGAATGCCAAAAACTCTTGTTCTAGTCTTCAAATGATGAGGAAAGTTGTTTTGGAGATTTGAAACTTGGTATCAATTATTCCAATATTTCAGTACTTGTAAGGAAATCTGTGACCTCTTCAATGTAGGTATTCCCACCAATGATGCAGTTAGCATCAAGCCAGAATGGCTCACCTTGAACTTGTGCTCCCATAAGCTGGTTACACCTAACTTTGTGGTTTTCTTTATGTTCTCCTGACATCACATGATATAGATTAGTAATAGTGATTCAATATCATTGTGATGTAATAGGACATAGTGAATTGAGCTGGTGTTAGAGTCAGCAAGTCCTGGATTCAAGTGAGCTGTATCACCCTAGGCAAGCTATTTAAACTCTCAATGCCTCAAGAAAACTCTCTTAGACTATAAATGAGAGAGCAGGTACCAATCTGCATCAGTAGAAGACATTTTTTACCCATCAAAATCACTAATGAAATTACCAGTCTGTTTTTTAAAATAAAAAAAATCATTGAAATATAATGTTATTAATGCCATTCATAATGATAACCTAATAAATAGAATTGTTAATATGGAGGAATATATCTAGACAAGATTAATTATGCTAATGTGCCACAAAATCTAAAGTTGTCATAAGCCTTAGCAGAAACAGACATGAAGCAGCAGGAGGGCTCACTTCCCATACAGGGAAGGGGGCTGTGAGAGGAGGAAAGAGAAGATGTGTATCTGGCCAGGAGTAAATGTAGATGTCCCTTATTATATTTTGAAATGGTTTCATGTACATTAACTGGCCCAACTATCTCTGTCATGTTCATTTCAAGTCAGATGTTTGTTTTTATAGACATCTAATGTTTTTCTTCAAGGATTGGTAAGACCAACATGGGTACCAAAACATATCCCTATCCCCTTCAGTAATGTAGAAGACGGTCAGCAAGAGTTTCTGGAGACTTTGTATTAGCTGTCCCCTCTTCTTGGAACACTCTGTTTCCTCACCTCTACCTTGTACTTTGTTTGGCTTCTTTTAGACTCAGATCAAGTCCCACTTCCTCCAGGCCTTTCCCAGTTTCCCTCATCTCCCAGCTGCAAACACCTCACTGTTTCAGATTACCTTCATGTATTCAGCATGGATATTAAATGAACCTGGATATTTTCATGTTGTCTGATCCATTAGACTCTATTTTACTTAAGGGAAGAGAGGTGCTATTTATTTCTCTTCTCATTGTAACCCTAGAATTTAGCACAGTGCCAGGCACATAGAAAGTACTTAATCAATGCTTTTTTCCTAACTCAGAAAAATTCATCACCCTGAAGCCAAATGGATGAGGTACTTCTCAAACTAGGCTTATCCTCATAATGTCTATCAGTAGGTGCATGGTCAATGCCTTTTCAGCTTGGTAGAACTTACACTCCACTGGTTTAGCCTTTTGAGAATAGTAGGTCACCTCCCTGATACAGCAGAACTTTCTTGTGGCATCAAAAACAAGTCTGCAAAGTATTTTGTACTGATGTGGAGGTTCAGTCTCTGTCCATGAAAGAAGACCAAATTTTCTGGCCTAGGAAAGGAATCCAGGTCTTGATACAGTAACTAATTACAAGTGTTATACCTGAACTGTCTGTAATTCTAAACAATAACCACGAAGCCAGTACGGTGACTGAAGTCAGAGCCTTTACATTGATAGTCCTTAGTTTTCAAACTCACAGCCTCTCTACTGAAGCTATTTACTTGTGTGTGTGTATGTGCTTTTAATCCATAGGTGGTTTTTTTTCTTCTTATTCTGAAAGGGATGGTTATAACTTTGAATTCCATTACACAGTAGGCTCTTTGTGTTGTCAAGATTTGTTGGTTTTTTATTATAGCTTTTCATTTTCTATGGCAGGATCATAGCTTCAGATCCAAAAGATTGAGAGCTTTAAGTCATCTGGGAGATCATCCAGCCTGACCCTCTCAGTTTGTAGATGAGAAAGCTGAACCTAAGACCTTAAGTGAATTGGCCAAGATCCCACAAGTTAGATGGGATTTGAACTCAGGGCCTTAAATTCAAGAGCCAATACTCTTTCCATTAATCCTTGCACATCTTGTGAAATTATCTTCTGTACTACTTAGTTTCATATGATGATGATGATGCTGATGATAAACGAAATAGACATTTTAAGATGTGCAAAGTGCTTTAAGCATCATCAAATTGATTTACAGTACTTTTAAATTTATTAATCCACATTTAGGTTTTCACTCACTTTGTATGAATACAGAAATACTATTATATGTTAGCAGTTGCAGGATTTCCAATTGGAATTCAAATCTTGGCTCTTCTACTTATAATTTGTGGGAGTCTGGGCAAGTCACTTAACTTCTCAGGAACTCAGTTTCCTAATCTGTAAAATGTGGAAGTTGGCCTTGGCTGCTCAACTCTAAATCTATGATCACAAGATCTCTGGTTCTATGTTCCATTTTTGATATATTCTCTGCTTCTATATCTCCCAAGCTCCCTTAAAACATATACTTGCAACAATATCTAGTCTAGTGGCAAATACCACAATTGCTGTCACAAACATTTCAGGCTCACACAATATGATGCCTTGCTTTGCTCAAAAATCAGATGTAACTTCAGCTACACAATGTTGACTGAGCAGATGCTAGCAGATACAAAGATGTTTTTGTTTCTCCTACTAGTTTTTGCCACTGGGTTGTTTTTAGATTTCTTTCTGAATTATATTCTGACTTCATCCAAGATATTATGGCATAAACTTATTGATTTTATAGCCAGTAGTTTAGATTTGCTACAGAAGGAACCTTTCAGTTTTGCAATCTGAGATCAACAGAAATTATGGAATCAGATTTTCCCATGTCTACATTCTCATGCAGAGGACTGATTTGTCAATGGTACCTTCTGTTTTGTGTATTCTGTTGAATCATTGTTCTCTGCTATTGGGTGTGTCAGTTTCTGTGATGCACCATTTTATGTTCAATCAAATCAATTATATTTGAGAGCCTATTATGTGCAAAGCACAGTTAGGTGCTGAGGGAATTCATAAAAGTTTAAGATATCACCAAGCTTGCAGTCAAGGAAAGGAGATAAGACTACAGAAAATAAAAGGTAACTAGAGAGATAACTAACTAGAGAGGTACCATGTGGTAGTAGATAGAGAACTATTATAGTCAGTAAGATACGGATTAAATTCAATCTCTGAAAGGTAGTGGCTGTGTGACCCTAGGAGAAGAGGCACTTGACATTTTAGTACCCATAAGCAACAAATATCACAAAAAGTAATATTTGACTTCAGAGGAGGAAGGGATTGCTTCCAGTGGGAGTAATCAGAGATGGTTTTATAGAGAAGACAGAAGCTAAATTGGGTCTTTGTAGGGAGGTCAAATTTGCATAGTTGGAAAGGTATGGAGCAAGAACTCCAGGAAAGGTGAAAGGTGAACCAAGCCAATATATTGCCTAATTCCATAAATGTATTGCTACCCTAACCTTGATACAGGCACCAAGAGAAAAATTTTCAAAATAACTTTCTAAGGGAATGCACAATTTTCTAGCATTTCCCTTTAAGGCTAAGTCTTCTAGTCTAGACAGCAGGAGATAGAATTATAAAAGGCTTAACCCTTGTACTATGTGTCTTCCATAACTTTGAAAGCAAATTGTACTATCTCCATATACACATGAATACAAAAGGGCCCTGATGACATCAGTATGTGGAACTGCCCCTCTGGCAACTCCTCCATCAATGCAGATCCAAATATGTTGATAATTTATGAGTTTATCTTTAGGGAGTGGATTGAGTTCAATGATTTGTCCAGAGACACATAGCTAGTAAGCATCAAAGGTGATATTCTGAACTCCACACACAGATTTCATCTACTTTGCCATGTCACCTTCCATAATGAGTTACAGTTATCCACACTGAATTGAATTTGTAGCCCATCAATAAAGATCCTTGGAAATTTCCAATAGAAGCTACATTTCAGGGCCGGCAAAGATCTTCATATTATCAAGATAGAGAAAAATGGATGATGGGCTCATATGTATATTTTATCTTAAAGCCAAGACCAGTCCTACTTAGTTTCTCCTTAATGGATTCTGAAATATTTCTCATTTTATAAATATAGTTCTTAATTTGGAAGTTATTTTTCCTCACTGAAAGCTATAAAATGATATTCCATTTGCTCATCACATACCTCAAAAAAATTGACAACTGAAAGTCTTATAAACCTAGAATGGGAGGTAATGGAGATGTACAGCATAGAAAGCAAATGGTGGGGGAATGAAGTCTAAACATTTTTTATGGAGAAATTTAATTGGAAAGTATTGGCCCCAAACTTCCCTTAGCTGGATCAATCCTTCTTTAAGACCAAGGAAGGAAGGAAGCAAGGAAAGAAGGAAGGACCAATACTTTATTAAGGGCTTACTTTGTGCTAAACACTAGGAGTACAAATACAAGCAAAAAGACAGTCCCTACTGCCCTTATATTCTCAAGCAAAGAGATATTCCCTGCTCTCAAGAAGCTTACAATTTCATGTAATAAGGGAATATGACATAGCAAAGAAATGAAAAGGGAAGGAAGAGAGGGAAGATACCCTAGCAATTGGGTATAGTTTTAAAGCCTGGAAGTCAAGAACAGAACCAGGAGGGGAATGAAGGCCAGCTGGACCTTTCCATAGAATGGATATTCCAAGAGGAACTCACCAATGGGAGAAAGGGATATAGCAGAATGTTACATATTGAGAAGACATAGAGGGATGGTTGGAAGTCTAAAGCAATGATGGTCCAGGAGCTAAAGGAGATTTGGAAGTTTGACACAAGGAACAGGGGGAAGCTACAGTAGAAAGAGCTCTAGAAGCTAAGTTTAAATCCTATATCTAATGTTTATTACCTCTGTGATATTGGGAGCAAGTCACTTAATTTCCCTGGGTCTCAGTTTCCTCATCTGTAAAATGAGGGGTTGGACCAGATGCACTCTGCAGTCTCTTCCAACAATAATAGCTATGATTTTATGATGTGAGTTATTCAGAAATAGGGGGTTTCTGGGATGAGCAAATAGGGAGATAAGAAGCAGTCACTGAGTGATATGGAGAGCTTACGCCCTCACCCCACTTCTAAACCCCCCCAAAACTAGAAGGTCTTGTGTAATTGTTTTTACATGGTGATATGTTCCCCAGTGATCACTTACCTTTTTCTGTTCTGGTTCCTTTGAGTTGTTTCAGTCACTTCCATAAAAGGTGAAAGAAGAAACCCTTTCTCTCACCTTCTGCAGGGTAATAAAACCAGCTGTCAGGGCTAGGCATGCCCAGTAGCCACAGTCAGCAAACAAACCAGCTGGAAACCTTTGTGACAGCAGTACAGTTTGTTATGATTTCCATTGAGAAAACACTAAGCCTTGCTGTAAACATGGCTTGCTTGTTCTCTCCTATGGCATGGCACCCTATATGATATTAAAATCCATATTATTTACTGTGTGAGTAAACCTCACAGCTCCCAGTAATTTTTTTTTAATATATAAACTATTTATGTGTGGTTTAAAAGATAGACCTAATACATCTTGGGCATACCAGATCTTGAGAGAGAAGGGTGATGTTTATAAGAAAATCATTCATAAAGAGATAAAACAGATTGAAATGTTTTGTCTATTGAAAACCAGAGCAAAACATTCCAGCTGTTGCTAAGGCTCAGAAGAATTCTAATTGATCATGGGGTGAGTTAACATGGCAATTGATAGAAAAATTATTGAATTCATATAATTTAAACAATAAAAAGGGGGAAAACTCATCAGAATTACTGAGTGGCAACTTAGACTAATAGAATGAGCAACAGAAAAGTGGTTCAGAGACCCAGTTTCACTCTTATAAATCACTGTATCCCCAGAAGCAAGGCACTTTCTTCCCATAGGCCACAGAATCCCCCAAATCGAGAAATAATGTATACTTCTTTCAAATTTTTAGATAATTTGAAATTTATTAAATGTTCTAGAGGTTCAGAAGAAATGTCAATAGTAAAGATGAAAAAATAATACATGACACTAAGTATTAAATTAGAAAATTTAAAAATGGAGAAAAGTAGTAAGGGCAAATGTTTTAATGAGAAGCATTCACTACGTGTGCCAGCAAACAAGATATCAGTTTTAGGAGGGCAAATTCATTCTACAAAGTGGCAGCTTTTTTGGACAAACAGCTTATCTGAAAAACATTAAGCTTTGTCCGTATATTACTCTGCTTAATAGTATCTATTGAGATAATCAAGTCAGGCTATTTCCTGATCTTATTTGAATAGCAATAGCTATAGCCTTCAGGAAATGTACAGCTTATTTAGTTTGCAAAATACAGTGGAGGCTCTGAAAACAAAAATATTTTTTTCATGCTGAAGTACTTAAAAAATAAAATAAAATTGGAAATTTAAAAAAAATTTATTTTCTTCTGCCCCAACCACTTTTCCCCCACTTCCACCCCCTACTAATACCATGGATAAGGGCAAAAAGTTCTAGGAGAAGAGTTAATATAGTGGCCAAAACATTCTATAGAATACTTGACATCTTCGAAATGTAATCATCTGAAATTCTGGAAGTTCCTGGAAACACTGGCTGGGTGGCATTTCTAGCATGGACTCTATTAACAACAATTCAGAGACTAGTATTGAAAGGTTAAATGAATCACCATTCATAATTCAAATTCTTCTAATTCAAATCTCTGGACTCAGTGAAAAGTTCTTCTAATATTTTTTTTTCCTCATAAACATCATGGTGCAACAGAACGGTCTTCAGATTTGGACTCAGATAGCCTGAGTTCAAATTCTTACAACCTATAACACTTTGGGCAAGTAACTTAAAGTCCTATCTATAAAATAAGGGAGTTGGATTAGATGACTTCTTTTCTCATTCTAGACCTATGGCCCTACAAGCTAATATTCAGTCAGCATAATGGAAACAGAGGAAACATGACTAATAAATAAATTGGCAATTCCTTAATTATTAGGGATTGTTCTGGGTTGGATTGGTTTTCTTTGTATCCTCTGCACCTAGCAGAGGTTCTTAATAAAGACATCTTGTAGGGCAGCTAGGTGGCACAGTGAATAGAGCACCGGCCCTGGAGTCAGGAGGACCTGAGTTCCAATGCAGCCTCAGAAACATAACACTTACTAGCAGTGTGACCTTGAGCAAGTCACTTAACCCCAAATGCCCTGCCCTCCCCCTCCAAAAAAAAGAAAAAGAAAGGCATCTTGAGTTGAGCTGAATTAATTTGGCAAGGCTAGGAGAAAATATTTGGGGGGGGGCAAGGGCAATTGGGGTTAAGTGACTTGCCCAAGGTCACACAGCTAGTAAGTGTTATGTGTCTGAGGCCACATTTGAACTCAGGTCCTCCTGACTGAAGGGCAGGTGCTCGGTTCATTGTGCTACCTAGCCACCCTGAGAAAATAATTTTTGAATATTAATGAATAATTTTAAGGAAATAACATTTTATCATTTTAATGTCATAAATGTTACATTCTGTGAAATGGTTGGGAAGTGGGGCATTTTGATCAAATACCCTTTTGAATATAGTCTCCATAAAAATAATACATAGAAGAACCATTTTTAAAATGTTAAACAAAATACATAATGTTAAAACTATATAAAACATAATTTAACAGAGTTCAGATGCAATGCTTCAGTATTTTTAAATGCCTTTAAATTTCTTTATACTATGCACATCAAATTTCGGCATGTAAGGAAGAAAACAAAGTAGTAGAAGCTAATAGATTATTCTGGATAAGTGAATTCCAAGAGAAAATTTTCTGTGGCTACTGCTACTCAACTGTTAACAAAGTATTCCCAAATATAGAAACTTAAGAGATGTTTTTAGAGTTTGCCACTTAATACATACCTGCCCTCTCTCAATATGCCAAAACTACTATTCATGGCATCATTATAGCTAGCCTTTATATAAAGCTTTAAAGTTTACAAAGTGCTTTATAAATATCCCATTTGGTCCTTACAAAAATTCTGGAAGGTAGCTGCTATTATTAACCCAGTTTTACAGATGAGGAAACTGAGAGAGATTGCAGTTAGGTGACTTTCCCAGTTTCATATTCCAGATAAGTTTCTGAGGTTGGAATTGAATTCAGGTCTTCCTGATACTAAGCTCATTACTATATCCATGGTGCCACTTAGTTATAGGCTAACATGTTTTGATTTAACAATTTTATCACTGTGAACATGATCTTGGATGTAGACTAAAATCCTTTCATACCTTACTTTATAGCTGGTCTTCAAGGTTGCTTTGGTCAAGAAAATTCACCATCTAATTTCCTAATGATCAGTGTTTTCAAACTTAGTGAAGCTATTACTTGTTTGGTAGAAATACAGTACATTGGTAGGCCAATTATTTGGTTTATAAAGTCTAAATGGATAGATAGAACAAAGTATATAGTATATCAGACAGAACAGCCTACTTGGAGCTGGAAAACCTGGGTTCTAGTCCAAAATTGTTACTAATTAGTTGGAACTAATTGGAATTAATTGGAAACAGGAACAAGACACTTAATTTACATGTTTTAAAAAATAGATTAGTCACTTCTATTCTCCATGCAGGTTTTGTGACTAAATTAACCCCACTTTTATCAACTGGTCAAAATCTATTCTGATAGATAAAAAGGTCTGAAAGCTCAGAAGTGGAAATGCCTTCTAATTGCACAATGGATTTTGTTCAACCAGTAGAGAAATTTCTGAAAATGTTTTCTTTGGTACGCCAGGGATGCTAGATGTCTCTGGTATAACAGAACTACTTGAACCCAGGCCTGCGTATGCAGATTATCACCACAAATAAGAATATTTACCGACCTGTGAAAAAAAATTAGCAACTAAAAAGACTGGCTACTAATTTATTAAAAAAAAATTGCAATCTGTCTCAGTGGAGAGAGTACCTAGACCAAGAAAATTCCTGATCCTTGAAGTATGGAACAATGGAATAACATCCAAGCTTTATATATTCTCTAAGGAAGGAACTAAAATTCTGCCAAATTAGCCATCTCAAATCAACACTTACTTCATAAAGAAAGCCTGGGATTAAGTTACTCCAGAGAAAAAGACTCAGGAGTATTTTATCTGAAAGGTACCTTTTATCACTAGAAGAAATTACCAGTGATAAATGTTCATTAAGAACATATCAGGAATTAAATATAACATTCACTTAATATCTATTCTGAAACATTAATCTGACTTTGTTCATAAGGATCTAAAGTCCAGTGATAAGGAAATTTATTTACCTTAGTCTCCTATATTGATGATCTAAGAAAAACTACATAGAAAGCAGAGTAGAGATTCTGGAAAAGGAAACAAACTGGTATCTGTATTTTGACAAATTGAATTATGGTATGCAAAGGGTAGAATCTAAAAGAACTTTGCAAGAAATATGCCATTTTGTATTTGAAAATTTAGAAGAAAGTTGGGAAAAGCAAAAATGACTCTTCAATCAAGTGGAAATCAGGCTGGCTTCTGGGAATAGGGATCAACATTATTTGTAAATAAATTTAAGATTAGGATACATAGCACAGCACAATTTAAATCAAAGCCAAGTCTCAAGTTAACCATAAAGGTAAATAAATACAAAAAAGGTTTCTCCTCTGAGCTAGTAACTAGATAAACTGTCAGATGAGAGTAGCATTGGAATTTGTACTAGCGGTAACCTTTTGGGAGGTGGACCTACAACAACCTCAGATACATAGGGGGAAATGCTGGTGCTTATTCCAGAATTCCCCATTGAAAGCTTTCATGATCTCAAGGGAAAGAGTCTGTCTCAGACTGTTAGTCAAGTGTCAGGACACTCTTGTTTCCTGAATAGGAAATGGAAAATAATGAAATACAAAAAGCTGTCCTAACAAACCCTACTTGTGAGTTAGTTGTCAAAATCAAGGATACCTAAAATAAACTTTTTAGAGAATTAATTTACAGTATCATCATAACCTGATAGTCAGTCATTCTGAATTTAGCAGCTTTTTACCTGAATCATATCCCATAATGATATACTGGTGTAGATGAGACTTGGTTGAAACTAAATTAAATCAGCACTGGGAAAAAGTAATAACAAGACTTTAATAAGCCTGAAAGTATCACTTATTTTTTGCAGACTTTACTCATTTGCAAAATGGTATCTGCCATGATTAAATCATAAGGTTGTTATTAAGATTAAATGAGATGATCTTACATGAGAACTTTTTGGAAACCATACTCTCCTATGTTCTGATAGATGTATCATCTCATGAATATGGATATTTCCTTAAATCAGGGGTTCTTAACTTATTTTGCATTGTAACCTAGGGAAACCTATGAATCCCCTCTCAGTATGTTTTTAAGTACATAAAATAAGTTACATAGGATTGAAAAAAAGCCCAATTATATTGGAATAAGGTTATCAGAATATGAAAAAAGTTCATGGGTCAAGTAAAAAATCTGTGCCTTGAGTGAGTCTGATCATAATCTAGCTGTCCTTGCCTATCCTGTCTATATCCTCCTACAAGTTAATTAAAAGGGGTCTACTCAACTAGCTGGGGGACATCCTCATGCTCTTAATCAAGCACAGAAACTGATCATCAGCTATCCTCATTCTTGTTACACAGCCAGCCTATTTTCTTTTTTTGAGAGAAAAAGAGGCAGATGAAGAATTTCCATTGCTCACACTGTGATAGCTAGAGGAATAGACAACCTACAGATCTCATTCATTTAGTGTGTATATGGATGCATGGATGTATAGATGTGTGTTTGTATATATGTATGTATCATGGAGAGGCACTACAGATAGATAATGGACTTAGGGCAGAGAATGGGCTAGATTGCCTTTGTGAAATTTCTTTTAATGATGACAAGCTTCTCCCTGAAATAAAGGTCTGTCTTTTTAACGCATATTTTTCCTCTTGTGATATTTTATGGATGAAAGTCATAGAATACTACAGCCTGTAAAGACTTGAAGTGAAGAACGACCCCCAGCCCCAAATCTCCCAGTGCTATGTAATTGTATTGAATTTTTATTAAATGGAAGTAAACTTTTCATTTTAATGAAATCTTCCAGCAGCAGTAGCATGATATCATTTTTACCACAAATATCTCAAACACAAAATTTTGGATCCAGAAAGCATGGGCAGGATTCCATGCTATCTAATGTTTACCATTCTTAACCAATAGATTTCCCACCCCCACTTTAAAATTTGGAGGGGTGTGGGAGGGGGAGGGAACCTTCAATATTGATGCATTCAATGTTGCATAAACATACTATAAAAAATCCCCTCTTCTCTGGTATAGTCGCTGTCACCTTAAAATTATCTTAATTATAATCGGTGCTGAGTTTTCTAAGAGATACCTAGTGTTTTGAGAAGGACTGCTTTCATAGCAAGCAAGTTACTGGGATATATGTTGAAAGACAGAAACAAATGGTTAAGCTAATTGGTCTAGCCATCCTGAAAAACAATTTGATACTGTATTAAAAAGACAATAAATTGCATATACCATTTGACATATTGACACCTTCATTAGGCATATACTTTAAATATGTCTATTCTTATAATAAAAAATATTTGTAGAGCATCTTTTGTAGTCACAAACAACTGGAAACAATGTAGGTGCCATCAGTTGGGAAGAAGCCTAACAAATTATGGCACTTGAGTGTGTAATATTATTGCCCCCAAAGAAATGATAAATATGAAGAATTCAGAGAAACTTGAGGAGGCTTGAATGAAATGATGCAAAATGAAATAATCAAAACCAGGGGAATAATCTTCATAATGGCAACAACAACACAAAGAAAAATATGGAATGATTTTAGATTTCTAGTCAATTCAGTGAACAATCATAACTTTCTAAGACTGTCCATGAAGCATGCCTCTTACCTTTTGGCAGATAGACTGCAAACTAGAGGTATAGAATGAGGCATACCTTTTTAAACATAAACATTGTACCAATTGGTTTTTCTTTTTCCATTTCCTTTTTTTTTTTTTTTTTGGTGAGGCAGTCAGAGTTAAGTAACTTGCTGAAGGTCACAAAGCTAGTTAAGTGTCTGAGGTTGGATATGAACTCAGGTCCTCCTGAAGACAGGGCCAGTGCTCTTTCCACTGTGCCACCTAGCTAACCTTCCTTTTACATTTACTTTCACAGGGGAGGGCATTATTGGGGATGGGAGAAGTAAGTGGACCATGATTAAAATAAAATCAATAAAATAATCAAAATTTAGAAAAAGAAAAAAGCAAACATTTTAACAAACAAAACTACTTTTTAGAAAGATAGAATTTATATAAAATGAAATCAAGTTGTAGTGATCTCCTAAGGGGATAAATATATCCATGAATAATGGGAATCTACTGTATATAACACAATGCCTTTGACTAGTTTTCCCACCAATGGCTATTTTAAAATTGGCTCACTGTTTTGTGGGTGTTGTCCCTTCCTCCCACCCACCCCACAAAGGAAACTGGATTATAAAGAGGGGATGGGATAAAATTGGAATAAATTATTTGGATGGAATACTCTTTAGAGTTTTACAAGGATTGATGCTAGTATCAGTCACATAACATTTTTATAAATAGTTTGAAAGAATCAATAGTACAATTTTCATGGTTATAAATATAACTGAACAGTAAAATGCTGGGTCATTAGATAACAATGAATAGGAATAAAATTTAAGTTCTACCATATTTGGAACTCCTAAGAACAAGAATGTTCAGCCTTGAGAAGGGAAGCCGTATGATTTGAAATGCAAAATAATTATTTTAAAATATTTGAAGGACTGTCTAGCACAAGTGGAATTAAACTTGTGCATGACCCAGGAGAGAAAGAGGAGAAGGAATACTTGGAAGCTGGCAAGACGTTGATTTGTGTTTGATGCGAGGGATTATTTTCTAACAATTAGCAGTATCAAAAAGTGAAATGGTCTGCCTTGGTATAAGGTTTTTTTCCCATGACTAGAGGTTTTCCAACAAGTGAATAACCACTTATTAGATATATTATAAAGGTGGGTCTTCACCAGACATGCCTTGGTTGAGATAAATATTGAGGTTCCTTCCATTCTATGATGTCTTAGTTAATTTAATGACAAAGTCATCAGGATCAATTATGAAAAGATCTTATAAATTTGTGGAAAGAGATAGAAGAGTAGTAGATAATTTTAATGTGGCCAAGTAAAAAGGAACAATATATTTGAAGAAAAATAATCCAAACTATTTGCGTAGGACTACATGAGTTTATTGTTATGACTCTTGACACAGAAAAGATACTCTATGTGGTTATAGCAGCTCCAAACCAGCATCTTTAAATGAATAGCCAACGTTGAAAATTGAAAATGAAGAAAAGGAAAAATATTTTCCTCTACCACAATCATTTAAACATTAAGTTTAACTGTTGCAAAATAATCCCTACAACAAAGAAAGTTTAAGAAACCAGGAACCACTTTAACCAAAATATAGTCAATTTCTTGCCAACTAGAGACATGGTAATCAAGGTGAAACCAGTTCAGAGTACAATGTCATTGACAAAAGAGTACAAAGAGAGAAGAAAGGAGTATAAGCTTCAAAACCAACAAAAATTAGTAAAGAATAAAAGAATATTATTGAAAGTTTGGTGGGAAAGTCAGCTATGCTAGATAATCCTAATAACAATTGTAAAATAGGAGCGGCTAGGTGGCGCAGTGAGTAGAGCGTCAGCCCTGGAGTCAGAAGGACCTGAGTTCAGATCTGGCCTCAGACACTTAAAGCACACAAACAAAAACCTAGCTGTGTGGCCTTGGGCAAGTTACTTAACCCCAATTGCCCTCCAAAAACAAACAAAAAAAACCAAACGTAAAATAAACCAAGAAGAGGGCAAAGATATATGAAAAATGGTATAGAGATGCAAGTGATTCTATATTGATCTTATCTCGTTATTAATGATGGGAAACCCATTACATTTTGACTCTACCACCTCCGTACCAAAAGAGTTATGGTGAGGAATAGGTAGTCACACTTAAAAAGATGAATTTGTGAAGAGTGGTTATACCTGACCAACTTGAAAATCACTTACCAATCTCTTGACCTTAGCTTCTTCTCTGTTAGAAGGCTGGACCATCTGACCTCATCAGTTTCCTCCATCTCATACATTCTATGAAATGTAGGCTATGACTGATATAATTATATAGGGGTTTGATATTGGTATTTATAAGATATAAGCTATATCAAAGTGAGTAAAAATCCAAGATGATATAACATATAGGTGACTCTACTTTTAAAAAATAGCCATAGTTAAATGTGGTGTGCTTATGTTATCTCATTTGATCCTCACAATAGCCTGGTGAGGCAGGTGCTTTTTTATATTCCCCTTTTTCAGATGAGGAAACTGAGGCTGACAAATTAACTTCCCCAGGGTCACAGCTAGCTGGTGTCTGAGATGGGATTTGAACTCGGGTCTTCCTAACTCCCAGCCTAACACTATCTTCTGTGTCATATAACAGCTTTGAAAAAGTGACTAAGGAAGGTGGTGGCAGAGTCAAGATGGAAGAATAGAAACAGGACTTCTACGCAGCTCCGGTTCCCACCTTCCCCAATTCATGTAAAAGGGGACTCTGAACAAACTCTGGAGCTCCAGAACCCACAAAATGACACAAAGAAGCTAACCTCTTGCTGAGGACAGCCCGGCAGGACAGCAGGAATCAGCCAGCGCAGGGCTCTAGGAGCCGACACCAGCCCTGCATGAGCCAGAGGTTTTAGCCACGGGGTGGGCCTGACTAGCAGCCAGCTGGAGGGACTACAGGACACTGGCAGCTGTGGCCATTTCCAGAATTATCAACACATATATGCCAAGGACAAAGTGAGACGTCAGTGCAGTATGGACTTTGGGACCCGGTAGTTGGGAATGCATCAGCCTCTTCGCCTGGGGTGAGAAGCTGCTGAGGAGTGCACAGCCAGTGTCAGCTTCAGCTCCTGGCCTGCAGACTGGAGGGGGACCAAGTGACCAGTGTGAGGGGTAATCACTCTTGCTTTAACCTGCTTGGATCTGGATTGAGGTCTAGGGTGGAGGTCCTGGGGTGTGTAACCAGCTTGCTGGAGTGGGTGGAGGCTTCAGAGACGGCACCCAACTAAAATTTCCAGCAGCTGAGAAAACCCCAGCATTTGGGAAGGAAGCTCCCCTGTCTGATGGCAGAGTCCTACTGTGGCAAAAAGCCCAAAAGTCAAGTAATTGAGTGGCAACATGACAAGGCAAAGGAAGCAAAACAAACAGAAGAATTCAGCATTAGACTCCTATTTTGGGGACAAAAAGGATCAAAGCATGGAACAAGAGGAAGACAGTTAAGTCAGAACGCCACCACCAAAAGCTTCAAAAGAAAATACAGGCTAGTTACAGGCCATAGAGGCCCATAAGGAGCAGATAAGGGAAGTGGGGGAAAAATTGGGAAGAGAAATGAGAATGATGCAAGAAAATTATGAAGGGAGAGTCAACAGCCTGACAGAGGAAAATAACACCTTAAAAAATAGACTAACTCAAATGGCAAAAGAGGCTCAGAAAGGCAATGGCGAGAAGAATGCCTTAAAAACCCAAATTTGCCAGATTGAAAAAGAATCTCAAAAGCTCACTGAGGAGAATCATTCCTTCAGAATTAGATTGGAGCAAATGGAAGCTAGTGACTTTATGAGAAATCAAGATGCTGTTAAACAGATCCAAACAAATGAAAAAATAGAAGGCAATGTGAAATATCTCATGGGAAAAACCATGGATCTGAAAATAGACCCAGGAGAGATAATCTAAAAATTATTGGACTACCTGAAAGCCATGATCAAAGAAAGAATCTTGAAATCATCCTTCAAGAAATTCTCAAAGAAAAGTGCCCCGATGTTTTAGAACCAGAGGGAAAATAGAGGTTGAAAGAATTCACTGATCCCCTCCTGAAAAAAGACCCCAAAAAGAAAACTCCTAGGAATATTATAGCCAGGTTCTGGAATTCCCAGATTAAGGAGAAAATACTACAAGCAGCTAGGAAGAAACAATTTGAATATTGTGGAAACACAATCAGGATAATTCAGTATCTGGCAGCTTCTACACTGAGGGACTGAAGAGCTTAGAATATGATATTCTGGAGATCAAAGGAGCTGGGATTAAAACCAAGAATCACCTACCCAGCAAAACTGAGTATCATGTTTCAGGGGAAAATATGGTCATTCAGTGGAATAGAGGACTTTCAAGCATTCTTGATGAAAAATCCAGAATCGAATAGAAAATTTGACATTCAGATACAAGAAGAAAGAGAAGCATGATAAGGTAAACACAGAAAAGAAATCATAAGGAACTTATCAAAGTTGAACTACTTATATTCCTACATGGAAAAACAATAGTTATAACTGATGAAACTTTTCTCAGTATGAAAACAGTTGATGGGAATATATATAAAAAGTCTTTATCAGAGGGTATGTGGGCATATGAATACATATATGAATGTGTGTATATATGTATACAGGTATACCTAGATAGAGGGCACAGGACCAATTTAAAATAGGAAGGGGTGATACTTAAAAGGTGAAATTAAGAGATGAGAGAGGAATATAATGAGAGGAGAAGAAGAAAGACAAAATGGGGTAAACTAACTCATATAAAAGAAGCAAGGGAAAATGGTTACATGGAGGGGAAAAACAGGAAGGCAAAAGGGAATGGGTCAACCTTACTCGCATCAAATTTGGCTCAGAGAGGTAATGACATACATACTAAATAGGGTATCTCACCCTACAGGAGAGTAGAGGGGAAGTAGATGAGGGGGGGATGATGGAAAGGAGGGCAGGTTGGTGGGGAAGGAAGTTGGAAGCACCCACTTTTGAAAAGGGGTAGGACCAAAGGAGAGAACAGAACAAGTGGGAGGTAGGATAGGAGGGAGGGAAATATAATCAGTCTTTTACAATACATCTTCTATGGTAATGTTTTGCATTAGCTACACATGTACAACCTATATTGAATTGCTTATCTTCCCACTAAGGGTGGGTGACAAGGGAGAAAGGGCATGAATCTGGAATTCAAAGTTTTAAAACCAGATGTTTAATATGTATGTGTATATATATATATACACACACATTATTGTTAATACTATTTTACATGTAATTGGGAAATAAGATATACAGGCACGGGGGGACATAGAGATCTACCATGCCTTACTGTAAAAGTCGAAGGGATTTGGGGGAAGATATGGGAGAGAGCAGATTGGAGGAGTGGATATCCTATGGGACTGCTATTTTGGGGACATGGGTAGGGGAAAAACAGGGAGAAAATTTGTAACTCAAAATATGGCAGAAATGAATGATTTAAAACAGAAGTTAATAAAGTATTTGGAAAAAAGTGACTAAGAATATATTTATAATTAACAAGACTGTATGTGAGTTTTCTCATTTCTATAAAATCTATAAGAATGGTCTATGCACACCTCAAAGGTATCCTTGATGAAAACATGAGCAAAAGACAGGTATACTACATTACACTATATTTTCCTAGTCTCACACGTGATTGAGGTATGTGGAAGATGTAAAGTTTTGATTTGTTTACTATTTTCAAAAGCATTTGACTCAGCAACACAAAATTCTGCCTTTAAAACTTCTTCCTAAATGAGGTATCTCCCACTATTGTGGTACAAAATACTGGTGGAACTGGGTAGGTGTGAGTTAACCCCCAAACTTTCACACAGTTGCAAGCAAGGAAGTTGTGGAGGAGACCTATTGCAATTCACTTTGCTCCCAGATGGATTGATCTGGGACCCTGCAGTATCCCCTTTGTGCAAGAAGAGATGAAAAAGATGGTTTTTAGGACTTTGGTGAGAAGCTTGAAAAAACACATTAGTCTTTTGTCTGACTGCTTTTTACTCTTTTTGCTGGTGGATTTAATTTGTTTTTTATTCTCTGGACTGCTTTTAAATCCCCTAAGGGAACAGTATGTACCAAAGGTATTGGAATATAATTTTGGCAAAAGGATTCTTTGATTAAATCCTTTGACTCTGAGCTATATGTTTCACCAAATGAAGAATACTTATCCAGATGCCCACAAATGTCAAAATCATACATGATGTTATTCTGACAACCATACTGATGTTATTCATTGATACACAGAATATCAATATTATGCAAGACAAAAAACAGAGAGATTCACTTAAGTCATTCATCAGGACCATGAAGGATATTATCCAGAGAATCCAGATACAATAGAAATGGCAAGGTTCTGGAAATACTCTGATTTGCAGGTGATGCTGCACAATGATTTCAATGACCTGAAGCTTCTTCCTGCTACTAAAGCCCATCTCTTTAACAACAATATTCTTCTGATGATATTTTGAGGCTATGAATCATGGAAAAACATAATTTCACAAAGATCAAATTGCTTAGACACCAAAAGGGTAATGGAAAACTGTATAGTAGGGATAAACAAGCTGCAGCTTGTGAATGACTTGTGAGTGGATAGTGACAGTCAAGGACATGTGTAACTGGAAAATGAGGGGAGCCCATCATACAGCACTAATAAGGAATCAGAAAGGCAGCTGAGGAATTGGATTGGCACATTTCATGCACACAGGAACTCCTTCCATCTGACAAGGACAAGAACCCATCTATAACTTTGAGTGAGAGTGTGATTAAAGGGCCAAGGGTTAAATGGACCTAACCCATGACCACATAGCTACTAAGGTGGGATCTGAAGCCTTGCTTCCCTATTAAAGTATTAGCATTCTATTCACTCCACCACAGTGTTTATTCCAGTGATATTCATGACATAATAAAAGAATCAGAGGTTGGCCTTGCGACTTTTCACTTTATCCCACATAGGAAATTTGCAGAAAAACAAACCCAAGAATCACATAAAATAAGAAGGCATAAGAGGTGCTGTGATCAGCACCAGTGCACTGAGAAGAATACTGATAATTTTTCTGTATATATAAAATATTTGTATTCTCACAATCCAAGCACTGTATAAATAGTGGTTCTTATACAGCAAAATAACATGTAAATTGTTTTGAAACTTTAAAGTGCTATACAAATGCCAGTTATTTTGATTACTCTTGCTGCTACCACCACCACCACTACTTTAGTAGCCCTTAATATAGAGAGGAAGCATGATAAGGAAGACGGAACATTTCTGCTCAGGAAGATTAGGGTTTCAGTTCTGCCTCTGATACATATAGACCAAATCAAATCAATAATATTTTTAAGCACCTACCATGTTCCAGGCACTGTGTTAAGCACTAGTCATACAAATAAGAAAAAGACAGTCCCTGCCCTCAAGGAACTTAAAATCTAACGGAGGAAAATAAATATAGAAAAGGAAGCTAAATGAGGGTATGGTGTCAGAGGCAGCACAGGCAGAAGCAACTTGACGTTTTCAAGTCAAAACCAAGCAGAGAAACTAGTGGGAAATAGTTCACCAGAAATTTTGAGGCCTCCATAAGTATGGCTTTGGGAGGAGGTTTTTCTTTGCCCTCTAGCCCTCCAATCATAAGGCAGTAGAGGTGTGGAGTACCAAAAATGAAGCAATTTCCATGATGATGAGATTTCTGGAGAAAAGCTTATTCTAGGGAATGCAGAGCATCTGATAGTAGAACATTAAGATCAAGAACAATAAGATCTTGTTAAGAACAAGTCACTTTACTTCTGTACTTCAAATAACTCTAATATTGTAGAGATCCAGACAAGTTGTCAATATGCCTTAGCGGCAAACGTTTCCACACTGGGAATTACCCAAACTAATGAAACCAAAGATCAAGACCCAAGTGTGCCATACTTTTATGCAGGTAATGTGTGTTGAAAATGAGGTGATTCATTAATAGGTGCCAAAACTTTTCATAAATTAAGGGCTAATAGATCTGTAAAAATATATTACAGGAAACTAAAATACATTCAGGCATCTTCCTAAATTTTGAGGTCAAGATCAAGGACTATGCACTTCCACAGTACACCATCCCTTGGTGTAACTCATCTATCTCAGAGAAAAAACTGTGGGATAGATGAATCCCAAGTCTGACCTGGTATGACATTTCTTAGGTAGAATATCATCACTGTCTTACCACAGAGAGTTGGTAATGAATAGATATTGTGCTAATTCCACAAATACCAAATACTTCATGCTCCCAGTGTTCCTCTATTGAACAAAGCCTAGTTTCTTGGCAATGAAAAGCTTAGGCCCTATAACATCTACTGCACTGAATGAGGTAAGAGGGACAACAGGTGGACCTATAAGGTCAAGCAACATCCCTGGGAAAAACATAATTCTTACACTTCCTATTTTTATTTTTTATTGTAATCCAAAAACTTAAAATCATGTACTCCATAGGTGATGCCTTTGCATATACTAGAGAGGAAAATTCACAGAGTCTCTTTCCCTTTCCTTCATAAATCATACAGTTAAATTCACCTTAGGGAATCTCTTATTTTTCTGAGCTTCATGGACAGGCATAAAACAAATTCTGTTCTCATAGGATGCCCCATTTTTGTTTCATTAGTACAAGGAAAGGGTCACTCAATTTTTTAAAGCATTTTGCTTGAGCTGAGCTATGATTCATACCACCTAACATCCCCAGACTTACTCTAGAGCCTGAAAAACACCTAATATATAAAAATTTGTCTCAGTAGACTCTATAATAGTGATACCTTCACTATAAAGTACTCAGCAGCTCTTATTATGGATGTGGTAGACTTCGACAAGGAAACCAGAAACAGAAAATATGTTTGATGAATTTTTCAACAATCATGGCTAAAACTAGACTGATTTTTTCCAAACTCAGTTTTGTTCTGCCCCTGTGAAAATCAAAATACTTTTGATGTTTTCCAGCAGAAATTCTATTTTAATTTCCCCCCAAATATGGTAAAATATTTAATTACCCTGTTTAATTAGGATCATAGATTTAAAGGTGGAGAGAACCTTAGGGTCAAATCCAATCACCTCTTTTTTTTTTTTTTAACAAAAAGGGAAACTGTGTCCCAGGCAGCTGAAGTGACTTGTTACATCACATAAGTGGTAGGAGTGGCAAAGTAAGGTTTGGAACCCAAGCCCCTGCCTCCAAATCCAGTACTCTTTCTACTCTCCCACCATGTGGTTTAATTCTTTGTAAAGATATGATTAGAAGTATTTTTTTAATTAAAAAGAGGGATGGAAGAGAAATGAAATAAAAATGATTCAGCCTTATTTTTTATTAGATAAAAGAAATTCTTGTGATTTTCATGAGCGTGCAAACTCTCCAAAAGATTAAATACTGATTAAAATATCAGCATTATGTTGAGATAGAATTCTTTATATAATAACAATACATTATTATTAAAATCGTTTGCTCCTCTTGTCAGTAAGAGTAATTTATGACTTTATTGGTGTGTGTGTATAAGTAAGCATATCTATGTGACATGCATATCTTGTATCTGTAAAAATAAAAACAAAAAACCTTTCTTTGAACAATACCTTAAGTTACAAAAAGTTTTTTTTTCAAGATTATATATTCTATTCCATTCTGGTTATAGTAGCAAAGTGCTCCAAAGTCCAAAGGATAGTTTCACACACACTGAGACTGTTTTGTGACATGGAACTCACACTGTTTGAACATTGGGGTTTACATAGTCCCACCTTCAAATTTATGAATAAAAGATCATGCTGGTTCTTTCATGGAAAACTAATATGTGGATTCAGTCTTGATTAACCTCTTTTTGCCAAATTATTGTTATTATTTTGTATTAAGGACCCGAAGATACAACTCAGGATGGAAAAGAAGAGCCAAGTGCACAGCGTGTATCTGCTGAATGCCTGCTCTATGACAGTGGAAGTGTTTATTTCCAGGATATTTCTTTCCTGTTCCCTACTGTTAAGAGGTCACCTGACTTAGAGTTGTTTGGTACTATTGAAGGTGATAAGTAAACTCAAGTGCTATAGTATGCCTATTGAGTTTCAGTATTGGCATTGGTCCAATAGGCATTATTTAAACAACAAGCAACCTTAATGTCATGCAGAACAGCTTCCCTGTGACTCTGACCTGCAATTGGCAAAAGGCAGTGGACTCTGGAGCCAGCAAGCTAGTTACCCGTGGATGTGGCTCAAGGCTGACACACAGATTGACTGGTTCACACTAATTTACTTCACACAGATTCCATTTATCTCCGAGAAGATCCCCTGGCAGCAGCTTATAATGGCATATCCTCGGATGTCTGCCTGCGTGAGTTTTTAAAGCGGCAGAGCTTGATGAATCTGAGCTCAGAAAACAGTTCACAGATTGAGGACTAGGTGCAATCAGATAACATCAAGTCGAACAGCTGGGACTTGCAAGCTTGCTTGACTGCTTGGAGCAGCTGAGCATTAACTACACTTGCTTTCCCGCTGACAGCCCAGTGTCACCAGGACAAATCAGAGGACCACTCCCTTCCTCCTCCCCCATGCCCCAAAATGAGAGAGACAGAGACAGAGACACAGAGAAGAAAGAGTGCCATCATAGAAGCAGCCTGTGCAGCTGCAGGGAAAATCTCATTGGAACACTGAACCTTTCATCTTTTAAACAATTCAAGGATTATTCAACTAGGTAAATCTCTAGTTGGCTATGGATTGTACCAAGGTTTCCTTTAGGTGGTATTTTAGCAAAACAAATTGGGGGGGGGGGCAGAGAAAAATCTTTTCAAATTGCATACTCTCCCCCCCTCAACAATAGTTCTGTACTGTGAATCAATGCCCTCTGTTTAATATTACACAAGTGTGGAGAGCAATCAATCATATTAAAAATGAAAAATGAAATACTGAAAATCCTTCTGGACATGGTCAGTCATCAAATGCAAAACGAAGAGGTGACCTTTTAAAAAGTATAGAAACTAAGAGTTACTAAACAATAACAATTTATCAGTAGATCAGCTTTACAAATGACAAAGCAGACTTAGTACTCATGAGGTTAAAGATTGGGCTCCTGTGCTGGTTGATGGAAAAAGTAGGATTACGGCTTACTATGAGTCTTGACATGATCAGGTTGTCTGCCTGCTGTCTTAAGCTTTGAAGAACAGCTGGGATCATCTTCTTATAAGCTCCAACTCAAGGATGTTTAAGCAGTTCCCAATCCAATTAAATAGAGGTAAATATAAGAAAGAACCCTATTGAGTACAATCATTGTATTTTTTTAAATGAAAAACAGCATAATTGCAGGTTACACAGCTCCTTAATCTCACATTAAACCTAACAGATTGCTGTCTTATATTGAACGTGGTCGGCCCAGCTTCCTATATGAGTGTATTTAATTTTTGGTCATTATCCTTTATTATGTGACTTGTAATCCTTAAAGCCTATGATTGTGTCTAGATATTTGGCAAGGATTGTACTTGGTTATACAGGGATTCCATTTCTAAGAACGATGACTTAATTGAGTGATACTGTATGACTAGATTTTCAAGGAAGTAACTACAGTGCCTTTTAAAAACTAGAAAACTTTTGTAGAATCACTTTCTGTATTATTCCTTTTTTAGCAAATGAAAACATTTTCCCAATAATTACTCCTTTAGTTGTTGGTGTTCAGTAGTTTTGTAACTCCATTTGGGGTTTTCTTGGTAAAGATACTGGGAGTACTTTGCCATTTCCTTCCCCAGCTCTTTTTACATATGAGGAACTGAGGTAAATAGGGGTAAGTGATTTGTCCAGGATCACACAGTTAGTGTCTGAGACTGTATTTGAATTGAGGATGAACCTTCCTAATTCCAAGCCCAGCACTCTATCCACTGAACCACTGGACCCCAATTGTTGAGGATACAAAGAATTTAAAAGGCAAACACTGAAAATGACAAGAGTTTTCTATAAGAAAGATAACTAGCTATTCATTAGAAAGCTGTGATTTAAGAGTAGCTAGGATATGGAAATCCTATTTTCAGATACAATCATCTTAGATTTAAAATCCAAATCAATTTCACATCAAGGGTCCTTTACTGTAGATGTTTCAGAATGGCAAGAAGATGTCACCATTTTTTTTATCAAAATTTAATTTATCAACAAAACAAGAATGCAAAATTGTTCTAAACCAAAGGAAGAGCCAAAAGATGATACATTTAGAAATGGTCACCCAATCTTTGGCTTTACACAAACTTTTGAATATCTAAGAAATTCTTAAAGGATACTCATTTCTCCCAAAGCCCAAAGTGGTTTTGTTGCCCTTTCAAGAAAGGTATAATCTGTTGAGTTTCACATGAATCTAAGCCTACCTAAGTTCTACCCACATCTATCCATTTTCTTTCTTCTTTATCGCATACAGAAAGGAACCACCATGAGATCTGAAATAAACTGACTGAAACAAGTAAACTCTCATTGGAATTAACTCAGGTATCAGTTTGAGTATTTCTCAAAATGAACCTGTGAATGAAAATTCCCTCAACTGTTACAAATCATAGCCCATGTATTCCTCCCCATCCTAGGTGACTCTTTTCCATGTTCTCCCCTGAGTTTGCTACAGGGTATCCATCCAATGTGTTAGAGGCCTTACTTGACGTACATTACCAGGGTACAAGTGGAGTTCTCTGGGTATCCACACATCAGGGCAATAGTCTAAAAGGTTTATTGGCTTTTCTTAAGTAATTGATTTTAAAACTGTGACCTCAGCACTGAGGAAAATAGAGGCTTTTAAAGCTATTTTCCCTGTACTTTATACCATGTGCTTTCATAATATATGGAATCATTTTTTAAAACGATAGCCTACATTTTTTCCATTAAAATTCAATTCATTAAAAAAAACTCAATTCATTGGTTCATGTAGATAATTCATGGTGGGTTGTGGGGGTGAGAGAGTCTCAATGGCTAGGCAAAAAAGACATAATCCAAGCAGGAAAATTTCTGAGTATGAGCCTGGTAACAATCTCCCTTCATAGGGTCAGTCTAGTTTATATCATAAAGGCCTATGATCTGAAAGTTGACTATAGTATGAAGAATTTTCTAGTCACAGTAACTATCACAGTACTTACCATCTATTGACAGATTGGGGTGGGGTAAAATTACAATCTGTGTAGGTGGAGAAAGTGTCCTTGAAACATTGAATTAAGAACTAAATATTCAGGGACATTGCTTCTTTGCAAGTGTATTACATTTTATAATAGGGTTGACAACTTGCACTCTATGTGTGTGTGGAGGGGGCGGTGTCTTTTAAAAAATGTATATATACCACTCTCTTAGGTGCCAATTCAATTCACTTCAATAAAACAGCTATATTTGCAAACATTTAACTCAAGTTAAATGCTGCACTTTTCCAAAGGAGAAATGTCTTTTGTTATCTTTGATGTAGCAGGCTCTTTTAAAGAGCCTTTAAAAAGCAATTTATATTTTTATTTTGAGTTGACAACTTTTAGTAATAGGATAACTGAATATGTAATTAGCAAGATGATAGAGTACCTGATAGAATCTTAAAAAATGAAAGCCATAAGTTTAACAAAATATATAATCTTAAGAGTCAGGAAACTGGCTAACATTTGTAAGATTTATTTTTATGAATTAAAATATCTGATATTTATATGGCATTTTAAGATTTGCAAAGCACTTTACATATATTATCTCATTTGATGTTCCCAGCAACTTTATGAGGTAACTGCTGCAATTGATTATCATCTCCATCATCTCTAGAATGTAGAAGCTAAATGACTTGCCCTGGGTCACACATCCAGGAAATATCTGAGGCATGATTAGAACCGTAATCTTCCTAATTCGAATCAAAAAGTCCCAGGACTCTATGGAACACACTATACTGTATTGTTCAGTGAATATAATTACTAACTAAATCCTAGCAATCATCATATAAAATAGATGTACAATTGAAAGTCCTAAGACTTCCAATGATCAAATAATATCACAGATATTATTCCATCATCAACATAAGCCAGGTGAGAATGTAATATATTTTATAAAAGAATTTTAAATAACCAAGTAACCCCATTAAGATTTTTAAAGCAATAGAATGTTAGAGTTGGAAGGGACCTTAAAACTTATTTATTCCAACCTATCTTGTATAGGAATATATAAAAATGTATGTGTATATATGTGTGTATACACAATACCTTCCTCTATAACAGCAATTGATTGAGGATTTATTAAGCACCTACTCTGCTAAACATTGTGAAACAGTCCCTGCCTTCAAAGAGCTTACACTCTAGAGGGAGAAAATATGTGTACATAAACACATACAAAATAAATATGTTAATTTGTAAGAATGAGGCATTAAACTAGGAAATATAAGAGGCAATAGTGAGGGGGGATTATATTCTAGGCATGAAGGATAGTTTATACAAACTTGCAGAGAAGAGAGATGGAAAATCTTATGTGAGGAACAGTAAAAAGGGCATTTTGGAGGGGAAGAATAAAAAATATGACTGTAAGGGGCGGCTAGGTGGCACAGTGAATAAGAGTGCCAGCTTCGGAGTTGGGATGACCCGGGATCAAATCTGGCCTCAGAAAATGAGCACCCACACATAAATAATGACTAGCCGTGTAACCTTGAGCAAGTTACTTAACCCCAATTGCTTTAAAAAAAAATAAATTAAAAAATATGACTGAAAATGTTTGACTCAAGTCAAATTATGAATGATTTTAGATGTCAAAGAGAGGAATTTTAATTTGATCCTGAAGGAAACAGGAACCATTGCTATATTTATTGTGGAGGCTAGATTTATTGTGGTCAGCCCTTTGCTCTAGAAATATCATTTTGACAACTAAGTGGAAGATATCAAAGAAAGGGGAATGACCTGAGGCAGGGAGACTAAATAGGAGGCCACTACCATGGAATCATTGACTGGTAATAAGGGCCCAGAATGAGGAGATGATGTTTTTAAGTGGAGAAAAGAAGACATGTGAGACATGTGGTAAAGGCAGAAATCTACAAGATATGGCAACTGATTAGATATAGGCATGAGAAAGAATCAGCTGTTCAGGATGACAACAAGATCCTAAACCTGGCTGACTGAAAAGACAATGGAATACTCAACAAGAATAGGGAAGTTAGGTAGAGAGATAGATTTGGGGGGAAATGGCAATGTGCTCTGTTTGGGAGATATTGAGTTTGAAATCCCAATTAGATAACCAGTTTGAAAAGTTCAATGGATGGGATGACTGAAGCCCAGGGGAGAAATCAATGTCACATAAATAGATTTGAAAGTCATTTGCATAGAGATGATAATTGAAATAATGGGAACTGATGAGGTCACCAAGACAGAAAATATAGAGACAGACAAAGACTCAGGACAGAATCTTGGGGTATATCTACAGTTACGGGGTGTGATATGGCTTTATGATGCCCCAAAGGAGAGTAAATGTTCAGACAGGTAGGAGAACTAAAGAAAACAGTGTTACAAAAATCCAGAGAAGAGAGTACCCACAGAGAGTGGTTAACAATGTCAAACACTGCAGGTAAGAAGGATAAAAATTGTGAGAAAAAAAATCTATAAATTTTGCAATTAAAAGATCACTATTAACTCCAGAAAGGAAATTTCAGTTGAGTGATGATGTAAGTAGAATTGCCAGAGGTTAAGAAGAGAGAAAGTAGAAACAATGAATCTAGGAAGTTTTTTTCTTCTTCTTCTTCTTAATACATCCCCTAGGAGTTGGGTGGTAAAGGGAAGGAGAGATCCAGATTCTGATTTCTAGTGATGGAGAACTCACTACTTCATATAGCAGCCCATGTCAGTTTCAGACAGCTCTAATCACTAGAAACATTTCTTACATCGAATCAAAATTTGTCACTTTACTTCTAAATGTAGGTAGTATCTCTGTTATAAAAAGAGAATTACTTGAATCCTTCTTCTAAATAATGGCTTTCCAAAGAAAGGCATGTTTCCATTAAAACTTTTCTACCCAGGCTACCATTCCTCCTAGATAGAATTTCAAGTCTTCTGATAATTATAGTTGCCCTCCTCAGAAAACCTTCTAGATTGGCCTCCATTTAATTGTGACTCCCAGAATTTAACATGATAATCCAATTTGTGATCTGACAAGGACAGAGCACAAGTGAGGCTATTGCCTCCTTTGTTCTATATATAAGACTTCTATTAATGCAGTCTAAGATTGATGAGGGCATCAGCCTGCTACTCGTGGAGCTATGCAGCTGTGACCTATGAGCGCCATGATCTCAGAAGAGGCACACTTGCAGTTGATTCCAAGGGTAATGGAAAGAAGCCTGATGGTTGTAAGCAAACTGCAGCACCAGACCAAAGATGACTGTCTTGTGAATAAGGAGTGGCATCAGAGAGATCATTAAGAACATGTATGACCAGAAAAGGAAATAGGTCAGGCATGGAGTTAGAAGGGCAATAGCTTCATAGACCTAGTACTGTCAGTAACTTCAGAATAGTTAAAGCACCAGAAGAAAGTTTCAAATGCACTGGATTGATCCTTCACAGAAGTTTACATAAGGAAATGGATGACATCGATGCAGAATGAGAAAGTATAGAAGAGATGAAATTGACACTGCTCATTACTGATAGGAGACTGGGTTGGATGTTTTTCTGCCATCCCAATCATTTTACTGGCTTGTATTTATCTCATAGTCATTTTAAGTTCCTAAGTCTTTTTTATCTGACCAATTTTTGAGTCAGGTTTCCTCCATCCTTATAATTCTGCAGGTCAATTAATACCCTTAGGCCATCTTAACAACATATATAAATCACTGCCTGAACCAACTGGCCACCTTCAGAAGTATGCCCCAAGGTACTGATTTTTCTTTTGATGTCTCAGGGAAAGGGTTTATTGTGGACAAGTGCCTCTAGGTCTGGAGCACGTTTCACTTTCATAGGCAAGGTGGAAGTATAAGCAGGCAGTTACCTACATGGTGTGATTGAGGGAGTAGAGACAAAAAAATCACACCAGCTGCCTAAATTATTTCATTCACTTTGTTGGAGGGACTGCAATTCCACTCAGAGCATCATTTGTATTTTAAAAATTGTCCTTTTTAAGAATTGTGGTCCCTCAAGACAGAGGTCAATAGAGAAATTTGAATAAGATATGATACCCCACTTTCCAAAGAGAACACTCTAATGTCAGTAAACAAACATGAACTGATTCAGAGGAAAGGTTCTGAACTTGAATCCCAGCTCTGCCACTTGCTACTTGGACTGGTCACTTAATACCTCTTGACCTCAGTTTTCTCACCTATAAAACAAAGAGCTTGGACTAGATAACTATCCTATATGGCCTGTTCCAACTCAAAATTTGTAACTCTAAAAACCATTGTCTGTGTTAGAGCTGACAGGTCAAAGTGGTTATAGACTCTGAAATAATATTTTTAACAATACTGAAAAGTCAAAGGACTGAAAAAACCTAGAGATGTGTATTTATTGAGGCTAGAGAAATAATTAAGGGGAAGGATATTTCGGTCTCTTATTTAGTAATTTGAACAAAAGCAGAAGCTTATTCGAGGGAGGAGTCATTCAGCTTTGTCATTTACTTATCATTTTTTTTAATGAAAAGTTGGGTAAAATTATAGAATACAGGAAATAAGAAGTCAGAAGACATAGACCATATACCCAGTTCTATCCCTTATTTTTCACATGACCCAATTGATGAATCACTGAGTTAGTTTCCTTAATTACATAAGGAATATAATTATATGAGAATAATATATGTCCTTCCTACATTAAGGAGTTGTGAAGATAAACTGAAATAATGTATCTGATTGTAAAGCCCTCAACAAATGTAAGGTATTATTATTATTATTACTCTTATGAAAAAGAATTAAATTATATATCTAGCTAGCAACTTATTTTCTCATTCTTCTTCTTTTTTTCATAGTATGGCTATGCTTTGGGGTCAAGACAATTTTAGTCCAAAGTCCCATGTTATCTATATTTAGAGCAAAACTGATGAATGAATGAATGACAAAGCTTTTATCAGTCATGTAAGGTGCTGAGTGATGGGGATACTGATGCAAGCAGATGCTTACATTCTAATCAGGAAAGATAAAACATAAAGACAACTAGATGGTTCAATGGATAGAGTCTTGGGCCCAGAATTGGGAAGGCTCAAGTTCAAATCTGACCTCAGACACTTACTAGATGTCTGAGTTACTTAACTTCTGTTTGTGCTAATCCAGTGGAGAAGGAAATGGCAAACCACTCCAGTATTTTTGCCAAGAAAAGAGCTGGACATGACTGAATGATTGAACAACAACAACAATACATAAAGGATGTCACAAGGGGACCTGGTTACAGGCAAGATAAGGACACTTATAAATTGGAGCTCCGGGTCTCAGAGTTCTGGTGGGGGGCATCTGAGCAGGAGGACAATTGTTTTGCTGACTCTGAGTCAAGAAAACATTAAGCTATCCTCATTCCTAGTGAAGAAATGTTATGCTCAGATTAATAAGTAAGTATAATAAGCTGAAGGAGGTGTGAAATAGTGGGTAAAGGGCTGGATCTGTGAGTCAGAAAGATCTGAGATTAAATCCTGCCTCTGACATGTACTGGCTGGATGACCCTAAGCAAGTTAACTAACTTCTCAGTGCCTCTAGGCAACTAAAACTAACTTGCAGAGCAGGTGCTGAGTTACATTGGTAAAGAGAGCTTCTTAATACCCAAATTATGGAACTTTTGCAGTAGAAGTGAGAAGCCCTTAACCTTTTTTGTGTCATGAACTGCTTTGGTAGTCTGGTACATTCCTATGGACTCCTGCTCAGAATCAAATGCATAAAATACATAGGAATAAAAAGGAAACCCATTATAAGAAATAAGAAATTAGATGATAAGAAAATAAGAAATTAAAATGATGTAATATTTTTTCTCACCCCAGTTTAAGAACTGTTTGACATCTTTCCATGGACCCAAGATTCAGAACCCCTGACTTAGATTTCCCTGAACACTTTAAAACAAGGAAAATTATTTTGGAGGATAATTGTTTAAGTGATGAAGGAACATCTCAGGTGTCCTTAACTCCCAGGGGCTATTATTCTTTCTAATACCAGATTCACTTACTCTCTCTGGGCATCAATTTCCTTACCTTACATCGATAATCTTGTAAGTTACAGGGCTGCTATGGAAATCAGATGAGATAGAGATATGAAAGCATTCAAAACATGATCCAGTACCACAGGAGGCTGGTGTTTCATTGCAAAGGGTTAGTTCAAAATCATCTTAATGCTATTCAACTCAGATTTTTAGAAAGCCTCATTTCCCAATCATGCTTGTATGCAAGGTGTTACTAAAATGTTTTAATAAGTAGAGAGCCCGCTTTTCATCAAAAGGTTATAAGATACTTACAGTAACAAAGTTTTCCTCTACATCAAATATCAACTCTTATTCTTGAGAAGGCCTCCTACCATCTGGATAACATAACATTTCCAAGAGTTCCTTTCATGTTTTCCTTTGGCCACTTCCTATGGTGAGGAAGTTACTCCCTGCCCGTCAGCTATTGATTCATTATTAAATGGATTCCAAGCCCAATGTATCCACACCATAAATTTATTTTTTAATTGACAATTTGTATCACTGATTTATAATTGACTCATCACTTTGTTGTATGTCCTTTCTATTCTTTAATACTGTGCATTTTACATGGCTACTATAGTAGTACACAACTGATCACAATTAGCTCAAGTCTGATCTCTCATTGTAGTAATCTTGAGTCATTCTCTATGTTCTACTTTTGTTGGTTGCTTTTAAATATCATTTAATCCTCTTACATTATACTCCTGATATTTTTTCTATGTCTTCTGTAAAATACCCTGAATACATGAATATGTAGCCTTGACAAATATGTGAAATGGAAAATGACTCCCCTAAACTATTATTTACATTATAAGCTACTAGAGGATAATATTCAAGTGCTAAAATAGAAAGTAGTTCTCAGTGTCTGTCACATACTGGGCTCTGTTTTCCTGGTGTGTATCTTCAATGGCTCTGTTTTCCTGGTGTGTATCTTCGATGCTATGTGCAGCAAAACTTCAATTGACATCAAAGGGAGTACTTTTGGAAGAGGGAGTTATGCACCAAAAGCGGGGAGCCTGGTGTTAATCTTTGATGAACTCCATTTACTAATTTATAAGTGCAATGGGAGATGTAGCTGAAGTGCCAAACTGAAAGATGAAGGGACGATGTGTAATTGATGTCAGTGGGTTTCTGACAGTCCTCCAAATTACAGAGCCTGTGAAGAAATCTATGTAACCTTATTTAACACTTTCTGCTTCATACATTGAAAATGTTAGAATGAAAAAGACCTGGCCTCTTTATGAAGCCAAGTTGTGAATTGGATGCCCCGCTTATTAGGAAGAAGCGCTTCTCAATATGAAGGAGCTCTCATTTCAAGATCAGTTGAAAGCCGTTCAGTAGATACATTAATATTAACAGCAGTTAGTGCTTGCAGGGTTACACCGTGCTAAGGAGACTAATTAACACCTTTACTTTGAGCCATAGCCAGGAACAAATTGGAATTGAGGAGACTAGGAGCTGTTCTGGAGAAGCTTTGGGAGTGAGAGATGTATGTGAGAAAGCATTTCATTATGTTGATTTCATAAGTTGATAAATAATAATTAACTTATAGTTTTAAGGGTCTTCATAGTGCCTGGCACATAGTAGGTATTTAATAAATGCTTGTTGATAATAACCTTGTGATATGCATAATGCAAGTGTGGTCATCCTCATTTTGCAAGGGAGTAGACATTCAATTCACTCAGAAGACATTTATCAAGAGCCTATGATGTGCCAACCACTGAGCTAACTACCAGGGATACAAGAAGAGGTAAAGACAGTCCTTGCTCTCAAGCAATGAGGAGCTTACAGGTTAAAATAACTATTGTCAGAGGAAGGTTTTGAACACAAGATTTAGGATCATAGATTTAGAGTCATAAGGAACTAGTCCAAACCCCACAGTTTCCTAAGAGAAAAGTGAGTTCCAACAAGTTTTAAATCACTTGCTTGAAGTCACAAAGCAAGAAAATAGCAGAGGAAGAATGTGAACCCAGGTCCTTTGGGTTCAAACTCAGAATTCTTTCCTCTTTGAAATCTGGGTCCAAGTATTGTATTCTCTTTATTATGCCACACTGATAGTCTTAGAAGGAACAAAGACATTTGTTTTTGTTACTCTGAATTCATATTTCTTTTATTCACGAGCACCCTATGCAATGTATTTTTATACTTATAAAGTAGAAATTAACAAGTGTGCATATTGACTCAAGGAAAATATTTTAGTAGAAAAACCACAGGTGAATATATTGTGCATTATATATTCTCTCAGTTATATGTACTCAAAGACTGAATAGACCTTAGTCTGAACAGTCACTAATATCTTATCTCTGGGCAGCTTTGAAGAGTAGAAATGATTTAAAGTTGGTTAATTCACTTTTTCTTTTTTTGCTTTTTTGGAGGGCAATTGGGGTTAAGTGACTTGCCCAAGGTCACACCGCTAGTTTTTGTGTTAAGTGTCTGGTCCCCCTGACTCCAGGGCCAGTGCTCTACTCACTGCGCCACCTACTTGCACCCCAGGTTAATTCACTTTTAAAGACTGGCTTTGCAATCTTTAAAAAAAAATTTCAGTAACATAAAATTTTCATTTTCAGTAACATAAAATGGCATCATTCTTATTCTGCATTTGTTAAAGAAATATCCGGGTTAGAGAACCCAAATACAATTACTGTTCTTAAGAAACTAATGATGCAGGGCAGCTAGGTAGTGCATGAATAGATCACCAGCCCTGGAGTCAGGAGGACCTGAGTTCAAATCCGACCTCAGACACTTAACACAAAAACTAGCCATGTGGCCTTGGGCAAGTCACTTAACCCCAACTGCCCTCCAAAAATAAAAAAAAGAAACTAATGATGTGAGGGGCAGCTGGGTGGTCCAGTGGATAGAGCACTAACTAGCCTTGAAGTCAGGAGGACCTGAGTTCAAATGTGATTTTAGACACTTACCAGCTCTGTGACCCTGGGCAAGTTACTTAATCCTGATTGCCTTAAAAAAAAAAGAAAAGAAAAGAAAAGAAAAAGAAACAATGATGTGGTAGAAGGAAAGCTGGACAAAGAGTCAGAAGACCTTGTTTTTTATCTTGTCTTAGCAACTCACTAGTCCTGTGACCTTGAGAATAATCACTAAAATTCTCTGGGTCTTATTTTCCTCACCAACTGAATTCACTACTCTGTAGTATCATCACATACAGAATTCTGAATGGACCTTAAAACCATTAGGTACAAGACCCGCTTCCATCTTACAGATGAGGAAACTGACATCAGAGGAGACTAAAAGCAATTTGCTCAAGATGATACAGGATGTGAGTAGCAGAACTGAGATAGGAACAGATGACTTTTGGCTCTTATACCATTCTTTTTCCCCCAATATATCAGTTTCATAGGGTTAGTATGAAGAATGAACTAGATGAAATATTCTTAGTGACCATGTCGGGGGGTGTGGGGTAGAAAATACAACACTAAGGTGTATTTGGACCTGGCTAGCTGCCCCCAAGTACTAGAGTATTTTAAGGATCATGTGGTGTGGCAGATCTAGCAATAAATATGAGGTGAAAAGACTATGCCATATAGACGTCTTTTTGAACCTGAAGCTCAGTGCCGGGAAAAGGTCTTCAATAAATGAGATAGAATTGAATATGTGATAATTTGGTGATGATGAGCCAAGCACCTCTAAGATTCTGTGCACATAAGAAAAGTGTCTGTCTGTTAGTCTCTCCTTCCTTCTTTCTCTTCCTCCCTCCTTCCTTTATTTTCTCCAATGCTGCTAATAACATGCTTTTTCTGCTACATAGGAGAAAGGAGAAATGTGCTTTCAGTCTTTGGAAGGCCTCACACATCCATTTCCATGCCTTTGCTTTGACAGACCACAAAATTTAGCTCAAACATCATACCAAGGATTCTTAACCATTTCTGTGCAATGGATTTCTTGGTCATCTGGAGAAGCCTACAGACTCTGTCTCAGAAAAAAAAAATTAAATGAATAAAATACTCATAATTACAAATGAAATTAATTATATTGAAAGTTATAAAATAAAAAGTTCCCAGACCTAAGATTAAGAACTCCTCTTGTATATGAAGCCTTTCCTTATCCCCATAACTCTTGGTGCTCTCCCTCTTCAAACTATTTATTTTATAAATACTCTAAATATGTTTATTGTTATACATATTATGTTCCTTAACAGAATGTAAGTTCCTTGAGGGCAGGAACTATTTTATTCTTGACTTTGTATTCCCAGAACCTAGAATAGAGTTTGGCACAGAAATGCTTACTATGCTTGTTGACTGATCGATCTATAGATTATGTGGCACTGAAAATATTCCTCTGGGGATAATGGCTATGGGAAGAAATGTTTCTAACAACTTCTGGGCTGTAGGAAAGGAAAAAAAAATTTCCTGCTCTCACATCCATTCCTCCAATGGTACAAATGACCACTTCTCTACATATGAGTTTCTTTTTCTATTCACTAATGTTTGAAAACATAAATATCATACAAAATATGAGTAGAAATCTACCAGAATCCTGGGTCCCATTTTCAAAACACAGAACTACTGAAGTGGGTCTTAATTTTAAAGTAGAAATCCCTCAGTGGGACACAGTCATCAAGAAAGCAGAGGGGACCAGATGCTGAGACACAGGGAGCGATGATTCTGTTGACAACATCCAGGGCAACAATGAAAGTAATGGTAATAAATAGAAGCAGGAGGACAATTCAAATATGGGATAAGACTACAAAATACTGCTTCACAGGAAGAATGAGCTGAACCCTTGACCCAGTGTGGCAGTTGGCCTCCTTCATTTAGTGTCCTGCTGCTATGAAATCTGGAGGTGGGGGGGAGTGGAGATGGAAGGGATGGGAAGTGGGTGTTGAAGGGAGTAGATTGACCATTTGGCCAGCTGCTACTGGGTATGACCGTAGAGAGGGCAGTTCGACAGCCCTTTAGACTCCCAGAGAGAGAAAGAGATAAAAGAGAGACAGAGAGGAGTAAAAAGAGTCATCCTACATGTTCATGCATGTGCCTGTATATGTGCTCATTCAATACATGTGTGCAGTTAAGAGGTAGCATTATTGAAACAAGCAGGCACTCAAGTGTGCCCTTGCAAATGCAACACTACACATCCTATTAATTCTTTGGCCAGCTTACAAATACTAAATGCTGTTGCCTATTTGTTTGCTATCCTGTCAAAGTTGTTCATCATATGCGGTATCACAAAGCACATGGTCACATCTCATATGTCTGCTTCAAGGGCAAGACAAATATGACCTTTGACCTTTTTCCTTGGGAATAAAAAGGAATGAAATCACCCTTGAAGAATATTGTCTGTCTGCACTACTTCCTTTAAGAACCAATCTGCCATTGATAAAGTACAATTTTCTGTGATATTGCTTATTAAAATTTTAAGGCTGATTTTCTCTGAGAGAGTAAGATACTTGAATAAGTCCAAATCAATCTTTTATTTGGATGGACTTAAAATTTTTTATCTTTCGTATATTTCATACACTTCCCCAAAAGGAAATAAGAAAATAAAGGATCATTACTCTCTTTTCATTTGAAGATGAGGAATATATACTAGGAAATAATTCCCAAAAATTAACTTGGATTTGGAATAAATTAGGTTTAAAAATGATGTATCTGTCTTTCCCCACCATCTCTCTTCTAAAGCAGATTCTGACCTATAGGAACTTAATGCCATTTATATTCTATTGATAGTGATTCCCTTTCTATTACTCTGGGGCCATGGAGATATAGAGCTACTGAATTCAAAGTAAGTCAGAATAGTAACTACTATTCTCTAATGTGATGAAGAAGCCATTTAAAGGAAGGGGTGGAGTCTTAAATGTAGGGCAAAAGGTTCAAATCAGATCTAAGAAGCTGTCTTCAGCAACTGTCAACAGTCAGTCTCATTTAAATCTCTAGACATTCGATGACTAAAAGAAAAGGTAATGGTTTTCACAGATAGATCTTTCCACAGCCAATTGTGTTCAAATATGATGCCACTCAATGGGACGGAGAATGTTTGTGGGGTTGACAAGACTTCACAGTAGAAGTAATTTTATTATCTGGCAGATACGGGTTTCATCATAAAAAAATCAGCCAACTAGAATACAACATCCTTTGACCTAGCAGATAAAAGGTCAGAAAGCAATTTTGAATAATAAATGAGACCTGTTGACCCCATGACCCAAATCTGGCAGGGTCAGTGTTACCCCTTTCACCAGATGCTGATGGCAGATATACACACACAGACAGCTCAACTAATGAGCTTCAAGGATGCAAGTTTCTAGGTATGATACCATTTAAGTGCTACAGAACATAGAAAACAAAAGTTCCAAATAACTGGTGTATCTTATAAAATGACATTGATAAGAAATATGCATTGTTGCTTTTGAGTTTTACAGAATCACATTTTTTTTTTAGCTTGGTTATTGATAGTGAAAGGGATGGGGAGGGGCACTATATTTGTTTTAGGGTTTTTATTCCCATTCCCTATTTATTCTAGCATTGCATTGGCATTGGTTTATCTGATCATTTATGAGAACTAAATTCAACTTTTATTGATATCTACCAATAGATGCTATTAAACAGTAAGAATATAACCCTTTTTAGCTTTAGTAGCCACGATAATTTGACTAATAGTATAAAGTTTCTGGAGTATTTTTAATATTCCTTGTGGGTTATAATATCTTTAGAAGGCTTAAATAAAATAAGTTCTGGAATTTACATTTTGAAAATATTCTCTAAATTTTCTTTTGAAAAATTATGAGCTCTTAAGGTAAACATCTTCTTTTTCAACTTTAATCTGTTTAAATTTGGGATATAATGAAGGTGCCAAAAAGCAGTTGTTTTAAGGCCAGCCTAGTAATGTTAACATTCTTTTAATAAATGCCCTATAACATGTCTCATTTTGACATCTTTGATTAAGGACATGTACAATGCATTTAATTTCTGTTTACTCAATGTTCTCTTTAATGAAAACTGTCAGGGTGCTGGCCAAATTCCAGTTCAGGTAATTACATTTGTCTTGCTAAATTCCCCTTCTGCTTTCAATTGAATATAATATTTTTCTTCACTGTCTGAATTAAACCATTGCCAATTTCAGCAGCATAGAAATACCATTTTAGGAAAGGGTCATATCATTTCAACTTGCAAAATCATTAAATAATGCAGATGTGCAGAAAGAGTTCTGAATAAATTGTGGGCTAGTTAGTACCCCCTTGAAGTCAGTCTTCCAAAAACTGAAAAATAAAATCTAGCAATAGAAAATTAGGGATCCATTTGAAACCAGACTTTCCACAATTTTCCATTGCTGGTAGAGTGAGCCAGGTTAATTACATCTCTTTTGAATGATGAACTTTGTTCTGACAGCACAGAATAATTTCCTGAATTATTAAATTTTATATAGTCACACTGTTTCTGAAAAGTTATGACTTTGGACAAGTTACTTCCCCTTTTTGGCCCTCAGTTTTCTCATCTGTAAAATGGGGGCAGGGGATAGAAAGGATTAAAAGTCTATGTTCAGAGCAAAAGGAAACTAATGGATGGAGACTAGAGAAGCATTGCGGGTGGGGGGAGTTCAAGACATTCCCCTCTCATCCCACATCTTCAGCACTAGGTTCACAGATTCATGTCCCACCTTCCACACAAAGATTTTCCTTACCTTCCCAACAGTTAGTGCCCTTCATAACTAATGTGTTTATATTATATTTATTTTTCATGTACCTGTTGTCTCCCTTACAGAATGAAATCTCCTTGTTTGTTTCGTACTTTTGGTATTTGTATTTCCAGTGCCAAATATGCTGCCTGGTACATAATAGATACATAATAAAGGTTTGTTGATTGACTGAAGACTGATACATAATGTATATTGAGGTTCTGAGAGAGACCCAAGATATTCTTCTTACTTTTTTTTTCTTTGTGTGTGGGGGGGAATGCAGGGCAATTGGGGTTAAGTGACTTGCCCAAGGTCACACAGCTAGTAAGTATTAAATGTCTGAGGCCAAATTTGAACTCAGGTCCTCCTGACTCCTAGGCTGGTGCTCTATTCACTGTACCACCTAGCCATCCCCTTCCTCCTCTTTCTGCCTCTAGTTAACCATCTCTCTAGATGGAACACGGTTAAGCCAAGCACTGAGTTCAGTCTCGTTTTAAGCACATTGATACCCATGAAAATCTGGTAATGGCACACACAAAGGGATATTAATTCACAATACAAAGTAATGCCTGTGGGTGTTAATTTCAGTGTTAACTGAATTTAACCAATTTGACACAAAGGAGCAATCCCACTTTTTCCTTAAATGAATTGGTCTTTTTCTTCTGACTGTATTAATTCATTCTTCAAAATGGTCACACCATTGTATAAACAAACACAGTTTTACTTTTCTCCTAGTGTTATGTTGAAATGCTTGGAATCAATATCTTCTTACAATATGGAAAGAATCCATAATAGTGCAAATGGGAACATCTAAAACTAAAATGGTTTTAGAAGGAAACTTCCTTCATTTGAGTTAAAAGAAAGTCTGAGTATTGTCTGATCTCTGATATTAGGCATTTGGAAGTCAGAGAAAAGGGACTGACATGAGTTTGAACCCTCATTTAGATACTTCCTAGTGTTCTGAATTCACTTAACCTATCTGAACCTCAGTTTTCTCATCTGTAAAATAGAATAATAGCATATTCTTCATAGTGTTTCTGTGAGATTCAAGTGAGATAACATGGTAAAGCACTCTGTAAATTTCAAAGTAATATATATGTATATATATGTATACACACATACATACATGTATGTATGTATAGCCATTCTAGCTTTTGTTAGAAAATAAAGAATTCCTTGATTTATGCATATTATTGTAAATGAATGCCATTCTTTTTTTGCAGTGGGGGAAGGCAGGGCCATTGGGGTTTAGTGACTTGCCCAAGGTCACATGGCTAGTAAGTGTTAAGTGTCTGATTCCGAATTTGAACTCAGGTCCTCTTGACTCCAGGGCTGATGCTCTATTCACTGCACCACCTAGCTGCCCCAATGAAGGCCATTTTTAAAAGTCTTTAGCCCTGATAGACTGAAAGGAAAGAGGTTGGGATGTCACACCAGAAATGTCTGTCACTTTCTAGGTCTGGATATCTTTGCCTTACTCCCACAATGCCTGCTGGTTTCCATGTGTGTCTTGTTTTATCTGTTTCTCTTTCCTTTTCTATTTTTGTCTCCCCTCTAGATCTCTCCCTTAACTATACATACCACAGAACTAGAGCTCATTTTACATATTTTCTTTATTTTTAGCATAAAAATTAAAAACATGGTTGAATTATTCCTTTGTCCTTCTCTCCCTCTGCCTTACTTCATTAAGGACTCAGCTCATGCCCTTTCTTTTTCATTCTCAAAAAACATCAAAACATATAGTCTCTTAGACCTTCTGTTCTAAAGTGACATTTTGCAAGAACTCAAGTGGTTTCCACTATTTAATTTATATCCACTATGAAACTATGAAGCGAAGAGGTATAGTGATAATAGGCTTATTTTCAAAAAGGAGAAATGAAGGCAGAAGGGTCAGATGACCTTCCTTCAATAAATCAGCAAATGAATTAGGGTAGGAACCTACATCTCTAGATTATAGTTCTTCCAGAGAAAAAGAGGTCAGTTAATTCCCCTTATTTGAAGGAGAACTTAGGCTCTTGGATGGGATATAATATATAATATATAATATACTATACTGATGAGAGTGAGAATATCCTACACTGATTCTCCACTGCGTAAACATATAATGGTGTTTTGAGACTTTCCCATCTATGAATAGCTACAAAAGAAGTTTTGCCCATGATAATTAAGTCCAACAAATTCTGTATCTATCTATGTTAATGTAAATGTTATTGTTAAAAATAAATAGAAGCATGTGTAGAATGACTTTTACATATATGACAAACCACTCTAGTATCTTTGTCAAGAAAAGCCCAAATGGGGTCATAAAGAGTCACTTAAGATTGAAACAATCTAAGACCAACAAAGCACAAAATACTCACTGAGTAGAAGGAAGGTAGTCTCACTGAGGAAGATACTAGGGACTCAGGAACTGTGAGAGACCTTTAGAAGATGGGATTTGAGCATTAGGTAACTGTAGTAGTATATAAGCTCTCTCAGGGCAGGGCTGCTTTTCATGTGGTCATTACATTCCTACCTTTTAGCAAAGTACCCTTCATAGAGTGGGAACTTGACTAATAATGCTTGCTAGATTGGATTAGACTGTATAGACATAACTATCATGAGATAACAAAAGTTTCATACATATGTTTAAGACGTATGTAAATATTTCATTAGGTAACTAGTGTTGATTGTTCCCCATCAACTATATGCTCTTGAAATACAAGATAGTTTTTTTTAAATTTTCTTTTCAATGATTCAATCATGAATTTTCATGTACGAATGGAATTCAAGGACTGTAATCGTGCCTTTGATAACAGAAAGATGAAACACACTTATCTCTTCCACATCATGACTTGCTCTATTGAGGTTCTAATATATTGTGGGTCAGTGCAAGAAATTAAATGGGAATTTTGGGGGAGTTTTCCAGAAGCTGCAGGTGATACACAAAGGACAGTAGATGACACAGAAGAAATTTAGAATCTCAGAAATACATAAAATATTTGTATAGTGTTGTATAATATCAACATATTTTAATACATAATGATTCAGACTTCTTCTCTGATATGAAAGGCAGACCAAAAAATTTTATGTGGATTTTTCATATGTAGGCATGCCCCAACCTCCATAACTGTAAAGTGAGACATTCTCTCAGGAATTTTCTTGCCCTTGCTAATAAGAAAAAACAAAGGAACATAACCAATCCTTACATTGGCCTCATATAGGCATGCAAACCATTTGTATAAACCTTGTCAAGCACGAACAGATGTCATGTACTCACTTGTTCTATGTTATGTACATTACCCAAATGAAAAATTCAGGTCATTATAGCAACAATGAAGGGGGGATTTATGTAGAATGTAAGTTTAAAATGGGAAGAAAAAAGTTTCATAACAATAGGAATTTAACTATCAAAATTAAATCATCGCTCTTGGCAAGGTCAACTTGGCCAGAATGAGAAGCTGCACTTTAAAAGGCCATTTGCTTTATTGCTTTTTAGTATTTCAGGGACTATTATAAGAATCTAGATGCCAAGGGGCAGTAGAACTGCATTCAGGAAGAACTGAGGAAATATCATCTGATTAGGTGCTTACTTTGCTGAGGTTAGGAAGCTGATGCATATTTTCCATGGTGGAGGAAGGAATATCATGTTCATTGATTCAACTAAGCTTTTCTGGACTGTTAGAGAAACTTGAATAAAGCTATCAGACTTTTTAAATAGAAAAGAAATCTCAAAAAATAAAATAATCTTCCCTAAAGAGATGCCTGAATCCCTAAATCCAGAAAATGCAACTGAAAATATGAAACAGTTGAGATTTCTCTTACTTTATTACTTTCGTAGGTAGTCCTTACAAAGGTGTTCCTACCACAAAAATTCCCTTTATTTTTGAAAACTTTTCTTCCCATTGGTGAGTCCCTCCTGGGTTTTAGATTGGAAGAAGAGCTTGTGCCAGTCATCTTTCAGTTCTCTGCTTTTTGAGCTTTTGAATATCCAGACCTCTCTACAAACTCTATTCTTAAATGTATGGTCTTTCCCATTTTTAATGTAAGCTCCTTGAGGGCAAAGACAATCTCTTTTTTTGTTGTTTTTGTTTATATTCCCAGCATTTAGCACAATGCTTGGCACACAGTAAATAAATATGTCTTATAGACATAATGGCATGGTCCTGTTATTATCTTCTGGTGGCAATGGCACTGAATTAGAGACAAAAGATACAGACAAAAGAATTGTGGTATGGGCCTGATGCTGTAACTTTAAGAGAGTCACAAATTCTCTGTGTTCCCCTTTTCTCATCATTAAAAGAGGGGCTTGGGCTATCAATGAGATTTTTTTTTTAATCTGTAAGATTCTTGCCATGGTCCCTCTGAGCTTTAAATTTCTGATTGAAAAGGTATACTAAAAAAGAAAAGAAAAGGTGTGCTATTTGCCATCTGCTTGCCCAGAGAACTACAAGCCACAGGTGACACCTGTACTTCACAGTGGTAGGGATCCTGCCCTGAGGCAAAATGGTAAGGCCCCCTTGTTGGCAGGACTTGGGTTGAATCGCTCAACCTAAAGGGGAAAGCTGATACTCCTATGGCCAAGCTCATGGTGATAGTGATGTCAGCATCCAAACACTGAAACTATTCTTGAAATGACGAGAGAATTACTTCTTGCTTCCTCATACCATTCCACTCATCCTTGATTCCCTCACCCAATTCCATTTCACCAAATCTGTTGTTCTTGGAATCAAATCTATTGCATAAGAGCCAATGAGATTTAGTATGTGAAATTTTACTTTGCCATCAAAGCAGGCTGTCTAGATATTCTATGTATTGAAGAATAAGTATAACGCTTAATGATTAAAAAATAATATTAATTTCAATTCCAAGCTCACATTTTTGGGTATGTAGCAGGCTTCTAAAATTCCTGGTTCTGCTGTGTGTTTAGAGATTTCACATGCAACAAAAATTAGGAAAAAAGAAAACTAGATACCTCTTCATTTAAGAAATATGTAAGGGGTGGCTAGGTGGCGCAGTGAGTAGAGCACCAGACCAAGAGTCAGGAGGACCTGAGTTCAAATCCAGCCTCAGACACTTAACACTTACTAGCCATGTGACCTTGGGCAAGTCACTTAACACAAATTGCCCTTCCAAAAAGGAAAAAAAAAGAAATATGTAATATTTCTTCCGCAAAGTGAAATACTTTCAGGCCAATACACTTCAATGAAACAGTGATTTCATCTATGTGGATATGTCTTATTATAATGGCAATGATAACCTATACATGTTGACTTATACTGAAACCACCTGCAAATAATAAGAGGAAGTGCCTTTTCATATCTCTTATTTGGTGTCAATTCTTGGAAATTTCTTAGTATTCAGTTTCAAATATCTAGTTGATGTCCTTTCCTTTTCCACTGTTGGAGTCATATTTATCCTTTTCCTGACAGATAATTTCACTTTGCAACAGTTCATGCAAGTTTTTCCATCTTCCTCTCTGCAGTCATCATTATTCATGTCTAAACAGCACAATTTGATACATCCATGTATAATTTCTTCATACCCTAACTGATGGGCATTTAATTTGTTTTTAGCTCTTTGATACCTCAAAAAGTGCTGCTATAAATATTTTGGTATGTATGGTATTTTATTGTTAGTGACTCCCTTGAGGTATATGTCTAACCACAGAATCTCTGGGTCAAAGGGTATGAACATTTTAGACATGTGATTTACATAATTCTACGTTGCTTTCCAGAATGGTTATACTAATTAACAGCAACATCAAAAATGCATTACAGAGCCTGTCTTTACACATTCCCTCCAATATTTACTATTCTCATCTTCTGTCATCTTTACCCTTTTGCAATGTGTGAGAAGAAACCTTAGGGATCCTTTATCTCAAAGTGTTATTCCCCCTTTATTCCTACCTTTTGCATTTCCCTCATTATTAGTGATTTGAAACATTCTTTCATATGGTTGTTAATAGTTTACAATCCTTCTTTTGAGAATTCATTGCTCATCTCCTTTGACCACTTACCTAGTGGGGAATGGCTTTTGGTCTTAAACAATTTTGTTGGATGTCTATATATCTGGGATACAAACCCTTATCAGAGATGTTTTATATAAGAAGATTGGTCTTTGCTTAAGGGAGAAGTTTGGGGTCATTAAAGAACTTTGAAATTTACTGAAGGAAATCCAGCCCACTCTCTGGTTCTTGTTCAATTTTAGACCTAGCTTACTGGCAATTTAAAATGTGTTTACATGTATGTGTATATACACATGGGTGTATATATATACATACATACACACATGCACACTCAGATGGATAAGCAGAGTGAAGTGAGCAGTATCAAGCAAACCTTTTCTGCAGTGACAACAACCACATTGTAATGCCAAATAATTTTGAAAGACTTAGAAACTATGATCCACACAATAACCAACCACAACTCTAGAAGACTCATGTTGAAATAAACATGCTACTCACTTCCAGACAGAAGTGATGGACTCAAAGTCTAGATTAAGACTTTTTTTTTAACATGACCAATGCAAAATTTTATTCTGCTCAACTAGAAATATTCATAACAGGAGTTTTGTTTTTCTTACTGTCTCAAAGTGGGAGGGGCATAAGTAGGTGGGAGAGAAATAATACTGACTTTTGTTGATTGAAAAAATAAAATGAATCTGTAAACAATTAGGTCATTGGAATCTCTGAAAATCATATCATCTCATGCACAGAGAGCTCCTCTGTGTATTCTTTCTAGTCTAGCTACCTTTGCCATTTTTGGTTTTTTTCTGTGTGATTCCCTCAAGAATCACACATAATGACTGCAACTTTAGAGTTCAGATTTGCTGTCTCCACTGTTCTTGATGGCAAAAGGACTTTTTAAAAAGTATTTTCAGATCTTGAGCATTTTCATCTGTTTTACTCCCTTTAGTTTCATTCTTATGTCCTGACAAAAGTAAGATGTTCAATACATTGAACTTAAAAATCCCATTGAGTTTATTATCCATTTGAAACGTTTTCTTGTAGAAGAACAAGTATGCTAGGTCTAAGGACATAGCATCACATAGTTCTGAGAGTAGCATTAGAGGAAAAATGCCTACTTTGTAGTGCCACAAAGATAAAACTGGCTGTTATTCCTGGAACAGTATCTATCACAATGGAGTAAGGCTAGCTGTTATCCCCAAGAAAGCAATCTCTTTTTCCTGTTCTATAAGAGAGTAGATTATAAGGTTTGGGTGAGGAGGGAGACCATGAGTCATGTACTAAAGAGAGAAAATGACCTAGAGACTACAAGAAAGATCTAGAAAAGTAATAATACCAGGCACCTAAAAGAATGGGTTAGTTGACTGTTTCTCCCTTCAATGAAGGCCTTTCCTGGTGAAGGAGGTCAAAATAGGAACAGAATTTCCAGAAATGTTTTCAGAATGGTCCTTCAGTAAAAAAAAAAAAAAAAAGTATCTTTTATGGTAGCATATTTCAATGAACAGGAGTTCTTTTGTTTTCTCAGTGTGAACTCAAACTTTAGTCCTTCAGACATTAAATGCAAGGTTTTTCCCACAATGCAACTCTGGCAAATTTAGTCATTTCTGTATCTGTGTTATCTCCTTTATGTATCTTCTAGTTTTTACTTGCCTATAACACTCTACCAGTTTGGTACACCATTACCCTTTGCTTGGACTAATGCAACAGCCCCCTAAATATGCTCAAATTTTCCATCTATTCTTGCCATTGCTTTATATTTCTGCCTTCACTCTGGTGCATGCCCTTATTGCCTCATGCTTGGAACATCATAATAGCCTGCTGGTGGGTCTGCCTTCTTCAATCCTCTACTATTCCAATCCATTCTCCACTCATCTAAAAAAGTGATTTTTGTAAAGCACTAGTCTAACAATGTCACTCTTTTACTCAATAAACTCCAGTGGCTTCCTGTTGCCTCCAGGATGAAATGAAAAATGCTCAGATTGGTATTCAAAGTCCTTTCTAATTCAGACCCCCTCCAACCTTTCCAGTTTTCTAATATTCCAACATGTATTCTTTGATTCAGTGACACTGGTCTCCTGTCTGTTCTATGAACAAAATCACTCCATCTTTTAGCTCTGAGTATTTTCTCTGACTTTCTTCCACTCTTGGAATGCTCTCCCTCCTCTGCTCCAACAGGAAGGAAGCTTCTTGGCTTCCTTTAAATCCCAACTAAAATACCACTTTCTACAGGAAGTCTTTCCCAAGGGCCTTCCCTGTATTGATTATTTCCTATTTATCCTACACAAAGCACGCAGCATATAATTTGTTTACATGTCATCTCCCCCATTAGATTGTAAGCTCCTTGAGTGTAGGGACTATCTTTTGCCTTTTTATGTGTCCCCAGAGCTAGCATAGTGCTTGATAAATAATAGTCACATAAATGTTTATTGATTGATTGGTTGATCATATTACTACATTACTAAAAAAAAAAAAAATCTAATGGCTCTCCATTGTTTGATTGCTGAACTCCTTGCCCTGGCACTTGAGTACTTCCAAATCCTGATTCCAGTCTACCTTATCTAATACTATTTTCTCCCATACATTCTATATTTTAAACCCACCCCCTAAAAAAAAACAACTGTTCACCATTCAATTAAAAGACCCATTTCTTTCCTTCCTCTCTTCATTTACTTGTGCTATTCCCTGGATCTAGAATGGCCCCTGTCTTCCAACTCTTTTTGTTTTATTCTTACCCATCATTCAAAGACTAATCAAAATAATAATCTTGCATATAATCTTTCTAGATACCTCTAATTAATGAGTCTTACAAAAATCAGAGTCTTACTTATTGTTTTGTATTAGAACTATCAATATATCTTTACTCTCAATACACTGTGAACTCCTTGACAACACAAAGACAAGACCCAATATAGCATCGTAGCTCTCTAAATGCTTAGGAAAAGGTTATGTGCAGTGTGTGTGTGTATGCATATATATATACACACACACACACACACACACACACACACACACACATATATGTTGCCTATTAAATAGTAGAATGCAACATGCTTGTTGAAAGAATATTCTTTATAGTCACATCAATGTATTTGCTTGGTTATAAGAGATAACTATAATGAAATCCAAAACTTACATAAACTGATTCTGTATTGCCTATGTAGAGACACAAGTGTTTCCCAAAGGCATAGTGGAATGGAATTAGATTTTTTCTGATATTCATAAATATATGACATTTGTTTTGTTTTTAAGACATGGGATTTTATAGTTAGGCCAGAAAACAGATTCACAATACTATATATATATATATATATATGTGTGTGTATATATATGTATGTATATATATATATATATATATATATATATATATATATATATATATTTTTTTTTTTTTTGCTTTTTGGAGAGCAATGGGGTTAAGTGACTTGCCCAGGGTCAAAGGGCTAGTTTTTGTGTTAAATGTCTGAGGCTGGATTTGAACTCGGTTCCTCTTGACTCCAGGGCCAGTGCTCTATTCACTGAGCCACCTAGCCTCCCTCACACAATACAAGATTTTTAAAGGTAGTTTTCCATTCAAAAGAAGGACATACATCTATTGGAGAATGCCTGAATAGAGGTAAAAAAACATAATGGAATATTAGTGGTTCATAGTGTTCCAACATAATCAAAGATGTGATTTCAGAAAAACCCTGGGTAGTATGAACAGACGGAAAGTAAAATGAGCAGAAGCAGGAGAACATTTATAAAATGATAGCAACACTGAAAAGAAGAATAATTTTCAAAGACTTAGGAACTCTGATCAATGCAATGACCAAATGTTTCCAGAGGACCTATAATGAAGCATGTTACTTACCTCTTGACAGAGAAGAGATGAACTGAAAGGGAAGAGATGATTCGTTTTGCTAACCAAGTTTATTTACAAGGTTTTTTTTTCTTTCTCTTCTCTAATTGTGGGTAAGGAGAGGGTGGTGGGAAGAGATGCGATTACTAACAGTGATGACAAGAGAATGGATCATTAAAACATGTTTTTAAGTGCGCAGAAGGGAACAGAGTAAAGTTTAGAAGAACGCACAGACAAGGAGGAAACTTTTTAAAGTAATGTATGGCATTTATACATTTTTTTTAAAAAAGTGACAAAATGGAGATTCACAATTTCTTTTATAATCTTCCTTTTTTGTTCTTCTGTGTTTATGAAAATGCTCTCTGTTGGTGTTTATGTTCAGAACTAAAAAAAATTAAAACTTAAGGATGCATTTCACTTCTCAACTAGTGTACAATATCTACTTTCATACAAAGATTTGCATTTTTTCCAGTTTGATTTTAAGATTAACCACAAGCATTCCAGCAACTCATTTGTCTGATCTTTTTGTTTGTTTTACAACAATTATACAACAGTTTAGCCAACCTTTGTCTCAAAATCCCATATTCTCCTAGCAAATTTCCTAACCAGAAGCTAAATGCAACCTCAAAACAAAGATTCTCCCTTTTAAATTCCCCAACTCTCGATAATGTATTAAATTGCTCCGGCATCTAAGTAGCTCAGTGTCTATGTGTAAGTTTGCATTTTTTTTTAAACTCCACCACAACCTTGTCATTAGAACATACCAGTCCTTTCATCAAAGAGCTTTCTTAAAAAGGAAAAAAAAGACCCTACAAATTAAAACAACAACAACAGATGAACAAAATAAGGTGGGTGAGTATAAGAAAAAACATGTAGGTTTTGTGTTGTTAAATATGCTTCTAGAGGCTTAGGAATTATCAGCCCATCAAACAGTGTGTTTTTTTTTTCCTTTACAGTAACTGATGGTAAAGCTCATTTGCAGACAGCTGTAACATGCTCTTCTTTCCCTTGCCCTACCATTGACTTCCAATCTGATCTGAAAGAGCTACCTTCTTTCAGAGTGAGAAGTTATTCATTTACCATAATAGCTCTATTCTAGGCCTCCTCAGCAGAAACTGGCAATTGTGCCCAAATGGAATGGTTTTTTGATATTGACTACTGTTCTTCTAGGCGAAGACAAAATCACCAGGAAATTTCTGTTCAGAGTACCACAGTGGGTGGCCATAAAGTTGGTGTTTAAAACTATGCCTGATGTGTGGCATTTACAAAAAAGAAAGAAAAATCATTAGGAGTTTGCACTTGCCTGGGTTACATACAAGGCTTGGCCAATTATGTCCTCAACTTGACAGCTTATTCATTCGGCAAGAGTTGCTATGATGTGAGCCAACTGACAAGACAGTTGGCTGCCTGCAACTTTAAAATAAAACTGCTTCATGAAGAAGAGTGAGAAATAGAAATGATAAACCTATTGGATAATCATCACAAATAAATAAAAAGCTTTTGATACAAGCAATTAGTCACAAACATTACAAGTAGAAATGCAGTCCAGTGTTAAAGAGACAGTTTAGAAGCACGTGGTACATTTATCACAGCTCCACAGACAAGTTATTGAGCTGTCTATGAAAAAACAGAGACAAACAGGAAAGCTTTTAGCAGCAAGCAGTGGTTGAGGTCCTTGATTGATAGAGTTGGATGATACAAAACTGTCTGATGGCTTTCTGCAAAATAAAGTGAAGGAAGGTCTTTCATGGTGATCTCTGACCACTGATGAGCAGCTATTTTATTATAGCATATATGGAGGTTGTACCTTAGTTCATATTCTGCTTCTTCTGGATGCCTATGGTTAACTTTACCAACAACAAAGTGTTTGCTCAGAAATTTACTACAAGGTACACCAGACTGCTCAAGTTAAAAGCTCATATTCCTTATTCAATAGCAATGACAAATTAAGAATCTTATAGGTTGATTGTTCCACAACTAGACAGTAATATCAGGGAATATGATTAAAGGAAGTAATATATACTGAAGCAAACTTACCCACTGTGTCCCTGTGTCCTTTCTTGATAAAAACTAAGGTACTGTTACATCCCCTTTGGAGGCCTCTCATCAACTGTCACCCTAAAGCTGAAGAAGAAATCCATTCTGTACCTAACTCAAGATCACTATGGTACATGTAGTTTGCTTTAAGTAAAGACAATGACTTTTCAGTTGTCTCTGGTAGGCCCCAGTGTGTATTAGTGATTGTTATTCACAGTCTTGCTAAGGAACTGACATTGTGGTAGTAGAATATTCTATGCTCCTCATTCATTATATCCATAACTTTCTTTGCTTTTATCTTATTACCTAAATCTACTAATTTTCAAGTGACCATTCTGTATGGTAATAGTTCCCCAACCCTACTATTCCATCCAGAAAGCACCAAGTATGGTAGAAATAATAGAAAAATCTCAGCCGCAATGAGAAATCATTGTAATAAAAGAAGAAACATTAAGGAGGTCCTTTTCTGAACCCTCCAGAGTAGGTTTTCTTTTCTTTTATTCATGTGAGAGTAGGGAGTGGGTCTTATTTATCTTTTTCTCTCTATTGCTTAGCTCAGTGCCTTGCACATAATATCTGCTGAATAAATGTTGGTTTTTTTAAAAAAAAATACTCTTTGGGAGGCCATTGGGGTTTAGCTACTTGTGTGGAATTGCACAGCTATTGTTTATGAGATTGGATTTGAACTCAGGTCTGCTGACTCCAGGGTTTGTGTTCTATCCACTGAACCATCTAGCTGTATATAAATGCTTCTTTTTGAATGATCATGTTGGCCCTTTAGTCCTAATTTACTCCATAGTGTTGATTGGTGAATAGGTAATGTGAACATACAGATAGTGTGCACTGAGGATATAATTTCTAAAATGTTAATAAATCAGCATTTCAGAGATGGCCATTAATTGCCTAGTCCAGAACCACCTGGATATATGCATGTGGAAAGCAGGGGAAAATAATGGATAAGCATCACATAGTAAAAATGATTTTATCTGAAACTAGTTCTACTAAGAATGCTTACATTGCTTTTCAGAATCAAACATTCAACCAAGACATCTGATCAGAAAATCAGGTTGGAAAATCAATTTTAAAAGTCAATGAAATAAAACAAAGATGCTGGGGCCACTTATCCTCTATAGTACCAAAATCCACAGGCAAGACATATAGTGTATTATAAAATTCTGATAAAACTGAAAGTGAAATACTATTTTATTTCAAACATGATTAATACAAGTCATTTTAATACAGGAAAGATTCTTAAATGTTTTTCAATATGAAACCATTAATGGCACTTAGCTTGAAAGGGGGAAAAAAGCTCAAATAGCACAGGTATGTCTCAATACGACTATATGCACGCACATATGTGTATAGACAGATATATGCACACATGCATATACACGTATGTATCTAATAACATATGGCACCCCTCTTCTATATTACAAATATGTAACATAGGAGGCATACAAATGGACTCCAAACATTTCTTTTCTTTCTAGAAAATCAAAATTAGACAGGTATTCCTTGAAACAAATGGCAGGCTTTAAACAAATGATCATCCAACTCCAAAGAGCTAAGTTTGTTAAATGCAGGATAGGCAGAAGCAGGTGGGATGAGCAAGGGAGAGACCTACATTTGATATTTAAAGCTTTAAGACTTTTGTATTCTTTCAACATAGGCATTCAAGTCAAATCAAAGTATATTTAGTTATTCCAAGGAATGCTTTGCTCAATGTTATAAATTACAGTGCCCGAAACAATACAATTGAGGGAATTTTGTTGGATTTATCTTGATGATTTATGCCCTTAATGCAAAATTGGTCTCTTAAAATATATGCCTGTTTTATCTTCATCTGCTTTCTAAAGGATTTCCCGCAACACAATAGCACCTGAATAGCAGATGGGAAGATGTTCCTAATTGCTTGTGTTGGATATTGGTCCAATGGGATTGAAGAGGATGGTATTAACATGGATCACTATCAGCAGAAAGACAAATCTTTGCAACTTAATATATTTTATGACAAAGTTTGCAGGCAAACAGCCTGCCTTATTATATCAGACAAAGATTTTAAAAAAGGAAAGTGTACAGAATTACTTTAATGTGACCTCTTACCCTGTTAAGACTATTAAAGTGGTTAAAAAGAAGGAAAAATTAGAACTAAAAAAAAATCATAATACTTGTGTGGACTAAAGAAAAAGGAGGTGGACTTGTTTCACATTTTGATTTGTTCTATGGTTTCTAGATAGGTTTTTTTTTTAATTAAATGCCCTATCTAGTATATATAAAGATGTGACATTCCCAAAAATTTACATGCCTATGTGCTTAACTATGTGTTGGAGAAGTACAGTTGGTAAATTATTATTATAGTAACTTGATTGTCATCTGGGGAAAAAATATTTAGTTGGTTCTTTTTGACATGATGCTCCTGCAAAAACTTGAGCTTGTGACATAAAGAGCAGGGGTTTGCCTATCACACTGATTACTTGATGTAATAGTAAGCAAGCTTAAGTGAACTTGGTGTCTTCAATCTTTCCAATCACTTAGGGCTGGGCATCAGAGGATACCATCCATCATCCCAGGCCTGAAACATATGGCGCATCAGCAGTCTTAGGCTGACCTAAATGATAGTAAAAGCTGCTATGCTGCTCACAATAAGAAATTGTTGTCCACTGAATTACAGGTTTGTGATTAGATTGCTAACATGGCCAACTTGATGTATAAGTGAAGTGTCCAGGAAAGATATTCCCCAGGATCCTTTGAAGATTAATTTATACCCTTGAAATGCGGACCAATCACAAAGTCAAAAAATATGTCAAGATATTTTTCTTGTGAACAAGAAAAGCCCTGCTGTGATAACAACCATTAATTTATTTCTGGCAGTTTCAGCGACAACAGAATTTAATAAACAAGATGTTTAATGGTTGTTATTTTGTGGCTTGGCTTATGTCACTCAACTCTTAGAAAACAAGAAGATAGTCCAATCTGGGAGCAAAGTTCATGACAAAGAAAGCAGCCACTCAGTTCTATTCAGACTACAAATATTATCCCTTCTAGTGTGCTGGAATGGCAACAAAACTGGAAACATCTCAACCACAAGCTTTGAATTCTTTTCTCAGGAAAACAAAGAAAATTATGGCATACTTGACAGAAAACTGAGGCTGGAGCACAAGATCCAATTTTGAGATGAAAAGGACCTTAAAAGAAATGAAGTCCAATATTCTCATTTTATAGATAAGGAAATAAAAGTAGTCAAGAAAGAGGAAGTAATGTGCCCAAGCTTACAGAGATAGTATTTGAGTCAGGATTTGAATCACTCCAACGTTCTATATAGTATATCACACTCTCTCACAATAAGCAAAGTCTGGAGTAATACTATATGCTATTGGAATAATGTTACACAAAGACAATAAAAAGTAAATTAAATCATATAACAAATTATGGCTGAGGATCTAATCTGTATTCATCGCCAAAGTATTGGTATCTCAAGTGACCAGTGTTGTCAGGTCTCAGAAATGGACCCACAGATACCTTCTGAATCCTCCCAATTTTAATAGATGTAATGTTTACTACTGTTTTCCCCCTCATGTGTGGACTCTATGGTTAAACATTTAATTTTTAAAAAGGTATTCTCAGGGCACAAGACTCCGTCTCAGAAGCCCAGTTGTCACTGTTCTTTATGTGTGCTTGGCCAAGAGACATTTCTAACCCCAGTTTTCTCACTGCTAAGAAGGAGTAGAAATAGCGGCTTCATCATATATCACACAGAGTTATTGGGTGAGGATGGAATAAAAACACACTTTGAGGTGCTAAAATAAAAGTCCAAATTTTACAAACAAAAATAAAAACCCAAATGGATTTGAAATTTCATAGATTCAGATCACAAACCATAAAGGTCTACCTACCCATCCTGTACCATTCTTCCGTGTTCTCCCATAATTCTTCAAGAGATGGGGATGGGATGTGTGTAATCCATGAAACAGAAAGTATGACTAAACATTGTCATTATCAATATTCAACTAAAATGCCTCATAAAAACTCTTGGCTGTCCTGAAACGTAGATACTGCTAAAGTAGTATATTTTAGGAACTATTGCCCAAGTGCAGAGGATAGATCAGGATATGGCATGTTGTTCTCATACTCTTTCTTGGAGCCAAAATGAGAACCAAGAAGAAAATAGTTTTTCCTAAGCTGACTGCTGGTCCTGATACATTTCTTCAAGGCTGTAATAACCATGCAGGAAAGTGTCAAACAGGATTTAAAGGCTATCATTATTGTCCCAGGAGAGTATCAGAGTATTTTCTATGTACCTGGCATAAAGTAGTAGAGGAACATCACATTCAATGGCAAATGAAATTCTCTTCACCCATTGTATCAATCTATGTAGTGTTAGCTTCAAGTTTATGTGAGCCATGTCTGGAACATGTTTTATGGAATAAGACTCATTATATTTTACCAGTACATCCTTCTAAAAGTCTTCTAGACTTATGGATTTTTTTGGGAAAAGTAGGGAAGGGAAGTGGAAGGAGAAAAAACACAAGGAAACTTTCCATGTGCAAAAAGCATGTAATTTTTAAAAGATGAGAATGAATCTACTATATTAACTAGTTCCTATAACAAAAATGTTGGAAGAATGTATAAATGTGTAGGCAGTGTTCATCAATTGATGGACCCACACCTAGAAGTCTTATCAATACATTTAGGATCATAGCATCAGAGAATAGAGCTAGAAGACTTCAGAGGCCATCTAACCCAAACCCTCATTTTGCAGAGAAGTAAACAGAGACAAAGGTAGGTTATATGATGTGCCCAAGGTCACAGAGATAAGAAGCATTAGAAGTAAGATTTCAAAGAGGTCCCAGCTGGTTTTATAAATCTGACATCAAACTGCCTTGTAGATGAATTGACAGGGTATGACCATAAAACAAGGCATATTTAGCTAGTCCCAGATATAACTCTATATCTGCTACTTTATATATATATCATAAGAGACCCAAAATAATTTTAAACAAAATAAAGTTATAGAATTTTAATTCATGTAAAATATAAATTATGCACCAGTGAAATATATCAACAAACATTAAGTGGCTATTATGTGGCAAACACAGCACCAGCTACTGAAAATATAAAAATTAAAAATAAAAGTCATTGTCTTCAAGTGATGGCATTTTATATGACATGGTATAATATATGCATATATAGCACATAATATTGCATATAATGTATGCATATATTATTACATAATGTGTACTTTAGAAAAATCACAAATGTAGTCCTTTTCTTTTTTTTTCTTTTTTGTTTTGTGGAGGAGAGAAGGCAGGGCAATTTGGGTTAAGTGACTTACCCAAAGTCACACAGGTAATAAGTGTTAAGTGTCTGAGGCCAAATTTGAACTCAGGTCCTCCTGACTCCAGGGCCAGTGCTCTATTCACTGCACCACCTAGTCACCCCTGTAGTCCTTTTCTGACATCTAAAGACAGTGGGTCTTCTGTTTTCTATTCAAGTAAGAGCAGAATATTTTCATGTCACCTTCATTAAAATAGGAACCATGGTAATTATTCATAAAAATTAATTTATAAAACTGTTTCAGTACAAATGGAAATAAAATTTGAAAGTATACTTCAATTAATGTCTTCTAGAAATAATGTTTTTTCTTTTTGCAAAATAGATGGGCCAGACATGGAGCAAGATCAGGTGATGACTTATGGATATTTCATGTGCTCCACTGAAATTCATATGATGGACCCCCTGGGATAAACTTTTGGTAGGAAATAGATGAGAATTCCCACATTATTTACAAGTTTATGAGTTGCAAATTGCATCATTGAACATTAGATTAACATTGATGAGAACATAGATCCTTTGGAATGTGGCTTATTTGCAAAGCAATACTTTTAATATTTAAAGAATAGTTTATAGACAGAGAAATGTTATTTGTCCATTCAAATAGGCTTTATCTTCAATGCTAATTTTAAATTACACATAATCATGGAAAATCATAATTGAAAGGGGTCTTAGACATAATTTAGTACTACTCAGTCTTTTTAATAGGGAAAATCATTTTAGTTGAATATAATTAGCTGTATAGTATATGTGCTAATATGCCCCCTTTAAGTGAGTTGCTTCTTTTATTGTTTTCATGTAAAATGAAATAAAAAAACTATTCTGATAACATATAATAATACTTTATACTTCACTTGTTGTGAGACAGTGTGATATATTGAATGGAATACTGAACTAGGAGTCAGGAAGAATTGACATCAAATCCTGACTCAGACACACACTACCTCTGAAAACCTGGGTATATTATTTCACTGCTTATGGCCTCTGTTACCTCATCTTTAAGAAAACATTGGCATTGTTTACAGAATTTTGAGCTTGGACCTCATCATCTCATCATTTCTTTTATAATTCCCTCATTTATCAGAAAAGGAAACTGGAGGCCAAAGAGGTGTGGTGACTTGTTTATATTACACAGGTAGAAACCTCAAAGTTTAATGGAACAAGCCCCAGATTTAGAGTCAGAGGAGTGGATCTGAATTTAAATCCTGCCATTGCCACTTACTATATGTATGACCTTAAGAAGTTACTTAATTTACCTGAGCCTTAGTTTTTTCATGCAAAAAAGGAGAGGATTAGATTAGATCAGGTGTCAAATAGGAAGCCAGGCCTCCTATGTTCTACAACATTCCCCACTGCATAATAAACCAGATTAAAATATAGTTCCTATCTGGTTTTAATGTGTTGGCATATTTTTAAAAATGTGTATACATCCATACATAATATATGCATATGTACATACATAGACATATATATGTTACACACACACACACACACACACACACACACACACACACACACACACACATATATATATATATATATATATATATATATATATATATATATAAAATTTCCTAAATGAGTATATGGCCCACAGAGATCCTCAATGGTTTGTTTGCCCCCATTTCTATTTGAGTGTAACACTACTGGATTAGGCAACTTCTAATTTCCCTTCCATCTGTAACCTTAAATGTCAAGGCTCAAATCCAAAACAAAGATCCTTAGATGACAAATCCAGGACTCTTTCTAGTATACTATCTACTTGCCAATATCATCAGACCCATGCCCAGATAACTAGCTCTTCCGCTGAGGTTTTATTCTTTCTCCCTTGATGGGTAGCAGCATCTCATATTCCCAGTTTTTTTCTCTCCCCATCAAGCATAACCAGTCATTCCATCATGACCCTGTTTCTGTTAGAGAAATATATGCATTTTCTGCTAAAGTATTGAGTCAGTAATGAAATAATGTTATTCCTTTCTGGGAATGGCAAATTAACAGCCACCTTCAATGCCTTGATGTGAAAAGAATGCCTAATCATGTGGTATTTAATATTTACTAATAGAGTATCTCAAATAACAATATTTTTAGGTGTATAGTACATAGCAATCTCATCCAGATACCCAAATAGAATATAGTTCTTCATGATATGTGATCTTGAGGTTATGTTTCAGTATTTTTTTTGAGGTAGATTGCTTTTTAGTGCTTGCCCCCCAAAATTTCAAGCTAAAGTAATCTCTTCCATCTTTCCATGGTGTAGATCTCTAGGGTCTAACTAAACAATAGTATGAGATTTTGAGACTATTCAAGTGTCTCTTATTGAAAAAAATATGCATATATACATATATACCTTTTTATTTACTTTTGCTAAAGACTAATTAAGATTGGTTGATATTCACTGAGGAGCACACTGCTGGGGGGCAAGTCATGACCCAGAGTACTTGAAACCCAAGAGACCCTGGAAGTAACCACTAGAACCTCAAAGGTAGTAGTCAATAACCCTCTGAGGACTCATCCTGCCAATGAGAGTACAATGAGAGTGCAGTTAGTGGAGTAAACCTGGAGAAGGTGCTACATGGAAAAGGAATTAGATTTCTTCTGCTTGACCCAAGAAGATAGAACTAGGAACACTGGATGGAAGCAGCAGAGAAGCAAATTTAGTCTTGATGCAAAAGAGAAAAATCATAACAATTCAAGCTAATCAAAAACTGAATGCCTCATAATGGCCTCTCCCAGCTCCTTACATGAGGTTTTCAAGGAAAAAAAAAAGGATAACCAATGATTTAAGTTGTTGGTCTTGTTTAGTTGAACTGAATTGCCTCTAAGGCCCCCCCTCCCCATTTTTTTTACCTGCAAAACCTATGAAAATTGTAGGTAGCATTGTTAAAGAGATGGTTGTATCTAAGTGTTCCTGATTGACTGATTTCAAGAACTCCCTTGAAATGAAATTTACAGTTGTGATAATGAGTGATTAAGTACTCATCTGACCTCCAAAAATCCCAGAGCAAAATTGAATCAAACAATAAGTCATTCATCCTAAGTGTTTCAGAGATGAAAAGCAAAGTGGTGCTGTGGGTCAAAATAAGATACTTGAAAACATTTTATTTTCTCCAAAGAATACAAAACACTACCCAAAATTTATCTTTAAAGTGATCTTTGTTTTGGTAGGTAATCTGCAGTATTACTAAAATACCTGGCCTAGGTTTGTAAGAATCACTCTACAGAGAGTATAGGAAAAAATATGATTAGGGAAAACTATTTTGAATTATGAGGTATGGCCAGACTTTTTGAGTAAATAATTGCTTGCACTTCTGGGAAGCCACCTTTATAATCTTACTGTGATAGCCTCCTTGCAAAAGTATGGAATGAGCCTATGCCAGTGAATAGCATTGGAATAGAGCCCATTCAGACAGCTTCCTGGAAGCCCTCTCTATGTGAATTAATGTCTTGCTTGGTCACAAAGTAAACCTCTTGACAGAGACCCAAAATCTTACTGTGCTAAAAGGAAAATGAACTTGCTTATTAGAAAAAAAAAAGTTTTACTAGAACTACTACTCAAACTTCGTAATTTTAAAATACTACCTGTCTGTGAGTTATTATTCATTTCCATGATCCTTAATATAATGTAGAAAAGTAAGGATGCTGTCATTTAAACTGGAATAGAAATTGGGTTTTGGTATGCCAAATAAAAGCAGTACTATTTTATAAGACAAAATTAAATTAATTAGGCAAAGATGTATCAAGTTTCTAAAATAATATACTAGGTTCTCCAGATACAAATCTAAGCATAGACAGAATCACTATTCTGATCAATCTTAACCTACTTCTTGGTTGGAAAAAGGAAGGAGGTCAGAAGTACGGCTCTCTCACACTGTGAATACCACATTTTGTATATAAATGTGGTGTTTTTATCGACCCAATATTTGCTATATTTAATGTTTGAGTAAATTATCTAATGTAAACATGGAGAGAGCCCTGTGTTAATGCTATGTACATCATTTTGTCTAGTACAGAAATATTCTTGCAGCATTTTAGTGAGAAGGGGAGGGGAAGGGATTAAGTACCACATGACTACATGAATAAAAGATAATCATCTAACCACCCAAATTGTCAAAACAAAGTAGATGAAGAACATGTTTTGCCCAAATGATGAGAGGCAGTACAATGGATCAGTATCTAAGAATATGATAAATGCATACATACATACACACACATGTAGGTATATATATTTGCATGTATGTATTATGTATACCCTCTATATATACATGCATGCATTTGTGTATGTATGTGTATGTGTATTAGCTAGGCATTGCTGATGGATTGTAAACAAAGTCAGGAGTTGAGTAGTAGAACAGGTTTGATCAGAATGAATTTGAGAAATTGCCTGTTTTCTTCTTATGTATAATTGCCCATTGTAGCAAAATCTCATCTCTTCTTGAACAACTCAGGTCTTCTGAATGTAAAATGTTACAAATCACAGATACAATATGATCTTAGGAGAACTCATTACAAATAAAATAAAGGGTCATGAAAGATTATTGAGTGGACATCATAAGGCTGCAACATTTTATCAACAGTGACTTGTCTATCAGAAATTGCATGTAATCAGGAATGAACTAGAACACAAATGACCAGAAAAGGTAAATGTATCATGATGTAAGAGTGAAGGACATACCAAATATTAAGGACAGCAACTCTTAGTTACTAAAAGAATTAGAAGAAGCCTTTCCATATGATGTTTCTTCTTTAGGAAGGATTTTTTTTTTTTAAATTTAGACAAGAGGTATAGAGGTTACATTCTGCATCAAACAAACAAACAAAAAAAGATGCCTCCATACATACTGATAAAATCAGATCTATCAACATATCAAAAAAAAATTAACTCCTATGATGAAGGACTCGTAATTAAAATAGAAATGGGCAACCAAAGATTTTGGAGCAATTGGTAAAAAATAACATTTTGTGCTAAAAATAAAAAAAGACAAATGAAGGCAATATCGTACTGTGGAGAAAAAAAATTTACATCAAAGCACCTGGACAGGGTAGAAAAGAAATGGATTTACCACCAAAGAACCTAGCCCCAGTAGTGACATGTATCCTAGCTTTGCCATTTCCTGGTTGAGTGACCTTGGAAACGTCACTAAACCCCTCAACTGTAAAGTTAAGCAGCTCAACTAACTGATTTATAAATTTCTTTCTAGCATAAAATCTGTGATCTCAGAATTCTCAATAGTTCTTCCAACTTCCATCAATTGTGGGATTTAAGGGAAGGAGTAATCACAAAGAATCATTGCTTGATGACTGGGCATTTCAAAAGCAGTCATGGAAACAAACAGTAAGGTTAAATTTATGAAGAGTCATTTGGAAATTGGGAATTTTGATTTGGTGAATGGAGGACAGGGGAAGTAGAATTAAATTAAATAACTCCAGGAAGGGAAACGTCCTGGCTTTAATAAATAAAATGAGCTTAGTATGTTCATCCTCCTCATACAGTCCCTTTGGCTGTAGCTGTTAAGTGCTTGATGTCATTAGAGACTTTCTACTACAGAGTAACATTTACATCCTGACACTGGAGTACAGCCTTCAGGGTCATTCCCCTTTCTCTCACTTGTGATTTATCTCTATAAAGCATAGCTCCAAGGACTCTAAGGTACATACACAAATAGAAAGAAACAAAACTAAGTAAAGTTCTTTTTAAAAATATTGGTATACTACCCCTCATTTTCCAGTAAAACACACCCTTACTGCTTTATCTCAAAAGCTCCTTATACAGTTTTACTTCTTTCTTGAGCTACATCCTGGTGGAATCTTATCCTCCTAATGTTTTGGAGAACTCTGAGGTGGCGCCTGTACAATTTGATTTTGTGCAAAAATACACACCAAATCTGATTTCTGTTGCATTAAGAAGTTATCTGGCAAAATTTACGAAATAAGAAATGAAATAAACTATGGTTTTAGAAATATCCTGCAAGCTTTTTTCCCCTTTCATACCTAACCACTAATATTTTTTCTAAAAAGGATCAAAAAACAATTTAATTGAATATTTAAAATATGATTTAATGCTTAAAAGGCCACAAGTTAGATGCTAAATATAAAATTGATTTGGGTTTGCTTACTGGAAATATTTGTAATATGAACCCGGCTAATAATATACTAATATTTGAAAATCAAGTTCACTTTAAAAGAAATGAACTGGTAGTTATCAATTTCTATAATTTATCAAACAATATTTTGACTGATAGTGGGTTATTACAAGATAAACACTGTAATACTGGGTTGCCAATAACAGCAGAAATATGTTTCTGGAATTATTTGGGGGTATGTAATATTTTTCTCTCTTAAAATGAGTATTTGAAATATGTCAAAACTGTAATAGCCTTTCAAGGGGAAATTTAACTGTGTGAAATAGTATGTTCTAGTAGAGGGACAGGAATCAGAAAAACAAATTCTAATTTTGTATATGCTATGAACTGTATGCCTTCAGCAAATCCTTTGGTCTCGCAATTTCTTCATCTGCAAAATGGATATTTTATATAGAGCTTCTTATCTCACAGAGTGGTTGTGAAGATTAAATAAAACAATCAGTCTTAAAAATTGTCTAAAAGTAAAAAAAAATATGCAAAGGTGAGAAAGGAGGACTTCATTTGAAAACAAGCCAACCACTACATTTTTAGAAATTTGTAGATAAAAAAAAATAGGCATTTTCAAGGCCTTGACTTTTTACAAATTTGATAAAGCTGAAAGAGCTGCCTAAAAGTAATATAAACTTACTTTTATTCTTTAGCAACAAAGAAAATAATTAACAAGTTAATTATAAATTCCTTTCGCACGAGCAATTCAGAAAACAAAAGCAATTTTGAGAAAATATTCAATTCAACAAATATATATTATATGTGAGCCACTGATAAGAACAAAGGATACAAAAAGAAAATGAAAAAAAATAGAGGTACAGTATATACACAGATAAGAAAATACATGATTTTTTGTAAAGAAGAGTATTTACAACTAAGGAGTTTCATAAAGATCTCCTGTAAGGATGAAGGGAGTTCAGAACTCTCAAATGTGAAAGTAAAGAAGTACGTTCCAATAATGGAAGTGGCAAATGGGAATGCTGACTATTCCAGACAACCAGTTTTTCAACATCAGACTCATCCTAGACTTGACCGTCTCCCAATCCATCCCTGCCCCTCAATACTCCATTACTTGCCAGGTCTGGTTGACTACCCTCTTGATTCTATGTGCACATTATTGCCTAATCATTCCCTTCCCTGAAACTACATTGCCTTCACCCTAATTCAGACCCTTATCACCTATCTCCTGGTTTGCTACAATGGCCTCCTATTTGGTCTCCTGGATTTCAGTCTTCCTTTTCAATATAACCTCTAACAGGGATGTCAAAATAAACTTCTGACAGGCCTGACTAAGGCATTCCCTTGCTCAAGAAGCTATAGAAGCTACCTATTGCCTGCATACAAACTTCCTCGATTTTTAAAGCTCATTGTAATCAGGCTCCAACCTATCTTTACAGATTTATTTTACATCACTCCCTTTCACATTCCAGTGAAACTGTCCTACTTACTAGACTCCACAAATGATATTCCTTGTTTACATCCCACCATCCCATACAAGGACCAGAGATATAAAACTGGAAAGGGGTCTTGAAGATCAACTAATGCAAACTCCTCATTTTACAGATAGGAAAACTCAGTCCCAAAATGGTAAATTGACTTCCTGAAGGTCATTATTCTAATTAGTGCTCAATGTAGGAATTCAAAGCTGTCTGACTCTAAGTTCAGTAGTTGATCCAGTATCCCATCATGCATCTTAGCACAACTAGGCCTCAGAGAACTCCAAAAGCACAGGGATGGATTGAAATTCTTTACTACAATATCTAGGCACCAACCAGTCCTCTCTGAGCTATTGTGATATGCAATGTTCCTTTCATTAAGAACCTTTAGGTCTTTGGATATAAATAAGAATGCTTACTTAATATACCATGAAAACTTCTTTGGAAGCCAACTGGGGTGGCTTCCTACCTCCTACCCAGAGAACAGAAGATGTAGCCAAAACTGGGACTGCGGTCAATTTATCCTTCCCTTCCCCAACCAAATGGGGAAGGGAAGAAGACAGAAAAGAGTTTCCCCTTAAAAGGGGCACCAGACCACTAAAATGGAATTCTGGATGATCACCGCAAGAGACACCAAGAGGATTGATATAGGAAGCACAACTTTATCTTTTGCTGATTTGTGAACTCCAACAAAAAAAGATCCAAAAAAGCAATACTGGAGATAGGACTCTTCTGTGTATCCTGTATCTAGTGCCAAATGTTCTCCTCCCTTCCTCGATCCCCACCTATGCTCTAGTCCCACTAGACAGAGGCCACCTCTTTGCTACAATGAGCTTCACTATTTTTTGATAAAGTGTGGTCATTCTTAGTCTCAAGCTTCTCAAAACCCTAAGTTGCTCCCTTTAGTCTTTATCCTGATTGGCCTTGCTGGCTTGCCAGTTTTCTACTTTTCAACAGGAACTGGTGACCAAAGCTAGGTTTGATTTATATCTCATGTACTATAAAGCTGCATCACTCAATTATGGGCTGACTTAATTTTTAGCAAGTGTTGGTAAGTATATTATGCTGAGATGCCCAGATTGTGTTGCACCTTGATTCCATCAACTAAGACAACTTATAATGCCTAGTCTTCTCTTTTCTCTTGCAACCCACGTCATCCATACTTTGAATGGAATATTCCTACAGCTCAGTAAAGACCATGACTTTTAGATAAGATTACTTGGGTCATCTCTCCTCGTAGACTAGGCCTTGGAGTGAACCTGTTGGTGGAGCTATTGGAAACAACCAGAGAAGAGAAGTGGAAAGCCTTGGCAGAGGCTAGAGCAAGGGAAGATTGGGTGGAATATAAGAATGCATAGAAAGGAACTGGGAAGAAACACAGTGGCAGAGAGTAGTGCTGTGGTTGGAGCTGGAAGTGCGAAATGAAATTTCTGAAGAACTACTTCCCTAAGGGCAACAAAAGATAACCTAACCCTTCTCTGGTTCTCCCCACACACCATACAGACACCTAGGGAGGTCAAGGACTTCAAGTTCAAAGGGTAGGAGGGAACAGCTTAATTCCTGGCATGGTCTTCTCTCTTATGAGTTTAGGGGAGCCACAATCATTTTTCCCCTTTGGTTTCTCTTTTCCTCTTTGAAGACTTTCTTAAATTAAGAAGTAGTGGGGAGGCTGTGGAAAATAAAAGTATATTTAGTTAAAGGATCACAAAGATCATAGACAGCCTTTATCCCTCTCAGTATTAGTCTACATTGATTCTTTTTTACAAAATTTTATTTATTTTTAATTTATAGAATGAAACAAGCATTTTCATATAACATAGCATAATAAAAATGATTGTACATGAAACTACAAATCTCTTATGTTCAATTTACTATTCCTTTTAAATATATAATAGTTATTATGTAAATTTATGTTTTCTCTTCCCTCTCCCCCACACTAGAGATGGATCCACTAGATACAAATATGTGTGTGTGTGTGTGTGTGTGTGTATGTGTGTGTGTATATAAAAGCATTTTACAAATACTTCTATTCATCAGTTCTTTCTCTGGATCCAGATAGTATCTTCCTTTATATGTACTTTGTAGTTAATTTGGGTATTTATAATAGTAAAAAATAAATTACTTATTCACTCAAAATTGTTCTTAAGACAATATTGCTGTTACTCTATACAATGTATTCTTGGTTCTGCTCATTCTAATTGGAAAGAGGTTCATGTTGATTCTGATTAGATTTGATGAACTATCATCTTTATTTTTCCATGAGGAAGAGGGTTGAGAAAGAAGGGAAGGAGGCAAAGAGAAGACTTGCTGGAAGACAGATCAATGACAGATGTCCTGAGTTATTAGGCAAGGGTGATATCTTGTGTCACTTTGTAGGTGTTGCTACTGTGGGTAAACACGTTACTTGTACATATGGTAAGGTCACTCTGGTCTTTGTTGATTTGTTATACAACCGTTATGCAATTTAGAGTCTTAGAGAACTGCCTTAGGCCCTGAGAGTTAAATGACTTAGACAGAGTCTAATGAAAAGTAAGTTTTAGAGACAGGGCTTCAACCAAAGTTGGCTTGACTCATAGGCAGGCTTTTTATTCATCATACCATGTTGCTTTTCCTTAGGGAACAAATGGAGGGAAACATAGAGAAGTGGAGGGTATCCCCAAAAGAACAAGAAAGGCGGGTTTATGGTAATTCTTTGTCTATAGAACCATGGAATCACAGAATCTTAGAAATGGAAGTGACATTAGAGATCATCTAATCAAACTCCTGTGTTTTACAGATGATAAAACAGTCCTAAGCATACGAAGCAACTTGCTCTAGGCTACATTCATAAGGTAGAGCTACCAGAGGGCTTCCAGATTCTTGGTCCTTCAAGGACTCCATGACACTGACTAAGGATGCCAATCTAGTCTCCCTTTCTTTCCTTTAGGACAGTTTTGTCATTAACAACACAGGTCACACTGAGAGAAGTAAAAAAAAAATTCTCAACTAAATTCTGTTATCATTCTGAATGCTCTGTGTTTAAAGTCTTAAAGGTGCTCACTGGAAACTTAGACAACATATGTGAACAATGTCCAACTGGCAGTCTCATAACATAAAAAGTAGATTCACCATTGCTTTGTCTAGGGGAATTTGGATGAATCTGAATAAATTTCTGATTGTTAGAAAGGGGGAACCAAGCTGGTGTCTAAATGAAATATTCAATCATCCTCCAGGTTTCAAGATGTTCAAAAGATATCCTTTAATTATCTGTACAGCTGTCAGAGAACACAGGACTCCTGGTTGAAAAGAGAAAGATCTAAGTCTTAAAGAAAGCAGATTTATTTTCTTAATACAACAACAAAAAAAATGGGAGATGTGAGTAGACATTTTGGCCAAATTGGCATTGAAAATGAATCAACAATCACATAGCGTATTCCAAAAGGAAAAAAAAAATCTAAAAACTTCTGTGACCATAAAGATCAACTCTCTGGCCTTTCTTAATCAGGCAGGGAGACCTCACAGAGGGTGGGGGAAGACTCATTTACTATAGAAAAAGACAGTCACAGAAGGGTTTCCCCAGTGAGGTATTCAACTAAGTGTAAAATGCTTTCCTAAACCAGACAGATTTCCTTCTGAAAAGCCCAGCAGGCAGAGGAAGTCTGCCCTGAGACCTTCTGCCAGAAAAGGCCGCAGGACTTTTTCTAGTGAATAGATGTTTTCCATTGATTTACTACAAATGTAGGGGTTTGTTTCACCATTTAAAAAAGGCATTTTGTCATCAGTTCATTTTGTAGATAAAAGACTTTGAAAACTTTGTATACAATAAAAAAGATTATTTGCAATGCCCCTATTTGATACATCATCTTCACTCCAACACAGTTTAACTTGAAATTTAAATTCAACCAATAATTCCAAGGTGACAGTTTTATCTGCAAAGTCTCCATTTCTACCACGACCAATTTATTTAATGGAAGATTTTAGAGCACTTCCTTAAACTGATTCCAAACAGCTTGAGAAAAAAAAATAGTGGAGGGGGATAACTTTCAAATGCATTTTAAAATAGAAACCATTACATTTTTCGTGCTAAATCTTAGGCTTAAATGTTACTGTAAACTAAACTGAATCTCCCAATTCCAAGTTAGGAAGGATTTGTAAATGATAGCAATGTAACCATCATAAAACAAACAAAACAAACAAAAAACATAGCCTCAGGCAAAAAAAAAAACCCACTCTTACAACTTACACAAAAAAACAATACAAATATGACAATAGCTACAAAAACATAGTTTCTAGGAGGTATATATTCCAAATGAACAAACCAGGGAGACAGTACGGCAAAATGTCTAGAGTCTATCCTCTAGAGAGAACTGGGTTTGCTGAAAGGAACACCTAGATTCAAATACTATCTTTATTACTAATAGTTGTATACTATAAACAAATCATTTAAATCTTAACTTCTTATTCTATAAAACAGGAACAGTAAAAGCAACTCTTTCACAAGGGTACTGAGAGGTTCAAAGTAGGATGCACACATGTACATACACTCTCTCTCTCTCTCTCTCTCTCTCTCTCTCTCTCTCTCTCTCTCTCTCTCTCTTTCTCTCTCTTTCCCTCTCTGCCTTTGCAAGCCTTAAAGGGCTGTACAAATGTCAGGGTTTTTTTTTTTAAAGAAAGCATTTGAAAGAACAAGTAATATATTTCATAATTTATAAATCCAAACTGTGCTATAAGATAGTCATATTGTCTCACAATACCTAATTTCCCAATCTGCTCCAACTGGTCACACTCATTTATTTTGTGAAACCTCCCAAAATTATTTAACCTCTCCATGACTCAGTTTCTTCACCTGTCAGGTCAAAGGATATATGATTTTTGTCTCTCATAACTATATTTTATATTAAAACAGTGTATGTCACATAGTTGGCACTTAATAAATGCTTATTGAAATGAAACCATGAAATGAGGAGGATGGACTAGATGATCTCTAAGATCTAAATCCAACTATAAATATGAGACAAAAAATCATGTCTAGGAAACATTTGAAAAAGGGTGGGGGAGCTGAGTTGGTTAGCATTCAAAATATAATTCAACATCTCATGTTCTTTGGTGGTAGTTATCTTATTATTTTTTTCTATTTTTTAATTTTTTGCAGGGGAATTGGGGTTAGGTGACTTGCCCAAGGTCACACAAGGCTAGTTTTTGTGTTAAGTGGCTGAGGCCAAATTTGAACTCAGGTCCTCCTGACTGCAGGGATGGTGCTCTATTCACTGCACCACCTAGCCACCACAGGTGGTAGTTATCTATGAGCTAGGTAGGTAGAGGGAGAATTCAAATACAATAATTCTTTTATGATATATTAACTCTTTGGTTCAAACTTTGACGTATATTTTATACTATTTCTATTTTGGTAGACTAAATAATTGAGATGGTAAAATTAAAAGAGCAATATACAGGAATCACAAAACCAGGGTTATAGTTCTAGATGTGTGATCATGGGTAAAACACACAGCTTCTCAGGGAATAATAATGCCCTCCTTACCTTAACACAGAATTGCAGTGAGGACCAAGTACAATAATATGCATGAAGGTGTTTAAAAAAACCAAACAATTCTATAAAGCATTATTACAACACTGAAAAGTTATAGTTATTATGAATATTATAAAATTAAAGAATCTTTTTGAGATAAAAACATAATCACAGATGTGGTAATAAATGTTTAACAATCAGCTCTCTAAAAATATATGATACACTTTTAAATTTAATTTGCATTATTAACATTTGTTCCATCCATTTCTTAAGTCTAGGTAATTGATAAAACAATAAATCAAACCCTAATTTGTAGCATTTGCCAATTTCCAAAGTGTAAATATTTACACTGAAAATTTAACAACTCGCTCACATTGAGCCAGTTTGAGCTAACTCCAGAACACTCTAGAATAAAAACTTTTCTTCCTTTTTTCCACACAACTGGGAAATTGAATGCATTACAGGGAGGTAATTAATCAATGTGTAATCCAATCAGTACTGCCATTGCTACTGGGAAGGAAGCAATCATCTCCCCAGTGGCGTTATTTACCATCCCTATGACTTTCCAAACTGAAATACTCATTTCTTTCTGACCACCAGTACTCTACATCTCATGGCTCACCCTACTAAAATGTAAGCTCCTAGAGATCAGGTATTACCTTACTTTTCTATTTGTATCACCAGCCCTTAGCTTAGTGCTTTGACTAGACAAAGCACTTAATAAATGTTTTTTTTTTAATTTATTCAATTTAAAAGCAAAAAAGAAATGTGATTACAAAGACTAGCCAAAGGATAACACAACTAAGAATGAGAAAAGGCCCACTGTGACAGAATAATCATTATCATGATCTTGTAAGGATATGTAATGAAATAATACATTTGGTTGCCATACTCAGAAAAATTTGGGCTAAATGTGAAATCGGATACAGAAAATCTGTCTCTATGTCTAGGAAACACAAAACAGGATCTCTCCTTACTTCTTTACCATAGGATACTTGAATAAATCCTTAATTTGCCAAAGGTACACTTAAAGCATTTCATGGGAAGTCTAAATGTCTTTCCTACACTAAACTGCTAGTTTTCTCAATGCATAGTTTTAAAATTAGAACTAACATACTAGACTCCTCCCAAAGAGATTTAAAAAGTATAATTAGTACTTTATAAAGTTTCTTTCAGTTACCTTTTTGCTTTTACTCATTTTCCATAGCTTAAAATAATTGAAAATTTCACTGAAAATAGAGAAACAGACTTATTTATGAAATAAATTAATTTTAACAGAACAATCATTTGAAAAGTAAAATTATTAAATAACCCTTAATAATAAAAATATTCAAATAATAAACATATTTATTTATTAAAAGGAAGCATTTATTAAGTGCCTAATATCTGCCAAGGACTATACTAAGTACTTTTATCATTTGATCCTCACAACTCTGCAAGATAGGTGCTATTATAATCTCTGTTGTACTGTTGAGGAAACTGAAGCAGAGAAAGCTTAAGTGACTAGCCCAGGGTCACATAGCTAGTAATAGTTGTCTTTTAAAATGTTTTGATAATTAGAAATTGCATTAATATAAATTATTTTCATTTGTATTTATACTGATGATAAAATTGAGTCTCAGAGGTTGACTCAGCCAAGATTATATACTAAGTACCAAAGCTAAGACTCAAGATGTATTTTTTACTTCAAATCCTATTATTTGATATCACAATGGAAGGGACATGGTTTCTAATGAGTGCGTTACATGGCAAATATTAATAGTAATCTTATTAGGGAATCTTCATTTTAACATATAACACACACATTAACCTGCTTCAAATTATTTTTCAAATTTCCCTTTCCCCACCCAAATGCTGCAGCACCTAATGTCCTATCACTGTAATTATATTATTTAACACTCAAGTGGAAGAGAACATAACTAGAACAACAACAAGGAAAGCAGTGTAATAGTGGACAAAGCCTTAATATGGCCAAAGTTCAGGGAACCAATGGACTTGTTCTTTGAAGAACTATGAAGAGAGTAGAGGGCAATGTGACAGAAGGCCCTGAGCTTTCATCATTGGACCAAGTTCAAGGATGCCAACAGAGAGGACAACTGCCCCCTAAGATATATAGATATCAAATTACAGGGAGAAGATCAGCCCCTGAGAGACCTAATAAGAATCTACTGAGCATGAGCGGAAATAGCTATTTTAACAACTACAGCCTACATATATTCCACCCTCCAATAGCTTTTCTTTTTAAAATTAAAGTGCCTCTGTTGGAGGCAATATGGCATAAAGTCAAAAAGTACTACCTCTGGTAGCAGAGGTTGTTGTTGTGTTGTTTTCAGTCATGTCCAGCTCTTCATACCCTCATTTGGGTTTGTCTATATGTTTTTTTGGCAAATATACTGGAGTGGCTTGCCATTTCCTTCTCCAAGTCATTTTAGACATGAGGAAATTGAGGCAGTGTTAAGTGACTTGCCCAGGATCAAACAGCTCGTAAATGTCTGAGACCAGATTTTAATTCATGAAGATGAATCTTCCTGACTCTAGGCCTGGTACTCTATCCACTGTACCACTTAGATGCATGGAGGCAAAGAACCTGGGTTCAAATTCCTCTGCCACTTACTATCATGTCATTGCTAGGACAACTAAAAAAAAAGAAGCCATCTTTAAGAAAGCTGAACTTACTAATGACACTTTTATGGGGAAATGGTAAAAAATACAAAGCATCACTAGGACTTACAAAATTTAGGACCTAATGAATTCCTGCAAAAATAAAATCAAGGGGCTAGAATCAAATGCTAGAAGTTCACTAATCATAAACAGATTTTGATGCCCCCACCAATAAAACCCTTATTTGTAGTGAGAACTTAAGTTGCGAATTTAAATTGAGAATTTAAGAAATAAGCTATATTAGAAACAAAGCATCATCACAGACAAAACTATGAGTCTACAACTTAAAAACAACATGTTTATAGAAGTTACCATAGAATGCATATAACCTTCAAACTGCATGGACTAAAAAGTTCTCTAAATACAAAAATAAATTGAAACCAGTGTAAAAATGTAAAATACATATCATCCCCATCATACTGTCTGCTACTTGTCCGAAAAATGCTATCAGTAACTCTATGGAAGATGAGCTTACAGCCCAATGTAAAAAGCAAGTATTTTATCCATCTTCACAACAGTCTGACAAATATTAAAGACAGGTAGGATAGCAACTTGTCCCAGGACTATTTTTATCTGGACTTCAAAGTTTAGCAATAACGGAAATAACTCACATTTGTATAATACTTTTCTGTTTGCAAAGTGTTATACACATCATCTCAAAATAAATCTGGAAAGTAAGTGCTATTGTTATCCCTATTGTTCAGATAATAAATGTGGGGCCCAGAGAGATTAAATGACTTGATGGAGTCATAAAACTAGGAAGAGTTTGAGGTTGGATTGAAACCCACATCTCCTTAACTCCATATTTAATGCTCTAAGCACATACCACATGGATACTCTTCTTCTTCCCTTTGCTCTTGCTCTGGGCCCACAAAGCAAATTTTTAGTACCAGTATAGTTTCTCAAATAGATTTTCTTTGGTGGAAGAAAACAAGGTCAGCAGCCAGCATGAATATTACGATCTGCTCAGTAATCATAGTTTTCATTGTAAATTATCATGATGAGCCATAAAATTGTTGGGTTATTGGGAATTAATTCATCAGGGCTCAAATGCTATAGATGAACCAGCAAAAATACAGTTTCAGAACTTAAACATCTCTAGATACTAAGCATATGACTCCACTGAGGTACTAAGCCTGAAAACAGTCACTTGTCCTTTACTATATTTATCAATACTAACAAAATAGGCATCATGAACTAAAGTTAATAGCATTGATTAAAAATACAATATTCTCATCAGAGGAAAACATACTTGCATTTGTGACACTTTTTCAAAGGTTTAATATTTTTTTTCTTTTCTTTTCTTTTTTTTTTTAAGCAATTGGGGTTAAGTAACTTGCTCAAGGTTACACGGCTAGTCATTATTTATGTGTGGGTGCTCATTTTCTGAGGCTGGATTTGATCTTGGGTCATCCCAACTCCGAGGCTGGTGCTCTTACTCACTGCGCCGCCTAGCCGCCCCTTTTAGGGCAATTGGGGTTAAGTAACTTGCCCAAGGTCACACGGCTAGGTTTCTGTTTGTGTGGGTTAAGTGTCTGAGGCCAGATCTGAACTCAGGTCCTTCTGACTCCAGGGCCGGCGCTCTACTCACTGTGCCACCTAGCCGCCTTTTAATATTTTTAATATTATAGCATCCTCCTTAGTTCCAGATAAAGAAAATGTCATTTTTCTTTTCCATTCATAGCAAGTAGCACTGATCATTTTCACATATTGGAAACAAGCATGTGGTAACAAATTTTCATGACAGACGCACACATTCAATCAGATTGTAAATTAGCTGCTTTTGTGAAGCCTTACTAATAAGATGGAAAGTAAAATTTAGGTCACTTCATTTACAAGACTTAGCTAATGGACCAAAAACATGAATATCATTCTGAAACATAAATTCAATTTTACTCTGTTCCAACTATAAACATTAGCACCATTAAAAAGTTATGATGACAAAGTTTGTTGTAAAATGGAATGATCTAACTATAAAACTGGATTAATTTCCAAATCGTATCCCTGTTGCTAAAAAAAAAAAAAAAGAGAGAGAGAAAGAAACATCAGACTGGGTCATTATTAAGATACAAATGGAACAATTAATTTTAGTGCCCAATGTATGAGAATGAAATTATCAATGGGAAAAAAATAAATTTTAATTGCATCTGTGAAACAAAAACATTATTCCTGATGATACTTTAATTTTTTGCTTTATGTTTTACTCAAAATTGAGAAATCATATACTGTTTCTTATTGAAAGTATGTAATAATGGAAGATAATAACAGAATTTGGAAGTCTTTAAAACCTTGACAATTGTAAGAGAAAATTGATAGCAGGATAGGTCAGAAACAGGGCACTTGGCTCGAGTCTCTCCAAAATGATATATTATGGATACATATTCTCAACATGTTTTAAGTAGTAGAAAAGTTCCGATGTAAGAATACGCCAATAAATTTTGCACTTACTTTGAGAAGGAATGTTTTTAATGCATTGTAACTCTAGCTGTTCAGACTGTTCATTCTTTGGCAGGGTCTCTATCTCTCCATTTCCATTGCCTACCATGGACAGTGGTGGATGGTTGATGGATATCTTTCTTAAGGTTTTCATATATTGTTGAACTTCAGCCAGTAGAACAGCCTGTATTGCTTCACTGACCTGTTCAAATAAAATTCAAAGAAAAATGAAGGATGTTTTTGCATGATTATTTCAAAGGATTTTGACGGTGATATCTGGCTAGCACCAAATTATAAGGTTTCGTTTTGAAACTTCAGTTAAGTTGATATGGTTAAAAATACTTTTAAATGTATTAAAAATTAAATTATTTTACACATAGCAAGTAAGTATATTGTGCAACTACTCAAAATTTTTGTAAACTATGATATCCTTTAGATCCTTGATGCATGAAGTTACAGAAAAATAATGATGTGGTTACTCATATTTACCAGAAATAAGCTACTTATACTTTCAATAAAATGAAAGAAATAGATTCAATATTTTGGGTTTTTTTAATTAAATTTTGTTTTTTTTTAGTTTATATCATTCATTTCCACAAGATTTTGAGTTACAAATTTTCTTACCATCTTTCCCCGACCCACCACCCCAAAACAGTGATCCCACTGAATAGCCCCTCCCCCAATCTGCTCTCTCCTATATCCTGATTCAATATTTTCTTGCAGGTAAACATTGTGGTTTAATATATAAAATGATATACAGCTTTTTAAAAAAGAAGTATTTTGGATACTCTAAGTTAGAAAAGGTGTAATCACTGTATTTTTTTTATTTTTTTATTTTTGTAATCACTGTATTTTAATAGAAATTTAAGGCAAGGTTTTCTTGGTGACAGTTCTATGGTACTTAAAACCACAATGCGAACTTGGTGTGTATATATGTATATGTTGCTACACATGAGTAGCATGAGTAGGCTAATAGGTTTAAAGCTTGACAGTACTTTAGATGTTGTCTAGTTCACTTTCCCCCTCCCCACAACAACCCAACAACAACAACTTTGGTTCATGAAGAAACAAAGGGCCAGAATGGTTAAAAGTGATTTAGCACTATAAGATTATAACTCTGGAGCTTCAAGGAAACTTAGTGACCATCTAGTCCAACATCCACATTTTATAGATGATAGAGCCAAAGCCTAAGAAGTCCAAAGGCCTTTCCCAAAGTCAAACAGGTTGGTAATGGTAAAGCTATGACTCAAACTCAAACTTTTTACTATAATGCTTTCAGTACTCTTATATAAACTTTTCTGTAGTGTTCTGGTGTAAGCAGTCACTAACTTTACTAACCTAAAGGTCAGCCTTAGGTTGTGTTCTCAGGAGGGACTGAAGAGACCAGAGACAAGAGAGAGAAACAACTTGCAGTTTATTCCAACATGGTGGGCATGCGGGGAAAAAATACCTGGCTCCTTATATAGAACATGATTCAAGCATGATCTCCTTGTGCACAGGGGTATGAACCAATGGAAGGGGGCCAAACCAATCACATCAGCTGTTGCTCATCCAGCAAGCTGTCTCATGGGAGACTTCATTGTGAGCGGGTAACTGGACTGTGGCCCTTTGAGCACATCCTTATCTCTCACAAGTACAGAGAGGTCTTGGAACCAAGAGGCTCCAAGGCAGCTCCTGAATTTCAGTGGGACAGAAAGCACTTTGAACTCACATTGTCCCGTACTTTCTAGGGATTTCTTACTGTGCTTTCTGGGATTTGTAGAGTTCATTTGTTCCAATCTTATTCTGTTATATGTGGGGAGAGTAAGGTCCAGAAAGATTATGTGACAAATCCCAAAGATAGTAAGTATCAAAATTGGTGTTCATTGTCCCACTATTAATCATTGGTGACCATATTTAAAGTCATTTTGATGAAACAATTTTGCCTTTTGCCCCTTTCGCCATTATAATGTGAATTCCTTGAGAGCAAGAATCATATTTCACCTTTCTTTGTATCTCCAGGGCTCAGGAGAGTGCCTAGAATGTAGTTGGTGCTTGATATATGTTTAATGATCCAGAGAGAGCAACACAATTGAATGGAAATATCAGAAGGGTTTAATCATAGTTGCAATATGGTATCCAGGACACAGGGAAAATGCATAACCAACTCTAGGGGGATTAAGAGAACTTTATCCTTAAGAGATTTGTTTTCCTTTCATTCATTCATGCCCATGCAATAACTCACTTTGGCTCCGTACTGTAACCAAGCAGCGTGGACTTTGTTTCTCCTTTCTACAAAGTCTAGCATTTCATCCTTCCTCTGAGTTTGCCCATTCTGCCCAAAGTACTGCATACTGGACTTCTCAATCATGTGACAAACAAGATAGAGGACTAGACATTTCTTTGATTCCCATGACTTCTTAAACTTCTCCAAAACAGATGTTATGTGCCAAGGATAAAATAACTTTACTATCTCTATGGTCCACAAAACCCATAATACAAATGATATTTTTTCAGAGATGAACTTATTGATATTTACTATGAGCTCACTCAGTACCCCCTTCCCTACCATGTACTGGAAGCAAGGCTAAACTAGCTGACCTAAGGACCAGACAGTGGGGCTTGTAACACAACTCAACCTCACACCCTAGTGTCCCCTCCCTTTCTCCACTGCCCTGAAGATCCTGAAATCAGGGCTGTAGAAGTTTTTTGGACTGCAAGGCTGTGGCTACCAAAAGTTTGCTGGGTCCCTGACAGCATGCACTACAGTGATAGTATTCTGTACTGCAAAAGATCTCTGCAAAAGAGAAGAGAAACTGAGGGAAAGGGGAAGGATATGTGTCTGGGTTTGAAATAGCGTCTCATACAACAAACCACCAACCCTTGATCTCAGAGCCTTAAGATCTAGACTCTAAAAGACAAAATTACTCAACTGCAGTGGCATAGGACTGGCAGTTCAGAAAGCTGAGGCATAGAGGAAATGAGACAGAACACTGTGTGGGGGTGGGATGAGGTGGGGGGAGTTGCATAATACTCCACCAAGCTGGAAGCAAAGAGCTCAGAATCCAGCTGAGGCCAGTTCTGGGACCCCTCCCCTCCCCCAAAGTAAGTTGGGACAGATACCTAGGGGAGGAGGATGAGATTCGTCCCCTAACGAAATCACAGTCAGGGAGAAAAGAGTCAGAATGTGAGTAATATGGGAAATAAGGGAAGGGGAAGGGGTACTTTAAATCACCAAAGATCTGTGTAGGAAGGAACTTGAAGATATTGAACATAAGCAGATAAATCAACAGGGAAAACAACAATAGCAGAAGGAAATACGGTATTGTAATATAGGCATTTATGAATAAATACTGTGAAACAATGGAAAATGATCCAACACTTGATGAGAAACAGAATATGAAGAAAACGTGGACCTACAACAGGCTATTTCTCCATGGATCAAAAGAGAAAATTATGAGAGCAGAATTTATGGCCTGTCATAGTAAAAATAATGAGTAGAATTGAAAAATTGGAAATCTGATAAGTCTTAATAAAGAAGCAAGGGAGAAAACAATAGATAGGAATGTAAATCCACAGATATGAAGGACAATCTAGAAGAAGAAAAGCAAAAAATCCCAATAACATTAAAAGAAAATGTTGGGGTGCCTAGGAGGCACAGTGAAATAGAGCACCAGCTTCAGACACTTAACACTTACTAGCTGTGTGACCTTGAGCAAGTCAACCCCAATTGCCCTACTTTTCCACCTCCAAAAAAGAAAAAAAGAAAAAGGCTTTTATCCAAGCAAGGCATACTAATCTTGAACACAGGTATAGAGACAATCTAAAGACTGCAGATCTCCCAAAAGAACATGGCAAGACAAAATGCTAGATGCTTTCTGTTATTCCCTGATCCAACAGCTACAACAAATTTAAATTATCTTGCTGCAGATTAATTCAATGCAATTGAGCAAGTATTTATTGAGGTAGTATGTTAATGTCAAAGATAATACAATCTAAACAACATAATTCTTTTCAAAGAATTTACATTTCAGTGGAAGGAAATGACATGCACACAGATAATAAATACAAAGTATATACATGGCAAATACAAAACAATTTTAGGGATACTGTAGAGGTGGAAAGATTTTAGGGATACTAAGAGCTAGAAAGAGCAGAAAAGAACATATAACTCCTAGACAGAGCCTTAAAGGAACTAGGGATTCCAAAAGATGAAAATGAGGCAGAAGGGCAATTTAGGCACAGGGAATACCCTACATAAAGACATAGAGAAGGAAGATGTAATACCTTGTATAAGTAAGTCAGTTTAACTAAAATACAAAGTACATTATGTGGAATAATGTGAAATCTGAGAAGACAGGTTGGAGACAGATTGTGAAAGTCTTTACATGACAAACAGAGGTTTTTATATTTTATTCCAGAACAGGGAGTAAATAAAGCTTCTGGAATTGGGAAATGATGTGGCCAGACTTGAGCATTAGGAATATCAATTTTATAACATTTTAGAACAGAGTAGAAAGAAAGGAGGAAGGAAAAATTAGGGGGCTATTTTAGTGTTCCAGTTGATTAGAACCTGAGTTAAAGTGATAGTATTGAGAATGAAAAAGGGACAGAAGAGAAATATTGAGAAGGCAGAATAAGCAAGACTTTGCAAATCATTGGATGGGGGCAGGGAGAAAAGTGGGGGGAGAGCCAGGAAAGTAAAAAAAAAAAAATCAATAGTAACTTCAAGGTTGTGGACCTAAGAGATTGGAAGTATGGTGGTGCTATTGACAGAAATGGGGAAATTAAGAGGAGAGGCAGATTAAAGGGAAAAGATAATGAGTTCCATTTTAGATATGTTTAGTATGAGCAGTCCATAGGATTGCAAGACTGAAGTATTTATCTACTAGGTAAAAGAGCACATGGGAGAGATGATGGCTGGGTATGTAGATGTGTGAGTCATCTGTATATAGATGCCTAGAATACTCTCCCTCTTTACCTCTGTCTTAGTTTCCCTGGTTTACCCAACACAGCTCAAAATGATAAGCTTCTATAGGAAATACTTCTAGGTTACCTTAGCAACTGTATCTTTTCCTCCATTATTACTTTCCTTTTTCTTCTCTATTCTCTGTCTCCCTCTCTCTCATTGTAAAGGTTTTAACCTTGGTATCAGCTAAGGACTGTATTTCTATTGCCAAGAGAACAGCTAATTAAACTTGGAAAGTTAGGCAGCAGTTGATGAATATTTTTTCATACATCAACCATAGAAACCATTTTTTAAGCTGTATACAATATAAGTTTCTTGAAATCAAGATTGCTGCCATTTTTATCTTTGTATGTTAAAAACTTAGGAGAGTGACTGGTGTAGAGAAGACCCATAAGAAATGCTTGTTGAATGAATGACCATAGGGATTATAAACTAACTCATTCAAATGAGTACCAACTTCATAGATCCTTTAAGTCCATGTTATTAAATGTGTATCAGGATCAAAGTAGGGAATGGACCAGGTGGGGGGTGGGATGGGTGGGAGGGAATCATAAGCAGCCTTTTACAATATATCTACTATGGTAATGTTTTGCATAGCAAGACATGTACAACATATACTGAATTACTTATCTTCCCAGAAGGAATGGATGACAATGGAGGAAGGGAATGGATCTGAAATTCGAGGTCTTAAAATTAAATATTTCAAATATATATAAATACTATTATCAATACTCTTTTGCATGTAATTGGGAGATAAGATGTGCAGGCATTGATACACCTTGCTCTAATGGAAAAGTCAAAGGGGGTATGGGAGAAGATATGGGGGACAGCAGATTGGAGGAAGGGATATCTTGTGGGACTGCTATTCTGGGATGGTGGGTAGGGGAAAAATGGGGGAAAAATTGTACCTCAAAATCTGGTGGAAATGAATGATGTAAACCAGAAGTTAATAAAGCATTCGTTTAATAAATGTGTGTAAGATTAACAATGCTGCAAGCTTTTCTTCACCTAAATGTTGCTCATGTATATCTGGTCCTCGTGGTTTATACTCATAGTATGGCTATCTGTTCTTATACTTTAAGGCTCAGCTATTTCATCTTTATGGGTATTTTTCTACTGAAGTTGACTCTAATCCTCTTACAATGCAACAGACAATGTGGGAGAGTGACTATGGCAATAAATTAAACACCCTGTGGCCAACAAAGTTTGAAACTACAGAGTACATTAATGTAATTACAAGCTCATGGAAATTGTGTTCTATTCTTTCTGTATAAATAATGCCATTCATCCCATTGGTTTTATTATCCAATTCTCTGGAAGCCTTTTCCTATAGAAAAAACAAAATCAAAAACAAAAACTCTGAGATAACCTTAGCAGACATTGGGTTGGACAGCCCACAGGAGTGACATGGAAAACTAGGTACTGGAGTTGGGGAAGTGGTTTTCAGAGGTTTCCAAATTCCTGCAGGAAGTTCCCAAAAGCAGAATGAAAGAAGTTCTCAGTGCCATGTTGATATACCTAAGGAATAGTTATTCCAGTCTTGCTTCTGGGATACTGCAGGCCCTAGGTCAAATGCTGCATGGTCAAAATGTCCTCCAGATCTCCTCTAATATAAACCTACCCCGCCCCCATTATAATTCCCAGGACTCTGGAGATTTATCATAGGACATAGATATATGATAAGCATGATATATGGCAAGGCTACAAACTAGAATGGTACCCATTTGGTGCATGGTCACCTACCTACAGTGGAATGCTAATTATTTCCAGTGTTATACACGTTATAGATATTACACATTCCACTGGATAAAATATCCTAAAACATGACATTTGATTAATAAAATATATGCATATGCATAATATCCTTTACTATTCCTAATTTTTAGTTTTGTATATAATGCGTTCATGAGTAAGTTGTTGAATCTTGTTTTTATCGATGCATTTTGTCATTATAAATTCCTATTACATTCACAATCAATATGGATATCATCAAAAAACAAGAAGAAGAGAAATAATAACCATGCAAAACATTAGACATTAAAAGCAGGATCGATTACATACTCAGAGCCCTAACACTTACTAACTCAAAAGTGACTTCTGGGTGGCACCCGACCAATTGCAAATAACCTCAAAATGCAAAATCTACGCCAAGTCAATATCAAACATAGCCACTGCTAGTGAAAAAATGATTCATCTTTCAAATACATGGTGATTCTAGAATGCTGCCTCTTATTATTAATAATAGCAGATATTTATGTAGTACTTTATGGTTTGAAAGGTACTTTACATATATTATTCAATTCAATATAATTTAACAAGTGTTTACTAAATACCTACTAAGTGCCAGACGATGAATGTACTAGGCACTAGGGACACAGAGACAAGAGCAAAACCAGTCATTACATTTCAAAAATTACATTTTCCTGGAAGAGCCTGCATTTTTGCATTACCTCACTAGGGACCTCAGAGTCACAAGTATAAGGAAGGTGTTATGGTTATTTTCAGATAACGAAACTGAAATTCAAGAGCTTTCGACTTTCCCAGAGATGCACAATTCTTTAGGAAGGATAAGAGGTCTAATTTAAACCCAGGCTTCCCGGCTCCAAGTCCAATATCAACAGTCTCTAAAACCATCTTCCTTGTTAACTGAATAGATCCTAGTCCTGATGCAAAGAGAAACAAGAGGTTGTAATTAAGAACCAATAAGTTTAAAGTTAAAGGTACTGCCTCCTACACAAAGCAGTTCTTTATCTTTCCAACTGAAAACGATCCATCCTTTCTTCAGAATTTTTATGGTATGTTGTCTGGACTACTCTGTTACCCTTGCCATAATGATTCATAGCTATTTGTGCCCATGTTTATCCCTTGATTGGGCTGGATGTTTCTTGATACAAGTGATTGAATCTTCTCCCATCTTTGTATACTCAGTGCCTACACAGAGCCTTGCACAAAGTGCTCAATCAATGTTTATTGAATTGAACTGAAAAGAATGAAAGTGGTTTTCTGTAGAAACCTCTGAGCTACTCATCTTGACTTTAGGCTTTCCATATTCCAATCCTCAATATATTCCATCACCACATTAACTTCTTATATACCACATTGATTTCAGCGATTTCCTGATAAAAAAAGTCTTTAATAAAGAATAGTTTCTGATAACATCAAGCCCCTGCAATAACATCAGAAAATTGGAAAAGTTCAAAAGTAGTTGAGGCTTTAGAGATTATATAGTAAAATTGATGATGTCATCTAGGGGCCTCAGAACTCATGTACAAGAAAGCATGACATAATATAGGAATGACTCTGGAAACAGTCAGAAGACTGAAGTTTGAATGTAAAATCAAGAACGTACTAAACACTTATTCAAGTGCTAAAAGGACTAGAATGCTTACTCCTTAGCCTTTTCCTCCCCATTGATGCCTTGGAGAATGTAGAGCATGCCTAAAAAGACTTATCTTTTTCTTCTGAAACTCTTATCCTACAGACTCATTTATTTGCATGAGTGAATGTCTTATGTGCCCAACTAAATCAGGCCAGTTTTAACTATGTTTTTTGTTTGCAGATGAATATGCTCAGTGCAGCCTCAGAGGCTGAGATGCAACAGGGTATGGAGCAATTCTTTGCTGTTTGTGCCCATTTTGGCCTGAAAATCAACACCAAGAAAACAAAGCATCTCCACCAGATAATACTGCACTATCCATACACAGAACCATTAATTACAGCAAGTGGAGAAATTTTGAATGCTATGGATCAGTTCGATTACTTTGGCAGTAATACTTACCAAAGATGTACACATAGATGATGAAGTTCCCACATGCATGGCCAGAGCTAGCTCAGTGTTTGGTAGGCTTGTGGGAAAGAAAAAATTTTAATCTGCCTACCAAATTGAAGGTCTACAGAGCTATCATGCTGACCTCATTTTTGTATGCCTGTAAAACCTGGACAATATACTAGCACCATGCCAGGAAACTGAATCACTTCCATTTGCATTGTCTTATGAAGATAACCTAGCAAGATATGGTACCATACATTGAGTTCCTTTCTTGAGTTGAACTGCCAAACATTCAACTTCTACTACAGAGAGTACAAGTCTGATGTGCTGGCCACGTTGCTGGAATGCCAAATGTGCGTTTGCTAAAAGACAATTATATAGAGAACTCAAACAATGCAAGCTCTTACACAGATGTCAGAAGAACTGATATAAGGACACTCTCAAGGTCTCTCTGAAGAACTCTGGAATCAATTGAAAGACATGGGAGACACTGGCACAGGACTGCCCAGCATGGAATACCCACATAAAATAAGGAGTTGTGCTCTATTAACAAAACATAACTGCAAGAGCTCAAAAGAAATGTGAGATGTGCAAATTTAGAGACATATCCACTAAAAATATTCCTATGGACTATTTGTGCCCTACCTGTGGTAGAGCCTTCCAAGTTCCATAATCATACACACTGTACCTTGATCCCAACACAGTGATATCATTTTTGTCCTTTTCCTACATGGACAACCGCTACCATATAATGCTAATCTCTCTAATACATAAGAATCTTGCAAATATTTGAAAATAGTTGTTATACACACACACACACACACACACACACACACACACACACACAAAGGGAGGGAGTATATGTTTTCTCACTTCCCTTAAATATTTTCATTTCTCTTAATCAAACTTTATATTGCACTGCTCCAAATCCCATTATTCTACACCCAGCCCTCTGGATAAATTCTACATGGTCAGTGTCTTTTGGGCCCAGAAATGAATATGATATTCCCCAGATGTGGTCTAAAGAGGGTAGAATTAAGTCAGACTTTGACTTGATTTATTCTAGACTCTATAATTCAGTTAATGGGGGGCTAAAATTACATTAAATTCTTTGTTGTCAACATGTTCTATTCTCCAGTTTTATTGAGTTTACAATCCAATGAATGCTTAGATTTTTTTCATGGCAATTGTCTAGCTATAGCTACCCCCTATGCTGTATTTTGAACTAAAGTAAAGGACTTGATTTCTTCTTGTTATTCTTCTTATTAAATATCATCTAATTACATAATCTAATGCCTTTTACATAGATGCTTTATAAAACCACACCATTCAGGCCCTCCAGATTTTGTTAGCCAAATTATGCTATCCAACATGCTACCTTCTCTACCAATCTGGTGTTATATGCAAATTTAATAAACACCATCACTTTAGTTTTTCTTGTTTCTTGGACTTCTATTGCATATAATTTTCCTTTTCTTTTTCTTTTTTTTTAAAGCACTTGGGGTTAAGTAACTTGCTCAAGGTTACATGGCCAGTCATTATTTGTGTGTGGGTGCTCATTTTCTGAGGCCAGGACCGATCCCGGGTCATCCTGACGCCAGGGACGGTGTTCTTACTCACTGAGCCACCTAGCCACCCCTATTGCATATAATTTTCAATGAAACTTGTGATATATGTTTTGTATTACTTATTGTCATCTTATATGCACTGGAGTAGTCTCCCTAACTAGACTGTAAACTCAGTAAAGAAGAAACATGTTCTTCCATACCTCCACAATACCTGGCAGAAAACTGAGGATATAATGGCCACTTATTGACATAGGAGTGGTTAAAACATTTTTAGTGGGATGGGGAAGACTAGGTCTCCATATTTTATCCAGGCTGGAAATAAGCAGTCCTTCAAGGTCCTCCCACTGCTGATCATTATGGAAACTGCTCCATTTTTGACCGGACCAATTTGCACTCCCCCCACACCACAAAAAAACCACAACAGCTTCTGAGCACTCACCATATTTTACTGGACTTTGACCAGACACCCAACTGAAACTGGTGTGGCTTGCTTCTAGCTAAGAACTCCTAAGCTCGCGTGATCCACTAGCCTCAGCCTCCTGAGTGGCAGGCCTGACCTTACACTAAACTTTTAAAATTAAAAACAAACAAACCAACAAACCAGCAAAACCCAATAACCTTTGGGCAAAAAAATTTCAAGGTATTTCTCAAAATCATAAAATTTTATAAATGGAAAAGACTTTGAACATTAGTAATTCAACTACTCTATTTAGGTATGAAATAGATTGGAAGTTGACATTAATTTTTGGTAATAAATGAAACAGAAAAGAATTGTAATTTGCAATGATAGTGCCTTACTACTGCATAATAAAATGCACATTAGGGGACAGGTACAGGGGATAATGTAGGAGATGTAAAAATTGATGGTATCTATAAAACATTTTTTAAAATGTGTATAAGGTAGATACTAATGGTTAAAGATACATTTTGAATGACCCTAACCAAAAAAATGTTTCACTATGTATAAAACTACAAAAATAAGTCATATTTTTGAACATAGTTTAATTTTAAATGACAGACTACCTGATAGGACTGTGACCACAGAGATGTCCCCCCATCCCAAAACAAAATGTGTTAAAAGTCCTTTCAGAAGAATTATATCCAAGCATTAGCCTTTTCTATATATGGGTGCCCATAGATTCAAAATAACCTTTATACAATTCACTGCCTAGGAAGAAGCTATCACAAAACTGGATCACATATTCATTACTGGAATTACTACTGTGTTCCGGCCAAATAACATTTTGTAATGATTTTCCCTAACATCTTGGAACAACAAAGTGCCATAAAATGGCACAAGACATCGTGAAGGTGTCTATAAATCTCTGCTTCCTGCCTGTCTATCCTTGTGTGAAAAAAACATTTACACATCACTCATTCTTACTCTGGCCTTTCATGCTTTTCTAGGTTCTACAGTTAAGCAACATTTCTCTCAAGGGAATCCAGTCCACCATTGACACCCCTGAGTGTGAGCATATCGAATCTTAAGAGCTTCCAGTAACTTGCAATATCAAAAGCATGTAAATTGCAAGCCATTACCTCTTCTCCAGCACTGTTTCTCAAGGTCAGCAGTGTTTGGACAGTGGGAAAAGTAACAGATAAGTAGGCTGTTGGGTTTTTCTTTCCTTTTTGAGTCTGATATGTGTTTCAAAGAGGAGTGAAAGGAGGGAGGTCGTATCCCCAGTCCTTCAGATCCATCCACCCAAGACAACTTTTCATCCAGCCTGTCCTCATATGCTCACCCTTCAACTCCCCTGTTTACTACCTCTTGCTCCAGGAACAGTAATCAAATGAAGACTCATATTGTTTCTGGAAAGACCATGACAATCAGCTATGTCTCCAACGCTATTCCTGTGACTCCTAAGCGAAACCTCTCTTCCCTATCCACTAGAGAATAGAATTTAAGTTCCTTTAGGGCAGGTGTGTTTTACCTTTTTGTTGTCATCATAGTTATTTTTAAAGACTGTCTTCCTGTCTCAACCAGGTTGGGAGTGCAGTGGTCACTCAAAGGCCCTATCCTAATAATGATTTACATAGAAGCTTTATCTGTTCTTCTTTCTTCTTTTTTTTTTTGACCACCACTCCTTAGGCAGCCTGGTGGCCCTCTGCCCCTAGGGGTTCACCATATTGGTGCTGGACTTAGTACAGATACCCAATCAGCTTTAGCTTTATTGCAGTTCAGAATTCCCAAACTCAAGCAACTCACTGGCCTCTGCCTCCCAAATAATAAGGACTATAGCTGTATGTGACCATACCTAGGATATGATTTATATGCTAGCACCTGATACAACGTCTGGCACAGAGTATGCATTTAACAAATGATTTTTCCCCTTAATTCCTAGAAATCAGGATGGTCTATTTGTAATCATCCTTTTCAACCGTCTCTCACAGAACAATAATAACAATAGCTTATTTTTATGTATCATATTTTCTATTACATCATTGCCTTAAAGGTTGCAAGAAGCTTTACATATATTATTTCATTTGATCTTTACAATAACTCTACAAGGGAAATACTATTATTATCCCCATTTTATAGATGAGAATAAGAAAGACTAAGTGACTTCCTCAGGGTCACACAGCTATGTATTTTAATTCAGTTCTTTCAAATTTCAGACATCATCGTCTATTACACCAGACTTTGGAGATAAATATGTAATGTATGTGTGTTTGTGTGTGTATGTGTATCTGTGTACACGCACATATATAGTTCATTGTTACAAGGAATATATGAGCCCTTCCTTTTACAAATGTGGAAAGGCAACTGCTCTTTAGCTTATTCTCTGAGGGACTTAGATAGAGGCGTTTACTATGGGGAAAGTCAAAGAGTCTGTATAGCAGTGAAGGTCCAAATCTTGGCCAGAGTCAAACAGACATTATAATTTTATTTAGTCTTTAAAGAAAAATATTTTTTAAAAATACTTTGAACATAACATAGGAAAGGCAGTGTAGAGACATTGAATGACAATAAACTTAGAATCAGGGTCTGGGTTTGAAGTCAGGACTACTAATTACTACTTGGGTGAAATGATGAAGCTATCACCCTCAATTTCAATTTTCTTGAGTTTAATATTAAGGACTTGGATGAGACAACTTTTGAGATTCCTCTCAATTCTATATTCTGTGCTCACATAGGGAAAGGAAAATTTGCCAGATGCTTGATATTATGTGTGGAACAAAAAAACTGTTCTATTTCACATGTGAGGAAACTAAGGCAAGGACAAGTTATACAACTTTCTTAGCATCGCAAAAGTCAAGGACAAGGATGAGATCAAAACAATGAATTGGTATGTGTATTACGGAAGTTCCTTTAATTCTTGTTAGACTCTTCGTGGCAGCATTTGGGGTTTTCTTGGCAAAGATACTAGAATGGTTTGCCATTCCCTTTTCTAGCTCATTTGACAGATAAGGTAAATGGGGTTAAGAGACTTGTCCAGTATCAAACAGCTAATATGTGTCTGAGGCCAGATTCGAATTCATGAAAATGAGTCTTCCTGACTTCATTGCACCACCTAGCTGCCCCAGCAGGGGGCCAAACTGTGTCATGATCATAAATATCTTGACTCTGCCCTATTTCTTGGCAACCCTTTTCCCAAGACCAAATTAAGGGAGTGACCAAGATGTTTGTGCCAGAAATTTTAATAGGAAATAGCATTTTGAAATTTCTCTTTGAAGAAAAGGTCAAATTTTACAAAATAAAAATTTATGACAATTGAAAAAAAATCATCATGCTTAGTTATCTGACCCTATAACATGTATATAACAACAAATCAAAAACACATGCATACATAATGCAGGAATTATATGAGCAATAAACCCTTTTTGTACAACCATTTGCGTTGTATATATTCACTTATTTATTCAACACCTTTATTTCAGCCTTATTTTCAGTCGAATCTGACTCTTTGTGACCCAATTTGGGATTTTCTAAGATACTGATGTAGTTTGCTGTTTCCCTCTCCAGTTTATTTTAAGTTTTTTTTTTTTAAAGCACCTAATATGTGTCAATGACTGTGTTAAGTATTGGGGGGGGACAAAAATAATTGAGACATAATCCCTGCTTTCATGGAATTTACAAAATCCTAGGGGATGACAGGGCAAAGACACTGAATAAGCAACACTGTGTAGTAACTAGAATGCAGAAAAGAGTAAGTGTATGAGAGGGGCACAGAGTGCTAAATACGGAGAAGACAAGACACTTGTCCCATAGGACGCAAGTAAACTGGTGAATGACTGATATAGAAGGTTCCAAAAGATAGAGAAGGTTGGGGAGGACAATTCAGGGATCACTTTAGAAAGGGGCACAGCCTGGCCACTCTTGGAACCACTCCTCACAGTACCACATATGTGGTTGCTGTGCTGATCAAGCTTTCAATCATGCTCTCTGGTGGCTAGGCCTAAGGCAACTCTCTTTAGAAAGCCCACAAGTAGTGAGGTGATTTTCATACCCCTTTTGCCTTGTAATAGAGGCATTTAAGCCCACTGACAGGGCTCTAATATGAGACATAGTTTTTGTCTTGTCTGATATTCTCCTATGCTGCAAAACACTTGAAGGTAGGCAACATAAGACAAAAGACTGAGTGCAAGTTTTAAAATATAAAGACAAGGACTGAGAAAGACACAAGGGTGACTGAGCTATTCTGCCTCCTGACAGCACTCCATAGGAAAAAGCCTATGGGGCACTTGGGCAATGTTTGATTTCAGTAATGAGAGAATGTAGAAATAGAAGGGCACTGACGGATCCTGAAGAGACATTCCAGGACAGAATAAAGCTCCTGGGATCTTGGAAGCATGAGCCTGTGCTTCTATTTTCTCTTACAGCTGAAACTGTGGGAACTACAGAAGTTTCTACAACCTTCTCTAATCCAGATGTGAATAGTTGCTTGTGTCTCACTCCTATTTCCTGTAGAACACGAGGGTTCTTTTATAAGATACTGAACTTCTCTGGCCTGTGGCTGGGGGACTAAACAGAGGGGAATGAATGGAGAATGACCTACTCAATGAAATAAATTTCTGCCTTGAGATAGATGATACATGAAATTGAATGTAATGTGCAATCTGCGCAGTTACTATCTCTGCTTTTAACAATTTTTAAAAATCATATTGGATGAAGATGGACAAATGAAGCAAGACTAAGGGAATGAGAAAAGGAAGAATCTGGGGACAAAGTTAAGTAATAATCTTAGATAGAGAAATAACCATAACATATTCATGGGGGTATCATTTGAGAACCTAACATCCATGTGTCCCCTAGAAACACAGACTGCTGACCTTGCTCACATCTGTTACACATAAAAGGCTATTTTCCAATATGTTCCTTACAGTGGGATAATGGATGAAAATTCTACATTTAGTTAATCAAGTCAAAAAGATTTGTGGACTATCTCCTTTGTGAGAGGTACAATGTTACTGTATGTACAGGGGATTCAAAGGATAAGACATAGTTCTTACCCCAAGGGAAATTATAGCCTTGTTGGATAAAAAAGAGATATAGGTGAAAAATATCATTAAAAGAAACCCTTTCCCCTCCCAGCAGTAGATGTTAAGGGCTAAATTATAAGGTCCATACAAATAGGAATCATGTCTTAATTTTCTCAGTTTCTCCCCCAGAGCCAAGCAAAGTGCTTTTACACACAGTAGATGAATAATAAATAGTTTTTGAATGAATGAATAAGCACCAAATCAGTGATACTATCCATAAGAGCTATAGAAGAAACACCTATTACTTATATCACAATGCACTCTCAGAGCAAGGAGATTTTCCTCTACTCTGGAAACATCCCACATAGGAGATTGAACTTGAGTACAGTTAAGAAAGAGTGATTAGATTTAGAAAGGTGAGAAGACACCATAGCCAGGGAACAGGATAAATTAGGGCCCTGATGTGGAGAATGGTCATGATATTTTAGAGTGACATGAGGAGACCAGGTTCTTTAGAATAATCGGTTTCGTAGGAGATAAACCTGGCAACGCACTGTGAGAAGGCAAGAAGTTTGAACTTGACCTTGGAAGCCATCACTGAAAGACTTACAGCACAGCACAATAATGTGATGAAAGCACGATCTCAGGGCAGATTAATTTACCTGACATATATGTAGAAGAAAGATATTGAAGCCCCTGCAACCAGTTCACAGACTAATGCAGTAGTATAGGCAAGAGCCTGGGTGGGGAAAGTGGAACTAGAAAGGAATGGATGTATGTAAAAATTTTTAAATTCAAAATTTATTTCTTCATTAAAATGTGATATCTTCGAAGTGGCCTGACAGCAATCATCTTGTGACCTGAGGACCAAGTGGTCACTTAAAAATTTTTTTATTTTATAGTAGAATGTGAATGAATATACTACGAGCTCACATATATCATGCAGGAACACTTTCCCTTCTCATCTCTACCTCCTGGATGCTCTGGCTTCTCTCAAGTCCCAGCTAAAAGCCTACCTTCTATAGGAAGTCTTTCTTAATTATAGTAGCCTTCCTCTGCTGATTATTTTCAGTTAATTCTGAATATGGTTTATTTGTATATAGTTGTTTGCATGTCTCATCTACTTGACTGTAGGCTCCTCGAGGGAAGAAACTGTCTTTTGCTTTTCTTTGTATCCTCAGTTAAAGGCACAGTGACTGGCATATATTAAGTAAATGTTATTGACAGACTAATCACCACCTCAAGATGAAACATCCTAGGAGTTCAGTTTTGAATTGGGCAGGTTTTAGAAGAAGGAGCTTCTGTAATTTGTGGGGCTGGTTTTCCACCCTCAGAACACCTTTGTTCTTTTCTCTCTTGTCCTCAACCCCTTAGTATTTTTCACATTTCTTTCATTTCTCTCTACCTTAAACCTATCCCAGGTCATGTTTAGCCCTACTTGTGAAACCCAGAAGAGGTATTGATAAAACACCTATTGTACTTGAGTGAAAGGAATGTTGTCAAACAACAAATTGGCTCATAGCATCAAGGAGCTGTCTTTCATAGCATGAACTGCCTCCTACCTGTACAGATTGGTCTCTCCAGCGGGAAACTAGCTTCACCAGGGAAAGATCAGCATCAGGAAAATGAAATTCAGTTTTACCTAGAAACAGGCAAAGTATTCATTGTGACTTAAGAGTATTTAGAATATGTAATTTTTAAGGCAGGTGATTGCTATACTAGATTGTTAGCCAATAATTGATTGGTAGTTTCTGAAAATTCACATTACACAGTCAATTCAAATGCATGTCATCATTTGTTAAGAAAGTAAGCACAACTTGAAACATTTAACTAGTAGAAATTATCCTTCTAGGGGTGGCTTCTGGTGCAGTGAGTAGAGCGTCGGCCCTGGAGTCAGAAGGACCTAAGTTCGGGTCCAGCCTCAGACACTTAACGCACACACAAACAAAAAAACCTAGCCCTGTGACCTTGGGCAAGTTACTTAACCCCAATTGCCCACCAAAAGGCAAAAAAAAAAAAAAGAAATTATCCTTCTAGAAAAAGCAAAGTCCATAACTAATCTTGGTCATCTGCAATCTCAAAGCTGTTTACATTTGTATTTTCTTCATGGACTGAGGGAGAATAATAAAAAAAATAAAGAAATGAAAAGGGATGTAATCAAAATATAATGGTGGTCCTGTGGAATGACAAGAGGATTGACTCTTAGGGAGGAAAGAAACAAGTTATCTTTGGAAATATATTTCCTCTTTCCTAGCTACAAACTTTTCTTAACTGTCCCCATCGCTAAAACAACCATCATTAGATCCTACCATGCCTATCAGCTATTATCTAATACATCTTCCCTCTTTTTCAGCTAAACTCCTTAAAAATGTATCTACAATTGGTGTTTCCAATTCTTCTCTTCTCATTTACTTCTAAACTTCTGCAATCTGGATTCTGACTTCCTTATTCAATTGAAACTGCTCTCTCCAAAGATATCAATGATCTCTAAGTGCCAGATCTAATGACATCTTCTCTGTTCTTAGTCTTCTTGAATTCTCTGTAGTATCTGATATTGTTGGCCAGCTTGTCCTTCTGGATATTCTCTCCTCTCAGTTTTTCTGATTCTGCTTTCTCTTGGTTCAACACTAACCTGTCTGAATGCTTCTTTTCAATCTTTATTGCTGGATCTTCATTCATATCATATCCCCTAACAGAGGATATCTCTCAATGTTCGATCATGGGCCCTCTCCTTTTATTTTCCTCTATTTTATCTTACTTGTTGATCTCATCAGCTTTTACTGGTTCAGTTATTATCTGAATACAGACCAGTACCAGCTCTGTTAATCTATCCCTAGTCCCTTAACTGAGCTACAGTGTCCGATAATCATTGCCTTTTGGATATCACAAAGTCCCTGTTTCATAAACATCTCAAATCCAATGTAAAAGAATTCATTATCTTTTCCTCCAAACCCATCTTCTCTTCTGCTTTATTAAATATCTTTATTAACTATCACAATTCTTCTTGTCTCCTAGATTCACAAATTCAATGTCATTCTCCGCAAAACACTCTTGTTTACTGCCTTACATATCAAATAGGTTGCCAAATATTATTTCTTCACAAAATGTCTCATACCTCACCTTTTCTCTACTTGCATATCTAGGAACCTAGTTTAGACCCTTATCTCTTTCCTAGACTATTAAAATAGACTGATGGTTGGTCCCCATACCTAAAATCTCTCTTGACTCCAATTTGTCCTCCACTCAGTTGACAAAGTGATTTCCCCAAAATATAGATCTGACCATGTCACTACCCCTTCTTAAATAAACTCCATTGACTCCTTATTACCTCAAGGATCAAATATAAATTCCTCTGTTGGGCATTTAGAGCTCCTCATAACTTGAATCCTTTCTATGATCCCAGTATTCTTACATAGTACCATCCTCCAAGTACTTTACAACTTAGCAACACTGGTCAATAAATGTACTTCTATCTTCTCTTTGTGTGTCTTTATACTCAAAGTTTCATTAAGAGAATAATTTCTTAACCTCTAATTCTCAGAAAACCTGGGATCCTTTGAGACGGTGGTGCTTAAGTACCATCTCTTCCTGGAATCACTCCCCTGGCCAGCCCCTCTGTGTCATCACATCTAAGGTTAGCTTCCATGTTCTTTTTATTTTTCTTGTATGTTCTGATTTATAAATATTGTCTCCTCCATCAGAAAGTATGCTCTTTGAGGTCCGAGACAGTACCTTTTTTCTTTGAATCCCAGCACTCAGCACAGTGCTCAGCAAATCATAAATACTTAAGAATAGTCCTGAGGACACTATGAGAATGGTGACTTTTTCCCTCTACATAATATCAATTTGTAAGACATTTAATACTGATGTGCACTCAGAAGACAAACTACATTATTGCAATCCATCAGTACTTCCAAACCTCTCTTTTCTGTTATTCCTTTCTTGTTCTTTTACTGATTATAGAATTAATTCTCTCTTCTTCACCCACAGAGTTGCCCTAAAGTACGAAGTCCAAGGTAGTACAAAGGAAGATAAAGATAAAGTGGAGTACAGGATGTCCCTAAAGTCTGGACACATGGAACATCTCATTAACTATGCATATTTTCAAGAAATGAAAAGAATGAAATTTTCAACAATGTTTATTTAATTAGCATAATGAGATTTCAAAGAAAGACATAGGAGAAACATAGGAAATCTCATTAATTAATTAAATTAATCTCATTAATATAGAAAATAGTCCCCAATAGCTAATGAAAGCTTTTATTCCATATGAAATTTTCATGGCTAAAATTTATGCTAATAAAATGAAATGTTGAAAATTTCATTCATTTCATTTCTTGAAAAAATACATAGTTAATAAGATTTCTTATGAGTCTTGACTTTAGGGACACCCTGTAGAAAGAGGAAAAGAATGAAGAAAAACAAAAAACTCTGAAGTTGGGAAATATAGCACGATTACTTCAATCTCATGTTCTTCCAGAAGGTTCCAGGATGCCACCCCCAATTTTTTATACAATCTAGCAATCAACAAATATTCATTAGTCACCCATTATGTGCCAAATACTCTGTTAGGCACTAAGGACATTAAAAATATTCACCATCATGCAAAAAGGTTTTTCTAAAATCAGCAATTTTGTAATTCAAAACCTTAGAGGGGAAACAATGTAATTATGAGTTAGAGGCTGAGCATATTAACAATACTAGTTTTAGATTATAAGGACCAAAAGTTAGTGAAGCATTACAAATGAAATTTCTGTCAGGCCATACTGTCTTTTTTTTTTTTTTTTGCTTTTTGGAGGGCAGTTGGAGTTAAGTGACTTGCCCAAGGTAGGCCATACTGTCTTCTGATTTAGTTCATAGAAAATAAGAGCACCAAATGAGAAAACATTAAGTGTTATATAAATGTTACGTATTATTATTATCCACAGCAAGTGATTGTCTAAAATTTGCTTCAAGATCCCCATTAATGGGAGGTTCACAGCTTTGTAAGAAACAGGGTTGAGGGGCGGCTAGGTGGCACCGTGAGTAGAGCGTCAGCCCTGGAGTCAGAAGGACCTGAGTTCGGATCCGGCCTCAGACACTTAACGCACACTCAAACAATAATGCACACTCAAACAAAAACCTAGCCGTGTGACCTTGGGCAAGTTACTTTACCCCAATTGCCCTCCAAAAAAAAAAGAAAGAGGGTTGGTTTTACTTTTGGACAGATCTAACTGTGATTTCATTCAATTAAACACATTTGATGTTAAAAAAGTCATTATAGGTAAAAATCTAACCCAAGGATAAAAATGTGTGATGAAAGGGCATTAAAGGTATTAAAAAACTAAGGTGAGGTAGAACTTATTGTTGAGTTGTAGCTATGGTGTCTGACCCTTCATCACTCCATTTGGGGTTTCCTTAGAAAAGATACTACAGAGGTTTGCCATTTCCTTCTTAAGCTCATTTTATAGGTGAGGAATTGAGGAAGACAGAATTCAGTGATTTGCCCATGGTCACAAAGCTAGTAAGTATCTGAGGTTGGACTTGAACTCAGGTCCTCCTGACTTTGGGCCAGTGCTCTATGCACTATCCCAGTTAGAGCTTAGAGTAATCTAATTTAGACATCAAAACTCAAATAAATTACTCAACAGACATGGTGCTAAAAAATGTCCATTTTCTTTTTTGGAGGGGGTTCCTAAAATATTTTATAATTTAATCATCTACCTTAGAGTTGAGCAAGTATTTTGTTCTGAATTCATGGGTTCTCAAAACAATATTCAGGTTTCCAAGCCTGTTCCCAAATTCTCCATATTTCAAATTAAACCAGAAATCAAAATGGCTTATGACAAACTCATTCATTAAGAATTTAGCTAAGAAATAGAAATAAGTCCAAAAAAAGGCTACTGAGCCACTAAAACACTGTCCCCAAACCTGACAGCTCCTGAGCCTACATTTGACACTGTCAAGTAGATCCTTAGGTCCTTTTAACTCATTTCATCCAATGTTCCAACAATTTTGATAACTTGATTTCTTAGACAGTAGCAAAAAAGAAGAGGGAGCATCAAGAGAGAGAGAGACAGAGAGTGGGGGGCGGGGGGGGAAGAGAGGGAGAGAGAGGAAGGGGGGGAGGGAGGCATAGTGTCAACTGACCTATAAGAGAAACTTTAACTGATGAATGAGAAAGGAGATAGGTTTTTGTTTATAGCTCCCAATATGTAAATACGCTATGCCTTTGTTGGCATGTACTATTTTTTGTTCCATATCCCTTTTATTATTATTATTTTTTTAAACAAATGCTTTATTAACTTCTGTTTTACATCATTCATTTCCGCCAGATTTTGAGTTACAATCATTTTCCCCCCATTATTCCCCTACCCAACCTCCCAGAATAGCAGTCCCACAAGATATCGCTTCCTCCAATCTGCTCTCTCCCATACCTTCTCCCATACCCCCTTCGACTTTTCCATTAGAGGAAGGTGAATCTTTGTGTCCCAATGCCTGCACATCTTATCTCCCTATTACAAGCAAAAGAGTATTAATAATAGTATTTATATATATTTGAAACATTTAATCTTAAAACCTCAAATTTCAGATCCATTTCCTTCCTCTCTTGTCACCCATTCCCTCTGGGAAGATAAGTAATTCAGTATATGTTGTACATGTCAAGCTATGCAAAACACTATCATAGTAGATATATTGTACAAGGCTGCTTATAATTCCCTCCCACTCATCCCACCCCCCACCTGGTCCATTCCCTACATGATCCTGTCCCTCTTCTATAGTGGGTACTTCCAACCTCCCCTCCCCCCAAGGATGCCCTCCCATCCATCATCCCTCCTCTCATCCCCCTTCCCCCTATCCTGCTGCAGGTTGAGATATCCCATTTAGTATGTATGTCATTTTCTCCCTGAACCAAATTCAATGTGAATGTGGTTTTGCCTTTTTAGCCTTCCTTATTCTCCCCCTCCTTTGCAACCACTTCCCCTTGCTTCTTCTACATGAGATAGTTTACCCTACCCTGTCTCTCCCCATCTCCTCTTGCCACTTTCCTCTCTCACCTCATAATTTCATCCCTTGAGTATTCTCCCTTCCCAACAAATTCAACCTATGCCCTCTATCCATATATAACTGTAACCATATACACACACATTCACATATGTATTCATATGACCACACCCCCTTCTTCCATTATTTTCATAGTGAGAAAGATATCATCAGTCACAGTTATTGCTTTTCCATATAGGAATGTAAATAGTTCAACTTTGATAAGTTCCTTTTGATTTCTTTTCCCTGATTACCTTCTCAGGCATCTCTTCCTTCTTGTGTCTGGATGTCAAATTTTCTATTCAATTCTGGTTTTTTCCTCAAGAATGCTTGAAAGTCCTCTATTCCACTGAATGACCATATTTTCCCCTGAAACAAAATACTCAGTTTTGCTGGGTAGGTGACCCTTGGGTTCATTCCCAGTTCTTTTGCCCTCTGGAATATCATATTCCATGCCCTTCGATCCCTCAGTGTAGAAGCTGCCAGGTCCTGGGCTATTCTGATTGTGTTTCCACAATATTGAAATTGTTTCTTCCTGGCTGCTTGTAGTATTTTCTCCTTGATCTGGGGATTCTAGAACCTGGCTATAATATTCCTGGGAGTTTTCTTTTTGGGATCTTTTTCAGGAGGTGATCGTGGATTCTTTCAACCTCTATTTTGCCCTCTGGATCTAAAACATCAGGGCAGTTTTCCTTGAGAATTTCTTGAAGGGTGATTTCTAGGTTCTTTCTTTGATCATGGCTTTCAGGTAGTCCAATAATTTTTAAATTGTCTCTCCTGGATCTATTTTCCAGGTCAGTGGTTTTTCCCATGAGATATTTCACATTGCCTTCTAATCTTTCGTTTGTTTGGATCTGCTTAACAGCATCTTGATTTCTCATAAAGTCATTAGCTTCCATTTGCTCCAGTCTAACTCTGAAGGAATGAATCTCCTCAGTGAACTTTTGAGATTCTTTTTCCATCTGGCAAATTCGACTTTTTAAGGCATTCTTCTCCTCATTGCCCTTTTGGGCCTCCTTTGCCATTTGAGTTAGTCTATTTTTTAAGGTGTTGTTTTCCTCAGTGAGGCTGTTGACCCTCATTTCATACTTTTCCTGCATCCTTCTCATTTCTCTTTCCAATTTTTCCTCCACTTCTCTTATTTGATTTTTAAAGTCCTTCTTAAGGTCCTCTATGGCCTGCAACTCACTCATGTTTTCCCCTGGGGCTTTTGGAGCAGGACTTCTGACCTCACAGTCCTTTTCCTGCTCTATGCCCCCAAAATAGGAGTCGAGGGTTGCATTTTTCTGTTTCCTTTGCCTTGGCATGTTGCCACTTAATTGCTTGACTTTTGGGCTTGTTGCCACACTATGGCTTTAAGGCCAGATAGAGGAATTTTCGTCCCGAACGTGTGGGGGGCAACTTCCGTTTCTGGCAAGCTGTAAACTCACCCACGACTTCCACCCTAGATCACAATCCAGATCCAGGGAGGTTAAAGCAAGAGCGATTACCCGCCAAGACTGATCGTTGGATCTTCCTACAATTTGCAGGCCGGGAGCCGGAGCTGCCTCTGAAAACTACAAAATGGCGTGTCTCCTCAGAGGCTTCTAGCCCCCAGGGGAGGGAGCCGACGCATTCCCTAAATACCAGTCCCAAAGTCCATAGGACACTAACCTCTTACTTTGTCCTAGGCATGTCTATGTTGATAATTCTGGAGTCGCCACAGCTGCTGGTGTTCTGGGGTTCCTCCAGCAGGCTGCTGGCCCTGCCGCCCTGGGGCTAAAACCTCAGCTCACTCGGACCTGGGCTCGGCTCGGCTCCTGCGCGCTGCCAGGTCCCAGACCACTGCGCTGGTCCTTCCTGCAGGGCTGCTGGGCTGTCCTCAGCGGGAGGTTAGCTTCTCTGTGTCGTTCTGTGGGTGCTGGGGCTCCAGAAGTTGTTCAGAGTCCCCTTTTACATAGTTTTGGGGGAATCTGGGGGCAGAGTGGCTTGGAGGAGCTGTTTCTACTCCGCCATCTTGGCTCCCCCCTTTTATTATTTAACATTCCTTCAAGTTATCATTAATTTTAAGGTAGAAGAGACACTAGATGTCATCTATTCCAATACCCTCATTTTATATATAAGGAAACTGAGTTCTAGACAGATCAGTGTTTTGTCCAAGATTGCACAGGGGCTAAGCAATAGATATTTCCCCATCAAGTGGCCCTTTGTCTTGCTTAATTATGTTTATCAGATTTGAAATTTGAGAGATTGTCTAGTCATTTTTCAGTTATGTCTGACTCTTTGTGTCTTCACTTGGGGTTTTTTTGGCAATGATACTGGAATGGCTTGCCCTTTCCTTCTCTAGCTTATTTTACAGATGAGGAAACTAAGGCAAACATGGTTAAGTAACTTGTCAGAGACACAAAGCTAGTGAGTATCTGACGCCAGATTTGAACTTGTGTATTCCTGATTCTAAGCCTGGCCTCTATCCATTGTGTCACCCAGCTGTCCTAAAACTTGAGAGGTAGGATAATGCTTTTACAGAAACCATACTTTATTATGCATATGACCACAAACAAAAATAATAAAACCACAAAAGCATACATAGCAATATAAAGGCCAAATATTTAATATTTTATTTGGTGAAAAAATATGTGTATAAGTTTGAATAAATTCATAACACCTTGCTTCTATACCCTCCTTTTTGGCTTCTGTTCACTTTGTTGATATCATTATTTTATATAGCCATAGTGAATCTGACTCTTTATGTGAATCTCCTTGTGATAATACTGATTTCAGATGGTATCTATGATATCTCGCAAATGACCAGATGCACATGTGTTTTTAATAAATGAATTTTGATTGACTGAAAATCTATGATGTCACCCAAATGAAAATCAATGGATTAAAATATTTTGACATCTGTCCTAATAAAATCCAAAAACTGTTAGAAGTCTAAAATAAGAATGAGTTTCTTTATTTTGGATCCAGACCTATGTGAACAAGTCCTAATGTAGACTGGAAATCTGTCTTTAACTTATAATCATAGAGAGTTGGCTGGGGTGCTAAATGGTGGTTTTGGATTTTTGAAAAACTACAATTTCTCACTTAGATTATTCTACCTAGTATATTTTAAATCTTTGATGCAAATGAGTCCAACTACTTTTAAGATGATATATTTTTCAATCAATGGTAGTGAATGGTCATCATCTTCAAACATTTTTTAAAAAATTAATCAAGAGGAGTAAGGGAAAAGAAAAAAGATAGCAGGAGATCAGAGAAGTATTCAGTTCAGTATAATTAAAGAACAAGAAAGAAATAGATACAAGAGATTTCTGAATCATTTTAACATACTATCCCCTAGTATATTAGTATATATTCTGAATGCAAATAGGAATAATAACCAAAACCAAGGTATAAAAACTGCAAAGAGGAGAAAACCGTGGGCAGTTTCCATGTCTTATTTTCTACTACTTCTTGAACACAGCATGTCAGGTGGATTTTTCTTTTGATCTTTCCTCCTCCCCACATCCCTTTCTTTTTCTCTCTTTCACTTTGTTGACCTTGTGAATCTACCTTCAAAGCTAAATATTGGTCTTAACTACTTACTGGCATCATGGGGCACTTCACAGGGTACTTTAATGTGATGTTAAAATTTTAATATGAGCTAGAAACAAGAGCCAACTTTTCTTGGCATTGTTGGTGAGTTAAAAAATCTTAATTGCAACTTCAGGGGAGAGATAAAAGGAAAATATCTTTGCCTCACAGATATTATACAGTCACTCTTCCCACTGTCCTGAATGAAGAATTTCCTATATTAGACCTTTAAGATGTACACTTTAGATTCTTACTTTATCCCAAGATCAAATATTGATGTGTATGCACGTGTTAAGAGAAACATATCAAAAAGTGTTTGTCCCTTAATCTTTCTACACAGATATTTTATTCTTCTCTAGCCTTATCCAATCCAAACAAGCATTTAGTGATCACATACATAATGCAAGGCATGGTCCTAGGTGTGTGTAGACAAAGACTTATGCATCTTTAAAATAGAAAACAATTTTAAACAACAATGATAAAACCAACACTATGAAATAATAACAAATATGGTTGGTCACAAAGAAGTATAAGAAGGTGTTGACTCTGTTTCTTTGCATTTGATGGGAAAGAAGCACTGGAACTATGAACTCTACATAATTTTTCATCATATGGATGCTTTGCTAAACTGAGATTTCACCCCCTTTTTTAAATTTTTGGTAGATATGGCTCTCTAGGACAGAGAAAGGGGGAATACATTAAGAAAAGAAAGTGATGCAAAACCAAATATCGATAAAACAAATTAAACACCAAAAGCACACTCATTTAAAATTTTCATCTTCAGCATGTAAGGATTAGACCTCTCCTTCCTTATTTCATAGTTCAAAACTTACCATTTTGTGAATTGCCATAGAAACTTGAATTATCATTGCCAGTATTTTTTCCCTTGTTAGGAACAGATTCCATTTTGTGGCAACCACTAAAAACAAACAAACAAAAAAGGTTACCATTGGATGTGTATGAGAAAAGTAATTCTTGAGTGATATATTGTCCATATATGGAAAACAGGGTTCAAGGCAAAATAAAAAGTAAGCAAAACAAAGCTTGTCTTTAGTAACCTACCCATGCCAGTCCTCTCTTCCAATATTATTATCCCTTTCCTTCACCCCTTTTAGCCTAATATCCTACCCAGGCCTATTTTCCCTGGTCAGATCCAGTCCTCAAACACCTACTGACATAATTTTACATTCTATCCCTCCAGGTCTCTTCCTTCATTAGGAGCCTATTAGAAAATTTTATTTCAATTACATAAATGTTAATAGCTATTAATATATTAACTGTCTTTGGTGTAAATTGTACTTCTTTTAAAAAGGGCCTTCAATATACAATGTGCTATTCCATGTCTTCCCTACAAAGTCTAATGTTTAAAAAAATTATATGTACTGTGATAGAGCCGTAGGGAAAACAGAGTTTAAAACTGTAAACTTTCCTATTTCTGTTAAGACACGCATAATTTACTTTCTATAGCTGAACTTACTTTCCTTTAAGGTTTAAATATTTTAAAATATCCCTCATGACTGCCATTCTTTCTTTGAAGAGAGATGGGACTAGGGGTGGGGAATGGCAAATACACTGTCACATGGTAAATGCTTTGGTTGATTTTGCTGAACAATTACAAGGTAAGCAAAAAATATCCATGAAATAAAAAAAGTTGTTAACCAAGTTTTATCAATTATATTTATGTTCAAGAATAAATTTTTAATAAAACAGTTAAATAGGAAAAAATGTAATGTCTATCATGCTTAGCATAAAGTTTGCTCTAAGGAATGGGAATTCTTTTGTGTTATGTCAATATTCTGTCATCACATCCAAAATAATGTTACTGATTTGAGGAAAATGAATGTTACCTTAATATCTCATTTTGGTAGCTATTTTTTTAAAATGAAGAATTATGAAGAATAGCTCAACTATGGACTAATACATTAATAGAGATTTAAAAGGGTCAGGTGTTCCAACCCATGTCAGTGTAAACACCTTTTCTTGGAGACAAGGAGAAAAAACTGTTTTGGTTTGGGTTTTTTTCTTGAGCAGGTGGGGAGGAGGCATGGACTATGAGTATTTTATACATTTACTTTTCTGTGTTCATGCTGTTTCCCCAAATAAAATTTAAGGTCCTTGAGGGGAGGAATTGGTTTTTGTATCTCTGAGAGGTAGGGTGATTTCTTAAAAATACTAACTAGCATTGATATATTGCTTTAAAGTTTACAAAACATTTTATATGTCATCTCAATTGATCTTCACAGGAACTCTGTGAAGAAGATGATATTATTATCTCCATTTTATGGTTGAAGAAGTTGAAGCCTAAGGAAGTTAATTGACTTGCCAGGGGTCTAAAATGTTGGAGACAGGATTTATATTGTGGTCTTCCTGATTCCTAGACCAACACTCTACCAATTTCTCTAGTGTATTTAGCTGTTTTAGAGACAGGAAGATCTGTGTTCAAATTTCACTAATGACATATAATGGCTATGTGACCCTGGGGAAGTGACCTAATCCGGAGGAGCTCAGATTAGAAGTTGCAGAGTAGGTGCCTACCTCCCTTAGTAGAGGAAATAGCCTCATCCAGGAATTCCTTATGGCAATGAAACTAAAGGTACAATCCCTATCCTATTCCTTTGTATCTCCCAAGAAGAGAATGTTGCCTGGCAATAAAAATTCTTGCTGAATGAATAAATGAATTATGAAGTAATTTTGCCAATGAAGGATTATTCAAATGAGTCATTTCACTGATTTAGATGTTCTTTCTAGAAAGCAACCCATCCTATGATTCCTTCCTGTCCCATTACATGACCTCACCTAAATTCACCCAAGGAAATTGACCTGACATCCAATACATCCTGACATCCTCAAATTCTCACAATATGAAGAATTATAGGGAGCTTTTGAAATGTTCACCTGTCATCCCTCATCCTTGCTAAATGACAGCCATCATTTTATATTACACATTTCTCTGATCATACCTTTTTATACATGTTCTGTTTTGAAATTCCCCATTTGTCATGTTTCAGACTGTTCACACCTATCATGAACCTCTCCAGTGCCCTTTGTTGAATATGCATGTTCAGTTCTTTAAAGGTTATCATGCTCTTTGTTTTGATGTTATAGAGCAATGCTGGAAGGGTGCAGTTATTAAAAATATAGTCCTTTGTTACCTAGAGAAGTCGGGAGTCTTTGAAAGAGCACTGTTACCCATTCTCCTCCCTTGGTTTAATTCAGAGCCCAACTCAGAGTTCATTTCTATCACCTGTTATAAAGAACATACTGACATAGAAGCTGTATTGGTTGTCTCACAGCTGAATGCTTTAATCAAGGCATTAGTCATGTTCCTACACCCTTGGTCTTTCCTGTGTGAAAGTTTAGGATAACCTCTTTTCAGTAGTCAGAGCCTCTCTCAGAAGGTTCTTTAATAATTTTTTTTTTTTTGCTTTTTGGAGGGCAATTGGGGTTAAGTAACTTGCCCAAGGCCACACAGCTAGGTTTTTATTTGTGTGTGCATTAAGTGTCTGAGGCCGGATCTGAACTCAGGTCCTTCTGACTCCAGGGCCGACGCTCTACGCGCCACCTAGCTGCCCCTCAGAAGGTTCTTAAATGTTCTAGGGCTTGATGCAACTGGCACAATGTCACCTGAAAACAGGAATATCTGAAGAAAGTTCCTACCCCTGCTGGATTTTCTCCATGGAGAGTGGCAAACATATATCTCTCAGTCATATGCTTTACCTGAGGTTTATAGGCAGAGGGTCATTGAAAAATGTTTGTTTCTGTTACATGAATGATCTTGATGTATGGTAGGAGATATCTTGTGGAAAGAGAGACTTTAAAGTGGTATTTTACTTCATGGAATTAAATATTTTTTTCATAATATATAGGCAATAGGCACTATGAGATCTTGTATTCTCTATATCTTTCATTCAAATGAATGATAGTAAATAAATGCAAGATATCATTTGCAAAAGTCTGCCTGTTCTGCATAAGTATTCTCATCAAGTACATACTTGATTAATGTGTAAATGGTAGGCATATAATCACCTTTTTTAACACTAGGAAGATCTAATATTTTTTTCCCATTCCTTTGATATCTTTCACTCATTCAGGTACCTCGTGAATCAATCAATCCCTGTGTGCCCTCAAAGTTTTGCCACTTCCAGTACAGATCTCTATCTACCCTTGATCCATCAGGCTGGTTTTCCTATATTTGTTCTCTTCACAGCTATTGGTTTGTCCTTTATAATGAGCATGTCCAGGTCTGTAATGCTGAAATCAAAGTTAACAAGCCTCTGCTCTCTGATGATGAAAATAATGTTGTAAAATATTTTCAGCTTTTTCCCCCCATTTTTTTCTGTTTGTTGCCTTCTATCTTCATCCTCAAATATTCTTGGGATATCTTTGTTTAGCTGACTCCCTCACCAAGCATTCTTTAAATTGTTTTTACTTTCCAATGCTTTTCTCTGCTTTATGAAGGCATATTGCTCATAATCTCCCACCATTCTTTTAAATAAGATTTTACAGAGTTGTTGCATGTTTACTTATTCTAACTCAGTTTTTACTTTTACTATTTTGTCTCATAGACAAATAAGTTACACATTTTAAAACACTTTTTAGCCTTCTTTTGTTGTTGTTGTTGTTGTTGTTGTTTTGCTGTGGAAATTGATTTACATTGAATAAACTTCTGTTTAAGATTATAATTGGGGTCTTTACCATTTTTATTGTCTATTATTGATTTTTCATTATAACTTTTAAAAATAGGTTCAGGTGGAGTTGCATGCTACATCATTTTGATCACTATTATTATTTCTTTTAACTTTACCCTAATCTGATCTTTGTTCTAGAAAGCTAATAATAAGACTATTTACAAATAGATGATTCTGCAAATTTTCACATTAATGTCTTTCCTTATGATATATACAATCTTTTTTTTTTTTGAATGACATTTGGTGCTTTCAACAACCAGTGCCTATCAATCTAGTTCTGAAAAAAAAAAGTTGTTCATGACATAAAGTCATGAAGCATCTGTGTAGTCTACAAATCTTTGGTCCCTCACAGTTTTGTTGATGACCTATTCTTTTTTTTTTTTTTTTGCTTTTTGGAGGGCATTTGGGGTTAAGTAACTTGCCCAAGCTCACATGGCTAGGTTTTTGTTTGTGTGTGTTAAGTGTTGGAGGTCAGATTGGAACTCAGGTCCTTCTGACTCCAGGGCCGAGGCTCTACTCACTGCGCCCCCATGACCTATGCTTTTCAATATGTTTCTCAACATCTTCATCAATACTCTTACATTCTGATGTTATGATTTAATTTGGAAGTTATTGACAAGTCCTTTGGAGAACTTCTTAATGTGCTCATACTACAAAACCAATGCTGATGTATTAAATTCAACTGTTTTTGAAGATACATATTATGATCACTGCAATAAGAGATGGAAAAATGTCTCATGATTTTTTTTGGTGTAGCTTTGAGGCATACAATTATGTTAGTGCCACCAACTCCAACATTGGCCTATTCTCAGAGTAGCTATGGGCCATCTTTCCACTTAGATATAATTTCTTCTGGTTTCATTTATAATAAGGATGTCAATCTTGATATGATCAACTCCTCCAATGGTATACTCACTCAGTAATTAGACAAAGAACGTAGATTTAGTGTTTCAACAGCTAAGTTAAAGTTTAGAGTTGGGCTAAAAAAACTGTGGGACTCAGTTCCATCTGCCCTCTTTCTTATCATTTTCTCACCACTTAAGAAATGTAAGGGGGCCATACATAGAACTGAGGGCACTTCTCAATTATTCTTTGTTTTAATAGACTTCTAGAAGTCATCAGTAGATCTACTACTACTTCATCTACTGATGAAGGATCTCTCCATATCTTTCTAGACTGATCATTGGAAAACAATCTACTTCATGAAAAAAATGTAAAGAAAAAAGAATCTAGATATCTATTCTCTACCTCTGACAAAAAAAAAAGCAAATCTTCATAATATGATTTTCAATATACCTTTGATTGTCTATAGGAAATTCAGTAATACAGCAGTGTTAAATTTTGTGAATGAGACCACTAAGCAATAGATGATGAAAAATGAAAAAAGAATTGATTATTGGCCATGAACTATATATAATACAAGAGGTACAGATGTATATCAAGCAAAGGCATCGGTCTCTCCAAGAATGGGGACATATAACAGACAAATAAGTAGAGGTTAGTGTGCTTTCAGATACATTATTGAAAGTTTTTCTAAAAAGGACAATCAAACACAAAAATATCACCACAATTTACTGATTATCCAAATGCTATTCCCACTTCCTCCAAGGATATTTCCACAAATAGTCCATTGATCTCTTTCTTTTCTTTTTTTTTTTTTGGAGGGCAATTGGGGTTAAGTAACTTGCCCAAGGCCACGTGGCTAGGTTTTTGTTTGTGTGTGCATTAAGTGTCTGAGTCTGGATCCGAACTCGGGTCCTTCTGACTCCAGGGCCGACACTCTGCTCACTGCGATCTCTTTCTTTTCTAACTGGTTACGATGTTTTCATATACCACATATTTTGTAGCTGTCTCTCAATTACATTAAGTTTAAATGATCTATCTGTGTAAGTCTTACTTGCCTAATGAGTTTATAAGTTCTTTGAGGATTGGGAACATGCCATACATTTAAACAGCTCATAATACCTTTCAGAATGCTAGGCAACATTAAGAGGTCAATAACTAAAGCACTGCAGAATTGAATTAAATATAATAATATAGAAATATAGAAAATTATGCACGGAATGACCTCAGAGAAGCATCCAGGTATTTGTTTTGTTTTGCTTTGTTTTAGAAATAAATAACTGAAAAAGAATCTTCCTTTACTTTTGTATGAAGTTTGATTGTATGATTTGGTGAGGTCTAAATTTTTTAGAACTTTTTCTTCCAAGATGTGAATTTAGTTACTAAATAGTCCCATAATTAAATTCCTTTATGATAATGAAAAATTAATAAATTAAAAAATAAATAGGAAATAAATCATCAAATTTAACAGCAATTGTGTGTGTGTGTGTGTGTGTGTGTGTGTAAGAGAGAGAGAGAGAGAGAGACAGAGACAGAGAGACACAGAGAAAGAGAGAGAGAGAGAGAGGTAGCACAGTTTAGTGAAAGTAGTGCTGAACTTGGGGTCAGAAGAACTGATTTCAAATATTGGCTTTTCCTGGAACTGTCCTCTATCATTTGTATGACTTTGGATAAGTCTTATGCTATACTCTTTCTAGGTTCAGTTTTATCATGAAAGTTTTAGACTCAATGGCTTCTAAGGTTTCTTTCTGCTCTAATTTTATGATGCAAATTAATTAAATACATTTTTAATTTATCATATTGATCAATGTTTCCCATGAAAAACAAGACAAATTAAGTAGGTTTTTTTGGTAAATATGTCCTCTCTCCTGAGCCCACCCATTACCAAACAGGGGAAAAAGATCACAAGTACTTCTTACCTGTTAGTTTTGTAGGCCAATTCTAAAGGCATGTTAACTAACTTATTAACTAAAAACAATTTGCTTAAGAGATATAATATAGTGTCTGACCCATGCTTCGAATCACTTTCTAGCTCTCCTATACCATCTGGTTGACTTGGGAGGACAGCAATGTATTTATTTGACAAATCTAGCACTTTTCTGGAAAATAAGTTGATAACTGAACACCCTTCCTTCATTCCGGGAGTGCAAAAGTTCCAACCAGGCAACATCAAAGAGAAGTGATCTTCATTTGAAGCTAATCCTAAAGAAGCTGGACATTGAAGCCTTAAAATATTCAGGTGCTGAATGCAAAGATTATCTAAGTCTTTATCTACACCCCATGGCAAGAGGCAGGACAAGAGAAGTTTAGCTGTGTCTATCATGAGGTTGATATCGACTTTTCTTGGTGGTATAAACTGAGCTTTTTTGGAACTTTTTGTTTTTTTCTGTCGTCTGATGCCTTCATTTTCTTCAAAGGACTTGCCTGGGCTATCTCCCTGGCCCTGGTTCTCACAAATATTCTTCATTTGCACTTCCCCTGAAATAGAAGAGGTGGAAGTTTTACTCCTTTTCAATGCCAGTGGCCTTTTCTCAAAGGTGCTTCTGGCTCTTCTGAGAATGTCACTGCCATGCCATGAGTGGGAGGGGCTAAAGCTGTTGAATTGGGTGGAGAGCAGAAGTTCCACAAGATTTTCCAGGTCAAAAAAGAGAACATGAAAATCAGCATTGCTCCATTTACTCTTCACTGGTAACACATTAAATGGACCTGAGAAAGATGAAGCAACCGGGAGCTAACAAGGGAAAAAGAAAAATATGGATGAGTCACAAAGTCATTTAAAAAACAACTGATGAGTCATTAAAATATCTAGTGAAATAACCACAAAAAATTAGACTGATGAACTGCATGACCTAGGGCAAATTAATTAACTGGCATAATTCACTTCTTCCGCTGCAAATTGAATATGGGATCTCTAAGATTCATTTGTAGCTAAGAAATCCTGATTTCATTTGATGTAGCAAGTTTTCTTTTATTCTAGAAAGACAGTAATGCTAGAATATTAAAATGCCTCATTTATAAAATTCACTTTCAAAAAGAAGGGTAGTTTCCTCCTCAGAACAAAGAAGATGAGTAGATGGCCTTTGAGGTTCATTTTAGCTTTTGATTTATGTATGATTTTTACATTCCCCTAAATCAAAAACTCATCTGGAATTTAAACATGCAAATAAACATAAAACATATCAGGTGTCAATGCCTAGTTAGAAGGCAGGTATGTTAAAGAAAAATACCCAATTCTTTCCCTACCTTTCATGAGGAATTTAGATAGTACTTCAAATTTTGCCACACACTTTATATCCATGATCATATTTAACACAGAAACCAGTTTGTTCATTACTATAAGTATTATTAGAGCAGATAGGTGGTGTAGTAGATAGAGTGCTGGGTGTGGAGTCAGGAAGACTAACCTTCCTCAGTTCAAATCTGGCCTTAGACTAGCTGTATGACCCCAGGAAAGTCACTTAACCCTGTTTGCCTCAGTGTTCTCATCTTGTAAAATGAGCTGGAGAAAGAAATGGCAAAGTACCCCAGTATGTTTGCAAAGAAAACCCCAAATGGGGATCAGAAGAAAGTCAGACATGATTGAAACAAATGAACAATATCAGGTTGTATTATACCAATTTTACACTTGAAATTGATGCCTAGATGTTAATTAAATTATTTGTCCACTGTCACAAAGGTATTGTCTCAGAGGCAGTTTTCCAACCCAGGTTTCTGGCTTCCAAGTGTATTCATTAACCTCCAGTACCTCCCAAACATGCATGTTCTTCTTCTGCCTAGAAATTCCATTGCTTAGCCACTGAGAATAGAGCTTTTTAACTGTGTTAGTCAAATAAGAAAAAAAAATACAGAATGGAATGCAAGCATGAAGGTGAAAACAAGGAATGACTGCTGATAGGTTATATGCTAGGAACACAGGAGGCACTTTAATAGTTTTGGGGTCTTGGCTTTTTTTTTAATGTTGAATATTGAACAAGCCCCAAGTAAATTCAAATGTCCATCCAGGTAGATAAATTATAAAGTCTCTGAAGGGAGTTTGAATCTCCAGTGCTTCACAGAATGTCTTGAATATATTAAATACTGAATAAAATGGTCAAAAACTTTGATGGATCTATGATCTCATTAACATGGTTTCCCCTCTAATGATGCATCTTATAACCCTTTCACATCTGGCCCTCCTGTGCACCTCTTGCTAGCTTATTCCCATAATTGTGTGACAAAGGGCCCATTAAGTATGCTAGATGGCTTGCTTGTTTTCTCTTAACATCACCTCCACCTATCAGCATCTCCACCATCCATCCAAGATCTGTTGGAGTCCATTATCCTTTTGTTGTATCCCTTATAATTCATTGCCAAACATGAACCATCTAGAACAGCCATGTGCTTGCTTTGTTCCTTTCCAGGTACTACTAAATGAGCAGGAAGAAATCAGAAAACCCTGCTCATTGGGTATGGTAAAATTTTACATAATCTAATCTTACTGGGACCCCACTGAAGCAAGGCAATCCATCTAAATCTTCCTAATTGATTGACTACTATACTCTCTATTATTGTTGTTCCAAATCTTTATGTATTTCTTCAACTCTCCCACGGCTACATATTTCCCTGCCTTCTATATTGAGGATCTCTCTTCAGACTCCACTGAATAAACTGAGGTCATTTGCCAAGAAGTAGTGCTTTACCATTTTTCATAACATCTCATTACTCAGAAAACTTCCTACCATCTTTTCCTCCATGTACTCTGGATTGGGATAAAGAGGTAGCCCTTCCCTTTCCCAGAGTCTCTCCATATACCTTTAATCTTGTCCCTTACCATATTTTCCTACAGATAGCCCAACTAATATCCTCATTTCCTTTCTTATCAACTGGATCCTTTTCTACTGTCTACAAGTATATCCATGACTACCCCACGGTATAAAAACTCACTATATCTCAGCAACTGTGATTCTGTCTCTCCTTCCCTTTAGGCCTAATCCTGTTAAGAATTCCATCTACACGAGGTGCCTCAACTTCCTTCCCTGACTAGAATGTCTCCAATTTGACTTCTAGCTACCATTCAACTGAAACTGCTCTTTTAAAAGTTATCAGTGGTCTCATAAGTGTCAAATCTAATGGTTTTTTCTCAGTCCTCAATTTGATTGACCTCTGCAGAATCTGACACTGTTGATCACCCTCTCCTACCTAGATTTTCATAATTTTGCTCTCTCCTGGTTCTTCTCTTATGCATCTTTCTACTCCTCATTCACCTATTCTGGATTTCCATCCATGCCATGAACACTAAATATATGTGCCCCACAATCCTCTGCTTGGGCCCTGTTCTCTTTTACCTCTACTTTTTGAATTTGTGATCTCTCCAACTCCCTCTGGTTCAATGATCACTTCTATGCAGATGATTCACAAAATCATACTACATGTATATTTATGTATGTATATATGTATACATATAGGCTTAGTCCTTCTCCTTAGCTACAGTCACACGTGCACACACACACACACACACACACACACTCCTTACTTCCTGATTTATGTCAAAAATAATTTTTTTTCACATATTATCTCTTGTAGACTCAAACTCCAAAATTCCCTCTGACTCTTCTTTCTCCAACACTAACCATAACCATAGCAAGGATCAAGTTCTACTTTGTGGTTTTCATTTCTACTCCTTTCTATTCTTTCTGTCATTACCTACTCCAGTTCTTAATGGGTTCATACTTATGTGACTGAAATTGCTTGATAATGCATCTACCTATGTTAGTCTGACCATGTCCCTAAAATGACTAAAACCCTTCACTGGCTTCCCATTGCTGACTACAAAGTCCTTTGGCATTTAAGGGTCACCACAATCTGACTCTAACTTAACCCCCCCTCCCAAACTGAAATAAGAGCCACAAGTGGTATGTTTTGTTTTTAAGTAACTGACATTCATTGAAAGATGATGCAGTGGATAGAGCACCAGCTCTGGAATCAGGAGTCCCTGAGTTCAAATCCAGGCCCAAATGCCTGCAAAAAATGGGGGGGGGGGGAGGGCAGGGGAGGAGGACCTAACATGATAAATATAGAGAAGCGTGTAAAAACTTAGATGAACTGATGCAAAGTGAAATAAGCAGAGTCAGAAAAACAAAACACAATGATTATGTATACTAATGGAAAGAATAAAAACCATAAAACAGTTAAAAATGAATGTCTCAAAATTTCAAAGAATAAGCTGAAAGAGGTAGGTGTTACACAGATGTATAATATTGCATATAATGTCAGACTTTTTTTGATTAATTAATCAGTTTGGGCAAATGTTTTATTTCTCTTGTTTCTTTTTGAAAAAAGGTTTTGGTTATATGGGATGTCTCTCTGAGAGGTAAGAAGGGAAGAAATATAGGATAAAATATCTAGGAGTTGTATATAAAAGAAAACAAAATATATTAATAAAAATCCATTAAAATCCAAAAAGCAAGGGGTTCAGAAAAGAATGACAGATTTGAGAACTGAATAACTGGTTACGAAATGTGACTTGAGAATGTAATTTGGAGTTCTGGATGGAGCATGGCTTAAATTACAGAAATGGTAAACTCTTGGGGCAGCTAGGTGGCGCAGTGAATAGAGCACGGGTCCTGGAGTCAGGAGGACATGAGTTCAAATCCAGCCTCAGACACTTAACACAAAAACTAGCCATGTGACCTTTGGCAAGTCACTTAACCCCAATTGCCCTACCTTCCCCCTCTGAAAAGCAAAAAAATAAATAAATAAATAGAAAGAAAGAAATGGTAGACTCTTGGCCATAAAATACACCTAAAAACAGACTGGGATTTTCCAAATCTGATCTAGTGAGCATTAAATGTAAGTCAGAGAAAGAAGGATAAAACTACCAATATGTATCTTCCAAGCTAGATACCACAGGAACAAAATAGGAAGATTATAGATTCATACATTTAAAACTGGAAGGCAACTGAGAAGTCATTTAGTATAATCCCTTCATTTTGCAGATGAGGAAACTAAAGCCTATAAAAGTTAAATGATTTACTCAAGGTTATACCAATAGTAAAAAGAAAAGGCTGGCATTTGCAAAAAGTTCCTCTGATTCCACAGCCTGTGCTTTTTCTATTATGCCATCAGTTCTGTATTAGAAGGTCATGAATTTGAGCCTACATGTGGTCTTAGGGTGAATGTCCATAAAGTTTGAATGGGATATCACCAGACAGGCTAAAAATGACGATATTTTCAGGCCATGAACATCAGCTACTAAACTAAAGGATTGTGATTTATAATGGGGAAGGAGGTACCCTCATGGAAAAAACCTATGGATCCTTGAAATTTTGAGATGAAGCATCCCTGCAACTTGGTAGGGTGGTACAGCTAATCAACTCGTATTTAGTAAATGCCCTTATGTACTAGGCACTGGGTATATACAGAAAGGTAAAACAAACAAAAAACAAAAACCACCCCCACTGCTTGCAAAAAAATATGCACAAAGAAGACACATAAAAGAAAAATTTAGGGTTGTCTCAGAGGCGAGACACAAAGTTTAAGGAGGAATAGAAAAAGCTTCTTGTGGAAGATATATTAGAATGAAAGTCTCTTGTCTTGGGGCAGCTAGGTGGTGCAGTGAGTAGAGCACTGGCCCTGGAGACAGAAGGACCCTAGTTCAGATCCGGCCTCAGACACTTAATACACACAAACAAAAAACCTAGCCATGTGACCTTGGGCAAGTTACTTAACCCCAAAATGCCCTCCAAAAAGCAAAAAAAAAAAAAAGTCTCTTGTCTTCCCAAGTAATGCTCTGCTTCCACTACATTAGGATACACCTTATATTCCTCCATATATTGAAATCCTAATGAATGAGCAAAGACTTTCTGCCAAGAAGGATGTACCCAAAATCCCATGTCCTCTCCCTCAACCCAACTCTGCCCTATGGGACAGAGAACACAGCCTTAGTAGAGGTCCTCTTTGTTGCTGCTGAGCAAGATTTGCTCTGTAAAGTTTGGATTCAATCAAAGGGCCAGACTTGAAGATCTAGAGGGTCACATGTGAGCTCAAGGCCACAGGTTCCCCACCATTGGGCAGGCAAAGTCAATGTGGCAGCCATGGCAATGAGCCACAAGATAAAGTTCATACTCTTCATGTAGACAAGCACATGGGTAGCCTCCCAGACAATGAAATTGCAAGGTATCCCTTATTCAAAAAGAATAGAGTGATAACATTGTGACAGCCCCCAATGTCAATCAGTATAACAAGATACATTCATGTTCAGATGAAAGGAAATCTGGTAGAGAATACTGAGGCAAGAAACAATACAAAGCAATGAACAAGTAACAGTCTTTGAAATAGGATATAATTTACTTAAAGACATAGATTCTTTTGTTTTTGTTTTTCAAGACTTAAACATGGGAGGGATCTAATAGGTGTTTGCTGAGTCAAAATGGAAACATGAAGATCAACTGTGACAAGGATTCTTAACCCTTTGTGTCATGAACTCTTTTGACAATCAGAAGTCAAATTAATTAAGAAATTTTTTTCAGAATGTTTTTCAATTCATAAAAAAAGATGATATGACTGTAGAGGAAACCATTTCTATTGAAACACAGTTATCAAAATATTCCTAAGATGAATTCATGACCCCAATTCAAGTAACCCTGACCCAGACAGTGGGGTAATAAAGACAAGGAGATTGGGAAACAAATCAAAGATGTGGGAGGGACACATGGTATAGTATTGATGTGGGATTTCAATTATGCAGAGTGCTAAAGCTCTTTCTTCTAAAGGCAGAAAAATTGATAAATTTGTGACTCAACTTAATGAAAACTCCATCCTTCAAAACATAAAGTAAATAACAACAGGATTGGTTATTTTGGTAGAAATAATGAGAATCTCAGGTGAAAGATTTCACTCCAATTTGAGTTAGACAAGTATAGGTATAATCAAAAAACAATTTTTTTTAAAATCGAAGGAAATTATAAGCAGGATCTGGTGGCCTAGAATTCTACAAAGGAAATTGGCCAAAAAAACTGGGAAGCTATCGAGAATAAAATGCTAGGGATGAATTATTCCAGGGAGGAAAAATGAATGGGAGTATATGAAAGAGATCTCTATGGGGGCACAAACAACTTAGCTTTTTTGCTTGTTTTTTTAAAGGATAGAGGATGGGAGCTATGAAGGTCACAGACGATGGAAGATGAGCACAAAGTAGCAACCTGGTCCTAGAAGGCTATAATGATGAGCATTGATGCCCAGAATGTTCTGAGGTTGGAGATAGATATAAAGGATGACAACAATGACTGGAGCTATTTTATTGTCCAGGAATTATCTGGACACAAGGAAGATAGAAGAATGAATATGTCCATGCCCAGGGTAGATAGCAATATGAAAGATGACTGAATGAAGGCTGAATTACCAAAATCACAGGATGTCCAAGTTGTAAGGGACCTCATTCAGTTGTCACCCAAGTCTAATATCTGAAAACAAACCATCTTTATAATAAAATTGATAAGTTGCCATCTGATTTCTGAACCTGTCAGTGGCTACTAAGAGAGAGAGAGATACCACAGGACCGAACACAGTTCAATGTTCTCTTAATTTTCAAGAAAGAGATTAGAATAGTTTTTAAGGTATATACCCCTGAGCTGGACCTCAATCAGTGGCAAAATTCTGGAACAGATAGTAAAGGGCATGGGAAAATTTTGATTTGTGATTAGAAAGTGAAACAGTAAACACTAAAAGCCAAGGTGGCTCTTTTAAGAATAGGTCATGACAGACAAAACCCATTTCCTTTTCTGACAAGATTACTAGGCTTACAGGTTTGGGAGAATGTGATAGCTACAGTATACAGGGATTCAAGCAAAACAATTTTCAAAATCACTGTCATTCTTATAGACAAGATAAAAACGGCTAGAATATTTAGGAATATTCAATTTTTTTAATGAACAAATCAAAAAATATAGACATTAATTGGTCAATGTAATCTTGGAACGAAGATTCTTAAGGAGTGATTCAGAGTCACTAGTCTTCTGGGGTTCACTATTTTGATCACTGATATGAATGAAAGAATAAAAATCAGAGATCATATTAGTCTGAGAAGGAGAGATAATACATTGAATGACTGCTTATTAGACATATCAAATGGAAGGGCTCACAAAAATCTTGAACTAAACATGTCCACAACTGAACTTTTGGGTATTATCTTTTCCCCAAAACTCTCCTCTCTTCTGAACTTCTCAATTACTGTCAAGCACACTGTCTTATTCCCAGTCACTGAGGTTCACAATCCTAAATATCTTCACTCACATCTTCCCACCCCCACCCCCCATATCCAATCAGTTAGCAAATCCTGTCAATTCTACCTTTATAACATCTCTTATATACTCTTTTCTTTCCTATAATACCACCAAATTCTGGTGCAGGACCTTGTCACCCTACCTATTGAAATAGCCCTTTGATTATTCTCCAAGTCTTGTCTTTGCCCACTCTAGTGCATCTTTCAATCTGCTATCAGATTGATCTTCCTAAAATACAGATAGACAATGTTTCCCCCTCAAACTCCCCATTCAATAAATTCTAATGGTTCCCTACTAACTCTAGGATCTAATAGAAATCCTCTATTGGGTTTTTAAAGCACTTTATAACATGGCCCATCTCTTACCTTTATAATCTTACACTTACTCCTCTGCACATAACCTATAATCCAGTGACACTGGCCTTCTTGCTGTCCCTAAAAGATAACATACCATCTCCTAATTCTAAGCATTTTCAATAGCTGCTTTCTATGCCTGAACTCCCCTTTATAATCTCCATAGTCCTGTCTTCCCTAACTTCTTCTAGGTCCCAGCAAAAGCAACTTCTGCAAGTAGCCTCTCCTGATCCCTCTTAAAGTTAGTGCCTTCTCTCTGAAATGATCTACAACGCATCCTGTATGTATGTGTGTATATGTATAGATATATATGTACACACACACACATATATATGTATATATAGTTTGTACACTGTTGTTCACTTCTTGTCTTCCCTGTTAGATAGGGAGGTCTTTGAGAGCAGGCACCACTTTTGGTTTCTTTTTATCTCCATTGCTTAATACCATGCCTAGTACACAGTAGGTACTTAATAGATGCTTGTTGATTTGACTAAGTCATGCTGAAAATAGTTTCACAGGATAACAAAGTGGGTTAAATTTAATTATATGAAATTTGATAGTAACAAATTAAAAGACTTACATTTGTTTTAAAGAATCAACCAGATCAGTATAGCTATGGCTAGACACCTTTATGTGAAAATGATTTGGGGTTTTTAGTAAACTTTAAGTTAAATATATGTCACTGTGATGACAGGTCAGTTAAACAAAATCATGTGACCAAAAAAGAGAAACAAAGTGAGTGTCCATAAATTAGAGAATAGCTAAATAAAGTCTGGTATATGAATGTAATAGTGTATTACTCTATCATAAGAAATGAGGGGAAAAAGAAAGTTTCAGAGAGACCTGGGAAGACTTAAGTGAGCTGACGCAGTGAACACAAAGAAAAAAGTTTATATAATAATAACAGCAATGGAAAGAAAAATCACTTTCAAAGACTTAAGAATAATGATCAATGTAATGACCATTATGACTTCAAAAGACTGATGGAAAAGCATGTTTCTACAAACCTCTTATGATGGAGAGGTGATGGATTCAAGATGTAGAATCACTTGACTATATTTAACAGTTTCAAGGAAGGACTTCTATAGGGTATAGGTTGGAGAGAGGACAGTGATTCATAAGGGAGTGGATAGCTAGCAACTAAAGAAACCAGGGATGTTTAGGTTGGAGAATAGAAGACTTGGGGCAGGGTCCACAAAATCTGCCTTCAAGGATTTGGTTACCAGGGCTATCATGGGGGAAAGAGACTGGATTTGTTCTGCTTGGTGTCAAAAGATAGAACTAGGAGTGATGGTCAAAGCTACAGTCAGGCAGATTTCATTTTGAGGTGAGGAAAATATTCCTAGCAATTAAAGGTGCATAAAATTTTAGTAGCTTATCTCTGGAAAGAATACATTTTCCTTCACTAGGGGTCTTAAAGGGGAGAATGGATGATCACTTTAGAAGAAATCCTTTTGAAGTGCTGATGGAACTAGAAAAGACTACATAAACTTTAAAATAATGTGAGTGACTTACCGGTCCAGTCTTCTTTTATAGCACTATTTTTTATGTGATCTATGTTTTAGCCAGATGGACTAGCTTATGTCTAATATTTTTTTCTTTTTTTTTCTTTTTTTTAAACAAATGCTTTATTAACTTCTGTTTTACATCATTCATTTCCACCAGATTTTGTATTACAATCATTTTCCCCCAGTTATTCCCCTACCCAACCTCCCAGAATAGCAGTCCCACAAGATATCGCTTCCTCCAATCTGCTCTCTCCCATACCTTCTCCCAAACCCCCTATGACTTTTCCATTAGAGGAAGGTGAATCTTTGTGTCCCAATGCCTGCACATCTTATCTCCCAATTATAAGCAAGAGTATTAATAATAGTATTTATATATATTTGAAACATTTAATCTTAAGACCTCGAATTTCAGATCCATTTCCTTCCTCCCTTGTCACCCATTCCCTCTTGGGAGATAATTAATTCAGTATATGTTGTACATGTCTAGCTATGCAAAACATTATCATAGTAGATATATTGTACAAGGCTGCTTATAATTCCCTCCCACTCATCCCACCCCCCACCTGGTCCATTCCCTACATGATCCTGTCCCTCTTCTATAGTGGGTACTTCCAACCTCCCCTCCCCCAAGGATGCCCTCCCATCCATCATCCCTCCTCTCATCCCCCTTCCCCCTATTCTGCTGCAGGTTGAGATATCCCATTTAGTATGTATGTCATCCTCTCCCTGAACCAAATTCAATGAGAATGTGGATTTGCCTTTTTTTTCCCTTCCTATTCTCCCCCTCCCTTGCAACCACTTCCCCTTGCTTCTTCTAGATGAGATAGTTTACCCTACCCTGTCTTGCCCCATCTCCTCTTGCCACTTTCCTCTCTCACCTCATAATTTCATCCCTTGAGTATTCTCCCTTCCCAACAAATTCAACCTATGCCCTCTATTCATATACACACACATTCACATATGTATTCATATGACCACATACCCTTCTTCCATTATTTTCATAGTGAGAAAGATATCATCAGTCACAGTTATTGTTTTCCATATAGGAATGTAAATAGTTCAACTTTGATAAGTTCCTTTTGATTTCTTTTCCCTGATTACCTTCTCAGGCATCTCTTGCTTCTTGTGTCTGGATGTCAAATTTTCTATTCAATTCTGGTTTTTTCCTCAAGAATGCTTGAAAGTCCTCTATTCCACTGAATGACCATATTTTCCCCTGAAACAAAACACTCGGTTTTGCTGGGTAGGTGACCCTTGGGTTCATTCCCAGTTCTTTTGCCCTCTGGAATATCATATTCCATGCCCTTCGATCCCTCAGTGTAGAAGCTGCCAGGTCCTGGGCTATTCTGATTGTGTTTCCACAATATTGAAATTGTTTCTTCTGGCTGCTTGTAGTATTTTCTCCTTGATCTGGGGATTCTGGAACCTGGCTATAATATTCCTGGCAGTTTTCTTTTTGGGATCTTTTTCAGGAGGTGATCGGTGGATTCTTTCAACCTCTATTTTGCCCTCTGGATCTAAAACATCAGGGCAGTTTTCCTTGAGAATTTCTTGAAGGGTGATTTCTAGGTTCTTTCTTTGATCATGGCTTTCAGGTAGTCCAATAGTTTTTAAATTGTCTCTCCTGGATCTATTTTCCAGGTCAGTGGTTTTTCCCATGAGATATTTCACATTGCATTCTATTCTTTCATTTGTTTGGATCTGCTTAACAGCATCTTGATTTCTCATAAAGTCATTAGCTTCCATTTGCTCCAGTCTAACTCTGAAGGAATGAATCTCCTCAGCGAGCTTTTGAGATTCTTTTTCCATCTGGCAAATTCGACTTTTTAAGGCATCCTTCTCCTCGTTGCCCTTTTGGGCCTCCTTTGCCATTTGAGTTAGTCTATTTTTTAAGGTGTTGTTTTCCTCAGTGAGGCTGTTGACCCTCATTTCATACTTTTCCTGCATCCTTCTCATTTCTCTTTCCAATTTTTCCTCCACTTCTCTTATTTGATTTTTAAAGTCCTTCTTAAGGTCCTCTATGGCCTGCAACCCGCTCATGTTTTCTCCTGGGGCTTTTGGAGCAGGACTTCTGACCTCACAGTCCTTTTCCCGCTCTATGCCCCCAAAATAGGAGTCTAGGGTTGCATTTTTCTGTTTCCTTTGCCTTGGCATGTTGCCACTTAATTGCTTGACTTTTGGGCTTGTTGCCACACTATGGCTTTAAGGCCAGATAGAGGAATTTTCGTCCCGAACGTGTGGGGGGCATCTTCCGTTTCTGGCAAGCTGTAAACCCACCCACGACTTCCACCCTAGATCACAATCCAGATCCAGGGAGGTTAAAGCAAGAGCGATTACCCCCCAAGACTGATCGCTGGATCTCCCTACAATTAATTGCAGGCCAAGAGCTGGAGCTGCCTCTGAAAACTACAAAATGGCGTGTCTCCTCAGCGGCTTCTAGCCCCCAGGGGAGGGAGCCGACGCATTCCCCCAAATACAGGTCCCAAAGTCCATAGGACACTAACCTCTTACTTTGTCCTAGGCATGTCTATGTTGATAATTCTGGAGTCGCCACAGCTGCTGGTGTTCTGGGGTTCCTCCAGCAGGCTGCTGGCCCTGCCGCCCTGGGGCTAAAACTTTGGCTCACTCGGACCTGGGCTCGGCTCGGCTCCTGCGCTCTGCGTGCTGCCGGCTCCCAGACCACTGCACTGGTCCTTCCTGCAGGGCTGCTGGGCTGTCCTCAGCGGGAGGTTAGTTTCTCGTTGTCGTTCTGTGGGTGCTGGGGCTCCAGAAGTTGTTCAGAGTCCCCTTTTACATAGTTTGGGGGGAATCTGGGGGCAGAGTGGCTTGGATGAACTGTTTCTACTCTGCCATCTTCGCTTATGTCTAATATTGGCTTGCATTTGCCTTCCTCCACGAATTCCCCAATACTTGGAATGTATGCACTTCTCACAGCCCCCATTTAAAATCCTTCTTTTTCAAGGCCCAATTCACATGCCAGCTTTGCCTCATCTCCCCAAAGTTAATGGAATCTCACCCTCCTCAGTTTACCTAGAGCACTGTCAGGATTTCTTCTTTGTCCCTGCTGTCTCTATACCTTGCATCCTTCATATTTTTGTACATATTATAAATCCCCTTTAGAGAATAAGTCTCTTGAGAGCAGAGGTAATGTTATTTGTAATCCAAAAATCACTGGCACTTAGTATGGAATTTTATACAAATTAGGCACTGATAAATATTTGTTGAATTGAATTATTTAACTCCTATCATTCACCTTATATATGCCCATTTTATTTGTTCAACTCCATTATTGGCTCTGTGAGGGCTAGGAGTCTGGTTCTGCTTTTTTGACCCTAGTCTAGATGCACTCCCTCCCCTCATAACCACCACTGCACATAGCACAGTGCTATGCAGCAAGTAAGCATTGAATAAACACTTATTAAACTTATTGAAAATCTGGCAGAATGGAGTAAGAAAATGTCTGTAAAACTGAATGGAAAAGATTTTGATCAGATCAGTTTTGATTTGCACTTCTTAATTTCAGAAAGAAAGCATTCTTCCATATAGTTATTAACAGTTTGTAATTCTGGTTTTGAGGACCATTTGTTCATATCCTCTCACCATTCATCTAATGTAGCTTCATTTTATACCCTGAAAATTGGCAAAGATGACAAAATATGGGAATAGTTAATGCTTGGGGATTATGGGAAGACAGATACAGTAGAGCATAGTGGGTGAAGATGTGAATCAATACAACCATTTTGAAAAGCAATCTAGAATTATATAAATTAAATGACTCAAAAACACTCATTCCCTAAGAGATTCCATTACTTATATACACCGAGCAGGACAATGATTTAAAATTGTCCCCAAATATGCTAAAATATTATTAGTAGCATTGGTGTGCGTATGTGTGTGTGTGTGTGTGTGTGTGTGTGTGTGTGTGAGAGAGAGAGAGAGAGAGAGAGAGAGAGAGAGAGAGAGAGAGAGAGAAACAGAGAGAGAGAGAGAGAGACAGAGAGAGAGACAGAGAGAGAGAGAGACAGAGAGACAGAGAGACAGAGACAGAGAAAAAGAATTGGAAGCAAAGTAGAGGCTTACTGACTAGAGGATTAATAAAATGTGGTATATTAATAAAATGGAATACTATTGAACTATAAGAAATGACGAATGACAGAGAAGCTCGCAAAAACCTACATGAACTAATGAAGAGTAGAATAAGCAGACTGAAGAAAACAATATACATAATGACCACAACAATGTTAACAGAAAGAACAACTATATGCACAAAAATTAAAAACTAATGTTGCAAAATTGTAAAGAACATGCATGGCTCTGAAGATCATATGAGAAGACACTTCCATTTCACCCTTTTGTGGAAGTGGGAGGTCCACTACTATTGAACATATTTTCAAACTTTTTCAATAGATTGGATAGTTATGCTGATTTTTACCCTTCTTTTTTCTTTAAAAAAAGATCATTTGCTATAGGAGATTGGCTGGGAGAAGGAGGAAGAAGAAATAGGGGAAACTATAATGATGTAAAAAACCAAAATATATTATTAAAAACTTGTTTTGGAAAAGAAAAAGACTCAGATGATTAAGAAGCAAAGTCAAGCCATTTTACAGATGAAAAAAAAGAAGACCCAGAGTACCCTGAATAACTGAATGCCATATACTAAATGAAACCTCAGGTCTAGTCAAAAATAAATGAACAATTAAAAAAATTGAATGCCTTCCCCTGTAGAAATAAGAAAAGCTCTGAACTAAGAATAAAATATATACACATTCAAAGTAAATAACTTGGGAGGTTGTGTGCAAATTCTAAAGATAGTGAGATTGCTGGAAATCTCTTTTGGAGCATCTTATTTAGACTTAGCTTAGGAGGTACTGAAGAAAACCAGCTTCCATACCTTCATTTCATGCCCAAATGGTATTGCTCAGCTTGATAACTAACATGTCTTGCAGACTTTGTCCTGAATGACTTCTGGCTATTTGAAAAATCGAATCCACCCCCAAAGGATAAATATTTGCCCACACTGAGGGCACTAAAAAGGGATGCATAGTGCCCAGCACTATACCTTCCACACAGTGGGAACTCAATAAATGTTTATTGAATTGTAATAAATTGAAAGGAATGCACTACAGGCTCTGACAGTCTGTCTAAAACAGTTCCAAATGTGTTGGGCAATGGCAGTTCCATAGTGCCAAGTGTGATAAGCCTCCAACATGACTGATGTAAAAAGGACAGAACTTATTTAGATGTATACTCGTGTGACAGGTTTTCTCTGTTTTGGGGGTTTTTTCTTTTCTTTTCTTTTCTTTTTTGGAGGGCAATTGGAGTTAAGTAACTTGCCCAAGGTCACATGGCTAAGTTGTGTGTGTGTGTGTGTGTGTGTGTGTGTGTGTGTGTGTGAAGTGTCTGAGGCCGGATCCGAATTCAGGTCCTCCTGACTCTGGGAGCTGCACTCTACTCACTGTGCCACCTAGCTGCCCCTTTTAGTTTTTTTCTTTCAAATCAGTCATATAACTTTATACGTTAACCACTTGCCATACCATAAAAATACATTAAAGCAAAGTTTTCCTTTAGGAAAAAAGAGAAATTTTTTCAAAAGTGTCAAATTGTAGATGAGTGAATCAAAAAAGTGTTAAAGCAGAAAATTTAATCTAGCCTTTAGGTCAGGCCCAAAGCAAAGTGCTTTTATAAAACCTTTATTTTACAAAATCAGTATTTTTTTTCTTTGTACATTAGCAAAATATTTATTCCAGCTAATAGATACCATGATTTGACCAAAAGATAGGATCAAAAATGTATAAACTACAACTTTAATAGCCCTATAAGTTTTCTCATTTGATCTTCACAATAATCCTGTCAAATACAGTTCTAAAATCCCCATTTTTATCATACTGCTTTGCTCATAAAGTACAGTGCCTTCTTTGATGTGGACACGCCATGCTAGAAGGAACTGTCTTACATGAGCAAAGCTTAAAAGAAATGTGAAGTGCACAAATTTAGAGACTTCTCCACTCCAAAAGTTCAAATATATACCAAAATGTTCATTGCATGACTTTTTGTGTTGGCCAAAAACTTGAAATGAATTGGGAGCCCAGTAAGGGGAAAATAGTCATATAAACTGAGGTATGTGAATGAATTATGTATTATTTTGCAGTGAAAAATGACAAACATGAGGAATTCAAGGAATCATGGAAAGATTTATCAGAATTGATGCTGAGTGAATTAAGTAGAACCAGAAAAACAATGACTACAGCAATGTTAATGAAAAATCACTGAAAGGAAGAAAAACCGAACAATCATAAAAGCCAATAATGTTCCTAGAGAATAGATAAAAAAACATATCTCTTCTTGGCAGAGAAGTGAAAGACTACTAGGGCAGGGTATTGTATATATTGCCAAGGAGGTCCAGTGTGTCAGATATTTTTCCTTATTTTTCTTTCTTTGTTAAAAATTCCTAGTTAGAAAGAATATTTCTGGGAATGACAAAGGGCATCAATAAAACATACATACATACATACACACACACATATATAGATGTATACACATATATAAAAATGCATACATATATGCATATAATTTTTAAAATGCTAATATTGGAGTTTTGAAAACACTATCATCATGTCAGGTTGAAAATAGACAGCATACATACATATAAAATCTCAGTTATTCACATATTATAAACTAGGTATATGGATAATCACCCACCAGCGATGGCATGGGAAGATTCCTTAAATAGGAAGCAAGGTTGTAGTCAATATCATCTAACATCTCCTCTAAATTTAAGAGGATTATTATTCAACTTGACAAGCTGAATAATCAGCACTTAAGACTACATTTTTATCAGACTGTGTAGTTAAATTTTAAGCCATTTAAATGCATGTATATATCAAATAATATAGTGACTTCTTCCCTCAAACTTTAGGTTTTGAAATGGTCTGATCCTATCATTTCTTCATCCCAGATCTAGAGCAAGGATTACTCAAGGTCATCTAATTCAATCCCTTCATTATACATGAGAAACTGAGACCCAAGGAGGATAAGTGATTTGCCCAAGGTCACACTGTAGTAAGCACTAGAGGTGAGATTAAGTTCCACTGACTCTAGACACAATGCTCTTTCCACCATACCATGTTGGATTGATGATGCTTAAGGAGATTCAAAAAAGTCACAATAAAATTAGCATATTATGATTTATCAAGTCATAACAACAAAGTTTATTACACCAAGAGTTAAGAATTCTAATAAAAGATTTAGTTACAATGAGGATTTCCAACAATTAATAGACTACAATAAATACTTTATGTTTAGTGTCTGTATGTATATTATGCCCATGCTCTAATTAAAAAAAAAAAAACAATCAAAAACCCAACCCTCATCTAACTTTAGGTTAGTATTTATATATATATATACATATATATATTTAAAATAATAATAATATATTATTTTTATATATATATATTTATTATGACTAATTAGGTGCTATTTGCATGGCACTTTCCATGAGCTGCTTCTTTACCTGAATTTCTAAAACTTTCTAAGAAAGATCACATTTTTTTCTTCTATTTCTTCTAAGCCTTAGCATTTTCCCAATTTTTTTTAACAACCTTTGAGACTACTCTGAGCTAGCTGTTGCTTGGTGAAGCTACTGAGGGAGCTCTGTTTGTTGTCAGGGAATTGAGGGGTAAAGAAGGGATGTACTCTAGACACAGCCATCCTTCCCCTCCTTCCTCAACTCTAGGGGAGTTGGCTCATAAAGTTGCAAAAGAAAATCTGCATATGAAAGTGCAACAGCAGGTGGGGAGGAGAAGAGAAGAGAGCTGAGCCCTACACAATCCCTTTGTCCTGAGGGCAAAGACCTTTGGAAAGTATTATAGAGAGGGAGAAAGTGTGAGGGTAAATCCCAGATGGTCAGCAAACATTTTGCCTTTCAAGTCTTCTAACTCCTCCCCACATAAAGTACCCAGAGGATAATGCAGGGGGGGGGGGGGGATCATCCTAACTGTGCTCCAACCCAAAACATATTTTTACAAGGTAGAGAAACCTGGAAGAAAAAAGTGTGAGATGTGTGCACATTTCCTTCAAATCAAGATGGCAGACTACTCCATTAATTTCTTTCCCTCTTTTTGTATATAGAGAACACACAGTGTTGATGCTTCATTCAGAAAGACCAAAAGGCTTAACAATCCCCTGCTTCAGCTCCAGCCTTGAAGTGGAAACATAGATTCAAGCAATTTTCTTATTATGACAAAAAATCTTCTGACAAAAATGATGAATGGATGTTACATGAGACACATCATAAAAGAATTAGAAGTATGCAAACTACCCTAAATATAAAACTGTCAGTAAAACAATTTCTTTACTGATATTTTTTAAAGTTTTGTTATGCTCGATATGACTTATCACTTCAAAATATTTGATGAGAAGAGCTAGGAAAATGCATTCCCTGCCCTAAAGTGGGGGGTTTAACAGTTACCTATGCCGTTAGAATTGGTTGATGTTGGTTTATTTTTGCTGAGCTATTTTCCCCCTTATTTTTTAGTCTTTGTTAGAAGGAATGGCTTGGGTAAGGAAGGAGGCAAGAATATACAAACATACACATGTACACATGGACATATATCTGCACACACACCTGGCCTCAAGGCCACAGTTTCTCCATCCTAGATTAGGTGAATTGCTCAGGATCACACAACTAGTGAGTATTTAAGGTAGGGTTTGAACTCATGTCTTCCTGGCTCAACTTGTCTATCTCTGTCTATTTTCCACTACTGACTCACCTGGCAGAAACCAATCTCCATGCCTGAAATGTACTTCCTTCCCCATCTCCATCTCTCAAAATCTTTGACTTGCTTCATATTTTATCTCTGTTGTTATCTCCTCTATGAAGCCTTTTCTTGAACACAACTGAATTGAGTCTAATAAATATGCATTAGAAGCACTACTATATAGGTACAGAGCTTAAGTGACTTGCCCAAAGGTCACACCACAGCTAGTTGTTGTGCTGGTTGTTAGGGATCTCTAGACAAAAAACAAAACAAAATACATAAAACCAGTCTCTACCACCAAGGAGTTTAACTACAGTTTTCCCTTCCACATGGCTGGGGTTAAGGGCACAGTGCCCCTGTGATCTGGGAAATCTGGGTAATATTTTTTGGCCCTCCATTTGTACCAGAGAAATTGGAATGTTTTCTTTTTCTTTTATAGAGTGTTGTTCACAGTACCTTATTATAAAATTTGGGTTAAGCATTTGTTCATAGGCTCTGTGACAGCTTTCACAGGTCATCTGCGGCTTCCACAAAATTCCCCCCAAATTCCCACATGGCTAGGCATGGCAGCTGAGATAGCTGCACAGTGCAAGTAATGAACACTGGGCTTTGCATCAGGAAGACCTGAGCTGAAACCCAGCCTCCAATGCTTATTTATTTCTGTGACCCTGGGCAAGTCAGTTAACCTCTGTTTCAGGTTCCTCAAGTGTAAAATAGGAAAACCAATAGGACCCACCTTCCAGGGTTGTTGTGAGGATCAAATAGCCACAGATAATATTTATAAAGGGGTTACCTGGTGCCTGGCACATAATAGGCTCAATATCAATGACTGAATTATCATTATTATTTTTATCAACACGCATGCACTTATCTGTGTAAGTGTGATATAAAGCCAGGAAAATATAAGTTCCTTGAGGGAAGTGAGTTTCATTTTTTATTTTTGGATCTACAGCACATTGTACATCTACCTTTCATGTAGTAGGCACTTAATAAGTATCTGTTGAATTATCTTTATTCATTGTACGTCCCTGAACTAATTATGAAATGGGATCTCCTTCACTATACCTCAAATACCCTGCCACTATCTCTTTGCCTGTTGAAAACTTAGCTATCTTTAAAGTGCAACTCAAAAGTCACATTTTCCCTGATGCTTTCCAGATTCCTGCCTCAGCTCTCACAACAGCACTTTGTTTTATAACTCTTTAATGAATTTATTGGGTTGTCAGGTCTTTATATTAGTGTCTTATACTATTAGACTATAAGCCCCTTGAGAAGCTCATGTGAGTCTTCAATAATAGCTTTAGTGCTAGAAGGGATACTAGAGTTCATCCTGTACCACCCCTTCCAATGATTAAAAAGTGACTTGCCCCAATTCCTTGGCACAATGGCACATCTAGATTCCAAACTCAGGACCTAAAAGCCCAATGCCCAATCTCTCTCCATTGTAGCAGGCTGCTGATTAGATAATAGTTAGGAAATATCATTTACTTACAGAAACATAATGACTTAATTATTGGTACACAGAAGCCATGTCTGGTCCTCCAACAAGAACTATTGCTGATACCTGGGATATGAAGACCTGGGGGACCCTAACTTTCCCTAGAAGGTTGAGATGTGCTCTGAACTTCCTCTGAAGGAATTCATAATGGATTTTCCCATAAAGAAAACATTTTAAGTGATGGATGGGTGTAGTGAAACAGTATTAAAATTGTACTTCAGGTACATTATGGGTTAAGTAGGTTTTTGTGGACTGACTTGAAACCTAATCACCATTTATAACATTACTTCTGTGAGAAAATAGGTTGTGAGTTTCAAACAGCCTACTTAGAAATGAACTTTGAGAACAAACTCATATCCTTAAGCTGAAGGGAGGCTACCTGTATATCTTTTATAACCTCAATTTGTCCACTGATATTGCTTGGCTTTAAGTTAAATTTTACTGTTACCTATACTGTATGACATTCACTTTTATTAAAGTCTCCAATAGAGTGGAATCTCATTCAATTTTTAATAATAGTCTTTTTTAATAACAGTAAAAGCATTATATACCAAAGTGCCAGTTAATGCTGCTACAATGCTGTATAGAATTCTAGAAATTAAGTAGAAAATGCCTGAATATAATTTTAATTGTATCTTGATACACTATTCCAAAAAGAAATTAATTGACATATAAATCATTTCATAGTAAAACTTGAAAAGGCCTTAAAATCAAATGTCTGAATAAATCTTTAAAATGTATATCCAACTTTAATGGGGGCATTTTCTGAAATGGGATTTAAAAAAAATCTAATAATACAAGAGATTTCCCAGTTAAATCTATTATTGCAAATCTGTAATTTAACCATCAGAACCAATAACAATTCCATAAGTTTTACACATGTGTAAACTGAGTGATCTGGTCAGTTAAGTATCACAGTGGATGGAGTACTGGGCATAGAGTCAGGAAGACTTGAGTACAAATCTGAGCTCAGACACTTACTAGTTGAGTGACCCTTGGTCAGTCACATAGGGCCTGTCTACCTCAGTTTCCTCATCTGTAAAATGAGCTGGAGAAGGAAATGGCAAACCACTCTAGTATCTTTTCCAATCCCCCCGCCAAAAAACAAAACAAAACAAAACAACAAGCAAAATGTTATTACAAAGAGTCAGATGTGACTGAATCTTAAATCTCACCAAATGTCTACCTACTCAAATATGTCTTATTACCTAAAATTACTGAATAAGGTAACTATTATGGAATTATGTCAAGGCTAGGAGCCTCCTATATTTCCTCTAGGTCTGTATGTGTTACCCTAACCTTGGGAACATGTCTGGTATTTAACACTTTGGTAGAGCAAATCCAAGCTGGATTAGATTGAGTTTGAGCCAAGTGATACACTACCCAAGTAATACACTACCAGAGATCCTCTACCACATTCTCCTTTGCTTTGAGTCCCTAATTAAGACACAAACCTACTCCACCAAAAGGTGGCTCTATCAGCTGTAGCAGAAATCCAAAACAATATAGAATGAATTCTGGGGAATCCTGGGAATAGCAGGATTGATGGGGGTGGGGAGTGAAATGGGACAGTCTGATCCACAAAGTGATTATGATTGCTTGACACTGTCTTGGGAATGTTAACTTCTCCATATCTTCCTGCATCTTTCATGGCTGCCTATGCAAGCAAATCTTTCACAAGTACTCTCCATTATGTCAGAGCCTAAGAATCCCTTGATCTAGTACCAAAAAAGCCACATGCCACATAGACTCAGCTTTCTAAAGTCCAGGGGTACAAAAGGTGGAAAAATCCAGAAAATAAATTAATTAAGAAGTAGCCCAAAGTCATGGAGAATCAAACTGGGAAAATAAACTTCCCATAGCTCTACCAATATTTCACAAAATAGAAAACATGTCTTTAGATTCACATTCTATTGTTGTCATTAAACTCCTATTAATATGTATAGAATGTATGTGTATCTTTATATATATATATATATATATATATATATATATATATATGTACATATAAAAAAACACCTATAAAGTAAGAAAGCCAAAATTCCTCATATAATTTTATATCTATTGTTTTTCTTCTCTAAACCCCCAATTCCTTTTATTTATTCTTTTTTATCATATTCTCCCTGTTATTTACCTTATTGTGTCCCTAGGGTTTTGAAGTGTTCACTCATTCACCAGCACCCAAAACTGTCTTTCAGCAACTGAAATTTAAGGTTTAAATATAGGTCCTTTACCCTTCATTAATATCAAAGTATAATGTTCTGTCCTTTTCCCTGCTTGGTCATTCCTAATGACAAGCAATCCTCCCAGTGCAATTACAACAGGTGTAACCCACGGTCACTAGGATATGCCTTTTGCGTTGGTATTTTTCCAGTTACAATATGGAACTGATCACCCTGAGCATGAGACTGTTGTTCACCCTTTTCTCATTGTTGTAAGTGGAAGCATCATTTTGAGAAATAGTGCACAGAGACTTGGAGCATAGAGACATGAAGCAGAAGATTATTGAGTCACACAGGGATCAAACTCATGTCATCAACTTCATTGGTGTAGGATTAATCTCCTTGTACTTCCACTAAACATTGAGCGTGTTCAAGGAAAAGAAATATTTTTTTTTCCCTGAAGGAGGAAGTTTAAGTTGTGGATTTGGAATATGGAAACCCTTGATCAAGTATCAAATAGGAATTATCTTATAGTATTTTTTTCTTAATTTCTACCACTTAGGACTGTGAACTTTTCTCCTTGACATATCATCATCTACTACTTTTCACCTCAACATCAACCTCAATACCTAATTCCCATGTGGAATAAAATAAGCAGAACCAAGAGAACAACTTCTATAATAATGAAAACACTGGGAAAACAAATAACTTTGAGAAACTGAAAAACTCATTATCAATCGAGATTCCAGAGGACGTATGAGAGTGGTACCCAACCCCTGAAAGAGAGGTGATGAATTTCAATATGCAAAATGAGACATTTTTAGATAGGGTTAATGTGAAACTTTCTATTACTTGACAATGCTTATTTGTTATAAAGACTGTTATGTGTTTTTTTTTTTTTAAAGATATTCAGTTGACAGTGGAGAAAGGTAGGTGGGAGAGAAGATAAATGCTTGCTAATGCAAAAACATTTTTAAATTTAAAAAATAACCAATTCATAGAGAAATATATCAGATAATGTTGTGGAGACTACAAGTGAAATATACTATGCATGTCGATTAGTTGTGATAATTGTAAGAAACTAAACAAATATTATTATTATTATCTTATATTCAGCATGGCTTTTGCAATAACTCTCCCTCTGCTCCAAATTTTCCTACCCCACCATGCCAAGTCCACAGTACACAGAAGGAAAACCAGTTAGAGATACAGAGCAAAAGCAATAGCAGCAGTAGGTTTCTACAAAAGTGGTCAAGAAAAGAATAAGGCTATGCAACACATATAATGGCCAACCAAACCTGTTTTACTGAAATAGACCAATCCAAATCTGTCTTAGTTCTCATGTGTTCCTGCCACCAGAAAGGTTACTTATAGCCCTTTTCCTCCCTTCTTACTGAAAATACCTAGTTCAGGCTTTTATTGTGTCATGATTAGACTACTACAACCACCTGCTAATGGTTCTTCCTACCTCTATTCAATCCATCTTCCACTCTGCAGCTTATTTAAGTTTCTATCCAAATTACTTTTTCCATGACATTGCTCTGCTCAAAAAGCTTCAATGGCTCTCCAAGAGCTATAGCTTCTTAATTTGGGATTTAAGGTTCAGAATTTGGCCCTAACCTTCTTTACCTTTCTGACCTTAACTCCTCCGGTTTTCCAACCCAAAACTGTCCTCTATTGAGAGTGCCTTATTCACTGTTTCTAACATTATCACATGTGTGCCTTTGTTCTTTCCATTTCTCCCTGAAGTAGAAAAGTAAACCTTCTACTCTCTAGTGATCCTTCAAAAATAAAATCAAGCCCTATCTCCCTCCATGAAGCTTTTAGTTTTTCTTAAACATTCTAGCCCATATTGGTGTCACTCTCCTTTGAAACTCCTAACATTTAATCACATACTGCTTTATAATTTAACTTTTCTTAAGATTTAGAGCTGGGGGGCCTTTTCCGCCCGCTCCCCCCTCCCCCCCCAAGCGCCGCTCCGGCTGCATCGCGCTCACACCGAGCTCCGGGCCCCCGCAGCGCTAGCGCCGCCGCCGCCGCCTCCCTCCTTCAGCCGCCATGATCATCTACCGGGACCTCATCAGCCATGATGAGATGTTCTCCGACATTTACAAGATCCGGGAGATCGCAAACGGGCTGTGCCTGGAGGTGGAGGGGAAGATGGTCAGTAGGACAGAGGGTACCATTGATGATTCACTCATCGGTGGGAATGCCTCTGCTGAAGGTCCTGAGGGTGAAGAAACAGATGCCACTGTAATCACTGGAGTTGACATAGTAATAAACCATCATCTGCAAGAAACTAGTTTCACAAAAGAATCCTACAAAAAGTACATCAAAGACTATATGAAATCAATCAAAGGCAGACTTGAAGAACACAAGCCAGATAGAGTAAAACCTTTTATGACGGGAGCTGCAGAACAGATCAAACACATCCTTGCTAATTTTAAAAACTATCAGTTCTTCATAGGCGAAAACATGAATCCAGATGGCATGGTGGCTCTGTTGGACTTCCGTGAGGATGGTGTGACTCCATATATGATTTTCTTTAAGGATGGTTTAGAAATGGAGAAATGTTAACAAATTCAGCTGATTACTTTGAATCACCTGTCATCATAACTGGCTGCTGCTTTTTGTCATCTACACAATACCAGGACTTGGACAAACTTGGACTGATGTCATCTTGAGCTTTATTCATTTATTTTTGACCTTGATTTATTTGGAGTGGAGGCATTGTTTTTAAAAACATGTCATGTAGGTTGTCTAAAATAAAACGCATTTAAACCCATTTGAGAAGAAAAAAAAAAGATTTAGAGCTGGGAATGACCTTACATACCATCTTATCCAGTCTTCTCATTTTACAGGTGAACTAGCTAGTGATTCCCTCAATGTCTCACACACTAGCAGTAAACAGAAGAAATGGGAGTATAGACCAGAACCACTGAACCTGAATTCAGTGCTGTTTCTACTAAAACTCAGTAAAGATGCCTTATCTTCCATAAAGGATGGAGGTCCTTGAGGATAAAGAATAGAACAAAGACACCTCATTACATTGTGTTTCATATGGTAACTCTCATAGTGTTATCTACATAATAGGGACTTGAGTTTTTTATTTGTCAAACACATGCAGTTTGCTTTGTGGGCTAATGGAGCAAAATTTGGCACCAAAGGGAATAAATGCAAGCATCTGTAAGATTCACATTAGTTTCATCAACTGCCTCCTAGATAAAGTAAAACAGAGCTAAATTACACAGAGTCTCCTAGAAAGTATGACCACCCCTCTGCTATATCACTGGACCTATGCCAGTTTTCATTTGGGAGGTGGCACAGTTCAGGCCTATAGTGGCACTATGGACATAGCTGTTTCCATCACTGCCAAATATTCATACAGATTAAACGTACCTTAGCCAAGTAAGAGGCACCAAAGTCATATTTTCAATCAAATAGGGTTTTCATTTCCTCTGGATCATATAATAGATAGGTATCCCAGAAGAGAAAAATTACACAGGGAAGTATGATGACAGATTTTCCCTACCTGGAAACATGGAGAAAGTATATTTGAAAGCTTAGGGAAGATTTACAAACACTGCCCTGAGAAATGTGCAGGGGAAATATGAAATAAAAAATGAAATTAAATTGCCAGTCCTTTAGAAAACCAAAGATTCTTCTCACTTGACCATATGGATTCTATACCTCAAATCACTAGGAAGCAGGATGAATTCCTAAGAGCCAACAAAACATTTAAAATGTCAGTGACACAATTCTGACTCATTCACTAACATTAGCTATAAGCTCATGTCTGTTCTATTGCATTTGGAGAGGGATTATCATGTTATTGTGTCATTATTATTAATCACTTATTAATTATTAATGCCTATTCATTAGCCGTAAGATACAAAAGTGAATCTAGGATCCAAGGGAGAAGAAACAAGGATAATTAAAACTAATGTCTTGCCCCTGAGAAGTATAATGTCATAAGGTGTATAGAGATGGATCTCAAACCAAGAATATCCAGATTCAAGTCCTAGAGTTTGCTTGTGAAACATGCAGGCTGTTATGATTGTGGACAAGTCACTTGCCCTCCCAGTACTGTGAGCAACTCTATGAAACTTTGAAGTTGCAGAGAAGGCATCCACATTGTGAATTGAGAAAGGCAAGCTCCTTATTCAGGGAGTTCTCTGTAGCAATGAAATCACAATTCCTATACTTGTCCTTTAAAAGATTACAATAAATTGTACTTAATTTCTAGGAAAGGTAAGTACACAAGAGACTCATTACACATCCAAAAATGGTATTTAAAGGAAGATAAAAGGCTCCTTAGGGATTATTTAATTCAAATCGCTCATTTTATAGGTGAGAAAGATGATGGGGAAAAAGTGCACAGGGTCACAGACTTTTAGAGCTGAAAGGAACCTGAGAAATCATCTAGTACAAATCCTCCTCTTTTTACAGCTGAAAGAATAAGGCTAATAAAAGTGACTTTCCAAGAGCACACAGGTAGAAAAGTAGGTAATATTACCAGCAGATGAGCCCTAGGAGAAATATATCTCCACTCCTCCACTCTCTTGAGCTTTAGTCCTACAGAACTGCCTATTGAACATTTTGAAATATACCTCAAACACATGTCCAAAAAAGAATTCATTATCTTTCCCCAAAATCTACCCCTCTTCTGAATGAACTTCCCTACTTCTGTTGAAGTTACCAGCACCCTTTCTGTTACTTAGGTTCTCAATAACAGAGTCATTCTCATCCCCTTACTTTCCCTTACCCCACATGTCCAATCAATGGACAAATTTTGCCTTTTCTACTTCTACATCTCTTGAATGTATCCCATTCTCTACACTCAGAAGGCTAAAACAATAATTCAGGACATTACTTATAACCTGGAGTGTTTTAATAGCTTCCTAATGGGTCTCTTTCTTCATTTTCTTCCCTCTCCAATCTGTGTCCCAAATAGCTATGAAATTGATATTCCTAAAGCATAGGTCTGACCATACCATTCTCCTATTCAGTGAACTCTAGAAGCTTCCAATTACATCTAGGGTCAGATTATATTTTTGTTTGACATTCAAAGACTGCCCCAAACAGGTTCTACCACATCTAAATAGCCTTTTTTAGACATTACTCCCTTTCACCAATCATGGTCCAAAGAAATTATTTTCTTGCTGTTCCTCACATGCAACATTACTTCACCTCTCTCCATGCCTTTGCAAAGTGTCAATCTATTCCTGGAGTGTGCCACTCTTATCAACTCAACCTTGAAGAATCCCTAGTTTCCATCCAAGTTCAGCTTACATGTCACCTACTATAGGATTTGTTTCCTGGTCAGTCAAGTCACAAGCATTTATTAAGTGTTTGCTCTGTACCAAACACTATGATAAGTACTAATAATACAAACAAAAGCAGAAAGAAAGATAACCCCTGCCTTCAAGGGGCTTACATTCTAATATGGGAAGACTATACATAAATGAAAACTAGAAATGGTGGGAGGATTGAAGCACTTGATACTGAGGAAGGCACAAAAAGTCCAGAGTGCAGTCTGGAGAGGAATGACACATCGCTGGCCTAGGTACCCTCCTTAAATGGAGGTTCTGGGAGGAGCCATTCAATCAGAAGTAAAGGCCACAGGGGTTGATGATATTTCCAATGTATGAATTCTTGGGTTGTAGTGAATTTTAAGGACTAAGAGATTTCTGGTGCATGAGAAAGTTCAGAGTGCAGCATGGAGAAGAACAAGTCACCCTAGATTCTAAACCACAAAAATATCATGCAAAATTCAAAATGCCAACAGCGCAATTCTGATTTGTGGACTAACATGTGCTCTAAAGCCATTGCTATTCTATCTGACTTGATTGACAGCCTAGAGAGGAATTAATCTTGATCCTCCTATCTATCAGCGACACACCCCTCCAAAATCATATATTTATTTTCTATATGCTTATATGTCTTAGATGTTATCTCCCCCATACGATGTACAGTAAAAGCTTCTTGAGTGAAGGGACATTTTTTTTTCATTTTTGCCACTGTGTTCTCTGTACCAAATAGTTAGGTGGCACAGTGGAGGCAGCTAGGTAGCACAGTAGATAGAGTACTGGACTTAAAGTCAAGAAATTTGGCCTTAGACACTTAATAGCTGTGTGACCTTGGGCAAGTCACTTAACTCTGCATCAGTTCCTCATCTATATAAAATGAGCTGGAGAAGGAAACTGCAAACTACTCTAGTATCTTTGCCAAGAAAACCCCAAAAGGTATAATGAAGAGTTGGACATGACTGAAAAATGACTGAACAAAAACAACAACCATTCTCTGTACTTAGCACTGTGTACTTACCAAATCAGGTGATTAATAAATGATTGTTGATTAGTGACTGGTAATATAGTAGACCTGTGTTTCAAAACCAAGTCCTCTTTCCCTACCTCCCTTCTTTTACACAACACCATTATGTTTTTCAGATTTAAGTCACAGATACCCTAAGTGGAAACATGATTCATTTCTTTACCTTCTTACTTCCCCACCACCATCCACCAGACAATGTAGCATAACAATTAAAAAAATTATTCTGATTTTATTAATATTCTAGGAATGAACCCAATATATTCATTCATTCAATCAACAGACATTCATTAAAAGCCACTTACATGAGGGTCTTACGCTAGGCACATGTGCCTTTAACAAGTTGCCTCTGTTTACAGTAACTAGGAGGTCAGTCCTTTGGACACATTCCTGTGCATGCAGGGAATTTCATCTCTAACATCAGGGTTTCCAGTGAAAGCCACTTAAGCAACTGTCACCATAAAGGAAAAATAAATGTTTCAGGACATTAGCTCACAAAAGCACCTAATTACAGGAGCTAGCCAAGATTTTAAGGCCTCCTGAAAAGGTTTCTTTTGTAAGTAGCTTCTCCACCCACAGCTTTCTTTTGGATATAAAGATTCCAGAATCCCTGGCAGAACTTAATTTACTACCCCTGGCTTTGGGTCACAAACTTAAAACCTCATTAACTGGGATGCCACTAATTCAGAAATTGTGATAATTTGGACAGGGCTGAAAATTGATTTTTACCATTATTAAAGAAAACCTTTTTATCATGGATTCTGCAAATTATTGCAAACAATAGGCATGGAGAACTTTGAAAGTCATCATTTATATCTAATTGATATGCTAATACAAATCATTTTCATAATTTTACAGCAAGTCTCCTAAGAGTAGTTCCAGATTTCACATGCATTTGAAAGTAATAAAACTGTGGGTCATAAAAAATATTCCTTAAATCATATTTTCACTAAGGCAAAAAAAAAAGTCCTTCGTTGTAATCAGTCTGAATTAGAATGGAGTTTTCCCTGACATTCTACACACTAATGACAACTGGACATCAGCACTTTTAGTAAACAAACAAATTTCATTTATTGCTTTATTATTGCTTCATCCACACAAATACCAAATTGATCCATCCTGACCACCCCCCTCGTCCAACATCCCCAATGCTTAGAGCTTTGATTTTATTGACTTCATTAAAAACAGAAGGGCTGACTTTCTTAAGGCAAAAGTTTGATATGACCTAAAGAGCATGGATCTCATTCTAGCATTTTCTAGTATTTTTATGGGGGGTGACGGTGGGGTGTGAGGGCAGAATAAGTGAATATGTACTTTAGCCTACATAGGGAGCTCCCAATGTAGGAAGTTCTTTCCTTAATGAATCTGCAAATCACAGAGTTTCAGACAAGATGTCCAGGGGCAGTAAGAGGCAATTTGTCCATCATCACTCATCATATATAAAAGACATCACCTTAATTCAAGTCTTCCAGATAGAAGACAAACTTCCTGAGGGCAAGGACTGTCTTATCTTTGTCTTTGTATTCCCAATACCCAACACAGAGCCTTAACATGGTGCTAAATAAATGCCTGCTGCTCATCTGATTTACTCTTGATTTCACCACTGGCCAAAAGATCTATCAATGATTATTTATTGATGTGAAAACAAAAACAAGCCTATCAATCAAAACTTTTCCAGAAGCAAAATTATCTATGAACAGCAGGTTTAACTAAAAAATCATGAACTGTCAGATGCATTTTTCTATTAGCATAATTTTAAGCCATTATATAAATAATTCAAAATTTCGTATTTTCACTAATATTTGTCAAGCTGTAATATTAAAAAGTAGCTAGACAAGGGGGCGGCTAGGTGGCGCAGTGAATAGAGCGCCGGCCCTGGAATCAGAAGGACCTGAGTTCGGAGCCGGAGCCGGCCTCCGACACTTAATCCGCACAAACAAAAACCTAGCCATGTAACCTTGGGCAAGTTACTTAACCCCAATTGCCCTAAAGGGGCGGCTAGGTGGCGCAGTGAGTAAGAGCGCCGGCCTCGGAGCTGGGATGACCCGAGATCAGATCCGGCCTCAGAAAATGAGCACCCACGCATAAATAATGACTAGCCGTGTAACCTTGAGCAAGTTACTTAACCCCAATTGCTTTAAAAAAAAAAAAGTAGCTAGACAAGCTTGAAAAACATTTGGAAAATAACAGATTAACATCAGAAGAACAAAGACCATAAAACATATTCCAGAATACTATATTTAAGGTACTGCAAAAGGTGCTAGGGATACAATAATGAAAAGAGAGTGAAAGGCATTACTTTATGATCCATAAACGTCAGGGTCCTTCTCCTACTGTCAAGAAATCATTTCCTAAAATTAAGCCATGGTCCATTAGTAGCATACAAAAACCAATAATGCTACATTGTATTTTGGAAAGCCTTAAATTGAAGCTTAAAGTCTACCTGAAAATTCAAGTTACTGTACATATTATCAGCATGATATCCAGGAAAAGGAAATGCTTTTATACTTCCCCCCCTCCCCCAAATACATCAGGACATGCCATCTCCTTTGACTGATTTAATACACATAACCACATAAAAATTTCATGGAAAGCACAACTTAAATGCTATTTTACCTAGCTACCTTCTTGTCTCTAAAGGCTGTTTACCACTGGGATTCAACTTATTCTGGGAACTCTACCTCACTTAAAATATAAATTTCCATTAGCTGGCAGGGATTCCCATACTGGTTCACCTCTTTTTCACCTTCTATATGGAGGCTGTAGTTTTCTTAACCAGATGTGTCCTGCTGAGAACTCTGTTCTGCAAAGGCTGCTCGTCCTCAAAAGAGGAAAGAAAATAGTGTAAAGAAAAGACTGGTCCAGTGATCATGGTACTACATCTGGAGTCACAGGACTTTGCTTCTGATGTCAGCTATGCCACTTATTCATGTTTGCATGACTTTAGTTAAATCATTTAGCATCACTTAGCCTCAGTTTTTTTAATCTATAAAATTACGAAGTTAAAAAAAATAATCTCTAAGGTTTCTGTTTAGCCATTTCAGTTGTGTCTGTCTCTGACCCTATTTGGGGTTTTCTTGGCAAAGATACTTTGTGCAGTTTGTCATTTCCTTCTCCAACTCATTTTACAGATAAAGAAACTGAGGCAGGGTTAAGTGATTTGACTAGGGTCATATAACTAGAAATTGTCTGAAACTCAATTTGAACTCAGGTCTTCCTGACTTCAGGCCTAGAACTCTATCTATTGTGCCACCTAGCAGCCCTCTGAGGTTTTTGAGTACTATGATTTAAAATTACTTAGCTCAAAAAAATGTAACTATTGTCATATATGGGAATAATAATGAAATCCAAAGATTGTACCTTGCTTCTGGAAAGAGACGTGACAATGGACTTACCTAGTCATTTGTTTTAGCCTTCCTCAAACCAAAACTCTATTCTTGGTCATCACTCCGCAATATATGTTGTTTCTCCCTGTTAAAATGTAAACTCCTTGAAGAACTAGAAACAAAGTAGTTATCCATTGACTGAAAATGGTTTAAAAGGTTGAGGTACATACATGAGTATAATGGAATGTTATTGTACTTTAAAAATGAGAGTGATAAATATAAAAAGCTTGGAAAGAAAGGTAAAATTATGCAAAATGAAGTAAGCAGAAGCAGGGAAACAACATATAAAAGGACTACGAAAATGTAAGTGGAAAGAAAATTAAGGCAATTTTAATGGCTAAATAGTCCCAAATAAGAGATATGAGTAAGCACTCTTCCTTGGAGGGGTGGGGGGTGGACGACTATGAATGTGTAACACTGTATGTACCATTCAGTCTTTTCTAAGTGTTGGCTAGCTTTGCTAAGCTGTGGGCTTTCACATAGGTACCCAGTTACTAAAATGAAATAATGTAGTCAAAGCACTTTGTAAATGTTAAAGCACTACATAATTCCCAATTATTATTTTTGATATAATCGAGTAACACTCCAACAACATGAAACTAGGCTCTTCAAGATGTTGGTGAAATGTTCTACCTGATCAGATATTGAGAAGATGAAGCCTATGTTCTATGCTACTGTGTTAAAAGAGAGATTGTGGGTGGTCAAGGCTTGCTGAGGTTGCATGAAGTGAATTGGGGAATGACCCCTTCTGAAGATTAAAATTGATAAAGTCTTCTTATATGGAGATTTTATAGCTCTTTTCTGGCAGGTCTAGTCCTAGTCAAGTACATCTTTAGAACTTGCTAGCCCAAGCAAAAAGCTGAAATAAAATTTTAAAGACCTCACTTTCTAAATTATTTTCAACATCTGTCCTGTTACTTCAATAGTATAATATGCAAACTTGAAAAATTAAAGTTTGAATCTAGAAGACATTTCAATGACTATGCAATAGTACAAGAAAATACCTTAAGACCCAATCTATTGAAATAGAATAAATTAAACAAAGGAGAAATCACATTCTCATACATTATCCCAACCTCTTTAGTGTGACAGAAGAGAAGTCCACTAGATTTAAAGTAAAAAAACAATGAGTCAAATTTCCATGTTAGCCCATAACTATTTGATGTTGAGCAAGTTACTTTGTCACTCTCGGTGTCCCAGTTTCCTCACCTACTAAAATGGTAGGGTAGGTTGAACAAGATGACTCCCAAGATCTTTTCCAGCTCTAACATTCTGGGAAAATGGTCTTAACTTCCTTCATCACCAGACTCACAGGAAACACTGCCAAAGAGCTTAAAAGTCAAGCCTTTATTTGTACGATGCTCTTAGCAAAAATTTTCTCATCTCAACCAAGCCAACAGAGAGCTAAGGAAAAATAGCAGCCAAGGGAGATTTTCTTCAAAATGGTTGAACAACAGTGGACAGGGTTGTTTGTTATCTTAACAATTCAATCCAAGGCTAATATACAAATTAAAATAGGTTTTGATAACCCCCAGCATTATGATATTCAGGACAAATACTCATAACTAAAATTTGTGTGATACTTTTTTTTTTTAAAGCAATTGGGGTTAAGTAACTTGCTCAAGGTTACACGGCTAGTCATTATTTATGTGTGGGTGCTCGTTTTCTGAGGCCGGATCTGATCTCGGGTCATCCCAACTCCAAGGCCGGCGCTCTTACTCACTGCGCCACCTAGCCGCCCCTTTAGGGCAACTGGGGTTAAGTAACTTGCCCAAGATTACACGGCTAGATTTTTGTTTGTGTGGATTAATGTCGGAGGCCGGCTCCGAACTCAGGTCCTTCTGACTTCAGGGCCGGCTCTCTATTCACTGCGCCCCCTAGCCGCCCTTGTGTGATACTTTTAAAGTTCAGAAAGTACTTTACATATACTATTTCACTTGGTCCTCACAACAAACCTATGAAGAAAGTGTTGTTAATAACCCTCATTTTGTTTTTCAGATGAACACAGCTAATAAGTATATTAGGCAGAATGCAAACACTGGTTTTCCTTGCTGAATTGTGGGTTCCCTGGGCCTCCTATAATCTAGCATGGCCAGGAAATCATCAGCCAGTCCCCACATTAAAACTCTTCTTTTAAAGAAAGGATTCGGGGGGGGGGGGGGAGGGGGCGGCTAGGTGGTGCAGTGAGTAGAGCGTCGGCCCTGGAGTCAGAAGGACCTGAGTTCAGATCCGGCCTCAGACACTTAACGCACACACAAACAAAAAATTAGCCGTGTGACCTTGGGCAAGTTACTTAACCCCAATTGCCCTCCAAAAAAGCAAAAAAAAAAAAAAAGAAAGGATTCACTTCAGTTCATTGAAAGATAGGATTCACTTCAGTTCATTGAAAGATATTTCCTTTTAGGAAATTCATTTCCAACTTTATAGCATGAGTTAATTTTCTTTAACACCCACATAACCTTTCAGGAATTTATGTGTTTCATAATTTGAGAAATACCTATTCCACCAAGTGGTGCTTAAAAAAAAAAACGACAACAAATTAAAGAATCTAGAGAAGGCTAGAAAGTGCCTATGGACTTAAAGATTTTTTTTTATTACTTTTATGGTTTCTGGGCTACTTTAAACATAGATCATAAAAAAATAAGTAGAGGACCAGAATATTCTATAATCTCACACATAAACAAGAAAATAAATATTTTCTTTTCCCCCATCTTGGTAATCAATTGTTAAATTTTGGAGTCTATCATCTCAGTAGCCATGAAATATTTTATATATGACATTTAAAGCCTTTAAAAAAATTCCACATTCAAGGAGGGAAAAAAATGTCATTTACATTTGTCAGTGAGAATTTTATCCTCTTTGACAGAATGCTGTAACTGTTTTTTTAAGACTTTTTATTATTAGTTAACTTAAATGAAAACATATCTACAAAGAGGTTCTGCCCTTATCACACAAATATTTTTCAGCACTTCTGACAAACTACTTCATTTCATCAAAAAACAGAAGCCTGGTGGAGTGCAAAGGTTACCTAGAGCATCTAATATTCAAACAACTGTGAAATCTGGGTCCTGGATCCCCTGAATTATCTGCCCAAGCACATATACAAACAATGCATAAAGCCACCCCCAAAGTGTAAATGAAAACCCAGGCCATTCATTTTTAAATCCGTTGAGCCCTAGGTTGCTGGAGATGGTTGTCGATAGTAAAAAATTGTCTCCTTCAAATGTGCCTGGTGGACAGCAGCTTGATGATTGGCAGCAGAAATAGAAGACAAATGAGAAAGCCTTCAATCTGCAGCTGATGCACAGGAAGGACATGGGGAGCTGAGTTTACAATAGAGAAAACATTACCAAGCTAATGGCATGGGCAATCATTTGACCACCATGCATCTCTGATAGCAGCAGGGCATCCATTTTCAGTTAAGTGTTAGAGTACCTTTTTGCTTTCTCTGACCACGGCAGGGGTAAAACAACCGAGTGCGTGAGACCCACTGACTGGTAATAAATTACTATATTGGATACTTTTTGTTTTCTTTCAGCAATGACTTTACTGTGTATTCCTGCTATCATTACCAATTAAAGTGGGGACCGCTTTGGCAAGCTGTATCTAACTGTATATCAGTCCCTCCTCGCCAATTGCTTTCGCAAGTATCACAGGGTCAAGAGGCTCCTTTGACCTTTATCATCTAAGTCTCTCTGACCACTCACTATTTGAAGCAATCTCGGATGAACAGATGGACACTTTCTGCAGACACTATAAAGCTTAGAATATAAAGATAAATGAAATTGTGTTTCAGGCTTCAAACTGGTTTATGAGCATAAAATATTGTTAGTGAGTTCAAGAAAATTCCCAATTTCAAAGTATACAACCTGACTATTAAACAAACTGAAAATATATGCCTCTTTTTATTACTGCTGTTTTTTTTAGTCTAAAGGTTTAGCAAAATATTATGAATTAAGAATAAAGCTTATTCAGTTGTATTTCTTAATTACATAACTAAGGTGTTTGAGTATCTGTTTATGTCTATTTTAATTATAATATTATCTCATATAATGCTTTCACATGATTTGCAGAATACTTAACTAAGAAAATTGTGTTGTGTACAAAAACCCAGGAGAAAGAAAACAAAATGTGAAAATTAAATGTTCATTCATTATGAATTTAAAGGCTTTGCAACAGAAGTCCTATGTTTTCAATTCTTTGTCTTTCACCTGTGTGAAGGTCCTTCTAAGGCCTGAACAGAATATTTGAAAAGGAAAGAATGCATACATTTTTTAAAAGGAATTCAACAGAAATGGTAAATTTTCATCAGCTTTCATGCTTCTAATGACTTTACACTTAACAGAATACATATATTTTTCATTTAAACATGTAATGGGTAGGACAATGAAATAGCATGTACCTCTCTTTAGAAAATCATTGTCAACATATTCTGGAAATGTGGTTTAAATGTTGTTTTGTCAAAGTATAATTATACCTTTAGAGTTCATTTTTAAAAAAAAATAACAAAGAAAAACATAAATGTTTGCTTATAAGGTGGATTTTTTTTTTTTGGATAATCAGTGTTTCTGAGTCAAAGCAATTAAATACAGAGTCGAAGTAGTTTCAATCACTATTTCTGAAATGTTTTAAAAATGCAGATTCTTTTTAGTAAATTTGTTAATTTCGAAGGGCAGACAATAAAGAAGCTATAAAGGGGTAGCATGGAACAGTGCCTAGGAAGAGCATTGGACCAAGGAGTCATTAATACTTGGATTTAAATCCTACTTTGGTCACTTGCTAGCTATGCGACTTTGGAAAAGTCATGAGCCCACTCTGGATCTCAATCTATTTACAGAATGTAAAGAATTATATTTATACTGTCTATCTCCTGGGATATTACAGAGATCTATATGGAACATACTTTGCTGTCAAATATAAAGGACTATATAAATGCAAGTTATGGTGAAATTTCCAATTAAGTCATCACCAGTCAAAGTTCTTAAAGAGAAAAAATATGAATGTCTATAAGAAGGAAGCAATGAATATAAATTATTTAGATTTTTTTGAGGGAAGCTGCCACAAAAAAATATATTCAAAAGATTCCAAAGGTAATTTAAAGAAAAAGACATGGGAATTGAAGAAAAGAAGGAGAAAGAAGAGAAATACTCTCACTTGAATAAAGAAGTGACTTAAAGACAGGAGACAAAGGATAGCAATAACAGTCACTTCTTCAGGTAGAAGAAGTCCTAACTGAGTTTAATGGGAAAATATTGTCCTCTTTAAGTAAGCTTTCCTTCCCTCATTCCTTTCCCAACCCAGTTAAATTTGCAGATGCTATGAAGTTCTACCAGGTGTCATATATCAAATTAACAGGGCTAAATTTTTGGTAGTCTTTAAAAATGGGTAGAAAAATGGGAAGATGAATCCCAAGACACAGAAAATTAACACAAACTTTACCTATGAAATATTTCACTACAGAATGACATTTATGAGTTTAAAAGAAATCTGTTCTCAAATGACATTGAAAACTAAACTGAAAATACAAGACTAAAGTGATTATGATAGTTAGATACTACCATCTTAATGTGGGTACTCCCTCCAACAGCACAGAAAATGGATCAACCACACCATAGCATTCTTGACCATGCTTTCCCCCAAATTATTTATAAAGATCCCATTCCATACCCTGCAGGCCTTCCTCTGACTCTTTAAATATAATGGTTATACCAGTGTATAACATGGGAATACCCATTTCTTTTGCCTAATTCTTGCCACCTCTTTACGTGGGCATTTACATCCTTTATAAAATCTGTCATTTCTCATAGACAAATCATCATATGCTGACATCAGTTTCACAGATTCAGAGCTGAAAGAGGCTTTAGAGATAATCAATTCTAACTCATTCATTTTATAGATGAAGAAACTGAGGTCCAGAGAATCTGGGTGACTTGTTCATGGTCACACAGGTATTAAATGGTAGAATTAAGATTGTTAAAATCAATAATCATTTAAAAATTCTTTTAGCACCTTTTTCTACTTACAACATCTTGTAAAGTAACCCTACCATACTTTTTTTTTTTTGGAGGGCGGAATACAGGGCAATTGGGGTTAAGTGACTTGCCCAAGGTCACACAGCTTCTAAATGTTAAGTGTCTGAGGCCTAACTTGAACTCAGGTCCTCTTGACTCCAGGGCTGATGCTCTATTCACTGTGCCACCTACCCGCACCTCATACAATTCTTTAAGGTCACATAGCCTCTAGTATGGATTTCTTCTTCGGTCTGCTTCTGTTGTTCTTCCTGATTTCATTTAATAACTTGCTATTTCAACTTCCTCATATACTATATGGGAATGAGGAATTAACAAATCTTTCCATAGCTATTTAGGTCATCTGAAATATGATTCTTCTGTGATCATTGTGTCCTATGAATTTTAGCCATAGAATATTGCCAAGAGAATATTAGTGTTAAAGATATGAGCTTATGCAATAATAAACAACTTGGAATCATTGAAAACACTGTAAAATTTCCTTAATTTAAGCTAGTCCAGTATTCTCTTCACAAAGAATTCTGTGCACAGCTCAGTATCCATTTATTGCACCTGTCTAAGATATAGACATGAATATGGATATGGATAAGAATATATATGCATATGCATTATTTATAAATAGAAACTTAATAATACCTTCATCCACCTACATATCAGTGTCAGGTTAGGGTACGAGAGGGGTAGAGAAGTATGGTACAATAAAAAAAATCAGTTTCTAGAGTCAGAGAATCTGAATTCAAATTCTGACTCTGAAGGAAGGAATAAACATTAATTAAACACCTATGTGCCAGCATTATTATGCCACCATATCATGGGCAGCTAAGTGGCACAGTGAATAGAGCACTGAGGATGAAATTGAACTCAATCATGAGTGTGACTCCAGGTTCAGAGCTCTATTCACTACACGACTAGCTGCCCCTTTAAGTATCCTATATTATGTGATATGCATGTTATCAAAAGGCCAGTGGTAATCTCCAACGTGTACTAGCTGTGTGACCTTGGGCAAGTCACTTAACCCTTTTGCCTCAGTTTCTTCATTTGTAAAATTAGCTGGAGAAGGAAATGTCAAATCACTCCTGTATCTTTGCCAAGAAAACCCCAAATGAGGTCATGAGGATTCCAATTCAACTGAACAACAACAAAAGAGAACTCCTTTTCCTAATGAAGGAAACAACATAGTCACACATAGGTCCGTGGAAAACACATACAATATAGATATAAAAAACTTAAGGGGTTAACTGCTTCAAAGAATCAAATATTCCTTGGTATATCATAGAATATTAGATATTAGGTAGATATTAGACTTAGGAGTTGGAAGAGTCATCAGAAGTGATCTAAACAAATGAGGTCCAGGGGGCTTGCCCAAATTTACATAGATGGTAAGCCTCAGAGGCAGGATTTGAACTGGGTCCCTCTAACTCCACAATCAACACTTTTTCTATTGTCCTAAACTGCCTCCCACAACTTCTAATCCCTGGGGTCTGAAGAACCTGGCATACACACAGATGACCCAGAAAGCCTTTTTCCAAAGGACATGGTTTCCAAATAATTCATCCATCATTTCTCCTACGCACACATTCTATCAGCTGCCCTTCAGAACCTTACCTAGAAGTAGCTTGAAAGTACAAAGGCAATCAGCTAAGTTCAAAGCAACTACTTGAAGTAACCACTGAACAATGAAAGTCTCTTGGGGTAGGCTCTGGCATGGTTCATGGTTCCCTTCTTGTATTTGTCCTCCTGTGTTGCTATTTGTTTAAAATATATACTGGCTGACTGATGTCAATGGGCTATATGGATTATTGATCTGATCTAGAATGCCATCTCTTAAATTCTTATGTTGTTTTGAAGTTTCCTCTTGGAAGGCTGATTAGCAAGATGCAGAAATAGCATTCCTCAGTTTCTGACAGATAGACATATATGCTTCTGAGTGAATCATGTCTCAAATGTTTTTCAGTCTTTTACTTGATGCAGGCAGTATATTCTATTGGGACTATTATAAACTACATCCTTTAACAAATACACATGTATAGCAAACACCATATTTTAACACATGGAATTATTTCAACAGAAAGCTAATTTAGACATAGTCCTTGAATGATACTTTTTTTCACATTTTTCATTCACACAACAGAATTTTCTTAAAATATATTCATTTTCTAGGTATAGAACTGTTAATTAAGACAACAGAGCATATGTCGACTGAGTTACTGGGTACTAGTACCCTAGGGAAGAGAAGTAATTAGAAGAGTTATGCAAATAGGAATTACTCCACACACCTTTGCTTCTTAGCAGCTCCACATAAGTGAGTGGTATTATCTGTGCTTTCTAACACCAGGATAATAAGCCCTGTAATTGCCCAAAAGGTCAGCCAGGATGGAAATCTTGAAAGAAAAGGAACTTAATCAGAAAGTGGTTTTCTAACAGAAAAAAAATGTTCCAGAATAGGCCAAGGGAAAATGTAGAAAAAGACATAATCCTACCTGGAAAAATTCAAATAATGGCAAACATAGGGTACAATGGTTAAGTTTTTTAACTACCTATATCCCTTCTTATCAACAGATTACTCATAGCCTTTACATATTAGCTTACCAACACAAATTCTTCTTTGTAGAAGTTATTCACCAAAAGTATATGTAGAGTAATGTGTGAATATGGAATTAACAGTGAATACTTATTGAAAGTCAGTTGAATGACTAAATGACTGTTTAAAAAAACACACTAAAGCAAAGGTTCTTAATTGGAGGTCCATGTATTTTGAAAAATATTTTCATAACTTCATTGCAACATAATTGGCTTCCTTTGTAATGTAACAGATTATATTTTATGCATTTAAAGACATTATTCTGAGAAGGGATCTAGAGTCTTCACCAGACTGACAAAGAGGTCCATCACACAGACACAGACATACAAACACACACACCATTAAGAATCTGTGTTTCTTAAGCTATCCCTCCATTAATTTTTTCCCTTTTTGTTTAACTAATCAACCAATTAGTCAGTCAGTTAAGAAGCATTTAATATGCAGTTACTTTATGCTCAGTATTATGCTAGGTACTGGGGAAAAAGACAGAAACCAAATAATCTTTGATCTCAGGAAGCTCATATTTTGTAGATATACACAGCATATGCATACATACATACACACAGCCCTATGTATGAATGTGTTTGCACAGACACAGAAGATGGATGTAAATAAATAAAAGATAATGTGAAAAGGGAGGCATTAGCATCTGGCAGAATCATGTAAGACCTCATGGCGGTCTTCAAATTGATCTCTAAAGGAAACTTAGGGATTTTAAGAGGCAGAGGTGAGAAGGAAGTGCATTCCAAGTAAAGGGGACGGACTTTGTAAGGACATGGAGGTGGGTGATGGGAGCATCTTGTGAGAGGAAGAACAAAAAGGCCAATATAATCAACCCAGAGAGTGCAACATATAATAAGGCTGGAGATACAAGTTGGATCTAAGTTGTGAAGGGCTTTAAATGCCAGAGAAGTTTGTATTTGACCCTAGACATAATAGGGAGCCATTAGAGTTTATTGAGGAGGGATGAAACATGTCCAGGCCTATGTTTTAAGAATTTGACTTTGGCAGCTCTGTAGAAGATCGATTAGAGAAGGGAAGGACTTGAGACAGGAAGACCAATTAGGGAACTATTACAATAATCCAGAGGAGAGGTGATAGTTGATGGTACTGTCAAATCTGCACTCAAAATGCAACCTCTATAGTTCCCCATTATCATTGATCATCTAGAATATTGCAGTAGTTTCTTAACTTGTCTTTCTATATTCATTTTCCATCCTTAACAAAGCTATCAAAACATGCTTCCTAAAGCATGGGCCTGACCATGTCATTCCCCAGCTCAAAAAAAAAGAAACAAAAAACAAAAACAAAAAAACTTCAGCGGCTCCGAATTGCTAATAAAATAACATATAAACTGACTCTAACCCACCTTACAGATTTTACCATATTATACCTCTTGAAACAATCTAAATTTTAGGCAACTGAATTATTAGCTATGTCAAGAAACCACCATGCATTTGCACAAAGACCCTCTTCGTCTGGATGTTTCATAGGTGACTAGGGTACTGACTCCTCTGTGAAGTCTTCTCTCACCAGTCTAAGTGTGCTCTCTACCTCCTCACTTTGTCCAGTTTCTCCTATGCACACATCACACAGGAATATTGAGACCAGGATCTTTATCATTTTTCTTTCTTCCTTTTCTTAAATTTTTATCATTAGCATATAGTAAAAAGGCCTGGCACAGTGGATAGAGTGCCAGACCTGGAGTCAGGAAGACTCATCTTCCTGAGTTCAAATCTGCCCTCAGACACTTACTGGCTGTGTGACTCAGGGCAAATCACTCAACTCTTTCTGTGTCCTCATCTGTAAAAAGAGTTGGAAGAGGAAATGGCAAACCACACTAGTTTCTCTACCAATAAAACCCCAAATGGGGTCATGAAGAGTCAGATACAACCAAAACAACAAAAAAGAATAACTAGTAAAATGTTTTACTCATAGTACATATATAATAAGTATGAATTTTTGAAGTGAATTGAAATTTAAAACCTCAGCTATACAGAAAACAGCTATTTAAGACAGTTTAATCCTGAGAATTCCGGTGTCAAAGCCAGGACTGAAACTCAGGATTCAGAATGAATATAAAGTGCTATGTAAGTCTTAAAGAGTTTCTAAAAGCTACCTCTTACTATCATTATTAATCATTCTCAACAAAGCTCCAAATACAAAACTGTCACATCATTGTTCTGAATGGCCTTACTCCCTTCCCTCCAGGGAAAGTCAGGATGCATTATCCTGGAACATTACTTTGGATGCTATGCCAGGAACACTGGGTCTTCCTACTAACCACTATGGAATTTTCTAACAACTTGGTCCATTCGGGCACCTAGAACATAAACCTTTAGTGAATCATGGTTCCCACCCACTACTTTTTTCTGCACTCACTACACTGTAGACCTCATAGTCAATGAGCATCTGAAGAAGTTGGTGGTTGACTTATAACATAAACAAATAGCAGCAAAAATATAAAACAAAAAATATTTACACTTTTTCTTGATGGCAACTGGTACCATATCTCCTTTTTCTTTAGAAGTTTTTCCCTCAATCCAGTAATACTTTAGTCAGTGACATAAATTACTCCCCTGCATTTAATACTAAATTTGTCCCATGGCAAATTTTCCTGATGGTTCTAGGCCTGTCATATATGTAGCTCAGTCATCAATGTATATACATCTAACACTCCTTCAGGGAGTCACTTATTCAGGCACATATCCCTGGGATTAGTCTCTCTTTACAAACAATAGCATTTAGACAATTAAAGACCAGGTAACTTGAACTCACTATGACACACTGGAAAATTGGTCATATTACTTCATAATGAATACACACACACACACACACACACACACACACACACACACTTAAAGTCTAGGCCTCCATACTTGTCCCAGCTTGGAAGTACAGGGGCTACTTAATCATAGGACACATCCCCCTACAGTCATGCCCAGGAGTTTTGACTTGCTCCATTTTCAAATTCAAACGGTTCCACTCTCCTTTAGGTAACATTGTAGCTCTCTGCTTGAAGGGGTAGAAGGAGGGTGATATTATTATTGATATTAGACTTAGTGATTGTTCACAGCAGATCAGAACTTGGAGTTCCAGAGATTTGCCAGTTTCACCTTCCCCAGTAGCTAGAATTATGAATATGGAAGACCACACCAATGCGCATCTTAATTTTAAATGATCTTTGGGAGTTAAAAATAATTAATTCAACAAATGTTTATTAAAAACCCACTACATAATAACCAAAGCAATAGTAAACCACTGTAATAAAAGACCCCAAAGCAAATAGGTATCATCTTTGAGGATTTTCAGAGAGCATTAATTAATGGCTTCTTACCTATGGAATGCAACAGGATTCTCTCATTGACCATGCCTAGTCACAAATCCTCTCTCTATCAGTAGCACAGCAGTGTATTTTGTGAAAGAAGCATATCTAAGTTCTATTAAGACAAACTTAAAAGACTAGGAATACACATACTCAAAACAGTGTGGAAACACACTGATGTACAAACACACAGACATATGAATACCCACAAATCCCTTGTCTGTTTTAATCTACCTATTACAAAATAATATTAGGATAATACTTTAGTCTGAAGTCCTTGGTCCCACTTGGATGAGAAACCTAATACTTCTTTTTTTTTTTTAAACAAAGGCTTTATTAACTCCTGTTTTACATCATTCATTTCTGCCAGATTTTGAGTTACAATCATTTTCCCCCCATTAGTCCCCTACCCAACCTCCCAGAATAGCAGTCCCACAAGATATCGCTTCCTCCAATCTGCTCTCTCCCATACCTTCTCCCATACCCCCATTGACTTTTCCATTAGAGGAAGATGAATCTTTGTGTCCCAATGCCTGCACATCTTATCTCCCAATTATAAGCAAAAGAGTATTAATAATAGTATTTATATATATTTGAAACATTCAATCTTAAGACCTCGAATTTCAGATCCATTTCCTTCCTCCCTTGTCACCCATTCCCTCTGGGGAGATAAGTAATTCAGTATATGTTGTACATATCTAGCTATGCAAAACATTATCATAGTAGATATATTGTACAAGGCTGCTTATAATTCCCTCCCACTCATCCCACCCCCCACCTGGTCCATTCCCTACATGATCCTGTCCCTCTTCTATAGTGGGTACTTCCAACCTCCCCTCCCCCCAAGGATGCCCTCCCATCCATCATCCCTCCTCTCATCCTCCTTCCCCCTATTCTGCTGCAGGTTGAGATATCCCATTTAGTATGTATATCATTCTCTCCCTGAACCAAATTCAATGAGAATGTGGATTTGCCTTTTTTTTTCCTTTCCTATTCTCCCCCTCCCTTGCAACCACTTCCCCTTGCTTCTTCTACATGAGATAGTTTCCCCTACCCTGTCTTTCCCCATCTCCTCTTGCCACTTTCCTCTCTCACCTCATAATTTCATCCCTTGAGTATTCTCCCTTCCCAACAAATTCAACCTATGCCCTCTATCCATATACACCCACATTCACATATGTATTCATATGACCATATACCCTTCTTCCATTATTTTCATAGTGAGAAAGATATCATCACTCACAGTTATTGTTTTTCCATATAGGAATGTAAATAGTTCAACTTTGATAAGTTCCTTTTGATTTCTTTTCCCTGATTACCTTCTCAGGCATCTCTTGCTTCTTGTGTCTAGATGTCAAATTTTCTATTCAATTCTGGTTTTTTCCTCAAGAATGCTTGAAAGTCCTCTATTCCACTGAATGACCATATTTTCCCCTGAAACAAAATACTCAGTTTTGCTGGGTTGGTGACCCTTGGGCTCATTCCCAGTTCTTTTGCCCTCTGGAATATCATATTCCATGCCCTTCGATCCCTCAGTGTAGAAGCTGCCAGGTCCTGGGCTATTCTGATTGTGTTTCCACAATATTGAAATTGTTTCTTCCTGGCTGCTTGTAGTATTTTCTCCTTGATCTGGGGATTCTGAAACCTGGCTATAATATTCCTGGGAGTTTTCTTTTTGGGATCTTTTTCAGGAGGTGATTGGTGGATTCTTTCAACCTCTATTTTGCCCTCTGGATCTAAAACATCAGGGCAATTTTCCTTGAGAATTTCTTGAAGGGTGATTTCTAGGTTCTTTCTTTGATCATGGCTTTCAGGTAGTCCAATACTTTTTAAATTGTCTCTCCTGGATCTATTTTCCAGGTCAGTGGTTTTTCCCATGAGATATTTCACATTGCCTTCTAATCTTTCATTTGTTTGGATCTGCTTAACAGCATCTTGATTTCTCATAAAGTCATTAGCTTCCATTTGCTCTAGTCTAACTCTGAAGGAATGAATCTCCTTAGTGAACTTTTGAGATTCTTTTTCCATCTGGCAAATTCGACTTTTTAAGGCATTCTTCTCCTCGTTGCCCTTTTGGGCCTCCTTTGCCATTTGAGTCAGTCTATTTTTTAAGGTGTTGTTTTCCTCAGTGAGGCTGTTGACCCTCATTTCATACTTTTCCTGCATCCTTCTCATTTCTCTTTCCAATTTTTCCTCCACTTCTCTTATTTGATTTTTAAAGTCCTTCTTAAGGTCCTCTATGGCCTGCAACCCGCTCATGTTTTCCCCTGGGGCTTTTGGAGCAGGACTTCTGACCTCATAGTCCTTTTCCTGCTCTATGTCCCCAAAATAGGAGTCTAGGGTTGCATTTTTCTGTTTCCTTTGCCTTGGCATGTTGCCACTTGATTACCTGACTTTTGGGCTTGTTGTCACACTATGGCTTTAAGGCCAGATAGAGGAATTTTCGTCCCGAACGTGTGGGGGGCAACTTCCGTTTCTGGCAAGCTGTAAACCCACCTACGACTTCCACCCTAGATCACAATCCAGATCCAGGGAGGTTAAAGCAAGAGCGATTACCCCCCAAGACTGATCGCTGGATCTCCCTACGATTTGTAGGCTGGGAGTTGGAGCTGCCTCTGAAAACTACAAAATGGCGTGTCTCCTCAGTGGCTTCTAGCCCCCAGGGGAGGGAGCTGACTCATTCCCCCAATACAGGTCCCAAAGTCCATAGGACACTAACCTCTTACTTTGTCCTAGGCATGTCTATGTTGATAATTCTGGAGTCGCCACAGCTGCTGGTGTTCTGGGGTTCCTCCAGCAGGCTGCTGGCCCTGCCGCCCTGGGGCTAAAACCTCGGCTCACTCGGACCTGGGCTCCGCTCGGCTCTGCTTCCTGAGCTCTGCCTTGCGCGCTGCCTGCTCCCAGACCGCTGTGCTGGTCCTTCCTGCAGGGCTGCTGGGCTGTCCTCAGTGGGAGGTTAGCTTCTCTGTGTCGTTCTGTGGGTGCTGGGGCTCCAGAAGTTGTTCAGAGTCCCCTTTTACATAGTTTGGGGGGAATCTGGGGGCAGAGTGGCTTGGATGAGCTGTTTCTCCTCCGCCATCTTGTCTCCACCCCCCGAAACCTAATACTTCTTTAACTGCAAATTTTTATTTTTTATTTTTTTTGCTTTTTAGAGGGGGGAAGGTAGGGCAATTGGGGTTAAGTGACTTGCCCAAGGTCACATGGCTAGTAAGTGTTATGTTTCTGAGGCTGGATTTGAACTCAGGTCCTCCTGACTCCAGGGCCAGTGCTCTATTCACTGTGCCACCTAGCCACCCCTAACTGCAAATTTTGAAACAACTTTTAGCATTGAAATCTTTTTTATACCATTTGTTTGTAATATCTAACCAGTTTCTAATGCCTCTGCCTCCATCCCAGGCCCCTACCTCTTGGTCAGCCCAGGAAATAATCTGTCTCCACATGATTAAGGTAATGATCAGATTAAGAAAAGGAAGAAGACTTTAATTATTTCAGTGAATAGAAGTATCTCTGGAGTTCATCTTTGCATGAGTTAAAAGAAGCGTCCATGGAAGGCAGGGGCCGATAGAAGTTTTGGGGAAATAATTTTCCAGGGTGCATCAACATTTAAAGCTACTATTGTTCTAAGACCTAGGTTTTTAACCTTGGCTTAATCTTCACTGTAGAATTCTGTCTTTGTATTTGAAATAAAATTTCACCCCAAAATCGATTCTATTGGAAAGGTTTTCAAAGGCATGGGGAAACTGTCTCTCATCTCTTTCTCTCTCAGCAGATTTGCTTAAGGTTAGTTTAATTGAATTAATTAAAGTTTCTGGTAGATCTATGCCTAAAAAACAGAGGACGGGTGTTGGTTTTTCCCCCCCAAAACTAGATATTACTAATAGGAAATTATCAGTTATGAATCTATCCAAATTATCTTTTGAACCCTTTTATATTTTTCAGTACCATCACTAGGAATATCATCTCATAATTTTATTACTATGGAATAATTTTTTTAAATTTCATATTTCAAATTCAAGCAGACTTTCTGTACTCCTTGCTGATTCAGATGATAAAGCAGATATTGAAAGAGTTTAAATGACTTTCCCAAAGTCATATAACTCACAAGCATCTGAAACAAGATGTGAACTTCTATTTTAGAATAATATCTACTATGCCATGTTGTCATGCTAGTATGGTATCAATGCACCTTTGTCCACATGAATAGTCTATGACATTTTTCTAGTCATATAATAATTTCCTTGATACATGTCTTTGGCACAATTTTTGGCCTGGAAGATACAATTCATCATTGGTAATGAATTGCATATATGCCCATTATTTCTCTTTCCAGTCTTCTTTAGGATAATATGTATAAATTTAACTTTTCTGAAACTGTGAGATGTCAGGATTTGTGGTGGTATACCATAAGAGTATAGTGATAATGTTGATATAACAGATTTGGGGTTTTCATAGAAAAACCTTGTTATAGGTGAAAATACAGCACAATTTAATAGATTCAGTATAACTCCCTTGCCACCTTCTACTCAATTCCTTGTTCATTATCCATATTTACCAACAAGTAAAAATTGATAGGTAAATTAAAAGGGTGATTTGTCCATTTGCATGTCTGTGTTTTTTAATCCATTTCATTTTTTAAAAATGTAGGAGCGGCTAGGTGGTGCAGTAAGTAGAGCGTCAGCCCTGGAGTCAGAAGGACCTGAGTTTGGATCCGGTCTCAGACACTTAACACACACAAACAAAAACCTAGCTGTGTGACCTTGGGCAAGTTACTTAACCCCAATTGCCCTCCAAAAAGAAAAAAAATGTAGAATGTTAAACCAATCTCTTTTTATCAGTAAAAATTTCCTTTATGATGTTCCATTTCTCTGTGACATAATATGGATCCAGGAGGATCTCATCAAGAAGAAAATTTTCTTTGGATAATCTTCTCTAAAATGAGCAAATGGTCTGAAATCTACTGGTTTAACATCTTTCATTGCCAAAATTCATTGAATCATTGAAGAAAGTTATTTCTGTTGTTAACAAGTATCACAATGTATTTTATGATTTAGATTTATTCATGAAGGAAACTTGTGTGAGAATAGTCTTTAAGGCTATATTTTGCTTTAGTAATTCAAATATCTTCTCAAAATCAATATTCTACAACAGAAATGTTAGACGTGTGGTAGCCCATTGTACTCCTAACTACCACAGGAACTGGATTAAAATGTAATCTGGGAATATTCAACAAAATTAATAACAATACAATAAAACTTTGATAATGTTAATATGTGGCCTTCAGAGGTTTTTATTATGATTTAGTGAACTGTGTTTCTATTTTAGTTGGATACTACTGAGCTATAAAGAATCATCAGTAAAAATTTGCCTATTTTGTTCTCACATTTCTTATCCAAGCTGCTCAGGATATGCATAGGAATTATATAGAGAGAAAATAAGCTCATCCTTATAATAATTGTGTGTAGAAAAACAATTTTCCTCATTGATTGTGTCTTAAAAAATGTCACATTTTACATCTTGAGTTTATCACCTCTTTTTTAGGAGATATGTAGTATGTTTCATCATTAGACCTCTAGAATTATGGCCAGTTATTGCACTGTACAGAGTTTTTACATTTTCAGGGTTTTTTCTTTGTGATATTTTTCTTATTGTACAAATTGTTCTCCTAGTTCTGCTTATCTCACTCTACATGAATCCATACCAATCTCTCTGAATTTTCTCTGAATTTTTCCTTCTTCCAGGGTTTTTTTAAATCATTTTTTATGGTGAAATAATATTCAATTACATTCACATACAATACTTGGTAGTGGTATTTCCCAACTTATGGCCAGTTTCATGTGTAGTCTAATTTATTTTTCTACTTTGTACATAGAAATGCTAATTTTTATATTAAGTTCAGAATATATATATTTGCTTTTTGGAGGGGCAATTGGGGTTAAGTGACTTGCCCAAGGTCACATGGCTAGTAAGTGTTAAGTATCTGAGGCCGGATTTGAACTCAGGTGCTCCTGACTCCAGGACTGGTACTCTATTCACTGCATCACCTAGCCACCCCCCAGAATAATTTTTAAAAGATTTTATTAAGTATAAATCATATAAATGAACTGATTTTACTCATTTTTCTCAAATTGCTATATAAAATAAGATGTAATAGTCAAAGCTTCCTAATATGATATTTTCACCATATCACATCTCTGTTTAAGAACTTACAATGATTCCCTACTGTGTGCTAAGAAATAATCCAAATTTCTCATCTTGGAATTCAAATGATTCTATTATCTGTACCTTTCTTACTTATCTAAACTTATCCCTTATTACTTCCCAAGAGTGGGTAAACATTTCATTCCAGCAATGGGGACCTCTTATCTCAAAGCACATGAGCTTTGTTCATTCTTGATTCTAAGCCTGTGCTCATGTCAACTATAATTAACTAATCACCATCCTTATTCGGACTTTAATTACATCTTGCCTAGATATTGCATCTTGCCATAGCCTCCTAATTTATCTACCTGGTTCTGGTGCCTCCCCTCTCTAATTTTTCATACAAGTGCAAAAATAATCTTTCTAAACTACACATCTAAGTGACTTTCCTGCTCCAACACTGTGGTGAGCCAAAGAGGCCTGAGCTAGGACTTCAGATAATTACCCTGAAATCAGTGGACCTGAACAACAAAGACCTCTTCGAGATGTGACTTTTCACTAAGTCAGCTCCGGAGTTCTTTTGCTATGGGTTACACTTATAAGGATGGTATTTGAGTTCTGAGGCTAACAGGCTCTGCCCCAAGACATATCTGATTCTGCACTCAGGTATCTTTGGGTGGCCAGCTCTAAACGTGTTGTCTTTTGAGGATTGCGCTTCAGCCTTGAAGTCTGCTCTCAATTGTATCCGTTTATGACTGTGGCTGCATTAGCAGGTACCTGAGGCCTAGATCAAAGGGCTTACCCTAAGACTTTAGACTCCTAAATAAGAAATCCTTATCAAATTATCTATTCCATGCTACTTCCAGGATATAACATACTAAGGTAATGATTAGAAAACTTGAGTCCCCTTCCTTTATTCTCCTTGCTGTATAAAAACCTTGTCCTGAGGATCAATAAACGGAGTTCATGGTTCTTCCTTGAGCTACCACATGGCCTGGTAATTTCTTATTCACGTCTCCAAATCATGCTAAGTGCTGGACACTGAGCAGCCCACAGCACAACACACCTTGTGGCTCTTCATCAACTATACAAACGCCTTAGACTGGTATATAAGGCCTGCCACAATCTACTTCCCACATATCTTTCCAACTGTATTTTGTACTATTCTTCATTAATTCTATGTTCTACCCAAACTGTTTACTGAATTCTATATTCCATCTCTTGCCTCCACATAATTGCAGAAGTAATCACTCATGCCTCAAATAGAGCTTGGTCAGGTATCAAAGATGCCAAGGTCATCCACTGTACCTTGGACCATCACCAGTCATCGTGACATTTGTTATGTCACTGAACTTTGATGACTCAGGAACAGAGAGTAAGGTTGATGACTTTGTGCAACTCTGCTTCACTTAAATCCAATTAAAGCAAATCAAGACAACATCTGTGATTTCACTGGTCTTCTTTGAAAATAGACCAACAACAATAACAAAAACAATTCCCTCCCCTCCCACTTCTGTCTCTGAGAATTTCTGTTTTCCTTCAAGGCTTACCTGAGAAAATACTTCTCTGAGAAGTACTTCCTTGATGACCACCTCCCCTCCACATGCAGTTAAACAATCAATCAATCATTAATAACGTTTCTATATCTTAAGGTTTATAAAGTTATACATATATACCATCTCATTTGATCTAGTTTGGTCCTCAGAACAATCTTGTCAATTAGATGCTATTATCTCCATTTCTTAACTAAGGAATCTGAGATACAAATAGTTTAAGTGATATTCAATGGTCACACAGAATATCTAGATAGGATATAAACCCTGGTCTCTAGACTTTCTATCTAGTGCTCTTTCCTTTATGTCATCCTGCCTAACAACTGCTAATCATCTCTTCCTCTACAATTTTCTTTGTATTATTCTTAGGATTACAAAAGTATATACCATATCCTTCCAGTAGAACACAAGCTTCTTAAGGGCAAGGACTGCTTCGTTTTTGTATGTTTCCCCAGAGTTTGCTGAATCAAATTGAATTGAATATTGTATTTTTCTCTGACTTCCTGGAAATCCTTCCCTCATCCTCATTACTATAAAGGTAGTTCAAAGCCAGATGCAAATTCTATTTTTTTTGCAAAGCCATCTCTGACTAAATTCATTACACGTAAAACCAAATTTGCAATCTTTCCCTAAAATTAGCTTCTGCTGTGGGGGCGGCTAGGTGGTGCAGTGAGTAGAGCACCAGCCTTGGAGTCAGAAGGGCATGAGTTTGGATCTGGCCTCAGACACTTAATGCATACACAAACAAAAACCTAACCGTGTGACCTTGGGCAAGTTACTTAACCCCAATTGTCCTCCAGAAAGCAAAAAAAAAAATTAGCTTCTGTTTTACACATTCCAATTTCTCTAAGTGACATCATCATTTACCCAAAAATCCAGGCATGAAATTTAGGTGATAATTGAATATGGGTGAGTCAAACAGCCACCAAGTCCTGTCAATTCGTTTTAAGAATCTCTCACACATATATCTATTTCTATATCTCTAAACTCCAGATGCTCTTTGCCTCCCACTAGGATGACTACAACAGCCTAATGATGCAAGCAATGGTCTCCACTTCCTTGATTTTCCATATTGCCACTTTTTCTGTCAGTCTAAAACATAATTTTAATTGTTACTTTTTCCATTAAGAACTTTCAATGACTATAAAGAAATTTCCATGACTTCTAAATGATCTAGAGGATGAAGTTCAAACTCCTTTGCCCAGCATTCAAAGTTCTCTATAATCTGGTTCAGACATTCATCCTTGTCATGCCCACTAACTATGTGTGATCCAAGGCTATGTCCTGGACATTCTCCTTTTATTGTATACTATATTCTTTCATGATCTCATCCGCTTCCATGTGTTTAGTTATCATACCAATGAACCATCTAAAACAGAATGTATTATCTTCCTCTCCAAACCTTCCCTTCTTCCAAAATTCATTATTGAGGGTTTCATCACCCTTCCCATCTCTCAGATCTCTCAGCATCTTTCTTGACTTCCTTCTCTCTCTCTCTCTCTCTCTCTCTCTCTCTCTCTCTCTCTCTCTCTCTCTCCCCACATACACATATAGATATACACACATATAGTCAATATGAGATATATCTAGTTTGCTAAGTTATATTATAACAAGGTATTGACTTTATGGAAATCTTTTATCATCTAAACTGCTTTAAAACATGTGATTAGCTAAAAGGAAAAATAAAATTTGGCTGGGAACCAGAATTCTTAATTTGATTTTCTATACAAATAGGGAACGAGCACCCTACATTCTAGATTTAAATTTTGGCAAGAGGCAGCATGATAGAATGGATAGAGACTCTGCTTTGGAGCAAAAAAGACTTACATTCAAGACCCAACTATGAAGTACCATGGCTAGGTGATGCTGGCCAATTCATTTAACTAGTAAATACCCCAAGTAATTTTATAAATTGCAAGGAACTATTGATTAGCATGAAATTTTTTTAAACCCTTGAAATCACAAATATATATATTTTAAATAACATTTCTTATTTGCAATTATAGAAGGATTCTTCCAACCATTAATCTAAAATGAAGAAGATGAGTTTGATTCAGTCTCTATTGGAGGGCTCTATGAATTTGTGACCAAATAACTGTACCAGATTTCAGTTGCTTCCATATTGTTTCAACCATAACATTTGCAGTTCTGTCAGTGCAGAATATGGTAGAGATTAACAACACAAGTATCAGACTAGTCATTTATATAACTTCTTTTTTCCTAATTAGATATCTGGTTAGAAAACATTTCATGGAATCTATCAAGAAATAGTTTTACCTGAGCTAAACACATCAAGGAATGCAACAGCATAAAGGATAGTCCAGTGGAGGCAAGGGTACAATCACACTCTGAAAGGGGACTGATTTGACACTTTTTCAATAGTTTTGAAGAGAAAACTGGTCCCAATACATAAGAAGTGAATGGGAAAGAGAGAGTGGGCAGGGGTGATTTCTCCTCGAGTGTGTGGGCTAGTAGAGGTCCAATAGACTAGCAAAGAAACATCCTAACAGCCCCTTGTCAATGTCCAGAAACAAAGTCCTATTTGGCCCAAGCTGCTTATAACTAATCACACTTTCCATTTACAATGATAATTTTTAAATATTAGTTTAAAATTAAAAGAATATGTTACTACAGCCTAGCTTAAATGTTTTTCAGATATTTTTGAATACATATTAAGTCAATTAGAATTTGGAAAATTGGTTGGGATTTAGAAACTTAAAAGACAAAAAATAAATGTCAATTAAGATTCTTCTATCCAGAAGAGTCATCATTACTCCTGGCCACGTCTGCCCTAATTTTCAAGTAATGCAACCTTTAAATTTTGCACAATATAACTCTGAAAAAAAAATTAGCACAACCCAAAATTGGGAATTAAAAGCAACTCTATTAAATGATTTATCGAGGAGAAATTAGATAACCGCAAGAGGGCCATGAAAGCTTTAAGAGGACATGATGCATCATCCATGCATAATGAAGTGGTTGAGAACCTCATAGACTGTATCACATAGCTCGGACAAATCTTGTGATGCACCTGTGAGATGACTGCACAGCATTTTGCAGAGAGATAAAACAAGATGAATTCATAAAATGCTAGCTCTTCTGTAAAATAACAAAATTTATTTTTATAATTATTTTCATATATGTCAAACAGTTAAAATGATGAATAAAACAATATTGTTAAAGGCTAGGACTTGGACAAAGCACCAGTAGGGTTAGAAAATTACATGACAGCAGCTGAAGGCAAAAGAGGTCAGGTCATGACCCCTGAATGGGCCTTCTGTTGTGGACTAGCAGGGCAGTGAAGCGGACAATGATTTGAAACCTAGTACAGTAACTTATGGAGCTTACTCTTGGAAAATTTCAGTGAAATAATTCAAAGCCAACAGCAATCCTTGAACCATAGGTATTTTGATCAAGAGGTTCAATGGGCAGTTTTGTTGCTTTTTTTTTTTACAACTATCACAGCAAAACCAGGAGCAATGTTCACAGAAAATAATGTTCAAAGATTATTTTTGTAGATAATTATTAGAAACACATGATTTTAAAGAATACGCTAAGAAAAAAAGCACGAAGAATGACCCATCTATTACCAGTTTTATACAGACTGGTTGCTAATACATAACAGATAATCAACTTTAATCATTGTACCTTCCCACAAAGTTTCAGGCCTTACCAGATAAGCTTTTAATAAGAAAAAAATGTTAAAATTTATGCCCCCCCTCCCACTGATACAAATTATCAAATACTATCAAAAACCATTAAAAAAAACCCCATCAATACCATTTTAAAAAACATGGCAAACTCATGGAATCACATCTTTCATTTGCACAGAAATTTTGAAAACTAAGCATTTTTATGTTTCTTTTTTCATTGAATCCATAAAAACAGCCACGTGAGGCAAAGAGGACAAATACCACGATCTTTATATTCCGTAAAGGAAATAAAGGCACAGACATGTAGCCACAGTATGATAGACCAAACACTGAACTTGAAGAACTGTTTTCAAGTTCTGACTGCCATTTGCTATTTGTGGGACCATAAGAAACTCAATTCATTCACTTCTTTGGGTCTCATGTTCTTCCTCTCTTAAGCAGAAAACTTGGTCTAAATGACTTCTTAGGGTCCAGATCTAAATTTGTTTGTTTTGGCTTTGTACCATCAGTCATTTTTTAGTCACATTCAATTCTTTGTGACTCCATTTGGGGTTTTCTTGGCAAAGTGGTTTGCTGTTTTGTTCTCCAGCTTATTTTACAGATAAGGAAACCAAGGCAAACAGGGTTAAATGACTTGCCTAAGGTCACTCAGTAAGTGTCTGAGATTGGATTTGAATTTAAAAAGATTAGTCTTTCTGACTCCAGGCCTGGTGTTCTATACACTGCTCGATCCAGCCACCCCTCTAAGTATCCTATGTTAAGTGACTCACGTAATCAAAAGGCCAATGGTAGACTCAAGACTATGTCTCAGATTTGTGTTCATTTTACTAGACTGCACTTTTTTGTCTGATAATTATAATCTAAGCAAGGTGAAGATGAACCTTTCCATAAATTTGGTTATATATCATGATATATGTCACATATCATGATATACATCATATATCATGATATATATCAGTCATTATTTGAACTGGGGAAAATTATGAAGAGCACATGGGAAAGAAGTAATATCTATAATAAAATTGTAAAAATACAGAGATGGAAGAAAGCTTAGAGATTGTTTAGTTCTTTCAGAGAGAAAGAATGTGAAGGCAAGTTAGGTGAAATTATTTGTTCAAGGTCATGCAGGCAGTTAACAGCAAGATTAGAATTCACCACTCATTTTAAAAAAAAAAAATTTTTTTGTTTTTTTGGAGGGCAATTGGGCTTAAGTGATCTGCCTAAAGTCACACAGCTAGTAATTGTGTCAAGTATCTGAGGCCGGATTTGAATTTAGGTCCTCCTGACTCCATGGCCAGCACTAACAGCGCCACCTAGCCACCCCAAGAATTTACCACTCTGAAACTCCAGGATAGTTCTATCTTCCAATTGTGAGAATTCTATAGTATATAACAGTTTTTGTAATATTTTGCAGGTTAAAAACACTTTCTTAATAATAGCTCAAGAGGGGGCGGAGCCAAGATGGAGGAGTAGAAACAGCACTTCCACGGTACTCTGCCCCACACAAATTCCAAACAATGTAAAAGGGGACTCTGAACAACTTCTGGAGCCCCAGCACCCACAGAACTACACAGAGAAGCTAACCTCCCACTGAGGACAGCCCAGCAGCCTTGCAGGGAGCGACAAGCTCAGCGCTCTGAGAGCAGGCAGCACAGCGCCGCTGGGAACTGACAGTGCAGCACTCTGGGAGCTGAGCCCAGGCCCACCTGAGCCATGGTTTTAGCCCTAGGGTGGCTGGGACAGCAGCCAGCTGGAGGGACCCCAGAACACCAGCAGCTGTGGCGATTCCAGAATTATCAGCACAGATATGCCTAAGACAAAGTGAGAGGTTAGTGGACTTTGGGACTTTGGGACCACTATTTGGGGAACACGTCAGCTTCCTCCCCTGGGGACGAAAAGCTGCTGATGAAACGGCACAGAAGCCATTTTGCAGCATCAGTGGTGGCTCTAGCTCCTGGTCTGTGAACTGTAGGGAGATCCAGCAATCAGTCTGGGGGTTAATTGCTCTTGCTTTAAACTGCCTGGATGTAGATTGTGGTCTGGGGGCGAGGTTTGGGGTGGGTATCCAATTTGCCAGAGCAGGTGGAGGCTTTACAGAGGCCACCCAATCTGCGGAAGTTGTGAAGACCCCACATTTGGGTGGAAGCTCTCCTGTCTGGTGGCAGAGTCCTACTGTGGCAACAAGTCCAAAAATCAAGTAATTAAGTGGCAATATGCCTAGGCAAAAGAAATAAAATAAACAGAAAAATTCAACACTGGACTCCTATTTTAGGGGAAAAGGGGATCAAAGCATGGAGGAGGGCTGTGAGGTCAGAACTCCTGCACCAAAAGCCCCAAATGAAAATACAAGCTGGCTACAGGCCATAGAGAACCTTAAGAAGCAGATAAGAGAAGTGGGGGGAAAATTGGGAAGAGAAATGAGAAAGATGCGAGAAAAGTATGAAATGACAGTCAACAGCCTGACTGAGAAAAATAACACCTTAAAAAAATAGACTAACTTAAATAGCAAAAGAGGCTCAGAAAGGCAATGAGGAGAAGAATGCCTTAAAAAGCCAAATTTGCCAGATGGAAAAAGAATCTCGAAAGCTCACTGAGGAGATTCATTCCTTCAGAGTTAGACTGGAGAAAATGGAAGCTAGTGACTTTATGAGAAATCAAGATACTATTAAACAGATCCAAACAAATGAAAGAATAGAAGGCAATGTGAAAATAGGCTCATGGGAAAAACCACTGACCTGGAAAATAGATCCAGGAGAGATAATTTAAAAATTATTGTACTATCTGAAAGCCACGATCAAATAAAGAACCTAGAAATCATCCTTAAAGAAATTCTCAAGGAAAATTGCCCCTATGTTTTAGACCCAGAGGGCATAATAGAGGTTGAAAGAATCCACAGATCAGTTCCTGAAAAAGATCCCAAAAAGAAAACTCCCAGGAATATTATAGCCAGGTTCTAGAATTCCCAGATCAAGGAGAAAATACTACAAGCAGCCAGGAAGAAACAATTTCAATATTGTGGAAACACAATCAGAATAGCACAGGACCTGGCAGCTTCTACACTGAGGGATTGAAGGGCATGGAACATGATATTCCAGAGGGCAAAAGAGCTGGGATTAAAATGAAGAATCACATACCCAGCAAAACTGAGTATCTTGTTTCAGGGGAAAATATGGTCATTCAGTGGAATAGAGGACTTTTAAGCATTCTTGAAGAAAAAACCAGAGTTGAATAGAATTTTTGACATTCAGACACAAGAAGCAAGAGATGCTTGAGAAGGTAATCAAGGAAAAGAAATCAAAAGGAACTTATCAAAGTTGAACTATTTACATTCCTACATGGAAATACAATAACAGTGTCTGATGAAATCTTTCTCATTATGAAAATAATTGAAGAAGGGCATATGGTCATATGAATACATATGTGAATGTGTGTATATATGTTTACAGTTATACATGGATAGAGGGCACAGGTTGAATTTGATGGAAAGGGATGATACTTAAGGGGTGAAGTTAAGAGGTGAGAGAGGAAAGTGGCAAGAGGAGATGGGGAGAAACAGGGTAGGGTAAACTATCTCATGTAGAAGAGGCAAGGGCAAGTAGTTGCAGGGGCGGGGAAGAACAGGAAGGCAAAAAGGCAAAAGCATATTCTCATTGAAGTTGGCTCAAGGAGAGAATCACAGACATACTAAATGGGATATCTCACCCTGCAGGAGAGTAGGGAAAGGGAGATGAGAGGGGGGAGGATGGATAGGAGGGCATTCTGGGGAGAGGGGAGGTTGGAGGTACCCACTATCAAAGAGGGACAGGATCAAAGTAGGGAATGGACCAGGTGGGATGTGAGATGTGTGGGAGGGAAATAAAAGCAGTCTTTTACAATGTATCTACTATGGTAATGTTTTGCATAGCTATACATGTACAACACATACTGAATTGCTAATCTTCTCAGAGGGAGTGGGTGACAAGGGAGGAAGGGAATGGATCTGAAAATTGAAATTTTAAAATTAAATGTTTCATAAGATGTCCAGGTATTGGGGCTCAGAGATTCACCTTGCCCTAATGGCAAAGTCGAAGGGGGTATGGGAGAAGATATGGGAGAGAGCAGATTGGATGAGAGGATATCTAGTGGGACTGCTATTCTGGGGAGGTAGGTAGGGAAAAAATGGGGGAAAAAATTGTAACTCAAAATCTAGTGGCAATGAATGATGTAAACCAGAAGTTAATAAAGCATTCGTTTAATGAAAAAAAAAATAATAGCTCAAGAACAGCTACAATCTCCGAAAACCAATGATGAGTCATGCTTCTCACTGCTTGACAGACAAGCAATAGACTAGAGGTGCTGAATAAAACAGTTTTCAGATATGGCCAACATGTGGGTCTGTTTTGTTTGACTATAAGTTTCTGTCATGAAGAAGGACTTTTAGTGTGTGTGTGTGTGTGTGTGTGTGTGTGTGTGTGTGTGTGTGCACATGTGTGTACGTGTGCAGGGGGGGAGAGGAGGTTTAGTAACGAAAATGCAAAAAAAAGAAAAAAATCAGTAAAACATTTTTTAAATACACAGAAAAGAGCAGAAGAATATTCAGAAGTAAAAACAGATAAGCAGGATATTTTAAGAAATCCTGAATTTGTCATATTTCTTTAAAAGTTATTTTAATAGCAATTCATTGTTTCCTCTCTAGTCCTGTTTTTTTCTTGCTTTTTTTATACAAGGAAATTATCATGTTTGTGAATATTTGTTAAGTTCCTAATAATAAAAAATTAATTTTTAAAAAATGGATCAAAAAAGAGCATGTGACTTGGAGTCAGAGGACTTAGGATCCAATCACAGCTTTATTTTATATAGTCTATGCAATATAGGAGAGTCAGGTAAGCTTCAATAGGCCTCGGTTTCCACCAAATACAAATCAAACAAATATTTATTAATCCCCTACTATGTGAAAGACTTTAAACTGGGTGCTAGAAATTTAGAAAAGAAGGAAAAATACTCCCTGCCTTCCTGGAACTTAAATTCTACTGAGGATACAATATATAAACTGAAAATGTAGTGTTTGAACTAGTTGAGCTCCAAGGTCCCTCCTCACTCCAAATTATTCCATGGTCCTAGATAGACATAAAAAAATAATATTTCCTTGTTAACAAAAGAGGAAATTGCGGCTCAGAGATAAAGTGCCATTCACTAAAAAATATAAATAGGGTAACACAATTGGTGTCTCACAGCCTTGCCTGCGGGCACCAAATTTATAGGGATCTGATAGCCCCTGAAGTGTTCAGTAATCTACAAACAACAGAGTTTAACACCTAAATTGTAAGAAAATAGTTAGTGACCAGAATTTGGAATGGGAAAAAGTTTCCTCCTGCTTCACTCTTCAGTTTTCCCTTTTTTTATATGATGACCTCCCTAACAGGTCTCATGCCAGTATACATGATCTTTTTTTTTTTCTGTAAGCATAGTACTCTCTATCCCCACTCACCACTGAGAGAATACCTGCCACTAGCAACAGGGACATTTTTTCTGCTTTCCCTGACTGCAAAAAAAACCCTGGTTATGATTTGATTCAATGTATTTACCACATCTGGTAAAACCTTGGATCATGCCTTGACCCTGTCTTCTGATTAAACAACTAGTGTATTTTCACCCACGTTATTATAATACCTTAGAACAAAAGTTTAAAAGCATGAGTAAATCTCAACTTCTAGAAGCTTTTATTCTAGATTTATTCATCATTTGCCAGATAACGTGTCCTGTGGCCAGTGCTAGCACAGGGGTTCCCTGTAATCTCTTTCTGATCATTTGACTTCTATGAAGTTCCTACTATGTGCAGTGCATATTCTAAGCCTCTGAGCATAGAAAAAGGTGATAGGTTTCCATTCCTAAAAAAAAAAAAAAAAAGCTTTCGGTCTAGGATTAAGGTAAAGGAAAGAGATACATACAAGCAACTAAACTGTGACCATTCAACAGATATAATGCAAAATATAATGAGAAATGTATAAAGTACCACTCTTTATCCAAGGCAGGCAAGATCAAATGTAAACAAAGGGATAAAGGAAAGTTTCATGGAGAGGTGGCATTTGAAGGATCCACAGAATTTGACAAAGTCAAGATAGGGTAAGGGTATAGACATGCTAGACATGGCAGAACAGCATAGGAGAAGGAAAAATTCTAGATGTATACAAAAGATGAAAAAATAACAGTTTGGCTGCAGTGGTAGTTATATGGAGATAAAGAGTGTGATGCATTTGTAAATTTGGGGAATTGATGGATTCTAGAAGGTCTAGAATGCAAGTCTGAAGAGTTTAGAGTTTATCTGGCTGCCAATAGGGAGCTATATTTAAAAATTAAATCTAATTAGGCAATAAGTAATGATTTGGAGTGGGGAAGAGTCTAGAAGTAAGGATATAATTTTACATATTAACCCTATAGATTCATAGAAACTTTGTGCTGAAAGGAGCCCTGGAGGTTCTTATATTCACAAAGGCAAGAGGAATAACCTAAACTACAAAATAATATCCTTAACAATTCTGAGCCTCAGTTTCCTCAATTGTAAAGTAGAAATAATAACATCTCTTTCACAGGGTTGTTCCGAGGATCAAAAAAGATAATTTAAGTAAATCACTTTGCAGCCTTAAAGTACTATGTAAATGTGATGTTATTATTAACAACAAAATTATTTCAAATGATATTAGCATATCTCTCAAACAAAAGTTGGCATATCTGTTTCATTATATCAATCATGAAATCGACCTCTTTGTAGATAGATATTATCATGTAAATACCAGCCCAAAGTAATGTAGCCCTGAATTTAAAGACTTCTTATGATAACTTCATTAAAGACTTCAAAGGAGGGGCAGCTAAGTGGTGCAGTGAATAGAGTACTGGCCCTGTAGTCAGGAGGACCTGAGTTCAAATCTGCCCTCAGACACAACACAAAACTAGACAAGTGACCTTGGGCAAGTCACTTAACCCCAATTGCCCTACCTTCCCCTCCCCAAAAAGCAAAAAAATGAAAATAAAAATAAAAACTTCTAAAAAAAAGACTTTAAAGTAATAACTAAAGCCAAAGGCAGATATTTTTAAATACATGTAAGCTCTAAGAATAAAATACTCTATATTTTGAGATCTAAAAGTATTTCTGAATATCAGCTATCATTTTCTTTAAACTCAAGTTTTAAGAAGGAAGCCTACTTGTGAGTTTATGACTAATTTATGACTTGGATCTGTTTCTTAGTGTGTCTTGACCTATTAATGCCAAATTGCTTTCAAAGAACAAAAGAAAAGTATGGGGGGGCATGTTTTTTTTTTAATTAATGAAAAAATATTCCATGAAAATAAATGCTTTTTTCCCTAAGATTTGCTTCTTGTTATTTCCTAGAGTAGGTTGGTCTCCTAGAACCAGTTCCAAGATAAGTCATTGGTACAAAAGTAGTGCTACTACTGGGATCTTTTCAAATGAGTCCAGATGGTACAATCAGTCAATAAGTGATATTACCAGCCTTCAAGAAGAAAGATTTTATTCTCCCACTTTTCTCTCCTGCTACACCTAACCAACCTTTACAGCTTACTCAATATGTGATGTTTTACCAACTTCACTTTCTATTCTTATAAATATCATTCACATCTTACTCCTAGAACTATCAAGACCTTAATTTGCTAGGGAATGGGAAGAAATATGGATCATTCATAATGGAAGAAAATAATTGTTATCTAGGCCGTTGTAATTTTTTATAGAGGAACAACTAAACCACTACCTTTTTGAAAACCCATATTTGATTAAAACAACTAGCTAGTGGATCAGCACCACCAGATCTAAATATCTTTGATTTGCATAACCAGATGAAAATCACTTTAACTAAATTAAACAAGTAATTGTATCTGGATCTTGTAGGGAGCATTTTGGGTAGAGTATATTTTCAGGCACTTGAAACTCTAAAATGTTTTTTGTGAAATAAAATAGCATAAAAATAATATAATCAGCATACATGTATTCTGTAGATATGAACAAATAATTCGAAATTCCTTGAAAATCCAAGGAATGCTGATAAAGGGGAAGTTCCTAGCCAAACAAGTGAGGACTTTAATGCATAATTTCTATTAAAGGAACTGATTAAAATACATAAAAAGACCAATCTGTCTGACACTTTCTACGTCTTGTTCACACATTTTTGTTCTAGAGGAATACCACATATAATGATTAGGAACATGTCACATATTTCAAGGAAAGTGTTTAAAAGTAATTTCTCTCCAGTCCTTCCTAAGTAGTTGTGTGTTTCTGAATGTACACATACATATGAAACAACCTTTAGCTCCCCTAGTGAAATTACAAAAGCATTACAGGTCTTTTTTATCTAGGCAAAAAACTAGCATTAGACCTTTGAAGGTTTAGGAAAATAAAATATGTTCGATTTGTTGGTTTGGTTTTTTTTTTACTTTTTGAAATAAAAACATTAAGGATTTTAAAATTAAATAAAAAGACCCTCTCTGAATGAAATTATGAAAAAGTAGCAGCAATGACAAATATCCACAGACCTTGAACCTGTTCTTAAGGTCAAAAAGATATTATGTAGCATCAGAGTTTCAAATTATAATTTCTTCTCCAAATTCAATACAACAGAGCTGATCAATGATGGAAAAATCACTTTAAAAAATAGCTAACACAAAAATAAGAATTTGTAGCACATTAATTATACTTTGTATTTTTTAATAGACATAAGAGGAAAATTAGCCTTTCAAGCCTTTAAATTACTCTATCTATTCATCACCTTAGACTGTATACAACTGACTTTTAACTATTCAAGGAAGGTAGGAAAGTAATTGAAATAAAACGTTGAGGGAGAGACTTAATTATGCATTTCCACAAATCCAGTCAAAGAGTAATAGATTAAAATAACACTAATAGTATAAAAAAAAAAAACTTTAAAAAAATTGGACATCAGATTCAAAGGCAAACTCCCAAAACATTATTTCATCATTTCCTATTTGGCATATCACTGCATTTTTAATGATGCCTATAAAGAGACAACAAGAGAAGTCCAATCAACTAAGAGGTCTTGTGTCTAGTCTATCGTAATTAAGACCAGGGATTCAATATCTATTGCTACCAGTCAGGTATCATAGCAACCTCAAATTACTGAGTACTGCTAGAAAACTCTTCAAAAGCAGCAAGAGTCTGCTTTGGGAAAGCCTGCAATAACACTACAGACTGTCAACATCTGTAGGTGTTGCTATGGGCACCGCCACAAAAGAACCCTACCATGTATAAAAGGGTATACGGAAAATTGATGGGAGGGACACAAGCGATCAACTGATAAGAAAAAAAAAGAAAGAAAGAAAATCAGAGTGAAAGAATAATTGTGTTGGCTAAATACACAAGTCACACAATGCTCAAGTTCATATTTTAGACAGAATCCTTAGCCATTTCAGCTCAAGGATCCACATAAGGCTGAAATGTAATTGTGACTAAATAGGAAGCAAGGGTGGGAAATCCTTTTATTTAATACTTCTGCATTTGAAAACTCTGCTCTTATACCATTTATCATGAGTTTTAATTTGAAACTAAAGTGAATCACTTTTAAAATAATATTTAAACTTCCACCTATAAACTCTAGATGGTCTTGTATAAATCTACAGAAAAGAAAAGAGCAGGTTACTAGGAACAAGAACCCAATATTGATTTTTCTGTGGTGCAGTAAAGCATCTCCATTCTATTGGGCTGCTGTCAAAGCCACTCTTTAACAGCTGGAGTCAAATTGCACTATTTACAGCAAGAGCCCTTGTCAAGTGGACCATAAGTATTCTAACAATACACTATTCAAATGGCACTTTGCCACACAAATTGCTGACTTGATGAATAACCTATGTCAATGACTAAGGCCAATATAAAAGTTTCATTTTTATGAGAGGTTTTACATTCACACATTAAGTAAGCTTTCTTTGAGGAACTATTAAGCTATATATTTCAGGCCTTTTGACGCTGAAAATAATTAAAATCTGTTTAAATACATCAGGGGAACTTGACAACATTAATATGGATCTTTGTGTTAACTACATTTGTCACACGAGTCAGAACAGTGCCCTTCTGTTATTGGCACTCCCCACTGGCACGTGCAACACAATGAAAGAATTAAAACAGCCGAGCACCATGAAATACGAGCATTCTCTTCTTGGACTTCTGATTTACATGGCCACAAATGTTTGGATACAAGAAAGTCTTTGAAGTCATGCTAGGATATTCGAGCTGGTTTCCCTGTGATAGGCAGACGTTTTGGTCATGTAACGTTGCATTAAAACACCCGACTTTTGACACTACCTCTGAGACCTATGAGCTTGTCTCAGAAACAAAGCTGCAATCTGCTTTTCATTATTTTCTTGATCCTTTGAAATAAGAATGAGGTTAAAAGAATGTTCATATATTTTTTTCACAAGAAGTCGAGAGTGGCATTTGTCACTAGGAAACTATCCCAACAAACAAAAATGCCAAAAATTGGATATGTGTGGCAACTATTAAAACAAATGATTTTTCACTTAAAATGTATCTGGTGAAATTATATATTTAGGTGTGGCCCCAAATGGCTATAAAACTTCAAAGGCCATTAATCCTTTCTCATCAGCAATTGAAAATATTTATTCCTATATTTGGAAATGATAACAGGAATGGTGTTGTTAATAACATATTAGGTTAGAGAATCAACATCATTGAACCTAAATATATAGGCTATTTAATATTTTTAAAATGCCAAAAAATGATATGAAAACTTTTGCAGTCATTTTTATCTCCTCTAAGTACCATAACTTCTATCAGTTCAAAGATTATACAACATGCATGGTTTGAGAAAAATCATATAAAATTGGTTCATTAAAACTTCTCCCACTCAAAAAAAAAAAACATACTTCTAATATGTTCCAAGTTAAAGGAAATGAACAAAAATGACTATCTACCTCAAAAAAAATGTTCAAAAGAGGCATTATCCTAAGAATCAAAACACTGCCAAGTTTTAATGAATGGTTTTAAAACATTATATTTCATTATTGTTGACTCCATCGTGTCAATAGTAAAATGAATGTTCCAATGTAACAAACAAATAAAAACCAAACGAATTTCTCTACATTAAACATCTGTTGCTACAGTGAAATCAAAATTTCCTTTTTCTCAATGTCCATTCTATACATGAAAAACTGAGACCTCATGGTTACAGTATGATTCTTTCTGCCTATTTTTTCTACTCTAAAATTTCTTCATATATGCATGCAGCTATAACTATATTTTTCTTGTTGATAAGGTAATAATAAGATCAGCTTCTGTGTCCCATCCACTAGTGCACCATCTGCCTTACAAGATGCTCAGCAGGATAATGCTTTAATAAGACTTTTCAGCAAATGACACCAAAAAGAACTTTAGACCTCACACTCAGGTCACTTAAAGGTCAATGATAAGTACAAGTTGTCTTTGGAAAACTCATCCTAAACTTAAATGAATAGATACAGATAGATAAAGATAGACAGACAAATAGATTTGTATCTTTTCCTTTCAGAAACATACACATATATGTGTATATGTGCATATTCTGCATGCATATATATATAGCCTATATATACATATATAGATACATATGCATTGCATGTATTATGTATATGTGATATAGATATATACATACTAAATAAAGTTCCCCCATCCTTTTAAAAAATATATATCAGAAAATGAAGACATTGCCTCATAAAGAGGGTCTCCAAAATCTTAGGGCAGCTTAAAGCCATTAAGGTATAATGCTACTGTTAAGACTTTTAGAGAATCTGATATATACAGATGAGGTTTTTTCCAAAGGGCTACCAAAGCAGATAACACATCTAAGTCGATCCAAGAAATATGAGCCATAAACTTAAACAGGAAGTGTAAGAAGATGGGGACTTGTAAAGAAAATGCTGTGCTACTGAAAACTGATAGTCATGCATTCATCAAAAATTTGGTGAGCACCTCTAGTGTACAGAGCCCTGGGGTAAGTACACAATGAAAGGAGAAATTTTTCCGTGAAACACAGTGCCGTGCCTCACATAGCTAGGGTTTGTATCCACTCTTAGAACATGACTTTTTAAAAAAATCATCATGTGTGAGGCAAGTAAGAACCTCAAGAAGTTCCCTTTAAGACAGAATTTTCAATATTAGAATGAATATCACAATATAACCAAACCTCAGTAACTCTAGAATAAATGTGACCCACATCCCCAGTAACCCTTTCAAATGAAATTATGGACACTATGGCTGCTTTTTTTGAAAGAGGGAATAGAATCTTTGGAATAGTGACAATTAAATTGCCATTGTCCCCAAATTATATTTGCTGTTAAAAATAGCAGCATATATGTATGTGTGCGTACACATATATACAAATATGTATATATGTGTATATATACATACATACACTATAACACAATTATAAAGACCAAATAGAATTTGGAACTAAGAGAAATGAGAGGATACCCTTAATCCACCTTTTCATGGAAGTGGGAGGTTTACATATGTTATGCATTACATATATTTACAGATTTTTTTCAGTGTATCAATTGACTGTATTTTTTTTCTTCTGTAAAATATACCATTTGTCATATGAGATCACCCTTCAAGAGGAGACAAAGGCTTACATGGAATACCATGTGATGAAAGAAAATGAAAATATTTAAAAAACCTTATTTTTAAAATTAATTTTAAAATTACTTTTTAAAAATTATTTTTTAAATTAATCTTTAAAATTTCTTTAAATTTTTATACCTTCTCTTAGTGCAAATATTTAAATAAATTTAAATAAATATTTAAATAATGATAAACAGGTATCATAATTTTATTTTGAAATTAAAAAGATTTCATCCTTGTCTTCTGGATTTTAAAAAATGCTTGACATCAACTGACACGGCTTAATCTTTCAAGGTGTTCTTAAATTCTCATTTTTCTAGGTCAGCTGAGTAGTAGGTCAGCTGCACTGAAAAAACTAGACCACGAACTCTTGAAAGCCAGAGGACACTGGATCTTCTCATTCTTTTATAATAATTCACAACATCTAATGCAACATTCAGCACAAATTAAGTGCTCAAAGATTTTGTTGTTTAACTTTTTTAATGTCTATAAGTTAATCAGGCAGTGAGCTAGCATCTATTGGCCATGTACTATAGGCTGTGCGCTAAGTACTAGAGACACAAAGAAAGGCAAAAACAAGCAACATTAATAACATTAGCTTCTAATTAGATGGTGTAGTAATTTATGGTTTCCAAGTATTTTACATATATTAACCTCATTTGATTATTATGATAATATGATCAGGTAGAATTAGTTATGGTTGAAGTCCATATTTACAAAGCACTTTAAGATTTATAAAGTACTTCATATAGATTATGTTATCTTTCATCTTCACAACAACTGTGTAGGTAAGGGATGATCATTTTCTTTATTTTAGAAATGAGAAAAATGTGTTTTTAAAAGGTTATGTGACTTGTGCAGGGTCACATGGCAGCATCTGAGTTGAGATCAGAAAACAAGACTTGCTGATAACAAGTCTGTGCAATTCACAACTCCATGCTTCATTATGTATGAAAAATACCATTCTCATGTTATTGACTGGAGGGAAAAAAAAAGGGACTGTGGCTTGCCAAATATTGCATAGTTAATAAGTGCAATGCTCATTCTCTGACAACTGTCACATGATTGAATGAAAGCATGAGGGAAAAAAAATTCTTCAAGAACAGAAGAAAGTGATTGGACAACAATTACCTCCTTCTGGCCCCCATATGCTAACAAGAATCTGAGATAATATTGGGGAAGCACAAGTCCCAAAGGAAAATGACTTTTAAAGGGTCATTGGAAGGACACCCCAGGATGAGGTGATTTTTTTTAAACAAAATAATTGTTTTATTCTTTAATTATGCCGACAAGAAATCTAGAGAAATTCTTTTAAAAGCAAAATATTTTGTGCCTCTCATGCAGTTCTGTTGCAAACACTTCAGCCACAATCTGAGCTAAAAAAATGAAAAAAAGGAGAAAAATGATTGCTGATTTCTAAACTCACTTCCTCCATTTGTCATTCTATTTTGTTATTTTCTTTTTGTTCTGCCATGTGTTGTGGGGAAAGCTGTCAGTGTAAATAACACAGGACTACTCATCCAGTTACTAATTCTGTGTCTATGGCAAAGTAACAACTTTTTCAAGCCTCAAGTTCCCTCATCTATAAAATGGTAATACTAAAACTTTCGTAATATCCTGAAGTTATTCTAAGATATGTTTTTTTACTGTAAAATACTGAATAAATAAAAATTAGCTTTCTCAGTAGAAAAAGAGAAAAGTGATTTCCCTTCTCTAATATAACACTAAACCCTTTGCATAGATTTTTGATGAATAAGTGATTCTTCCTCACTCCCAAAGTTTTTGCTTTATTGTTTGTCCCCTCTGCATATATAAAGTCCATTCTTTAGCTTTTTTTCATAACTACTTAACAATTTACTCATGCTATTTGTTCCTCTGTTCTGAGTCTTCTCCAGGGTTATTTCAGATTTTCTGGGGAAAAAATGAATATGATATTTTAATAAAGGTCAAATAATAAAAACTAAAGAGGGAGGAGAATGTCACTTGTTTTGTGTGCTATATGCCTACATATACTGTCCACCACAATGCTAAATTATGTTTAGCTAGCAGCCCATTATAATCCTCTAGTGGTTTTCTGGTACACTGTGGTTCCAGAAGCCCTATCATGAGCACATTGGTTTTGTGAACTTGAGTGGGCCTCTCTTTTCATATCTTTAAAATGAATAGAATCTTTCCCAATTGATAAATGGTCAAAGGATATGAAAAAGCAGTTTTTCAATTAAGAAACCAAAACTATGTATAGTTATATGAAAAAATGTTCTAAATTTTTATTGATTAGAGAAATGTAAATTAAAACAACTTTGAGATATCATTTCACACCTATCAGATTGGCTAAAATGATAGAAAGGGAAAATAACAAATGTTGGAGGGAATGTGGAAAAAATGGGACACTAATACACAGTTGGTAGAACTGTGAGCTTATTCCAATCATTTTTAAGAGCATTCTGGAATTATGCCCAGAGTTATAACTGTGTATATTCTTCAATGCAGAAATACCAAGATTAGATCTGTTTCCTAAGGTGATTAGGAGAAAAGGAACAGAAATTATATTTTCTAAAATGTTTATAGCAGCTCTTTCTGGTAGCAAAGAACTAGAAATTGGAGGGGTGCTCAACAATCAGGGAATTACTGAACAAGTTGTGGTATTATGAATGTGATGGAATACTACTGTACTATAAGAAATGATGGGGGGGTGATGGGGGAGCGGTGCACCGTGGAGGGACGTGATGGCTAGATGGTGCAGTAAATAGAGCACCAGCCCTGGAGTCAGGAGGACCTGAGTTTAAATCTGGCCTCAGATACTTAACACTTCCTAGCCACGTGACCTTGTACAAGTCACTTAACCCCAATCCTTCTGCCTTCCCCCCTCCAAAAAAAAAAAAATGATGGGCTAATTGATTTTAGGAAAACATGGAAAGACTTGCATGAAATAATAAAGAATGAAATGAGCAAAACAAGAGAACATCGTATATAATAATAGTGATATTGTTCAAAGAATGACTGTGAATAACTAAGTTATTTTGAATATTATAAATAGTTATATCAACTAGAAAGGATATAGTGGGTATATGAAGAAAGAAGCTATCCATTTTCAGAGAAAAAAACCTGATAAACAGAAGTATGCATAGTGTGGTATATGGATGTGTGTATAGGTGGCCTTCCAGTTTGGAAATTAAAATGTAACAAAAAATAAATTAAGTTAAAGAAACAAAGCGAACAGAATCCCAAATCCCTTTCTGGTCATTCAACAGTAATGAAAGAAACTGCATCTACATATGCATTTCTTGTTTCCAGCAAACTCAGCTGTCTCTAATTTTACAAAATTCCTAGAGAAGAGAAACAGCAATATGATCCATGAAAATTCAAACTGAGGAATTTATATGTAAATTTTAAGAGTTTTCAGTTATTAACATTATAAAAGAAAAAAAGAGTTAAGAGAATGGGTATCTTTGGATTTGCAATCTTCTCTCTACTCAAAGGAAGGAGAGTTAGTTTTATCTGGTACTTGTTACACAAAAATTGCAGAGAAGAAAGAAGATACCAGGATAGAAGGAGTTAGAGAAACCAAGATGGTACCATTCCACTGTTCCATAGCTTAGAAAAACCGAAGCAAAGCTCTATGACATATATGACACATGCTTTCAATTATAATTAACTGTGATAAAGCAAAGGATAATAAAATCTATAATATGCTTAAATTTCAAATTTTTGAAAGTGTATAGGATAATAGATCTAGACTTGAAAGGGACTTCAGAGGTCATCTAATGTAACTGCCTCATGTTATAGTTGAGGAACCTGAGGCCCAGTGGAATTAAATGATTTGCCTCAGTTCACACAGTGGCAAAGATGGGATTTGAATCTAGTTCCTAGGAAGGAATGGAGGGAAAAGGAAGGAAGCAAGGAAGGAGGGAAGGAAGGAAGTTAGGGAAGAAAAAGGAAGGAAGGAAGGAAGGAGGGAAGGAAGACCTAAGCCAAGGGGAACTTTATAGGACATGGGGTCACAAATGACCCCTACTTCCTGGCATGAGACTAATTCACTGTAAAATTATTTGCAAAATTCTTCTTTTTATTTATCTAAATGTTCATAACAGTAGAAAGATTATAGAGACAGAGATAGAAAGGATTGTAAAGGTCATATGGTCCAATTCATTTTATAGATGAGAAAATTGAGGCCAAGATAGGTTTAATGATTTGCCAAAGATCAGGAAGGTAATAAGTGACAGAGAAAGAATTGGAATCTAGATTTTCTTACTCAAAATACCATACCCTTTCTACTGAAACATGCAAGAATTATTCCTATTCTACCATATTGTTGAATATTAGAGAAACACATCACACCTATGACAGAAAGAGTAAGAAGGCCAAAAATTCTTATCGACCTTCCTGCACTAAATGGTAACATCTTAGACTTAAGACTTATTTCTACTGTCCCAAAGGGATGTTTTGCTTATAAAAATTTATGGAAAAGACTAGAATGTTATGAAAAATAGACATAATATTAGTACAATGGTACACATAATTTATTTGTACAGTAAAATTCTGATTAATCAGTGCATGACTATCTATATTCCTTGCTTGTCCATTTCCACATTGTTCTGGAAAAAGTAATTAAATTTAATAGTTGCTGCCATTTCCTTGTGAGTCTTTTTGGAATTGGCTTGTTGTGGTGTTTGCTTCTTCTCTCTTTCTTTTGTTGATTAGTTTTTTGGAAGGTATGGAGCAAGGAAAGTTAAATAACTCCAGTAACCCAAGTTAACTTAACTGAGCTGCTAATTAACTCACTCGAGTGATAATTATTTAGAAGAGTAATCCTTATAGTCAAAACTTCTGCTTAGTAGTTTGACTACCCCCTATGTTGATATAAACAAATATTAGAAATGCATGTGTATATATGTATATACATGTGGTTATGTATGTGTATATGTGTGTATATATTGCTAAGATATAAAATTTAACCTATCAATGCTGAATATACTGAAGAACAGAGATAAATTTGATATCCCTTGGTCTATATTTTTCTTAGAGTTTTTAAAGATTCACATTTTTAAAAAAATACAAATGTTCTCTGCTAACAGATAACGAAGGCCAAAGTGAAGAACTTAAAACATTTATCCTCCCAACTAAGGAGTATTCAAATTCAAATTCACAATAAGTTGCCTCAGTTATCATAAACAGAAAAAGAAAATGTCATTTGTGAGAAAGTATATACTGTGCGCCATTGTCAAATATAGGAAGATATTCCTCAATTGGTTATCCATAAGACTCTAAGCAGAAATGATGAGATGTAGGGCATGGTCAAGTCTTTGAATTCTTCTGGAAATGTGTCAATATTTTAAATCAGTTCTATTATTACTCTACATACTTTTTTTTAACTTATGTTATTGACTGGCCTTGTGAAACAACAATCTGGCTTTGACTTACCTTAGGTGAAGATTCGGCATGAGGAATAGGATAAGACAAGGTGCCAAGTTGGGAGGAACTGGAGAATCTGTGATCTGCATTTTTGTGCTTGTGTGTTTCTGAAGCAACTGCAAGTAATGGCTCAGGCTTAAAAAGCTGTGAATCTTCACAACAATTAAGAATCACCCTTGCTCTTTCTCCTGTTTCATGTCTTTCCAAAGTGCCTAGGAAACAGGGTCAGAAAAGAAAAGAGAACTATGTGAAAAAATTTCTGTCAACTTCAAAGTCCGCAGCAGCTAGACATTATAATGCTTCAAGTTAATGTGCTGTTCTGATTGCTTACAAGATCAAATACAGGATGAGAAAATGTTTCTGAGTCTTTCAAAGCATCCTCTGACTAAAGCAGAAACAATGGTCTAGAAATGCCTGCCTTCCTCTACATACATCTTTACTCACTGAAATCAATGGGACATTCAATACTTTGGAACAATAAAACTTGGCACTTAGTATACAGTATGTGCATAATCAATAACAAACAATAATAGAATATTTTAGTGCTGCCCCCTAGTGTTCAAAGTCACAAAAAAGCAGGGAACACAATGAACTTGCTCTTCTAAATGGTGTCTTATGTCTCTCTGGACTCAACAAACTTAGAACCTTTCTTTCCAAGTACAGGTATGTTCAGTTTAAATGAGGAGCAGAAGTAAGTACATAAAAGCAATCACAACTTCTCTTTTTTTCCATTTTCTCTATGGTTTAAAGAATTCATATTACTTTTGTTTATGTGAACAGAATTGTCCTAGTTGCTTTGCCTTTGTGACTTGTGAATAGAGAAGGAAAAAATATAATATTTCCTTTATTCTTTTCTCTGTTCTTCCAGAGCAAGTGTTCTTAACCTGGGGTCAATGAACTTAAATATATACACATACAAAAAATACACACACACACACACACACATATACATACCCACATATACACATATATACATATATGGAGATAAATATATAATATACACACATATTTTATATACAACATACATGCATGTATAATATATAATATATGTATAATACATGTACATATAATACATAAAATATATACACAGAAACAGACCTATATATCTTTATAACCATTTCAACATAACAGATTTCGTTTATCATCTCATTCATCTTATTTTATGCACTTAAAAATATTATTCTTAAGTGATCCATAGATTTTACTAGACTATCAAAGAGATTCATGACACATAAAAGGGTAAGAACTTCTACTCCAAAGACTTCACATGTTTATAAGTAAAAGAGCAGGAGCTTGATTGGAGTTAAAAAGGAACAAATCTAAAAATGGAATAAATCAACAAATGTCTCTTCTGTGGAAAGTAGCTCACAAACAGTTAAGTCTTTTTGTAAGATACAATGACATGCACTCAAGGAGATCTCAATAAATATGAATTAATGATGACTATAGTATCCCATCAGCTATGGGTTCATTTGGATTATCTATGCCATGTTAAAATATAACTTATATCCTGCTGAGTAAAGACAACATCACTAGAATTTAATCTTGTCCTCAAAAGAAAACTGTTTATTTCAGATTGTTCTTTTGAAACAAAACGAGAAAAATCTAGATAGAGTGTAAAGCATAATCAGTGTTCACTGATAGTAAACTATATTTCCTATAAAGATTTTTTTCGGGTGGGGCAGAAGTGTAAACCAGAGATTTCTTTGGCATGTGGAACTTCCAATGTGGAAACTCTCTTCATCAATGTCAATGGTAATTGCTCTCTAACTTTCAAGTCTCAGGAGTTACTGAGGAGGAATGTGGAGTTAAGTGGCTTGTCCTTGTTTTTACAGCTAGCATCTGTCAGAAGCAAATCTTTTCCTGACCCTAAGGGAAGTCCTTTACCTTCCGCATCATAGCATTTAACAACACTTATTAAAAATTTCATGGGAGAGAAGGAATAGGCATTTATTTATTATGTTCCTACTATGTGCTAGGCACTGTGCCAAGTGCTTTACAAATATTAATTCATTCTAACCTCACAACCCTGAGAAGGGCTATTATGATACCCTTTTTACAGTTGAGGAAACCAAAGCACATAGCAGTTTAGTGATTTGTCCAGGATCACACACCTAGGAAGTATCTAACGTCACATCTGAACTCAGATCCACAGCACAATTTAGCTGCCTCAGTGCAGGACTATTTGGCTGTACATATCTGTATCTTTTGTAGCCAGCATAGCCAATAAAATCCCCCCCGCCTTTTACAGCAAACAAATAAACAGAAGTGCATCAACTTCCATGTGAATAACACTTATTAAAATATTGGCATCGAATCAAAGAATCTCATAACGTCTGCATTTTTCATATTTCTTTTACCTTCAATTATGAAAAAAAATCCATATGACCTAGAAAACTAACAAAGAAAAGTTATTCTTCCAAGTATTTTTTTAAAAGGAAACAATGTTTTCCCTTATATTAGCCTGCTAACAAAATAGGCAAACTCTTTTCTTTAATGGTAAAAAAATCTGTATTGACTAACCAAAGAAGAGACAGCAATAATCTCCATCCCCTAAAGATAACACTTTTTGAAAAAGGAAAGGTGTGAAGACAAAAAACACCTTATATGATAACACATGGCTATTTTAGTGCTGGGATATGAATTCTGTAGGATACTCTCACAAGCTTATAATGGTCCCCAAAAATGCATTTTATAACAGGATTTCAAGAAAGTACTAATACCTTATTTTAATTACATACAGACCTGCTTTATATATAGATCATGATTTCTTCCCAAATTTGACTGGTATAAACTTTAAATGTGACATCAAATCAGTGTTATTTTTCTTACACATAATTAAAATGTGTACTGTATATTTACATATACATATGTATTTATATACATACATATATATGTATGAGTTTGTATATATGTTTCCTTTCAAATATATTTTATTTTCGTAATGCAGTCTATATTTTTAGGTTGAAGCATGTGTGCATGCATATATTTATATACAAAAGTTTTCATTTTACATAAGTGTATTCAGGCATGGGCGACTAGGTGGCGCAGTGAGTAGAGTGCCGGCCCTGGAGTCAGAAGGACCTGAGTTCAGTTACGGCCTCAGACACTTAACACACACAAACAAAAACCTAGCTGTGTGACCTCGGGCACGTTACTTAACCCCAATTGCCCTCCAAAAAGAAAAAAAAAGTTTATTCAGGCATATTGAATATATTATTTTATAATATTAGTCATATCAATTTTTAATGTGTCATTCTCCACTAAACCTTTATAGCAATACAGCCATTTATAATCTGGCTTTTTCTGCATGTCCAGATTTATTTTACATTACCCCTTGTCATATATTCCACTTTTGATCCAAATGGATCATGGTGGAATATATGATTGTATTATTTCTGTATTCTTTCTCTTGCCTCCTTTTGTAGGAATAATCTATTTACCCCTCATGCCTAGAACATGGGCCCACTTTATTTCTGCCTCTTTGAACCCCAATTTTCCTCTAGTCGTTAATGGTCTCATTCTTTGAAAATAATTTTGCATTTATTTCATGTATATCTTACATTTGCTTATCATTGCTCATGTTGTATCTTAAGGCAAAGATCGTTTCATTTTAGCCTTTGTATGCCCAGTGCCCAGCACAGTGCCAGAAACATAGTAAGCACTGATCAAATGGTTATTAAACTGGGGCAGCTAGATGGCATAGTGAATAGAACACTGGCCCTGGAGTCAGGAGGATCTGAGTTCAAATCCGACCTCAGACACTTAACACTTACTAGCCATGTGACCTTGGGCAAGTCACTTAACCCCAATTGCCCTGTCCTTCCCCCTACAAAATTTTTTTTTAATTTTAAAAATGTTTGCTAAACTGAATCAAAATTAAGTATTGCAGAGGTAATAACACATTCAGTCTCCTTAACCCACTTTTGTGCCATAAGGTGACTCAGTAACAATGAACCTGGATATTGTTGTTCAGTCATTTTAGTCGTGTCCAACTACCACCTCATTTAGGGGTTTCTTGGCAAAGATCCTAGAATGGTTTGTCATTTCCTTCTCCACTCACTTTACAGAGGAGGAGATTGCGGCAAAGAGGCTTAAGTGACTTGCCCAGGGTCACACAGATACTGAGTATCTGAGGTCAGATTTGAACCTCCCTGACTCCAGTCTGGAACTCTATCCACTGGGCCACCTGTTGCTGATGGTGAATCATTATTAGTATGAACAAAACTTTAGATTAACACACATTCCATTGTTTAAAAGGGAAACACTTGTCTACCTGATTAGAAACAGTAATAGTAATATGAACATTTAAACAGCACTTTAAGGTTTGCAAAGAGCTTTATAAATATCACATTTGATCTTCACAAGAACCTTGAGAGGTAGGTGCTATTATTATTATTCCTATTTGACAGATGAGGAAACAGAGGAAACGAGAGGTTAAGCATTGTAAACACAGATAAATATAATAGCAGTTGACATTCACATGGCACTTGTTAGTTTATACAGTACCTTTCTCTAAGCAGTCCTTTGAGATACATAAGTGACATAAGTAATTTATTATTATTATTATCTCCATTTGATGAATGAGGAAGATGAAGATAAGTGTCTTGCCCAGGGTGACATATACAGTCAGTGGTAAAGCTGAAAAATATATCCAAGTTTTCTGACTCCATAACCAGGGAAGGAACATTGTTTAGTTGAATGAGCTCAGGACTCAAGATCAAGACAAGTGGATTAAATTCTAACGCCAACAGCAAGTTATTTTAAAATAATAATAATTAACATGTGTACAGTGTATGGTATTGCCAGGCACTAAGTGCTTTAAAATTATTATTGCACTTAATCTGACCCTCAAACAATTCTGAGATGTAGGTGCTATAATTAACCTCATTTTACAGTTGAGAAAACTGAGGAAGACAAGAGTTAAATGACTTGCCCAGAGTCATGCAGCCAGATTTGAACTCAGATGTTCATGACTCCAGGTCCTTTGCTCTATCTACTGTGTCAACTAGCTACTACTAGAAACAAGAACTTGAAGGGCTTTATATGTGCTAAGAGATGAGTTTATTTTTTCTTCTAAAAGCAATATGGAGATGCCAAAGCTTCTTAAATATAAAAGAAAATTTTGGTGAAAGAGCTCCATTTTAATAAGAAGCATTACTTGTGGATCTATAGACTATAGACCCATACTATATATCTAGAGATAGAATGGACCTCTGTGGGCAGCTAGGTGGCACACTGTTGTCCTGGAGTCAGGAGGATTTATCTTCCTGAATTCAAATCTGGCCTCAGACACTAGCTGTGTGTCCCTGTGCAAGTCACTTAACATTGTTTGCCTCAACGTACACATCTGTAAAATGAGCTCGAGAAAGAAACAACAAAGCACTCCAGCATATTTTCTAAGAAAACCCCAAAGAGTAACAAAGAGTCAGATACAGCTAAAAAACAAATGAACAAGAAGGGAACTCAAAAGCCGTCTAGTAAACTCCTTCATTTTAAAGATGAGAAACTGAAACTCAATGAATTTGAGTGCCTTGACAGATTCTATGCTAGTACAATTAGTAAAATCACCAAAAAATTGGAGTTTTATCAGTCACTGTTTTGCCACTTGATACGATAACCAATAAGTAAATAAAAACAATTAAATTAAAAATAGATGCCCATCATTTGTGTATGGCTAAACAAATTGCCCTAGTGGAGCAGCTATGTGGTTCTATGGAAAGAGTGCTGTGCTTGGAATCAAGAAGATCTGAGTTAAAATAGGCCCTCAGATACTTACTAGCTATATGACCCTGGACAAGTCACTTAACCCTGATTGCCTCAGTTTCCTCATCTGTTAAAAAACATGAGTTGGAGAGGAAATGGCAAACCACTCCTGCATCTTTATAAGAAATGTACAAATGTGGGGCTGCTAGTTGGCGCAGTGAGTAAGAGCGCCGGCCTCAGAGTTGGGATGACCCGAGATTAAAACTGGCCTCAGAAAATGAGCACCCACACATAATGACTAGCCGTGTAACCTTGAGCAAGTTACTTAACCCCAATTGCTTTAAAAAAAAAAAAAGTACAAATGGGATCACAAGGAGCTGGACACAATTAAAATGTCTGAATGAAAACAAAAAACAAATTATAGGATATCAATAAAATGAAATACTACTGTATTGTGAGAAACAACAAATATGGGGTAATCAGAGAAACATATGAAGACATGTATGAACTGACGCAACTCTCAATAACATGAATGAAATGTTAACAATTAAATGTCAATCTTAGTCCCATGAGGACAGATGATGAAATCCATTTCCCTCCCCTATTACACTGGTGGGTAACTACAGGAGCAAAATGTTGCATATGTTTTCACATAAGGACATCATCAGTTGATTTTACTTTTACATTTGAACCAAATGCAGAAGAGCAGAAATAGTAAATGCATCCTTTTCAGATCCTAACACAATAAAAATCACATTCAATAATGGACAAAGAAAAGAGAGATTAAAAAATTAATTGGAAATTGAATATAATCTAATCCTAAAAAACAAGTGGGTCAAAGAACAAATCATAAAAACAATCGATAATTTCATTAAAGAAAATGACAACAATGAGACAACATGCAAAAATTTATGGAATGCAAAGTCGTATATAGGGGGAATTTTAGATATCTAATTCTTTTTTTTTTTTTTGCTTTTTGGAGGGCAATTGGGGTTAAGTGACTTGCCCAAGGTCACACGACTAATTTTGTGTTAAGTGTCTGAGGTCGAATCCGAACCCACGTCCTCCTGACTCCAGGGCTGGTGCTCTATTCACTGCACCACCTACCCACCCCGGATCTCTAATTCTTTACATCAGTAAAATAGAGAAAAAGCAGATCAATGAATTGGGTATACAACTATAAAAAACTAGAAAAAGAAAAAAATTAAAAATTCCTAATTAAACAACAAATTGGAAATCCTGAAAAATCAAAGAAAAAATTAATAAAACTGAAAGTAAAAAAAAAACTCATTAAGCTAATGAACAAAACTAGAAGCTGCCTTTAAAAAAAAAAAGTAAAATACATTAAACCATTGGTTAATTTGATTTTAAAAAAAGAAAAGAAGAAAACTAAATTACTAGTATATAAAAAAAAATGAAAGGGATGCATTCACCACCAAAGAAGAGGAAATTAAGACAACTGTTAGGGTCTATTTTGCCCAATTTTATGCCAATAAATTTAACAATCTAAATGAAATGTATGAACAGCTACAGAAATATAAATTACCCAGATTAACAGAGGAAGAAATAAAAAACTTAAAAAATGCAATCTTGGAAAAAGGAATTGAACAAGCCATTAATGGACTTCCTAAGAAAAAATCCCCAGGACCAGATGAATTCACAAGCTAATTCTACCAAACATTTACAGAACAATTAATAACGATATTATATAAACTATTTGGAAAAATAGGCAGAGTCCTATGGAATTCCTTTTATGACACAAATATGATGCTGATACCCAAACCAGGAAGAGCCAAAACAGAGAGAGACATTTATAGACCATTTACCTTAATGAATATTGATGCAAAAAATTTTAAATAAAATACTAGCAAAGAGATTACAGCAATATATCACAAGGATTATACACTATGACCAGGTAGGATTTCCATACCAGGAATGCAGGACTGGCTCAATATTAAGAAAACTACCAGTATAATTGACCATATCAATAATAATACCAACAGAAATCATATGATTATCTCAGCAGATACAAAAAAGCCTTTGACAAAATACAGTACCTATTCCTACTGAAGGCACTAGTGAGTATAGGAATAAACGGAACTCACCTTAAAATGATAAATATATTTATCTAAAACCATGAGTAAGCATTATCTGTAATGGAGATAAGCTAGAAGTCTTCCCAATACAATCAGGGATGAAGCTAAGGTGCATATTTTCACCTCTGTTATTCAATATTGTACTAGAAATGTTAGCTGTAGCAATAAGAGAAGAAAAGGAAACTAAAGGAATTAGAACAGGCAATGAGGAAACAAAACTATCACTCTTAGCAAATGATATGATGTTATACTTAGAAAATCCTAGAGCATCAACTGAAAAACTACTTGAAATAATTAACAACTTCAGCAAATTTGCAGGATACAAAGTAAACCCACATAAATCATCAGCATTTCTATATATTATCAACAGAGACAAGCAGCAAGGGATAGAAAGAGAAACTCCATTTAAAATAATTGGAGACAATATAAAACACTTGGGAATCTATCTGCCAAGAGAAACCCAAGAACTATATGAATACAACTTTAAAACACTTTTCACACAAATAAAGTCAGATTTAAACAATTAGAAAAATATTAATTGCTTATGGGTAGGCAGGGCCAATATAACAAAAATGATAATTCTACCTAAATTAATCTATTCATTTAGTGCCATGCAAATCAAACTATCAAAAATATCTTATGGAGCTAGAAAAAAATTTTAACAAAATTAGTCTGGAAAAACAAAAGCTCAAGGATATCAAGGGAATCAATGGGAAAAAAAACAAACAACAAAAACCAAAAACCATGAAAAAAGGTGGTCTAGTTGTACCAGGTCTCAAACTGTATTATAAAGTGGTAATTAACAAAACAATCTGATACTGGCTAAGAAACAGAGTGGTGGATCAGTGGAATAGAATAGGTACACATTTCACTATAGTAGATGACCACAATAAACCAATATATGATGAACCCAAAGATCCTTTTGGAACAAAAATTTATTATTTGAAAAAAAGCTGCTGGGAAAACTGGAAAACAGTTTGTCAGAAACTAGGTATAGACCAACATCTTATACAGTATACCAGGATAAGACCAAAATGGGTACATGATTTACACATAAAGGGTGATACCATAAGCAAATTAAGAAAGTAAGGAATAGCTCATCCATCAAATAAGGGAAGAATTTAGGACCAAAGAATATAAAGAGAATTATAAAATGTAAGTTGGATAATTTTGATTATATAAAATTAAAATTTTTGCACAAACAAAATCAAAGCAACCAAAATTATAGGGAAAGCAGAAAACTGGGGGAAAAGTTTTAATAAAAAGTATCTCTGATAAAGGCCTCATTTCTCAAAAATATAAAGAATTGAATCAAACCTATAAAGATACAAGTCATTCCCCAAATGGTAAGTGATCAGTGGATATGAACAGGTAGTTTTTAGACAAAGAAATCAAAGCTATCTATAGTCATATGAACTGCACATCACTCTTGATCAGAGAAATGCAAATAAAAACAACTCTAAGGTACCACGTCACACCTATGAGAGTAGATAATATGACAAAAGAAAGAAAATGTTGGATGTTGGAGGGGATGTAGGAAAACTGGGACACTGATATACTGTTGGTTGAGTTATAAAATGATCTAATCATTCTAGAGAGCAATTTGGAACTATGCCCAAAGAGCTGTAAAACTGTACATACCCTTTGATCCAGCAATATCATTTCTAGGTCTATATCCCAAAGACATATTTAAAATGGGTAAAGTACTTACTTGTACAAAAATACTTATAGCAACTTTTTTTGTGGTGACTAAGAGTTGGAAATCAAAGGGATTTCCATGAACTGGGTAATGGCTAAACAAGCTGTGGTATATGATTGTAATGGCATATTATAGGACTATATGAATGACAAGCAGGATGCTTTCAGAAAAATCTGGAAAGACTTAAATGAACTGATGCTTAGTGAACAGAACCAGGAGAATGTTGTACACAGTAATAACAATATTGTTCAATGAAAATTTGTGAATGACTTAGCAATTCACAGCAATAGAATGATCTAAGACAACTCCACAAGACTAATGGAGCATACTCTCCATTTCTCCAGAGAAATGATATTGTGTGAATACAGACAAGTATGCTATTTTTCACTTTTTTTTTCTTTTATTCAAGTCTTCTTGTGCAAAATGACTAATATGAAAATGTTTTACATAATTGCACATGTATACCCTATATCTGATTACTTATCATCTTAGGGTGCGGGTGTGTGGGTGGGGGGAGGAGAAAGGAATAGAATTTGGAACTCAAAACTTTAAATAAAAATGTTTTAAAAAAAAGGGTACCAAAAAAGTTCTTTAAAAATGATGCTCTTTTAGGCGATAAGCCCTATGACAAATAGTTGTATGATGGAACGAAAGGTTCTAAAGGTCCCATAGCCAAAATTGTTCAATAGCCACAGGCTGTTATAAAGACCCAAAGACAGGGTAACTGTTAGGAAGCTTTATGAACACTGACCATAAGTAAGGGTTTGAAAGAATCTACTGTATGTGATATGTTTCCTGTTAGCTTGTGTCTGTCTACCTTTATTCCACAGATACCTGAATAGGCAGCCACTGGTAAGCCAAGACCATGGCCACTGGCAGTTACAAAATAACAGAGACTAAAGTATATTATATTAACATCTACGCACCCCACCTTATTTTCCTCCCTACTATGAACTCATAGGATGAGTTCAAAAGTCCCATACACACACAATATTTCACTGTTCATAATAAGCATAGCTAGCATTTCTATAGAGCTTTAAAATTTGCAAAGCACTTGATATATGTTAGTTAATTTGGTCCTCACGACAACCTTGTGAGTTAGGCGTTATTATTTCCCCCATCTTATAAGAGAAGTAGCTGAGCCTAAGAAATTAAGTGACTTGTCCAGGGTCACATAGCTAATGAGTATCTGAACTAAGTTTTGAGCATCCACTGTGCCATCTAGTTTATGTTGCCTCATTATTTCAGTCAATCTATAAATGACGATGAAAGAAGAAAACCTGTAATTTGTGGACATGTAAAAGCTAAATATTATAGGGAGTTATAACTTATCCATCTTCCACTCCCCTCCCCCCAAAGTAGAGTTTTAGGAAAAGGAAATAAAACCTCTACCAAATCAATATTTCTATTGCATAAATTTTAGAGATACTTTACAACAAAGACTTGACATCTCCAGTCATTGCTTATTTTGTTTTATTATACGGCTTTTTTTTTTTTTATCCTAAGGGGGAATGCAGGCTTAAGAGGTTCGGTTTCCTGAGTTAGTGTTTCCACTGAAGAAAAGAAAGGAGGACAAAGAAAGAGAGAAAGGAACCTCAGGGACCAAGGCTATGCATAAAATGCCTCAAGGATAAACTGAAACGTAGCCTGGAGCAACTAACCTTGCTGCAGCCAGCCGGGAATGAATTGGAGCAGGAAGCCAGCAGGGAAGTCATCTCTGTTTGAAGCAAAATGATGTACTTCCCACAAAGCCTGAGCAGAGAAGCACAAGCAGCATCAGGCCCTCTCTTGTGAGCTCCAGTCCTGGAACTCTAACTTGCCTACAGGGCATTTCCACTTGAAAACCATGTCAAAGTAAAACATGGTATCTGCCCTTACTCCCCCATCAGACCTGGACCTCTAGACACCAGAGTGGCATAGAAAAAGTGCTGGATTTGGAGGCAAAGTGCCTGTGTTCTACTTCTGGTTCTGTTCCTTAATAGCCATGTTGTTTTGGACAAATCAATTAACCTTTCTGATACAGTTTCCATATCTGTAAAATAGGGGGAGGAGGTGGGGGTAGAAGGGGAGACTGGCCTAGAACACTAAAGTTCATTTCTGGTTCTAATAAATCTACCATCCTGCCCTCACCAAGGGGACTTAATCCCTTTAGAATAGTACCAAAGAGTTGTCCTGGTTTATGGATGAGAATGAAAGCTCACTTAGCCCACTTTATGCAGGGTCCAAACCCCACTTCATATCCCACCTAGAAAATCCTTAGAACATCAAGGCTTGTCTAGTACTGGCCACTTGCCATTCCTCTGTTATTATATATATGTATATATTTGTGTGTATATGAATACATATACATGTGTGTATGTATGCACAGACACACACATATATAAAAACATTTACATTCCCCTTTGGGTAGAACACTGACAGGTAAAGGTGTGATACTCTATATGGAGAAAGGGAAAGAAGGAAACAGAGAGACAGAGAGAGGAAGGAAAGAAAGAAAAAGAAAGAAAGGAAGGAAGGAAGGAAGGAAGGAAGGAAGGAAGGAAGGAAGGAAGGAAGGAAGGAAGGAAGGAAGGAAGAAGGAAAGAAAGAAAGAAAGACAGACAGACAGACAGAAAGAAAGAAAGAAAGAAAGAAAGAAAGAAAGAAAGAAAGAAAGAAAGAAAGAAAGAAAGAGAAAGCTTAGCAGATGTATTGCCCAACTGGCCAATTCCAGTTTGGTCCTCAATGGGGAAGCTTTTTCTACTCATTTTTCTACTTATTTTCTTCTACTTTTTCTTTTCTACTCATTTTTCTCTTATAGATCAGCCTTTATCCCAAGTCATCTGGCCCTCATTGATTGGTTAATAATAGGTTCCAAGCCAAGCCCTACTTGGTCATTGTTTGGCTGCACAGAATGCAAGACCTGCACAGAATGAATATAAATAGCAAATGTTTCTGTTTTGACCAGAAACCCTGAGAGTCTTCCCCTCTCAGATCTTTTTTTTTTTTAAAGAGGGCATTTTTTGCCTCCTTTCTTACCTAACACTGAATGGGTGTTGCCTCAGTTAAACTGAGACCTGTTAAAGACCTTAGTTTGAAAAGGCCAGGTCTCCCATTGCATCCTGTGCCATCTCCAGTCATCCTGATCTGTATCTTGCCACTGGACCCAGATGTCTCCAGAGTAGAAAGTAAGGCTGGTGACTTTGCACAGCCCTCCCTTACTTAAATTAAATTCACTTGCAAGTCATCTCACTGATGTCATGGTTCTCTTCAAGAACAAAGGACAAACAACAAGCAGTAGCAACAGTTATATGTATGTATATATGTGTGTATACACACACACACACACACACACACACACACACACACACACACATACACTCCTTATTCTATGTCACTCCTTAACCTAAAAAGAAAAGAACTCCTTCTAAAAAGAACTCCTTAACCTAAAAAGAACCCCTTTAACTACCATGGAGAGTCTATTAAACTCAATTATGTAGGGATAACTGATCAGTTTGTAAATTGCAGTCAATCTTCAACTACTTAGCTCATTGATGGACACTATTGCTTACTGAAGCTTATTCTTTCACAGGATAAGTCTAGGAACACATCATACTGATATGTTATCATTTTAAGGGGCAGGATGGTATTTGGATAAAGGTGTGTCTTTGAAGTCAGAGATGGGTTCAAGTCCAGCCTTATCCATATTAGCTACATGACAGCGTTTCAGACAATTGTCTAAAAATACAATTCACATGGGGGCGGCTAGGTAGCGCAGTGAGTAGAGCGCCGGCCCTGGAGTTAGAAGGACCTGAGTTCAGATCCGGCCTCAGACACTTAACACATACAAACGAAAAAAACCTAGCCCTGTGACCTTGGACAAGTTACTTAGCCCCAATTGCCCTCCAAGAAATTAAAAAAAATTTTTTAATAAAAATACAAGCCACAGGTCAGTGGCTAATCCACAGTGGTGGGGGGACTTTCTACACTGGAAATTCTGGACACTAATGAAATAACAGGTTCAGACAAAAAATATTATATTAGATATTCAGATAGAACAGGTTATGATTTGCTGCTAGGGGGGAGGGGGAGAATAGTTGGGAAAAGGTCACCAGCCTTTTCAATCTTCTCTAAACAGCTCAGCCAAGACCTGTCAACTGCATTGAACATAGCAGCATACTAAGGAAGATTAAAAGCAGTCTTCTCACCACAATTTCATCCCATTTAGTTTCCATTTGAGGAAGTAGAGCCCTGGGAATATTTATACAGCCAGAGGAATATGATGAGAACTAAGAATCCAAAATCTTCTGACTGTAAGTCAAATCAACATTGAACTAGGAGAGTCAAAAGAGATGGTAGAAGAAAGGAGTTCAAAGACCAGTGGTGCTCTGGACATCTGCTATCATTTAAGTGAAGGCTGGCTGAAGGCCATTGATCAATAATCTATATAGGTATTGGCTTAGAAAGTTGACTAAGGATAGTCAGCCTTCCCTGAAGAGGGGACACTTAACAACCCAAGCAAGTCCCAGGGAATGGAGGACAGAGTAACAGGTTACCCTCAAATAGTATCTCAGCCGAAGACTATACCTGAGGGACAATGGCAAACTGGAAAATACGGCTCAAAAAATTGTTTGGTACCCCTGGAGAACAGGTTCAGAACCTTGCCAACCACGGTCTCCAGGAATCAAGATTCAGTGACCTTTCCATTGTATTATACTGCTGCAGTCAGTAAACCACAGAAGATTTATCAGCTAATTTGCAGAAACATCCAAAGATAATTAGAGAACTAAAGACAAACTGTAGCAAAAATTGACACCAAATGGGAAGTCACCTAGAACAAAGCCCAGCAGAGAACAGATCCAACAGAGAGCAGCATGCTATTAACAAAAGACAGTGGACAGTTGTGCATGCCAAAGGCCCACCATTCATGTTCCCTAGACACAAGGATTTCCTCTAGGTATGCTCTGTCATGGGAGTGATATGGCCACATGTATTTCCTACCTAAGTACATATAAGAAATATATATGGTAGAATAAAGGTAATCTCAAAGCCAAGTCACTTAGGGAAGGGGGTGGATTAAGAGAAGGAAGTGAGGGAGACGAAGTATCACAAAGCTCAAATAAAAGCAGGAATCTAAGAGGTGGACTGTTGAGTATGAGGAAATAAGTGTGCCTTCCAGCTGTCTAGTAAAAGTAAACTCATAGGTAGAGACTCAGCGCTCCAGTATGAACTGGATTCTGACCCACAAACTAACGAGATCCTAGGGTAATTTTCTAACAAATTGATATATGTGGATAGCAGAAGGTGAGAGGTGAGAGGGGAATAGTTTGAGAGGGGAAATATCTTTCCTGGTATATGTCTTTTTCTCCCCAACCATACTACAATCTCAAGTATAAGAAGGTGAATTACTTTTTTTGGTATGATAAACGAATGCATTATCTCCCTGGGATTAGTGGGGAAAAACACATCAGTCTGGGTCTTTCCACTTGCCCTACAGAGAAACTTACTTATGTGTCTTGTCTCTCCCAATTAGAATATGAGCTCTTTGATAGCAATGATTGACTCTCTCTTTCTATTTGTAATTCCAAGACTTGGTACAGTGTTTGATGAACAATAAATGTTTAAGAAATGTTTTTTTTTTTTCAATCATTCATAGTGAATAGAGATTAAAATAATTAAAGTCTTTATTCCAGAAGTCAGTTATAGAGAGAGAAGTGAGATGGTATGGTGGCATGTTACATGTGCAATTAGGACAAAATGAGTTCAAATCCTGTTTTTAACATTTATTAATTACATGTCAATTATTCAGCAAGCATTTATTAAGTACTTACTATGTGCCAGGTCATGTGCAAAGCACTGAAAATAGATAAAAATATTGTAGGCATCTACCCTGATTACATTCTAATGGAGATATGCAACATGCAAAAAATTACAGTATATGTGTAAGCATATGTGTGTATGTATATATACTTGTGTGTATATATGTGTATGTGCATATGTGTGTGCGTATATATATATATATATATATATATATATATGCAGAAAGAGAGAGATGATATTTGAATGTAAATGGAAGGTAATCCCAGAGGAAATGAACTAGCAGTGAAGTATGGAGAGGCAGAAGGGAGGGAAGATGGAGAAAGGCCTCCGAAAGAATATAGGATCTGAGCTATCTTGATGGAATCCAGGAGGCAGTAATGAGAACATTCCAGGCAAGGGAAATAGCCAGTGTAAAGTTCTCTTGCTGTCACTAATTTATTGTCTGACTTTCTAAGACTACCAAATCGAATCAGGATCCATTTTACTGGCAGGAAATCTTAAACTTGAAAAATTGGAGATGTGTTGACATGTGTAGTATACAGTAGGGACAGACACTTTACTTGGTCAGACTAATCATTTTGTCCCTCGAACTTTTTCAACTGAAAAAAAAAAAAAAAAAAATATATATATATATATATATATATATATATATATATATATATTTGTTAAATGTCCAGTATCTGTAAGTGGGCAATGAATAAGGCATAAGTAGACTACAATCTAGTTTGAAAGATAAGCATGATACATAAATAACTATAATAGTAAATAAAACCTGGTAAATGTATGAGACGTACCAAACTATGCACTAAAGGAGGGAGGGAGAAAGTGTTCCTTACTTGGGGGATGGGGGATGAAAGGAGAAGAGATCAGGGAGAGCTTCATAGACAACAGATTGGAAACAGATTGTAGAGGGGCATTGTAGAGGGCCTTGATCATCAAGCCAAGAAATTTGAAATTTACTCAGAAGGCAATTCAAAGTCACTAAAGCATTTTGATTAGAGAAGGAGCATCACTGTTTCTACATATTATTATACAATGACAGCAATGTATAGGATAGATGGTAGAAGAGTGGTTCAGTGGTTACTGGATATCCAACAATTGGATAAAGGCCGAGAGTATGCTGGGAAATGTTTAACAACCAGCTGTTTGGAAAAAATATATATAGACACACTTTTAAGTTAGATATGCATTATTAATATTTTCTCTATCACTTTCTTCAGTATAGATAAGTCAACAGAACCATAAAGCAATGTATCATATGCCAATTAGTATAAATGTTCACACAAGCACAAGAAATCTAATGATAAGCTCTTAAGAATCAGTTTGAACTAACTCAAGCACATTCTTAGTCAAAGGGCTAAAAACTATGCCATGTGAATGTAATGAAATATCATTATATAATGAAAAATGTAAATTCCAATCACAGAACAGGAAACATTTACAGATATCACACTCAAATACATTCAGTGACCAATCCTGATTTCAGAGGGTTGTTGCTGAAGGGTGACTCCCTTCTCTTACAAAGGTGTTGGAATAAAAGTACAGAAGAAGGTCTAAACTGAATGACCCAGCCAATGCATTTGTACTGTTCAATTACACTTTTTTTTTTTAACAAGGAAGGATAATAATAGAAGCTAAGAAAATCTTTGGGAAATGACAGTAATGAAAAAAATTACATATTTTCTCTTTTTCTAAATATTTTCTAAAAGACTTTTAAAATAATCCAGGTTAAAGGTAATGAGAGCATGAACTAAGATGGAAGTAGCGAGAATGGAAAGGAGTTGGTAGACTGGAAAGGTACCATGAAGTTAGAATCAATAAGACTTAATAAACAATAGGATAGAAAGTGTTATGGAGTTCAAGGCATTATATGGTATGTAACTTTAAGAAAATAGTGGTGCCACTGAGAGAAATATGGAAGTTGGAGGAATAGGTTGAGGAGAGAGCTTGATTTTATATATGTTAAGTTTGAAGGCCTGGGACAGCATATAGAGAGAAACATCTGTCAAAGAAGAGAGGTCTAGGACCTCAGGAAACAAAGTACTGGAAAAGTTGGTTTTATGAATTAAGTTCCTGTTTCTTATTTAATAGCTGTTATGTTTTCCTAGACTATCTTGGTAAGACAAAAGTATTGTGATCTGAATATGATCATTAACATAAAATATAAAATAATTTTATCTATTTATTATTCATCTAGAAAAATCCCAACTCTACCCCAAGAAAGAACCAAATTAACATTATCACAATACCTGAGTGATTCATTAATTCGATCATTTATTTAAAAAAAAAAGATGCAATTAGTTGTTGCAGAGAGTAGGGTCAGGAAGACCTGAGTGTAAACCTTGCCTCAGACAATTACTTTGTTATCCTAGACAAGTCATTTACCCTCTATCTCTCTTAGTTTCCTCATCTGTAAAATAGGGACAATAATAGCTCCTACTTCCCAGGGTTGTTATGAGGATCAAATAAAATATTTATAAAGAAATAAATACAGCCTTCCTTCCTTCCTTCCTTCTTCTCTTCCTACCTGCCTTTCTTCTTCCCCTCCCTCTTTTTCCTTCCTCCCTCCCTCCCTCTTCCCTCCCTTCCTTTCCTTCCCTCCCTCCCTCTCTTCCTTCTCTCCCTCCCTTTCTTCCTCCCTCTCTTTTCTTCTTTCCTTTCTTTCTTCCTTCCTTATCTTCCCTCTCTCCATGTCTTACCTCTCTCTCTCTCTCTCTCTCTCTCTCTCTCTCTCTCTCTCTCTCTCTCTCCTCTCAGTAGTCCAGTAGTCACTGAAAGCTAACTAACTCTTAGTGATTAACTACAGGGAATGTGGTGGTGATAATACAAAAGTTACACTCTCTAGACCATAGAGCCTAAGTGAATGGGCAAGTGATTCCCCTTAAGTAGCTTAAGATCAAAAAGTTGAGAAAGCTTTTGAATTCCATTGTCTTCTCAGAGCTAGATCCTAACCTCATTCCCATTTTCTCATTATTCTTATTACTTCTATTTCCTCAATCTTAAAAAAAAAAATTCTTGGATCTTTTTATTTTCCATCTCTGCCCCTCCTCCCCCATCTCTCTTAGAATACCAACCCCAAATAGACCAGAGTGGATACAGTATAAGAGTATGTTAAGTAGTATTTTAGAGACAAGGAATAGTTACAAGCTAAAAACAGTAAACATGAACCTAATGCCATAATAGCAAGAAAAGATGGTCTTCTTAATGTAAAATGATATTTATAGTACACACAAGGGTATCTTCCTTGTTTTATTCAACAAATGTTTTCCTGTAAGTTGTTAATAAATCAAATTTCTGGAAAATGAATTTTTATTATAAGTGCACTAAGAAAGCTCAGTATTCAAAGGAATACTGCAAAGATTTTTTTTTCCAGTAATGTAAACAACCAACCACAAATTTGTCAGCTTGGTAAATTCTGCTTTAAAAACACACACACACAACAGAGATTCTTAACTGAAGACACAGGTATATATTGTGGCATGCCTGAAAGAGGATTCAAGATCAGAGCAGAACAGTAAAACAGAGGGACACAAAGACCCAGTTAAGGAAGGGATTAAATGAAATCTCAGTGATATTCTTGTCATCCACATTGACCCATCCCCCACTCTCTGGGTCATGCCTTGGGGGACTTAACCCTTTCAGAACTGAAACTCCCATTCTGGGGTCCATTCTATTGGATTTGTAACTGTCACGGCCCACTATACCTAGGTCTGTTTTAGCCCTGCTTCACTCCATGTCCTCTTCATCACACAATCCACCTTGCCCTTGCACTCTTTAGTGCCCTGGCTCATAACTGTATTATTATTTATGGATGACCAGAGTAGATACAGTATAAGACCATGTAAAATAATGTTTTGGAGACAAGGAATAAGTTATGGGCTAAAATAGTAAATAAGAATCCAATACTATAATACTATGTGTGGTTTAGGGCTTTCCAAAAAAAAAAAAAATCCTCCCTACAACACCATTGATGGACATATATGGAAAGGTATACTTCTCAAAGGCAGGGATTCTTGTTCTTGCTTTTATAGCCTCTGCATTTATCACGGTGTTTTGCATATAGTTTTTAATGAATAATTTGAATATTCATTCAAAAATTACAATTTTTACTCTCCACATTGCTGACTAGAGCTGACATGAATATAAAAAAATAAAACCCTAGACATTTACTCTCACATATTCGCTAACCTTTATGGCCCTGTATCTCACCTAGAAGAGCCTTTATTTTCCCTAGAATGTCTCCATGTCTATTAACTTCTCTCCCATTCTCCTCCAAGCCTTGTTGCTTTCTACAAAATCATAGTAAAAAGACAATTAAAATCAAGTCTTTCAGTTGTAAACATTTTCACCAAAGTGTACTTTGAACTTCCAGTCTGAAAATCCTCAGTTATAAACTAACTACTGGGTCTAGGAGCCCAGAGAAGAGTCCCATTCTGGTAGAAGAGGAAAGCTCCGAGTCAGGCAAGATGAATCTATTCATAGTTAATTACTAAGAAAGAAACCACTAGAGGTTCAAGTGTTTTCATGTTTCATAGTATTGTATTGTGTTTTCTTTTAAATTTCATTATTATTAGTTAAAAAGTAACATTTTCATATGCAAAGAATAAAAAAGAATTGTCTATGAAACTAGTAATCTCCATTAATTATAGCGTTTTAAAAGTAAATATTACATTGAACATGATAGTACCAACATAGCCCTGCTTCTGCATTCCATCCAAATATGTTAAAACGATTTGCTAAAATTACTGCTTCTTTCCTTTTCTTTTTGAATCACTATGCTTCCCCTGAAAAGACTTCAACATCCCGAACCCCAACCACCTCCCAAATAAACATCCATCCTTATGAGAAATATAGACAAGTAAACAAATCCACAAATTGGCCTTGTCTGAAAATATATGTCTCCTTCTGTACCTAGTTTCTTATCTTTGTCACAAGGTGGTATGATTCATTATTTGTATTCTGGAATCATAGCTGGTCAGAGTTCTTAAATCTTTCAAAGTTGTTTTCCTTTATAATATTGTAGTTTTTATATGAAAATTTTCTCCTTTTTGACTCACTTCACTCTGCATTGGTTTATAAAAATCTTCCTGCTGAATTCATCCTTTATGTCATTTCTTATGAAACAATAAATAATCCATTACATTTATACATCGTAATTTGTTTGGCCATTTTTCAATTGACAGTGACTCACTTTATTTCTAGTTCTTTGCTACAACAAAATGTTCAGTTACAAACATTTTTTGCACATGTGGGTTCTTTCCCCATCTATTATCTTTTCAGGGCACAGTAGTGATATCACTGGACCAAAGGGTATGAACAGGTTAGAGATTCTTAAGGTTGGTTTCATATTTTCTTCCATAATCGTTAGGTCATTTCAGAGGTTCACCAACACCATGTTGGTGTGTTTGTTCTCTTAAAAGCCCATCAGTATTGCCATTATCCTTTTCTGTCATATTTGCCAATTTGATAGTTATGAGGTAAAATGTCATACATTTTAATTTGTATTTTCTTTATTTTTAGTAATTTAAATCAATAGCTGGCATATGTTCCTTTGAGACCTACCTGTTTGTATCTTTTGATCATTTATTTATTCACTAAAGTATGACTTTTCATTTATTTTTGTACCAATCAAAACCTTGATCAAACCTTGATCAAGAAATATGTTTCAAAGACTTTTCCCCAGTTGTTTCCCTTCTAGTTTGAACTGTATTGATTTATTTGTACTAAAAGATTTTTTTTCTCAATTTTATACCAAAAAGTACATTTTTTTCTTTTGTTTTCCTTTTTTATCACTTGTTTAGTCAAGATTTCACCATTTAGTATAGTAGATTGAGTTGTGGATTTGGAATCAGGAAGACCTGGATTTGAATTTTAATATATCTTCTTTGACATGTTATCTCTGATAACCATTCTCACATTTAGCTGTGTCATTCTGGGCAAGTTGGAATCCATGATCTTTAAGGTTCTTTCCAGTTCTAAATTCAGATAGGAGTAAAGTTCATGAGATCCCTCCATGCCTTTCTCCATGCTTGCAGGCTCTTCTTCTGTAGCAGCAAGCACCCCAATATCCCTAGGGTGACTGCCAACACAGGTTCTTAGATCTGCTTTTCAAAAGGAAAGCAACTCAAAATGGGTTAACAAGCTTACTTTAATCAAACAAACATACATTACCTAGTTCAGGGGAAAAAGGTCAGCACCCCGAACTCCAGAGTTACAGAACTTACAGATCAGACAGGCTTCCAAACTGTCCCAACATTACATGCATCAATACCAAATCACAGTTACCAGAGAGGGAAGCATCAACATCTGGGTTTTCAAAGCCGGGGGGCTCTCAGCAACGGCTTCCCAGAGTCTCATCTGGTCAAATCACACAACACTTCTCAAAGTGAGCCCCAAAGCAAAGCCTCTCCTAAGGGTTTATATAGCCTTCTCCGGGCTCAGAGAATGTAACAACCTTCTGGACCCACTGCCCAATCACAAAGTATCAAGGTATGGGCTTTCCTGAAAAACAAGCCTCCCACCACAGGCTCCAGGTGCACTTAAGCTAGGGGCAGGGAAGATCTTTAAATTTGCATTTCCATTACATCTTCCTATGTACTCTAGTTATAAGAAATAGAAAATTCTTCCTCATTTCTGCCTTAGTATAGTCTTCCTACCACACTTTCTCTCTTCTCTTAAAACAAACAAGATGGGAAAAAAAAAACACCTATGCCCTGTGCTTTTTTTTCTTAACTTCTTTTATGACCCTTGAATTCTGAAAAAGAACTTTGCCTTATCCACCTTATTAAAATTTATATAACCACTACATTATTATTTGGTTCCTTCTAAGTCCTCAGATGCATTTATTTGCCTTTTCTAGATTTCTCTTGTAACCTATGTTTGTCTTGAAAGATTCTGTTCAAGAAAATTTGACTTTCAAATACAAGAAGCAAGAAAAGCATGAGAAGGTAAACAGGAAAAAGAAATCATAAGAAACTTATTAAAGTTGAACTATTTACATTCCTACATGGAAATACGATAATTATAACTCATGAGACTTTTCTCAGTACGAGGATAGTTGAAGGGAATATATATATATATATATATATACACACACATATATATGTATGTATGTATAGGAGGCTGTATGTGTGTATAAATACATGTGGATTTACATTGTGTATGTGTGTGTACGTGTATACTTAGAGGGCTATTGAGTTGAATGATGAGCTGAATAATAACGGATGATATCTAAAAAAAAATTAAGAGGTGAGAGAGGAATATAATGAGAGAAGGAGAAAGGGAAAGATACAATAGAGTAAATTATCTCATATAAAAGGGGCAAGAGAAAACTGTTACAATGGAGGGGAAAGAGCAGGAAGGTGAAAGAGAATGGGTCAACTTTACCCTCACTGAATTTGGCTTAAAGAGGGAATAACATAAACACTGATTTAGGTATCTTACACTACAAGAAAGTTGGGGGAAAAGGGATAAGAAGGGGAATGACAGAAGGGGGGGCAGATTGGGGGAGAGGGGAGTTAGAAACACATACTTTTGAAAAGGGACAGGGTCAAAGTAGAAAATAGAATAAGTGGGGGGTGGGATAGGATGGAGGGAAATATAGTCTTTCACAATATAACTACTATGGAAACATTTTGCATAACTACACACGTACAACTATATTGAATTGCTTGTCCTCCCAGTGGGGGTGGGTGAAGAGGGAAGAAGGAAAAGAATCTGGAAATCAAATGAACTATTTACATTACATTTTAAAAACAAATGTTAAAAAAAAAAGTTTTGGGGCGGCTAGGTGGCACAGTGAATAGAGCGCCGGCCCTGGAGTCAGAAGGACCTGAGTTCGGATCCGGCCTCAGACACTTAATCCACACAAACAAAAACCTAGCCGTGTAACCTTGGGCAAGTTACTTAACCCCAATTGCCCTAAAGGGGCGGCTAGGTGGCATAGTGAGTAAGAGCGTCAGCCTTGGAGTTTGGATGACCCGAGATCAGATCCAGCCTCAGAAAATGAGCACCCACGCATAAATAATAATGACTAGCCGTGTAACCTTGAGCAAGTTACTTAACCCCAATTGCTTTAAAAAAAAAAAAGTTTTTCCATGCAACTGGGAAATAGAATATACAGGCACTGGGGTATAGACATTCATCTTGCCCTATTAGAAAGTTAGGAGGGGGGTGGGAGAGAGCAGGTATAAGAAAGAGCAGATTGGGGGAAAGGGTATTCAGTAGGCTTGCTATATGGGGTGGGGGGAGTAGGGGAAAGACAGGGAGAAAATTTGAAATTCAAAATATTGTGGAAATGAATGTTGAAAACTAAAAATAAATTTTAAAAAGGAAAAGAAAAAAAACAAAAAAAGAAAGATTCTGTTCATTTCTCATGTTCTTAACAGGGGATACAACAGTCTGTTAAAGGTTCTTTTTATCTTCCAGGCAAAATAACTCTTGGTTGTAAGCTTTAAAATTTTGCCTATTGGAATATCATATTCTTTGATATATCAACCTGACTGTGATTCCTTTCTTTCTAGGTCCAAGCAATATTTTTTTTTCTTTGACTTGAGAGCTCTGAATTTTGGGTTTGACTTCCCAGGTTGTTTTAAATTTGGGCTTACTTTCAGGAGGTGGCCAGCATATTCATTCCATCCATTTTTACCTTGCCCTCTGGTACTAACAGATCTGGCCAATTTCATTTATGATTTCTTGAAATATGGTATTAAAAGTTTTTGTTTGGTTGTGCTTTCCAGGAGTGTAACCATCTTTAGATTATTTCTCCTTGACTTATTTTCTGTCATTTGTTTTCTTGATGGTAGATACCTTACAAATTCTTCTGATTAAGTCTTTTAACTTGATTCTAGTATGTGTTTTTGTGGAGTAATTGAGTTCTAATAAATTTTTCAGGGACTTGAGTAAGGTTTTCCATCTTCTGTTCTAAGCTATTTATTGTTGGTCCCTTTTTTTTAAAAACTAAGAGCTCTAATTTAATTTTTTAATTTCCTTTGTTTTTTTAAGATCTTCTTCCCTTTTACAGTCACCATTGAAGACCTTATGTATAAGCCATCCTTCTCTCTGAGATTCTACTTATACTTGTGAAGTTACTCTCAGTTTATCTTTTAGGCTTTTCTTAACCCATAGTATTACCTCAATGAATTCAGAGGTTTCTTCAATTCCCTTGTATTTCCAGTCTCAATTCCTGGATTATGCTTTGTGCTATGTCAGTCTCTTTCCCCTCTCATACTCTTAAATGTAATGACCAGTCCTTGTTTGGTCCTAGCTCCCCTATATTCTTGATGCCACTGGATGGAGTGGTTGTGGCTGTACTCTCTACCATAATTTCTGGCTTCTTCTTCATCTTCTTGTGGCTCCATATAAGCACTGGTTTCATCCAAACTCAGTCTTCTAATATCATCTCCACTTGAGAAGTGGCTTCATCTCCTACTGTGATACTGATAAGCCCAAATCAGATATAAGATAAATTAATGAATGGATGAAAAAATGTTTATTGAATATGTATTATTTTCAAAGCACTGTGTTGGATGCTAGGGATGTAAATATAAAAGCAAAACAGTTCCTGCTCTCAGGAATAGAGGAGAGCAAATATTCCAGGTCGAAATTAGATGGAAAGTCCCGATGGACCTGAGATTCAGAAAATTGAAGTGACTTGCCTGAACTCATACGGCTAATAAAATGCAGGAGCCAGGTAAACCTAATTTTCCTAACACTTAATTCGGTACATTTTTCTTTAAAAAAATTTTTTTAAACAAAATTTACACCTACAAATTTAGTCTTTGAAAATTATAGTGATTTCTTTCTGACAAAATAATTCTCCCAGCCTAATTGATTTTAAAAACTCAAATTTTGCTTCACAGAATAGAGGTAGATTTCCATTCAAACAACAAATTATATGCATCCCCCAATATATATATACAAATATACATAGTCTGATTTCCGGGAAATTAACTTTTTGCTGTATATCAGAGCAGGAAGTCATTTGACTATATGTGTGTATGTATATGTATATATGTATACACACATACATATATATTCCTGTGTGTATATGTGTATGTGTGTATATATGCATGTATGTGTATATGGCTATAAATACAACAGGGCATTTTCTAATTAAGTCCCTCACACAAATAAGTATTGATTAAAAATACACCAAGTTTCATAGTCTTTAGTGAGAAAAGAAAAGAGAGTAAGAATGGTTTCTGTATTAGTCAAATTGATTAAATCGAGTTTCAAAGGAATATCTGACTGACAACCATAATAAAGCAACATATATCATAGAACCTGACCATTTGGTCCACTGGAAGATTTATCATTTATCATCAGTTACAGATGAAGTTCATTGCCTTGCTCACAGAATTGTATGGAGATCGACCTAGTGCCCCTTCCTAACAAAACCATTTCACAGTTACTGCGTCTTACTCCAGAAAATATATGAATGACTTGGGTTTCTGACCAGGGCCATGGGAACCTGGAGGTATCAAGCTTAGTTAACTAGAAAATATCAGGAAGGTGGGAGGGAAATGAACTTGATACAGACTAAATTAAATAGAAAAGGATTTTCCTACTTATAAATACACTTTATATAATACACAATATAGCTGTGAAGTCAAATGTTGATGTGTTACTTGATTCTGTACCTTACAAAGGTCCTGGCATAAAACTTACAACTTAGTTGTGCATCAACCTTTTAACCCTTTAGGGTATACAGAATATACAGAATAAAAAGTCAGGGATCACTGTGACCTTGATCCTCACTATGCCATAGCCTCCAGCATATAAATACCAACTCTGGAATTTATCAGCTAGACCATACTCATCCACTCAAATCTAATTTTGATTGATACCCTATAGAAAAACAAAAAAGAGGAAGGGAAAAATGCAAGAAAAAAAACCCACACCAACAGAAATTTTAAATCTTCAAAATATGCAAGGACAAAGAGGTTACAAATTATAAATAAATAACAGGGATTACCTTGGTATGCTTCTGGGAATTTTATTTTAATATTCCATTTCTCCCCTTACAAAAATGTGAAAAGAACATGGAACCTACCACAAACTAGAATTTTAATTATTAACTTTGCCTTTAACCTAAATATAACTGTCAACTAACTTGGGAGGTAAGTTTTTTTAAAGAAGAAATTTGTATTCCTGTCTTAGAACACTGAATATATTGGGACTAATAATTCTATACTGAACTAAAAACTAACATTTTTGAAAGTACAATCATAATTTATACTGGGGTGAAAGAAACAAATTTACTAATTTTTTCAGAGATTCAAATACTACCAATTTCCTAATTGTCTTTTTACCTTTTCACTAGGTTAAAGGGTTCACATGGATAGAGCAAACAAGAATATAGGAAGAGCACGTATATGTTGGCATAATTGAAAGTTCATATGCTTTGGAATTAGGCAGAATTGTGTTCAAATCCTGACACTGCTAGTTTTTATTTACCATGTGAGCTAGGAAAGTCAATTAACCTCTCTGAAACTCTATTTTTTCATCTCTAAAATAGGGGAGTTGGATTACATGCTCTTTAAGGTACTTTCAGGTTCAAAAACATGAACTTTTTTAATTTTAGAATGGACCTTTTATTAAAATGCCATATTGGCTGATCAGGCCACATAGCGGGCTGAGCAGTTACCACCACATGTTTAAGTACAACAATAGTAGGAGAAGCAGCTTGCAACAGCCCCAATCTGGGGCAGAACCTTAGCTTATAAAGGGGGCCTTACACAAGCAGTGATCGGTCAGTACACACAAAACATGAACCTTTTAAATCTTAAATCCTTCTTCCATGAAATGACCTCACCTTGGGATTATCTAGATTTTTGTTCTGTATTCCTAAACTCCTGTTTAAGAAATTTGTCTTTTGTGGTTTTTACTGAGTCAAGATAACTTCAAAAACAAAAAGAAATAAAAAAGAAACCAACCAAACTAGAAATAATACTGATTTTGATGACTATTTTTTACTGATTCATGTGGGTTACAAACCTCAGGAAGGGAAAAGGAGGTGATAAGTAGCTACATATTAGATACATTCCAGTTTTGTTCCCTAGGATACTAGAGTTGGGAGTTATACTGTGAGAGAGGCAAGGAACACAGAACACAGAGTCCATCCCCATAAATCTGAATAATTTCCACATGAATTTATAAATTTTTCTATGAAATTTAAAAATTCTCCCTGGTTAAAATTATCAGTATATCTCTCTTTAGGAGTTGTTGAGTTGCTTTTTGATGCTTACCTAAGGAAGAGTTTTAAGCTTACCTAAGGAAGAGCTTTAAGCTACTTTGCTGTTCAGTTGTTTTCAGTCTGACTCTTCATGACCCCATTTCCAGTTTCCTTGGCAAGGATATGGAGTTATTTCCTTTTCCAGCTCATTTTGCAGATGAGGAACTGAGGCAAACAGGATTAAGTGACTTGCCCAGGATCACACAGCTAGTAAGTGTTTGTGGTCAGATTTGAATTCATGAAGATGAGTCTTCCTGGTATCAAGCCCAATGCTCTATTTCATCACGTAGCTGCCCTTCTTTAGAAGAAATGACCTCATTCAGAAATACTACTTAGTAAAACTGTCCTTAGTGAACAGAATTTAAAAGGAAGACAAGAACATGGGGTGGCATTTGAGAGAGAGTAGGCCCAGTTGGGTTCTGGTATACTAGATAAGAGATTACATAAGGTGACTGGAGGACAAAAAGGAGAAAGGAGAGAAAGAAGGTCTCTGAAAAGAATGACATAATTTTGTAATTTTGTCCTGAGTCTCAGTGATGAATAGTGTGTCAGTGAAAATTCTCTCTGTATTACCATTGGTACATGTGAGATTCCATGTTGAGACAGGATGGAACTCAAAAACTATTTGAAAGTCTCCAAACCACGGGCAATTCAGTCCAACCCACCTTAATGAAATCAATAATACCCTACTTTTTATTTCAGCCTTGTGCCTCTGCATCAAGTTCCTCCTTCTGTTCTGTCCTTCACATACAATCCCAACCACACACGAAAAGAGGAAAGAAGAAGAGAGAAGGTAATATATATGCCATGGAAGGAAAAGGAGGTCAGGCTTCTAATCGTACATGATCCTCCCTCCTACCACATCCCCTTCTAGTTTTATTATGAGTACTTTTATTTATGGGGATATCCAGAATTTATCTTCCCTGCAGTACATTGAGGACTATAATTTAACATTCAGAAAGCCCATCTATACATGACAGAGTCAGTTATGGAATGAGGGAGGTCTGGATCTTAGACCTACTGTTAACATACCCTAACTCTGTGAGAGTTTATAACCCACATGGGAGACAGACTCAGGAAGTCTAGGTTTGAATCTGGTTCTGTCACCCTGTGATGCTGGGCAAGTCTGGACCTCAGTATCCTCATCTGAAAATGGGCAATTGGACCAGATGGTCTCTAAAGTATCTTCCAGTTCTAAATCTAAGATCCTATATACTTTTTTTGTTGTTCAGTCATTTCAGTTGTGTCCTACACTTTGTACCCTATTTGGGATTTCCTTGGCAAAGATACTGGATTGATTTGTCATTTCCTTCTCAAACTCATTTTACAAGTAAGGAAACTAAGGCAAATAAGATTAAGTGATGTGCCCAGGTCACACCGCTTGTGAGTGTCTGAGACAGGATTTGAATTCAAGTCTTCTTGACTGCAAGTCTAGGACTATATCTACTGTGCCACCTCCTGTATCCTATATTCAAGAATTTTTGTTAAATATTTTATTTTGAATCTTTAATTTCATCTATAGGTTGATTTCATTCTTTCCTTCCAAGCAAGGAAACTGTTGGTAGTTCCACTTTTTTTTTTTTGAGGGGGGAAGGCAAGGCAACTGGGGTTAAGTGACTGGCCCAAGGTCACACAGCTAGTAAGTGTCAAGTGTCTGAGGCTGGATTTGAACTCAGGTCCTCCTGACTGCAGGGCCAATGCTCTATTCACTGCACTACCTAGCTGCCCCTGTAGTTCCACTTTTGAAATCACATGGTGCTAGGGCACTTCAAAGCTTGCCCATTACCCTATTCTGTTTAAACCTTATTTCTTACTACTCTTAACAGTTTTCATTTGTTAAAGTTTCTCTGATAGCAGTCTCTGTATCATGAGTTGACAATCGCCATCACTGGAAGAAAATCAATATTCAAAAGTTTCTTAAACCTGTGGTATAGGATTAAATAAATGAATGAAGAAATAGATATAGATAAAAAGAAAGATTAATAGATAGATTCACAAATAAATAGCACATTTTGCTAGTTTCTAATTATTTTATGTTTGAATATTGTTTTCCAACAAGGATATAAAGTTTGAGAAGAAGGTATTTCATTTTTTCTTTGTTATTTTCTCTACTTCAAACTTGATACATTGCCATGTAAATAATAATCATTCGATTACTGGATTGATGGCTAAAACCAACTTAAGAGGGTATGTAGGAACTTTCTAAACTGGCCTCAATCATTTTAGAAGCACCCATTTATGTAGAAGTAACTGATATGTTAATCATAAACTATGCTGTCCATCGTAGTATATTAAAAAGAGAAATGGTTTTGTTAGATAAGGCTTTGAGTCCTCAGGCTGCTACTCAAATGGATGTGTGGCTTTACACAAATTAGTTTACTTTTCAGACTTTCAGTTACTTCCTCTATAAAATGGTGATCATGGGCTATTGAAGAAAGTACTTTGTAAATTTAATACTACAATCAATAAGTGTATCCTTATTACTAAATATTAAAGAATTCTAGTCAGACATGTTTTGAAAATCTTAGTTCCAAATAAGCTGAAGTACTTGAATGTAATAAAAAATGTTTATTAAAATGCTATTAATATTACTATGAATATAATTAATAGTATTATAATATTAATATTGCAAATAATGACGATTAATATTATCATTAAATATTGAAAATGTATTTATTTGCATTGTGACAGTGGCTAAAGAACTGATCTTCTGATCAGAAAGACTTTGGTTCCTTGGATCCTACCCATGATGAGAGAAGTGATTACTTCTCTCTCATATTAACAGCCAATTATTAAAATTGGGGAGACCACAGTTTTTTTCCCCTTGTCCTATTTCCTTGTCCTCTCTCAAGTACAGGGCAACAGAAGATAGGATTAACATTCTTCTCTTTCTGGGTATTGCTACTCCACCAAATTAGAGGTCTAATCTAAGGTCAAACTCCCTTCTGCTCAGGCTTGAGTGGGGGATAAATTCTTTGAATGGATTGCCCAAGTCTAGGATAAATGAGGAGTAAATGGCATAATCAAAATTCATCAGAACATATTCAGCCCTTTGCTGTAATTTTCATTCTCTCATTAACTGTTAACCAATCAGAGTTGATTGCCACCCTCTGGAAAACCCCTCTTCCAAGGGCATATAAATTGTGAGCCTGCTGCCATGATTGTCTTAGGAATTCAAGAGTGCCATAAACTTCCTTTTATTAAAATGCTGTCATTATTAATAAAATTACTAATTACCCAGAAATTATGTCTTTTTAAACATCACAATGGTGCACATGTGGCTATGTGACCCCTCACAGATCTGATATCATAATGCCCCAGGCAACTCTCTAGGTCTATAGGTTCTAAAATTATTGCTCATCTTAACTTTTAATGGATGTTTTCTCATTTGAAATTGCCTATACTGACAAAAATCACAGATCAGGGCATCCATCCATCCATATGTGTGTGTGTGTGTGTGTGTGTGTGTATATTTATGTCTATATATATATGTATGAATGTATTTGTGCATATATAGGTACACACATGCATACACACTGTGTATATATGTGTGTATGTACATACACAAACTACAAGATAGAAATTGTTGAGAAAAGTTGTACTGAGAATGTAAATGGTAGAGATGCCATAAGCAGAATTGAAATAAGAAATTTTGACTAAATATTTTATTTATAATCCTCAATTCCAACTGTAGGAGGACTTCATGTTTTATTTTGAGATAGAGGAAACTATTGTAGTCTTATGTTTGAAATCACATGATCCTAAGGTACTTCAAAGTATGCCCATCAACCTATTCTATTTAACTTCTATTTCTTACTAGTCTTAACAGTTTTCATCTGTCAGAATTTCTCCAACAGCAGTCTCTAGGCTAGGCTTGTAGGAGTACAGTAATCCTCAATGATATATTAAGTATTATCTGTGTGTAAAGTGCTTTACTAGGGACTATACAGAATTTGAATTGAAAGTGAAGGTCTCTGATCTCTAGAATCAATCAATCAGTCAATATTTATTAAGTACCTCTTATGTACCACATATAAACTTATATAAATACATGCATATTTAAAGAACACATTTGCCTGTATAAATACATATATATATGTGTGTGTGTGTGTGTGTGTGTGTGTGTGCATGTATACACATACCAGCACACATATATTCCAAATGCCATAGAACTTGTACAGATCATATCATAAGAGCTAGAAGAAACCTTAAGGTTCCCTCACAATACAGATGAGGAAACTAAAGCCCAGAAAAATTAAATGATGTCATACAGATAGGTCACAGAGATAGGAAATGGAATCTCACTAACACATGGCTACTCAATTAGTACGAAATGGGAGGATGGGAGGCAGTTTTGCCCAAAGGACTTTATTGGCTTCAGGATATCTTCCATCAAAAACATATATCTGAGCAGAGGTCCGCCTGAGTGGCCGTTTTAGCCCCACGGCGTCAGGGCCAGCAGCTGGCTGGAGGGACCCCAGAACATCAGCAGCTGTGGCAACTCCAGAATTATCAACATAGACATGCCTAGGACAAAGTGAGAGGTTAGCGCCCTATGGACTTTGGGACCAGTATTTGGGGAATGCGTCGGCTTCCTCCCCAGGGGGCTAGAAGCCACTGAGGAGACACTCCATTTTGTAGTTTTCAGAGGTAGCTCCAGCTCCTGGCCTGCGAACAGTAGGGAGATACAGCAAGCAGTCTTGGGGGGGGGGGGTAATCCCTCTTGCTTTAACCTCCCTGGATCTGGATTGTAATCTGGGGTGGAGGTCGTGGGTGGGTTTCCAGCTTGCCAAAAACGGAAGTTGCCCCCCCACACGTTCGGGATGAAAATTCCCCTATCTGGCGGCAAAGCCATATTGTGGCAACAAGCCCAAAAGTCAAGTAATTAAGTGGCAACCTGCCTAGGCAAAGGAAACAAATTAAACAGAAAAATGCAACCTTAGACTCCTACTTTGGGGGCAAAGAAGATCAAAGCTTAGAGCAGGAAGAGGACTGTGAGGTCAGAAGTCCTGCTCCAAAAGCCCCAGGGGAAAACACGAGCGGGTTGCAGGCCACAGAGGACCTTAAGAAGGACTCTAAAAATCAAATAAGAGAAGCGGAGGAAAAATTGGAAAGAAAAATGAGAAGGATGCAGGAAAAGTATGAAATGAGGGTCAACAGCCTCACTGAGGAAAACAACACCTTAAAAAATAGACTAACTCAAATGGCAAAGGAGGCCCAAAAGGGCAATGAGGAGAAGAATGCCTTAAAAAGTCGAATTTGCCAGATGGAAAAGAATCTCAAAAGCTCACTGAGGAGATTCATTCCTTCAGAGTTAGACTGGAGCAAATGGAAGCTAATGACTTTATGAGAAATCAAGATGCTGTTAAGCAGATCCAAACAAATGAAAGAATAGAAGGCAATGTGAAGTATCTCATGGGAAAAACCACTGACCTGGAAAATAGATCCAGGAGAGACAATTTAAAAATTATTGGACTACCTGAAAGCCATGATCAAAGAAAGAACCTAGAAATCACCCTTCAAGAAATTCTCAGGGAAAATTGCCCTGATGTTTTAGATCCAGAGGGCAAAATAGAGGTTGAAAGAATCCACAGATCACCTCCTGAAAAAGATCCCAAAAAGAAAACTGCCAGGAATATTATAGCCAGGTTCCAGAATCCCCAGATCAAGGAGAAAATACTACAAGCAGCCAGGAAGAAACAATTTCAATATTGTGGAAACACAATCAGAATAGCCCAGGACCTGGCAGCTTCTACACTGAGGATCGAAGGGCATGGAATATGATATTCCAGAGGGCAAAAGAACTGGGAATGAACCCAAGGGTCACCTACCCAGCAAAACTGAGTGTTTTGTTTCAGGGGAAAATATGGTCATTCAGTGGAATAGAGGACTTTCAAGCATTCTTGAGGAAAAAAACAGAATTGAATAGAAAATTTGACACCCAGACACAAGAAGGAAGAGATGCCTGAGAAGGTAATCAGGAAAAGAAATCAAAAGGAACTTATCAAAGTTGAACTATTTACATTCCTATATGGAAAAGCAATAACTGGGACTGATGATATCTTTCTCACTATGAAAATAATGGAAGAAGGGGGTGTGGTCATATGAATACATATGTGAATGTGTGTGTATATGGTTACAGTTATATATGGATAGAGGCATAGGTTGAATTTGTTGGGAAGGGAGAATACTCAAGGGATGAAATTATGAGGTGAGAGAGGAAAGTGGCAAGAGGAGATGGGGAGAGACAGGGGTAGGGTAAACTATCCCATGTAGAAGAAGCAAGGGGAAGTGGTTGCAAGGGAGGGGGAGAATAGGAAGGGAAAAAAAAGGCAAATCCACATTCTCATTGAATTAGGTTCAGGGAGAGAATGACATACATACTAAATGGGATATCTCAACCTGCAGCAGAATAGGGGGAAGGGAGATGAGAGGAGGGATGATGGATGGGAGGGCATCCTTGGAGGGAGGGGAGGTTGGAAGTACCCACTATAGAAGAGGGACAGGATCATGTAGGGAATGAACCAGGTGGGGGGTGGGATGAGTGGGAGGGAATTATAAGCAGCCTTGTACAATATATCTACTATGATAATGTTTTGCATAGCTAGACATGTACAACATATACTGAATTACTTAACTCCCCAGAGGGAATGGGTGACAAGGGAGGAAGGAAATGGATCTGAAATTCGAGGTCTTAACATTAAATGTTTCAAATATATATAAATACTATTATTAATACTCTTTTGTTTATAATTGGGAGATAAGATGTACAGGCATTGGGACACAAAGATTCACCTTCCTCTAATGGAAAAGTAGAAGGGGGTATAGGAGAAGGTATGGGAGAGAGCAGTTTGGAGGAAGCGATATCTTGTGGGACTGCTATTCTGGGAGGTTGGGTAGGGGAATAACGGGGGGAAAATGATTGTAACTCAAAATCTGGCAGAAATGAATGATGTAAAACAGAAGTTAATAAAGCATTTGTTTAAAAAAATTTTTGAAAAAAAAAAGTTGAATTTTAAATAGAATGGGGTGATAGACATACATGAAAATGCCTTAGAATCAAAAGCAAAACTACAACAGTTCTTTCTGTGGTAGGGAAACATGGTCATCCTATGGCTGAAATGATGAATTTCAAATAAATGTTTAGTCAAAAATTCTCATTACAATTCCACTTAAGACATCTATACCATTTGCATCCTCAGTACAAATACTTCTCAATAATTTCTACATAATTGTTTGGTGTGCTTTTTTTTCTAGTTTTGAAATCTTGTGTAGTTTTTTCTTTCCATTTTATGAAATTTCAGAATTGAAATTTCTCAAAGTGCCACTTAGCAGAGTTTTGTTTGAAGACTGCCAACACAAGTTCTAAGCTATAAGCCACAGGTTTCAAACCTGAATTAATTTATTCATTCAACAAATATTTATCAAGCACTATTCTAGTCAGTGAAGATGATATGGAAATAAAGGAGACATAGTCCCTGAAATTAGATCTCAAAAAGAATGAGGCAAAGGAAGCTATTACCATAAATGTGAAATATAAGGATAAGAACAAGATTCTTCTTCAGGTTACCAAAGTGACTTTGTAGAAAAGGATGGTAAGTGATTTGGGCCACTCAAAATATTCCAGACTTATATGGCAAGGCTAAAATGAATGCATGCTATCAATTTGTCTAGTGGTCATGTAGAGTTTGATAAATAAATAAAGTGTGTTAAATATAGGGAAAGAAGAATCTGCTCATTTGCTGAGGGTCTTCATTCTGTACACTGCTTTCCAGCTTAGGATCTGCCCTTTGATTTCTCTTTTCACTTGGTCCATCCTTGGAAACACAAAAGACTTCCTATCAAGCTTTCCCAAATGAGTTTATGGGAGAAGGCAGAAATCATCGGTGCTCTCAGATAAACAAAACGCACCTAATGTCCTTTAGTCTCTCAACCAGATTAGAGGGCCTATTTTCCCAGAGACCTATAATCATTACAGTCCACTGAATCTAGCCTTTCCAATCTTTTCTGTGGCAGCTGGTTATTGGGAAGTTGCTAGGGAATTGAAAGGAGTCAGCTTGGGGAAAGGCAGATGGCTCCTTTGGGCTTATCTCAGCTAAACATTGCAGCTGTGATACCCACAGAGGCTCCCAATGTCTCAGAGCTTCCACAGAGGATGCTTGCAGAAGGGGGTTCTCCTAGGGTAGCCTGCAAAGCTGTTATCCTAAAATATTCCAATTCAGCCGTTGTTGCTACAGAATATGTCTGGACATCTAAATCAAGAATCCTCTCCATATGCTTGACTGAAGCAAGAGAATCAGCTGAAGCTAATAGCAGTGTTCCAGGTCTAGTATCAGTCATATTTACCTTAACAAAGAACAGGAATGAAGAGACTACCAAAAACAGTGAAAAGCAAGATTTAATTGGTAAAAGTAATTCTAGGTAAAAATAATTCTAAGTACAGAAAATATTTCTTTTTACTATTAGAATGGAGTTATGTTGATTTTCCTGTTGGTTTCTGAGTATGCTCCAAAGACATCTTGCACATACCACAATAATACTTCTAATATTAGCACATTAGGATATTCTCAGATATTAGCAGGGTTATATTAAAAGTCAAGTTGAAAAATATTCCCATTAATTCATGGAACAAATATAGGTTTGAAATGCATCTTATCATATTCGAGTTAAGTCAATGGCTTTAATGACACTTGCAAATGCAGATAGACATTATTAAATTTTCACAAGTATTAGACAACATCTCAGAAATTGTAATGTAATAGCTTCAGGTGACAAGGTCTAGAATTGTTAAAACAAAGGCTCATCAAAAAGACTTTCATATTTGAACCAGGTTGGAACATAAAATTACTTGTGCTTGGTTTTCTTTCAAAAAATACCAACTGTGGTGACTAAGAGCGCTGGCCCCGGAGTTGGGAGGATCCAGGATCAGTTCAGGCCTCAGAAAATTAGCACCCACACTTAAAATAACTAGCTGTGTAACCTTGAGCAAATTACTTAACCCCAATTGCTTTAAAAAACAAATACCAGGGGCGGCTAGGTGGCGCAGTGAATAGAGTGCCGCCCTGGAGTCAGAAGGACCTGAGTTTGGATCCAGCCTCAGACACTTAACCCACACAAACAAAAACCTAGCCGTGTGACCTTGGGCAAGTTACTTAACCCCAACTGCCCTAAAGGGGCGGCTAGGTGGCGCAGTGAGTAAGAGTGTCAGCCTCGGAGTTGGGATGACCGGAGATCAAATCTGGCCTCAGAAAATGAGCACCCACACATAAATAATGACTAGCCGTGTAACCTTGAGCAAGTTACTTAACCCCAATTGCTTAAAAAAAAAAAATACCAACTATGTTATCAAGATAAAAGAAGCCTATAAAGTTTTTTTGCTTTTGTATTTTAATATTGACAAAGCTTAAAAAAGGAGTTGAAAACCAATGTCCATCAATTTCCCCCTAGGGGAGGCTAGGCGGTGCAGTGAATAGAGCACTGGCTCTGGAGTCAGGAGGACCTGAGTTCAAATCCAGCCTCAGACACTTAACACTTAACTAGCCGTGTGACCTTGGGCAAGTCACTTAACCCCAATTGCCCTCCAAAAAGCTAAAAAACAAACAAACAAACAAACAAAAAAATCAGTTTCCCCCTAAACAGAAACAGAAGGCAGCTAGGTGGCACAGTGGTTAGGTTAAGGCCTGGAGTCAGGAAGACCTGAGTTCAAATCTAGTCTTAAGACACTAGCTAGCTGTGTTACCCTGGACAAGTCACTTAATCCTGTTTGCCTCACTTCCTCATCTGTAAAAAGAGCTAGGGAAGGAAATGTCAAACCACTCCAGTATCCTTGCCAAGAAAACTCAAATGGGGTCACGCAGAGTTGGAAACAACTGAAAATGAACACCAGCAACATAGCCATGGACTCTTGCTAACAGTATAGACAGTGGATAAGGAAGAGTCCAAGTTTCAGTGTTAGGGCTCTGTTATTAGGGTCCTACGATAATTTAAGTGTCTCTAGCTATAATGCAAGGATAAAAATCCAGCTTTCATTTTTTTTTTTTGCTTTTTTGGAGGGGGAAAGGCAGGGCAATTGGGGTTAAGTGACTTGCCCAAGGTCACACAGCTAGTAAGTGTTAAGTGCCTGAGGCTGGATTTGAACTCAGGTCCTCCTGACTCCAGGGGCGGTGCTCTATTCACTGCACCACCTAGCTGCTCCGCTTTCATAATTTTTAATTTTACTACTCTAAAGTACCTTTCATTTCAACAGTATGGATATTCCCTCCATACTATACTTAATACCTCATAGGCTATAAGTAAAATATGATGACGCTCTGTCTTCATGTTTATAAATATCACAGAACAACACAATTTCCACAGATATAAGAAATCGAGGGGTCACAGCAGGTCAGAAATTGTAAGTAATAAATAAAGACTTGTTAAAAGAGCAGACATAGTAACCATATACATATATATTGCACATACATATATACATACACATGTGTGTATGGATGCATGTATAATCCAGATCTGTGATTTCAGAGAAGGAAACTTCCTCTATTTGCTCACTTGCCTCTGTTCTTAATTCATCACCCCAGATTAGGACAGATCAGCAGTTCAGAAACTACTTTAAATCTCAGAGTTTTGGCTTGAGGCATTGAGAATTTAAGTAATTTGTTCAGGATACACAATCAGTACATGTCACACTTGAACCCAGGTTTTTCTGACTCAGAAGCCAGCTCTTTCTCCACTTAAACCATAGTGACTCTCAAATAGATGGTAAAACTTAGTTTAAAAAAAAAAAAAAAGGAAAGGAATACTCATGAGTTCCATTGATATTCTCACAATTTCAAGAAGACACGAAGAAAGTCCCAGAATATTCAGTAGACTCCTGGTGTCAAATGTATGGGAAAACATAAGGAAGAGTCACATAGTATAATTAGGTGTGGATTGAATTTGAATCACTAGAGGGAATACCTACATAATAAGATCATAGGTCCACTGGAGTATTAGAGGATTAAAGTAAGATATCTAGGGAGATATGTCAGTTAGATAAGAAACATCTGGATTTAAGGGAAATGCCTAAGAAAAGAACTTAAAGTGAGTGCCTGAAATTCTGAAAGGCAATGATCCTCCTACAGTCTCTGGAAGCTACAGAATTCAAGGGGCAGTAGACAATGTGCCCCATAAATAACTGCACAACTGAGAGAATCTGCACCCAGAATGCTGTGTCTTCAAGAAGTTTACAAGTGTGCTTCTTATCCAGTCCTCTGAGGGTTACTTACCACCTTCTAATTAACTATAAGGGGCAGTAGTAGAAAGTGACTAACTCCAGCTGAGGCCCAGGTGTCCCCAAAAGGATCAATTTCCCCAAAGTCCCAATTCATTAGATTTCTACTGTATGATTTCTTGTCTCATTCTTTAATTATTACATGAGTATAAATCTTCTGTTCCCCAAAGACTGAAACTCCTTGGAGGTCAAGGCCCCTTCCTCGAACCTTTGCATCTTCCACAGGGCCTAGGACAATGCCAGCACTCAATAAATGCTTCAGGAGCTGAATTGGATGGGGCATGGGGAAAAAAGGAACTTTAGAGACAAACAGGCAGCCTGAGAAGGCAGAATTACCAAGAGACCAAAGAGAAACCTCAGCACTTATGAAAACCTCAAGAATTTACAAATACAGGAAAAGTTCCCAATAAAACCTTTTTTGATTCAAAATAGCAAATAATAGCAAACCTCTAAGTACCAGGATATAGGAAGAAGGGGAAAAAAAGGATAAAGAAAACTCTTAGCAAATGGAGTATGTTAAATGTATTGGGATTAAGTGTTAGCAAATAGAGTATATTAAGTATATTAGTTATAATAACACCAATAAAGAAAAAAATATTTAGGGAGATGTAATATAGGAAAATCATGCCTTGCCCTTTAAAATAAGATATATTTTTCTCTGAAGAATCTCCTCATAATAAGAGGACTCTACCTGTAATCTACAAAAACAAAATAGTGCATCGTTGGAAAAATGACATGACAGATTATATGTCAGATACTACAAATCCAAATACTATCTTTAAGGTAAATATAATGAAAGTTGGAGGAAGCTGGCCATGCTGACAAAGCAGGAAATGGAATCTAAATTTGTACCTGTTTCTACTCAATAGTGAGCCTGACAATAAAACAAGAAAAAAAAATCCATTTCTTTACCATTTCAAATCAGGATAACAATAGGCCCCACAAGTTTCAGAGATAGGACTAGTCTTTCATAAAAAAAAAAAAAAAATTTAATGTATTTTATCTTTATAGTAGTATAGACTAAACAGGCCAGGATGAGGGTGGACCAATAAAATTTGTGGAGTGGAAAATTACTTCTTGATATGGCGACCTTATGTGACATTTTGGTGTGACAAGGTATGAATTTTAAACCACTGCAACAGTACTTTGGCAAAGCTGATTATATACTTTTTGAAAATTGTGCTCTCTATTTGGCTCAAAAAATTAATCTAGAGGATACTCAACATGATGGCAACCTCCTAAATGCTGGACACTTTGTGAAAATATTTTGAGACTATTGGCATTTGAGGGACATAAGCTATCTTGTCCTCAGCAGTTTTCTTAAAGACAGATGGTTAATATGATTTGAAACTATGATAGCAAAGAAATACTCATTTTTCTGTTATCCTTATAATTTAGGCAACACGTATAAGTAAATTTTCCAAATAGCTCCCTTTAAGGGAGAGACAACATGGCCAAAAGTGTAGAGGGACCACTTTAGGGTCTAAGAATATGTGGCTTCAAGTACTGACTCTGGTAAATACCAGCTATGTAACAACTATGTGAGTCACTACCCTCAGTGCCCTATGGAAATATAATAAGTGGCCCCAATTCCTTCTAACTTAGTAGAATTGGTATAGTTGGCCCTCTTGTAAAATTGCCTTTAAGAATCCAGGTTCACTACAACATCATGATGAAGGTATAAAAGAAATAACATACTTGAAATAGTCATCATGAAATCAGGGACTGTTTGACATTTGTCTTTGTATCCCCAGCACCTAACAGAGTGTCTGATGTCTGATAATGAATTTAATACAGTCTTTGGATTGAGTTTTGATGGAATCCTGCAACCCTAAATTATGAGTCTCTGTGTGAGTTTCAAATTCCTTATAATATTGTCTTGCCACCCTGAAGAACTTTTGTCCCCGGGCCTCTGTCCTGACTGGTGACTACCTGTCCTAAAACAGACGTGTCAAACACACAACCCAAATCATTCCTGAGTACAGCCCAAAACACATTAAAATGTAATTGGGAAATAAATAAATAGATAGATAGATAGATAGATAGATAGATAGATAGATAGATAGATGAATGAATGAATGAATGAATGAATGAATAAATAAATAAATAAATAAATAGATGTACATAGGCTATAAGTAGTGTTAATACGTGGTTTTCTAAGTCATGTGGCTTAGAGGGGTACTTACATGTGGCTCGGTGGGCCCTGTTTCTTTTGGAAATACCACTACAAGAAAGTCCCAGTCACTATGCTTCACTTTACTTCCTTCTCCTTTACATCTTTGCCACTCACTAGACAACCCAAACCACGATGATTTACTTCTCTAGGCTCTCTAGTCTTTGCCTCTCTGGGTTCTTTATCCCCTACTAGTTTGGGAAACATGAGCCATGATCAAATCAACTGTGGCGTATTTGCTGGATAGGCATTGTGAACCTATTCCCCATTCACCATCTTCTAACTCTGAAACCAAATACCCCCCCTCCTGGCCACCACTGCCCTTTATGTATTTTCTCCCTTGTCTGAATGTAAACCTCTTAGGGGCACAAACCGTCTTTGCTTTCATTCTTGTATTACCAGTACTTGGTACTTAAGCATCACTTTTAAGTGCTTTTTCATTCATTCATACATACATTGATTCATTCAATCATTACAATCCATCTGAGGGCAACAAGTGCTATTTGGTCCCCAAAAAGGACCTAAGCAAGAAGACATCATGACAGTAAGTTATCTGTGTGTAAAGGCCACTTGAGACTGGGATTCATTTGGCAGGAATCTCCTTTGTAGTGGCACTAATTTGACATTTTTTTGATGACTTAGCCATTATTTGGCCTGTACATTAATATATTTACTTTTCTATGTTTTCCCTTGCAGCTAGTTATCATTTCTGCTGATGATATTCTTGCTACTTGGTGCCCTCTCAATTATTTTGCCATAGTCTTAAGAAATAAAAGCACTAGAGTGGCTAAAACTACATATAAATTAAAAGTTGATAAGGTAATACTAATGCTTTACGGGTAACCCTTATAAAATCAGACACAGGAGGATTGGAAAGGTATAAAAGTCCTTGATTGCTTATAATTCTCCTTCCAAAGGGTAAAGATTGCCAGAATTTTGATTTTATTTGAAATGCTACTGTTTAATTACAATTACAATGATAGGTCTGATTAGAAGGTTAAAATTTTTTTAAAAGGTTTGTTTTTTCCAAGAACGTATCAAGAGATTGTATCTTTGTATACAAACTCTGTTTACCTAATATGTCATACTGAACAAAAGAATTTTAACTGGAGCATCTTATCATTAATAAAATAATCTATCTGAAGTTGGAAAGAATTTTATGTCACAAAAATTTCTCCACTCACCCTGTCCTTAACAGAGGCACACAGTCCTTTCAAAGAATAGATTTTATCTTATAGAATCTTATCTGAGAGTCAAGATTTATTCCTGGCTTGTATTTCAGAAAAAAAATGAGTATTAAATTATTTCTATTGTGTCCCAGAGTGATGGGGGTGACAAAGCTGCCCAGAGTTGTCACTGCCCAACACACTGTAGGCACTCAGATATTAATCAATAATGACATCTCCTATTTTTCCCCCTCCTATCTAGATCTCAACATCATAGGAAGGCTAGCAAATCAATACACAAAACTGGATAGCCCCATCACTCCAAGTCTAGGAATACTGCTTTCTTTAGTAACGGGGAAAAAAAGACACTCAAAGTTATATGCATTCTTCTCTATTTCTTCTGCCTAACCTTTCAAAAAAAGAGCAGTTTAGTAAGACATCTAAAATCTTATTCAGATTCTTGTCTAACAAAACCATCATTATGTCTCTTTGAAATCAAAATTGTGTAGAGGTACACAGGCCTGAGACATGCCTTGTCTCAAACAAACAACAAAAGAAGAAGAAAACTTGAAGCAGTTCATTAGCCCTATCAAGTTCTAGACTATTGTATTTTAATGCTACGGAGGGAAATGAAAGAAATATAAAACAGAGTCTCTGTCCCTGAAGGCTAACAGTGTGGTTACCTTACTCTCCCTGTCCCAGTCCATTGCTAGTAATAAAGCACAATGTCAACAAGGACTTTTATAGAAAGACTTAGAGAGGATAACTTCTTTCCTTTAAAATTGGGGGTGGGGGGAGGTAAAAAAATTAAAAAATAATTTTAAAACTGGGAAAATAATTAAGATGTTAGAACTGCATTTTATATAAATGGGCCCCTGCTAAACCTTTTGTTTTTTAAAACTACTGTAGAAGAGGGGCAGCTAGGTGGCACAGTGAGTAAGAGTGCAGGCCCCAGAATCAGGAGGACCTAGGATAGGTTCCGGCCTCAGTTACTTGGCACCCACACAAAAATAACTGGCCGTGTAACCTTGAGCAAGTTACTTAACCCCAATTACCTGAATATGCAGAACATGTTTTCAGGGTAAATAGTATCTTCTAAATGTCCATTAGAAGGAGATGATTCATCAACTTATATACTTTACGTAGACTTGAGTATACTCTTTATGTGACAAGGATCATAGAATCCCAGACTAAAACCTGAATGGACCCTACAGGGAATTTAATCCAAACCTTTCACTTTACAAATGGGGAAATGAAAATTCAGAAAATTTAAGTGAATTGGTCAAGTAGGTGGCAAAACCTGGTTTCAAACCCAGGCCCTTTGATTCCATATCCCAACTTTGCCACCTGGTATCTGTAAACTTTGTACATATTATTCAATACTTGTGAGCCCCAGTTTATGTATCTGTAAAGTGAGGGGGAGAGAATAGAGGAGAATTGAATAAACTTTAAGGTCCCAAAAGACTACCCTAAAGTAATATTTTAAATCATTCATGACAAGTTCCCCATATACATATAGTAAGTATATAAAAACATGGTTATTATAATTGTTAGCTGGAATAACTAAGCAAAATTGTACAAGAGGTAAAAATCTTTCTTCTTTTCCCTCTCAAATCACACTTAGGATTACACTTGTCCTTACCAACATCATTCAACATTCTGACCAGCTCCTTCAGTAATTTTCCCAAGTGTCCAGGAATTAATTAAAAGCTGCGCTAGAAAAGCAATTACTAATGAGTCACTAAGGGGCAAATAGTGTCATGGTGAATAGAGAACTGGGCCCAGACCTGAGTTCAGATCCAGGTCAGACACTTACTAACTATGGGACACTTGGCAAGCCACTTAACCCTGTTTGTCTCAGTTTCCTCATCTGTAAAATGAACTGGAGAAAGAAATGGCAAACCGCTCCAGTATCACTGCCAAGAAAACCCTAGATGGAGTCATGAAGAGTCAGACATGACTAGAACATCTGAACAACAACAACATCATGAGTTATTGACACTGGTGTGAATTAATTTAGTACATTATATCTTCTAGAGTCCAGAAAAATCCTAATCATTGGTTCTAAAAGCAGAATTTCAGACTGAAAAGCAATAATGATTGATGGACGGTTTCAGAGGATAGGGACTGAGGAGTATTTGAGGGTATTAAGCATTTCACACTTATCAAGTAAGTGTGAAAGTGTTCTGATAAAGTAAAAGAATATGGTATTATTTTCACAACTCAGGCCTTCATCACCTCTTACCTGGTCTGCTATAATAGCTATCTGATTGTTCTCCCTGCCTCCCTCTCTCTCTCTCTCTCTCTCCATTTCAACCCACCCTTCAGAAAGATGACTTCCCTAAATGAGTAATTCTGACCATGTCATACATCTCCCCACTGCCTACACACACACACACACACACACACACACACACACACACACACCCCTCTCTCTTTCTCTCTCTCAATAAACCAGGGGCTCTCTAGGGTCAAATGCAAACTTCTATATTTGCTGTTTAAAGCTCTTCATAACCTAGCCCCACACTTCCTGGACCTGTGCTATGTCTCTAATCTTCCTACCCATCCCTCCCCTCCAGGTACTGTGTGTTCAGGCCACACTGGCCTACTAGCTACTCCTTCAACGTAACATTCCATCTCCTCTCTTCCTACCTCTACCTCCAGTAATCCCTGATTTCTTTAAGATTCATATTAAATATGCAGTAGGAGGCCTTTGGTGGTACCACCCCTCCTTCACACCAGACCCCTCCAGCAGCTACTGACTTCTTTTCAAAGGTTACTTTCAAGGGTATGCAGGTAAAAGTTTAACAAACAGCTCCCAGAGGGAAAAAAGTATAGCAGGACATACTTTAAGTTTAATCTGCATTAATATTTTCTCTATCACTTTCTTAAGTCTAGACAATAAATCCAGCAGTGTCTTATGTGGAACTATTTATATACTTGTTGTCTATGTTCATTAGAATGCTATTTGAGGGGGAAGGAAGAAAGGGAAAGAAAGCAAGAAAGGAAGGAAGAAAAATATGAGAAAAGCAGAAAGGAGGAAAGAAGGGAAGAAAGAAAAAAAGAGAGAAGGGGAGAAAGAAAAAAGGAAGAAAAAAGGAAAGGAAGGAAGAAGATAAGAGACAAAGGAGGAAAGGAAGGAAGGAAAGAACAAAGGAAAAAAGAAAGGAGGAAAGAATGAAAGAGAAAGGAAAGGATGAGGTAATGAAGTGGATAGAATGATGGACTCAAAATTAAGCCCTGAAGTCAAATCCTGTCTCAGATACTTGCTGGCTGTGTGGTACTGGATTAGTTACTAACTCTCCCTCAGGTGACCTAAATCTCAGTTTCATCATATATAAAATTGGGATAATAATAACACATACTTCATAGAGTTGTTTTCAAAGGTCAAATGAGATAGCATCTGTAAAGCATTGTAAACCTTAAAAACACTCTCTAAATGCTAACTATGATCACACTGTAAGTCTCTCCCTTGCCATGGTATATAATAGTCAGCCCACAAGTATTCATTAAGCATCTGTGTGCCAGGCTTGTAGCTAAATTCTGAGAATACAAAGAAAAGTACAGAACAGTCTGAGCTCCCAAGGAACTCAAAGTCTAATGGGGGAGACAAACATACAAACAGCCAGCTAGAAATATGACATGTGCAGGATAAATTAAAGATGATTAATGGAGAGAAGGCATTAGCACTAAGGGGAACTAGGAAATGGTTCTTGTAAAAAGTGGGACTTTCAGTGGTATGTGAAGGAAACTTGAGGAGTTGAGGGGGAGATGGGGAGGGACGTAGTTCTAGGTATAGGGGACAGGACTCATTTAGCTTCATAATCCTTGAAGTTTAAAACATCTTGACATCATATCAAACTACAAGCAAACTCGTGAACTACTCTGGTAGTAGGTTCTTTAGCCACTGCAGGAGTTCTAACCATTGGGACAGAGCATAATGGAAGATAAGGTTAGGTCAGGATTGCAGCACATATCTTTCATATTTTGGCAGGAATCAAAGATAGGGAGGGAGTGATAGGGAGGATGGAAATTGGGACAGAGATACTGCAGTAAGGGGATATAATTTGGGACAAGGGCCTGTTTTATACACTGACCCTTAAGGATTTTAGCTGCAAAAGGAAGGAGGACCCATTGACTGGCACAGGGGTGAGGAACCTGTGGCCTCAAGGTCATATGTGGCCCTCTAGGTCCTCAAGTGCAGCCCTTTGACATTCTGTGAAGTTTGGATTCAGTCAAAGGGCTTGCACTTGAGAACCTAGAGGACCACATGTGGCCTTGAGTCCACAGGTTCCCCACCCCTGATCTGGCACAATCCCCATTTGGGTCAGAGAACATAGCTGAGTTAGGAAAATGTAGAAGTTCTATCACAGAATCTCTGGACCTTCTGTACAACCACGTGAAACAGCAGGGTCCCACAGAACCCCATTTGAGAAATGTTAGTATAAACCATCCATTCTGTTAATAGTATCCAACATAAAACCATTACTGATTAATCAATAAAAACTCATGTGGGAGTTTCAGTGAAATGTACTTTTATAACAACTCATTTGCTCATATTCATTAATTACCTTGTCCCTCCTGTTATACTTCCAGGATTTGCCTGAAACGATTGAGCAACCCATTGTTGATCAAAGAAGTCTAAGATTTTGGGCAACCCAGAAATCTAAATGACACATTTCCTGCCATTTGGGTTGTCATCTTCCCTGTCTCAAACACCTAGTATAAACAAAGTTCAGTGAGAACACTCAACTCTCAGCTTTCCTGACTGGACTTTTGTCAAGCTTTGCAATTAATAATACTCCATTATTACAAATCATCAATTAGCCCAAAAGGTTGCTGAGCTTGTGAGTGTGTTGAAGAAGGCAGAATCTAATGATAATTTGAGATGAGTAGGACACTAAATTTCTCTCTTGTTAATAATTAAAGTAGATAACTTATGTTTTTATTTATAGCTTCCAGAAATATCCGGCTCATTTCTGCACACTGCAATGTCAGCTAATCATCCGCTTGTCAGGATCTGACTTAGGCTATTGTATTTTATTATCGGCGCACCCAGCTTCATTGGAAGCCATTAAATACAGCCCATTTGGACTAAAATTAAAATCTCCAAAGATTAAGCCCGCTGTGCTTTCATGGCCCTCCTGCCTTGTCATCTGCTTTGAAACAATACAATCATGAGGAATAAAAAGAAAATGCTATTTACCGGTTTCAATTTCCCAGATGTATACAGAATCATCTTCACATCCAACAATTAAGAAATTCTCTACAGGATGCCATTTTATTGTTGTCACAGGGGAAAGATGCTTCTGAGCCTTCAAAAGACACGTCTTTTCCTCAAGGTGGAGTAGTATAACCGAGCGGTCACTGCATACACAGCATACAACATGGTGATCTTTCAGCTAGAAAACAATTGACAATTCTGTAGCAGACAATTTTGTTTGATATTTCTAATAAGTTAATTAAGCTTTTATTTGTTTTTGTTTAAGTTGTTTACATTGCAAAGAAGGTTAAGTGAGCCCTTCCGTGTAATAGGACTTTCACTGATGAACTTACGTGGTTCCTCTCAGTCAGCTCAAACTGCTGTATCAAGAATATGGAAACTCAAGATGACTTCTTAAATACTACAGGCTAAAGGAAAGGACAAAGATCACACTAGAAATTTCTGATTTGGAACCGATAGTACACTAAAGTTAAAAACTTGACATATATACATTAATAAAATAAATAGAAATAAGTATGGAACAAAAATGAGCAACAACAAAAAAATCAACTTACTACCTTTCCCCAAAATAACTGGTAAATTAAGTCTAGGTTTAGAATGAAATCCATATTTCTCATTTGTAACCTCAAAATATGATAGTACAGGGGCAGCTAGGTGGGGCAGTGAATAGAGCACTAGACCTGGAGTCAGGAGGACCTGAGTTCAAATCTGGCTCAGACACTTAACACAAAAACTAGCCGTGTGACCTTGGGCAAGTCACGTAACCCCAATCGCCCTGCAAAAAGACAAAAAAAAAATATATGTATATATATATATATGTCTGTGTATGTATGTATGTATGATAGTACTATTCACAGACCTACGTAGCATATATAGTACAAAATGTGCTGGACAGGCAGAAGTCCTAGGTTCTAGTATAGGCTCTGGCACAAGCAACATATATGGTTTTAGGTGTCACATCTGTATGCCTGACTTTCCTTAACAATTAAATAAAAATATTTTTACTTCATACTACCTATCTGACAGAGAAGTTTTAAAGAAAGCTCTTTATAAATTATAAGGTATACATAAATGTGAGAAATTATTAATATCATCATTATCCCATGAATTTGACCATAGTCTAGAAAGGCATTAGGTATATCCAACACAATATAGGCAATCCCTGAAATAAGAATAGCTTTACAAGCAAGCATCATTCCATAAAATACCATTTACTCTTATCTGTATAACTTGAATATAATTTACATGTAGGAACATTATGAAAATAAAGCTGAAATTTAGCAGAGTTTGATTCTTTATATTTTGGGCATGAGGGTATAACAGCAAAAATCTTTCACCCAATATTAAATATTCTTCCCAGTAGAGGCCATTGCCCAGAATCACAAAGATAGTGTCTGAGGTTACATTTGAACTCAGATCCTCTTGACTCCAGGGCTGGTGCTGTACCCAATGAGACTCCTAACTGCCCCTATTGAATATATTTAACCTATTTTTATTTATAAGAAGACAATTTGCCTCCCACCATAAACTGATGTAGTTACATAAAACAGATTCCATACACAGGTAATGAGATATTGTGTTAACAGGGTGTAACACCCAATGATCTTTACAAAAAAATTTTCTGAGTAAATCAGAAGTGGAAACATCATAGGTTGGGTTAGGCCATGCTCTTATAGAAGAGGGGATTTTAAATAGTTAAGTTTGGGGGAAAGTTCATAGATTTCCAGTTTAGAAGCTGCCTATGTAGAAGACTCTAACCATAAACCTGATCATGGTACCAAGCAGTGGAGGTTCTCAGCCAGAAGGAAAAACCATCCTATCCAGCATTTGGAGGATCAGTTTAAGAGAGTTTAGGGCACAATTGAAGGAGAAAGTACACAAGGCTCTAGAAGGATCTTACAAGTAAAGGACATCTGACAGCAAAAGGGAGGGGGGGTTGGGGTGGGAGAGGGAGAGGGAGAGAAGAAGAGAGGGAGAGAGAGAAAGAGACAGAGACAGAGAGACAGAGACTGAGATTGAGAGAGGGAGAGTCAACTATAGACTCAAGGGAGAAGCAGCCCTGACATTTGAAAAATAGAGCTGTGGAGATCTTGGGAGGTCAGCTGAGCAACCCACCAGAAGAGACCATGCACCTAGAAGGGAGATCAGAAAGGAATTCATTAGGCTAGGAAAGGTTATGGAGGCCCTTTAGTTTTGGTGTTGCAAATTGTCTTGGCCACAAGTTGTGCCTCACTATCATTCTACATTAGTTGGTAACCACTCTTTGCAGAGACACTGTGTGTACATGTAAGTGAGTCTGTCCCATGTTTGGGAGAAGCAGGTAAAAGTGTTTTTTATAACTATTGCTCTTATCATGACATCTTAGTAAATGCTTTGGCTAATAGCTAATCCTGTCTAACGGCAGACCAATAATGGAAAGCATACTGGTGTGGTGGAGACCAATGAGGTGCGGCCACAAAGGATTACCTTTGAACTCCAGGTAGCAGCAACCTCTGAGGATCCAACCTACAATGAGTATCCAACTACGGATAGCATAGAGGAAGTAAGTACTATGCTAGGACAACAAATCAATGTATATAACTATTATTTTTCACTGAAGATGCACACTATTTCTAGTACTTTTTTTATATCCTCATTCTTTCCCTGATATCATTGATTATGATTATCTCATTGTCATTCGATACTCTACATAAAATCTTTAAGTGTAATGCAAATGTGAGTTAATATAATCATTGTCACTTACAATGTTTATTATCAGAGAATAATAAGCAAATTAGCCAATTGCTAATAGTATCAGCGGTAAAGATTTGCTAGGGAAAGGCCTAGAAACTATAAGTTAAATAAGGTCCCTAGATTTCCTTTCTTCATGCTAATTATAGTTCCTCTGTTTTTTTGTTAAGTGAAAATTGGTTCTTCATACTTCCATTTTGCCATCTAAACTATCTGAAAAGACTGAATTTCCATATCATAAAAAGTTGTGAATTTGAATTATTCGGTCAAACCCAAGCCCACAAAAATCAAATATTAAATAAGCAGGAAAAGAAATAGAGATTTCTTTATTAAATTAAACTAAAAAAAAAAACACTCTTAAGTTGTAGTTTATACTATATTAAAAAAAAGTATTAATTTCAAATAATAATACTTGAATGATTATTTTCCCCCCTTTACTTACTGTGAAGATTTCTGGTGACATCAGAAGGCTTGTTACTGGACCTGCCCACAAAACGAATTTATGCAAGACTTCTTCAGTTAAGATATCCCACCAAATTACACAAGAATCTTGATCTCCTGAAACCATCCAGCTTGGATCTAATTTGGAAGAATGGCTATGAGGATAAAGTAATGAAGTAACACTTCTGTTGTGGCCTCTAAGAATTTTGTGAGGTAGGGAATCTGAAAGCAAAAAGAAGGTAAAATGTTTTTACAGGCTTAAGGATGAGGTCTGAATTTTTCTTTTTGGACGGTTTATTTTTGGTTTACATCTTTATAAAAAGGAATATCATGGCCAAATTGAAGACCTACTCTTTGAGTTTCTCTCCATCCTACACCTCCCCCTCTCAGTTTCTCCTTTTTAAAGGGACCATTTAAATACAAGAAACTTCAAGAACAAGGAACAAACCTCTCAAGGGCTTGAACTATTGAGAGATAGAATGTCCCTAAGATTCCATCATGATGGTTTGTTACTATAAGGCACAGGAGAAAGCATCTTTTATACCTTTTGCTCTTCTTTTGAAGCTAGCTTCAAAATAATATCCACAGTTGCTACTATGGGCAGCTGGGTAGTACAGTGGAAAAAAGCACTAGGTCTGGAGTCAGGAAGACTCATCTTCCTAAGTTCAAAAATTACCTCAGACAGTTATTAGCTGGGTGACCCTGGGCAAGTCACTTAACCCTGCTTGCCTCAGTTCCTCATGTGTAAAATGAGGTGGAGAAAGAAATGGCAAATCACTCCAGTATCTGTGCCAAAAAAAATAAAAAATAATAAAGATTGAACAACAACAAACATTGCTATATGGGGGGAAAAAGGTTTGTCTTTACCAGAATATAATAACAATGTGGAGGCAAAATATAGTACAGTTCTCAGAATTTCATAAACATAAATTGATGTTAAACTGGTTAAATAAATCAAGAACTGCATAAGAATGGAAGAAAGGACAGAGAAAAGCTTGTGTGGGAGCTAAAATTATATTCTTTCTCAATGGGTGAACCTTTTGCTTCCTTTCCACCAGGTGAATCTGCTGAACATTTTATAGCTTTACACCTGGCCCCAGAACAAAGGTCAGGATAAAATTACTAGACACACCTCATAAAAAGGAGGATTGATAACATAGGAAATTATGATCACAATAATAAAATTAAAACAGCCTATAACATTAGTAGTATATTTCAGATATAGTATTCTTTGCTACATTTTAGTGGTCAATGAGCAACTACTATATATACAACTAACTCTAAAGAGATAATAGCCCTCACAAATACAATGATCATATATAGATATAGATTATATGTGTGTGTACATACACAGACATACAGATGATTCCCAGGTCTACCTATTCAGGCCTTGTGTCTCTCTTGAGCCCCAGTTCCAAATTCCTTCTGGACATCTGTAACAGGATGTCCATTTAAGTTGCTGTTCAGTTATCTTTCAATCACGTCCCATTTGGGATTTTCTTGGCAGAGATACTGGAGGTTTGTCATTTCCTTCTCCAATTCATTTTTATAGATAAGGAAACTGAGGCAAACAGGGTTGCGTGATTTGCCCAGAGTCACATAGCTGGTCAGTGTCTGAGGTCAGATTTGAACTCAAGAAAATGAGTATTGAAACTCAACATATCCAAAATTTAATTCATTGTTTTTGTTGTCCTTTCCCCCAAACCTATTGTTCTTCCTAATTTCCTTATTCTGAAAACACACACACACACACACACACACACACACACACAAATTTTCTAGTCATCTAGGTTTGTGACTTTAGTTATCCTTATCTCTTCATTTGCCTTCACGCTGGCATATCCAGTCACCAACTTTCATTAAATCTAAATATATCTCTAGCATCAATTTGATTCTTTCCACTCAACTTGATCACCACTGTCATTAAGGTCCACATCACCTCTCCCCTCAAGTGCTACAACAGCCTAATTGTCCTCACAACTTTCTGGTTGCTCCTCTCTTTGATTTATCCTCCAATCAGACAGCTGCCAACTTGATATAATGAAATTACAACTTTGACTACGTCACTGCCCTGATCAGGAAGCTTTACTGGGTCTCGCCTGTATCTTAGATTCAATACCTCCCCTCTTTTTTGTCATTTAAAATCCTTCATAATCTAGTTTCAATCTGTCTTTCCATATTTTGATTTGAAATTACTCCCCTTCATTCATTCAACATTCTAGGCAATCTGGCCTATGTGTAGTTTCCATACACAGAGTATTCAATCTCAGCTTCACATAGGCTTCAGTACCTTCACATAGGCTATAGCTCATCCCTGAAAAAAACAGCTTCCTCAACTCTACTTGTAGACCGGAGCTTCAAGGCCACCTCCTTTCCTGATCCTGCATTTCATTGTTCAGTTATGTCTGACTCTTTGTGACCCCATTTGGGGTTTTCTTGGCAAAGATACTGGGGTGGTTTGCCATTTTCTTCTCCAGTTCATTTTACAGATGAAGAAACTGAAGCAAATAGGGTTAAGTGACTTGCCCAGGGTCACACAGTAAGTTTCTGAGGCTGAATTTGAACTCTGACTCTAGGCTTGGTACTCTATCCACTGCATCACCTAGTTGCCATAGTTTTGTAATTTATTCTGTATGTGTTTGGCATTTATTTATTTGTGCACATCTAACATCTCACACACCCACCCTCCCTAACCACAGGAGAATATAAATTCCTTAAAGAAAATGATTATTTTATTTCTTCCTTTGTATTCCCAGAGCCAAGGACAAAACAAGCACCTGTCCAAACTATGCCTCTAAGTTTGTAAGGACACAGGATCCCATCCTCAACATATCTCTAGAGCTCAACATACGTCCTAAAGCCAAGCTCAACTTGTTCCTCAGGACCTATTAATTTTTAATATATAACTTATTACGATATAAAAAAACTGTCTAAAACTATACAAAACTAGGAACAAACAGTAAATAAGGCCACCTTCTTGCTTTAACCTTCAGAAACCAATCTTTCTTTATTTAGCTTAAAACCAGTTCTTGTTAACATGAAATATTACCTCTGATTTGACTTGACATTGTTTAATGAATTCAGCTAATTACCTTTTTTAAATAAGGCATTATCTTCTAAAAGTCCTGCTTTTGCTGCATTCAAGGCAAGTGTTATGAAGATCCTCCCATCTTCACATCCACATATCAGCTTGTCAAAATTTGGAATATACATAGATGAAGTGACTGCTGGGCTTCCAGCTCCATCTTTGAGAGTGCAGAAACCATCAATAATGCTGGGTGATATGGTACGATGCTTGTCAAAATTATCTTGAAGGGCATAAGTGGTAGTTATTGGTATCTCTAGAAAGAGTGGAGAGGGAAAGATGAATTTTTAAAGTGTGTATGATAATACATCACAATCACCAAAAGAATTGAGTCTGTGTGTTATTGGGCCAGCCAAAAAAAATCTAGCTACTTAACAATGGCACACAATCTAGCTAACTAGAATTCTTTCATAATCCAAGGTCTCCTACCCCTGGATCCTGGGTTCTACAATCCTGAAGAGCATGATCAAGGTAGACTGATGTTAGGAGATCCATCCTAGCTTGGAGCAACCAAAGATATCAGAGGAAATGTTGGGATGGTACAATTGGTTCTGAGGAATGTCATAAGGTGCTTTCAGCTTGACTTAGCCAAAGATGAGAGGAGAATAGAGAGCTGTACTATCTGGTTGTAGAAATAACACTAGATATGGAGTAAAAAGCCCTAGGTTTAAATACAGCTGCAATATCTTTGTCAAATGAGAAGGTTAAGATTAGACAACCTTGGGGCAGCTAGGTGGCACAGTGAGTAAAGCACCTGCCCCAGAGTCAGAAGGACCTGAGTTTGGATCTGGCCTCAGACACTTAACACATACACACACAAAAAACTAGCCATGTGACCTTGGGCAAGTTACTTGACCCTAATTTCCCTTCTGAAAAAGAAAAAAAAAGATTAGATGACCTCTAAGGAAGGTTTCTTCTCACTCCAAAACTTCTGAGTTCACTATAAGGAAAAGTTTCAGTCTGAAAAATGACAAAATACTTGTGTATTTCAAAATGATGTCATGCTCAAACTGCATTACTGAGCCTTGGTAACTATCACAGACACTCTATATGGTGTGTATCACCAGGGTCTGGTTCAATGGCACTTTGATCTATCACCATCTTGCACCCTGAATTCTTAGGATACTTCAACAGCTATTGGACACTTTGGGGATTTAAATAAGGCTTGCAACAGTCCCAGAGAACTTTAAGGACCTCGTGAACATATATCAAAAATTTAGAGCTAAAATGGGGACCCAATCTATCATCTGGTCAAACCTCCCTCATTGTACATTGAAGGAAACTAAAACCCAGAAATGAGTGACTTGCATAAGTACATATTAGGTAATAAGTAGCAGAACCTACATTTGAACCAAAGATCTCTGATACCAAAAATCAGGACTTTTCCCCCTATATCATAGTTGCCTCTTCAAATACTTTAAAATAGATTAGGACTCTAAGATCACATAAGTTTATAGATATGGAACGAGAGGGACCTCAGAGTTCATGAAGTCCAACCACTTCATTTTACAAATAAAGAAACAGACTCAGAGATGTAAAATGACTTGTCCAGGGTCATAAGTTGAGGTATGATTGGAACACAGGTCTTTCTGAGTCCAAGTTCAGTGCTATCCCTACTGGTCTATTATACTATACAAAGCTAACCATGGATAAACTAAAATCACTGACTTCCTCTACACCATCCTATCTCTTACTTGTACAGTCAAGCAGAAAGATCCAGAAGTTTTCCCCAGTTGCAGAAACAGACACAGCACATATTTGGCAAATGGAATAACTTTTGTTTTTTACCTTTAGGAGAACCATCAAACTTTGATACTGGAACATCAGGGATATGCCACAAAGTGATTCTTCCAGACGTTTCTCCTGAGAAGAGGACTTTATAGAAAGGTTCCTTCCGTTCATTGAGATAGACCATAACAAGTGGATAGCTCTGTATCAGAAATAATTCAAAATTTTACACACAGGGGAAAAGGCAAAGGCTAGAAACTGATGATAGTCATAGTTGTGATGAATGAGGAATAAAAGAGATAATAGTTATGATCATGAGTTAATTAACATTTTGGTATCTCTGACCTTCACAAAGTTCTACTCCAAAGCTTCACAGTATGAAGGTGACCTTATTTCAATTACTGACAGGTGGATAAGCCAAAAATGAGAAAAGGCTTTAATTATAAACTGGCAACAAACTATATCTGCTCCAAGAGGCCAAGCCAAGCCAGTCACCTATCCCTTGGGTGATGAAATCCTTGGCCATGGCTAACCATGAAACAAAGGAAAAGACAAAATGGCCCAAAATGTAGCCACCATCTTCTTTTCAAGTAACAGTAGCAGGATGGCCAAAAATAGAATACAACACTAAGAGTCATCGTTTTTTACTTAAACTGTCTATAAACATTAATTGTAGATACTTCAAATGTGAGATCTTTTGTCTGATGACCAAAGAAAAGGTATACTACTTGAGGAACTTAATTATGACAAACTTGACATTCTCAATATAAAAAAAAAAATAAACAAACATTTTTCAATAGAAATAAAATAAATATTTTCAATATAAACAAAACCAAGCAATAAAATCTGCAGTAAGTGAAAGGATAACTCGCAATTTCTTCTTGTACATGTAAATAATGGAATTAGCAGAGTTGATTGTATCATGTGTCCTAAAGCAATATGAAACATAATTTCATGGAGCATTTGGTTTTCTGGTACTGCGGTAGTATGGCTAAGTATTTACAAGATGATCAACAGAAAAATAACTGTAGCAAAGCTTCAATTTCAGAGGACATGTAGGGATATATTAGGATGACCCCAAATTATACTCAACGTTTTGTGCAAGGTAGATATAATCTGTATATATTATTCCCTCCTCCACTCTACCTACTGATCTCCCCAGCTTCCTTTGGGTCACAAATAAAATCCCATCTCTTACCAGAAGCTTTCCCCAACCACTTTTAATTCCAATGCCTTCCCTCTGTTGATTATTACCATTTTATTCTACATATACTTTGCTTTGTATATATTTGTTTGAATGATGTCTCTCCATTAGATTGTAAACTCCTTGGGGGCCAGGACTGTCTTTTGCTTCTTTTTGTATTCCCTATGTTTAGAGCAGTTTGGTTGATTGTCATAATACACAAACTAAAAAAGATACTGCAAATGAACAATAAATGGATCTCAGAATTGAAAAGAACAGTATGGGATAGATTTCCTTTGGAAAACACCAATACTTTTTATAAACCCCAAGCTTCTCCGTGAAACAAAGGCCCATCTTTTTAACACAAATATTCTTTTAGCAGAAATCCCAGTGGAGGGGGAGGCTAGGTGGTGCAGTGAATAGAGCACTGGCTCTGTAGTCAGGAGAACCTGAGTTCAAATCTGGCCTCGGACACTTAACACAAAACTAGCCATGTGACCTTGGGCAAGTCACTTAACTCCAACTGCCCTACCTTCCCCTCTTCAAAAAGCAAAACCGAAAAACAAAGAAAAATAAAAAATAAAAACAAAAACAAAAACAAAACAGAAATCTCAGTGTGGCTAGGATTCATGGAATACCACAGTTTCATAAAAATTAAACTGGAATTTGAACCAAATGATAACGATGAGGTGGTTTGTGGGTATATGTGGGCTACGAGATATTAAAAATGAAGAATTGCAGAGGCAAGCAGCCTAAAGGACTTCATAACAGATACATGACTAGAAAAAAGAACTGACTGGACATGAAATGAGAATGAGGAACAACAGATGGACAGAACATGCATTCCTTTGCTATTTATTCAATGGTGTGAATAACAGAAAAAGTTACCTAGCATGTTAGATAGGTGCTCTGATTAGGATTTGTATGAAGACATGGTCAATAGTTACACAAGAAAGGTAGGATTGAATGAGTGTGGCCAAGATTAAGGGTCATTTGTGATCTGGAGTCATATTAATGATCTCTGAATCCATCTAAGTATTGAACTAAATAACTGTCATAATGAAGAATTTTTAGTTTAAAAATGAGGAATACAGAATGACTGGGGAGATTGGTGTCCCCAAGGTGGTAAACTGGTATTTCAGGGGAGATGGCAGTACTGCCTACTGACCTTTATTTTCTGGAAGTTTACCAAAAAGAATAGAATTTCAAATAATGAACATAATAAAATTCTGAACTCCCATCCCAGCACACTTTAACTGCACAATACTGAAGTTATTCTTTTTATACTAAGTTATGAAGAGGAAGAAAGATAATAAAAGCAGCGATTAAATAATGCCTTGGGCAAATTATACACTGAAAATACTGTTTTTCCAGATAGAATACAAAACAGTATTCTGTTGGCCATTGTCAAATAATTTAAAACTCATCACCAGTGCCCCACCTGAATGGAAGCATTTAATTTTCTAATTTTTAGTTGTCATCACCTATTTAGAAAGTATCTAAAGACTTCACAAATAAGTTTGAGAGAAAGCGATTGTCTGATTTCTCAACATCTGTGGTTGGCTAATTAAGCATGCCATCAACCAATAAATAGCAACATGAACTCTTGGCTGTCATAAGAATCATTCAAAAACACTTCGTTTTTCTTGCAGTAAGTATTCTAGTGCTTAACTGATGACCAAATACAATATCTTTAGAAAATTTAAGGATGATTATAATAATTATGCCTAGGTCACACAAGACTGAAGATTGCAAATAAAGTACCAAGGTTTGCCCTCCAAGTAGTTGGGGACAAAGTTTAAAATGTCAACTCTTTAAGTCAGCAAGAGTCAATGTAGCAAGGGGTAGGAAAGGGTGGGAGGGAGGGGTGGGGGTGGGGGTGGAAAGAATGAACACATAAAGAACTTAAGTCATCTATAGAAGCAACTTACCGAATGAGATAGCTTTGTTTTTTTAAAGGTTTCCTGAATCTTAGCAAAGAGCTTAAGGTGACTCCATAGAGTAACATAGTCACAAATGTAAAATGTAATTAAAGTTAAATTTTAATTTGGGAAACAGGTCCTGTATGGGGAGGCATTGTGATAATTTATTTGATAACTGATGAACAGTGGGGAAAAAAAGGGAATTAAAAAGTAAAGAGTCAAGTGTTTAACCAACATCAGACAGGAGGGAGGGTGTCCTGACTTGACCGGGTTAGATATGTATCTGGTTCACTTGGCAGACCTATAGAATAGAAATGAGTATGCCTGGTTATCATGGCTTGATAGTTACCAGTGAATCTTTCAATTTCAATTTAAGTTTAAGCAGACTTTCCTATTGGGAAGAAAATGCGCTAAATAGCAATTTAAACATCTGGTGAGTTCATCAGATCTATTTGTCACTGTCATCTAATAAATTGGCATTCATGCTTACTAGAATTTCTTCTATATTTGGCGGCATGCATCAGTTGCTCTCAGAATCTGATCACTTCTGGGTGGACTGATAAAATTAAGATCCCTAACCTTAAAACTGAGGACCAAACTGTGGATCTATGGAGATACCATTCAATACCATCACCCCAAGAAGCACTGGACTCTCCAATGACATCTTTTATATACATCAGTAAAACATTTTGTACTACTTGTTTTTTAGAACATAAGTTCCTTTAGGACAAGGGATTGTGATTTACTTTCATACATCCTTCAGCAAATAAGATAATGCTTTCTATTTAGTAAGTAAATTATTTTTAAATAATTTACTTACTAAAAAAGTCTAATTATTTTGGAGCAGATAGGTGGCTCAGTGAATAGGGTACCAGGTCTGGAATAAGGAAGACCTGAGTTCAAATTCAGCCTCATATACATCATTGTGTGTCCCTGGATAAATAATTTAACACATTTGCCTCAGTTTCCTCATCTATGAAATGGGGATAACAATAGTACCTACTTCCCAGGATTGTGGTAAAGATCAGATAAGATAATAATTGTAATGTGTAAGCCTGACACTTAGAATACACTATATAAATGTTAGTTATTTTAGTTGTTATTATTAATACAATACTAGATTTGGGATCAGAATACTTACTCAGATCTCTTGAAACTAGTTTTTGATTACAGATGAACCTCACTTTTGTCACATGTAAAATGGGTATAATCATATCTACCTATTGATTACTTCAGGAGGTTGTTAATGATAATATGTGGAAAGTGCTTGAAAATTCTTAAAGAGTTGCGTAAGGGTAAGTAGCTATTGTTATCATTCTTATTACTAATGATAGTAGTAGTAAAACTTTACATAGTTTACTGCTAACAATCAGGAGAATCATATTGACTTTTCAAATATATTTAATGAAATGTAATTTTTATGACAACTTTGTAGAAAATATAAACAATTTAAATATAATAGCACCAGAGTGTTTATTTTATTTGATGATTTGAACCAACTTTTTCTCCACACTTCATTCTGAAACAGACAAAGACAGCTACTTATCTAAAATACTGAATGAAAGAACTTTAAAGAATCGTTTCTCTTTTTTATCCATTACCTTATTTTCTTTCACAGAAGCAGAGCAAAGTAAATGAGGACACATGGTTTCTTTAAGTACTCTTCCATCAGCAGGATAGAAACTTTTTGAAAGTCCACTGGGTGGAAAAAAAAAAAGTTTCAAAAAAAATGTGGGTCTGTTTATTTGTAGTATGTTTGTATCACTCCCCTCATTTTTTAAGTGCAGGATTTACCACTCAAGTTTCTAAACTCTGTTAGGAACTGTTAGGTTAATTATTACAAGTGACTCCTTTTTGAAAACCCGGCACCAGCTGTACAAGTTCTACATGGCTAATCTCATTCCTCCATCCCCTGCTGTTTAATACAAAGGCTGAAGTCTACCAAGCTTAGGGTAAATCTTCGAGTGCCAAAGTGGTTTTGTTCTGGTTTTTGATCATGGGCAACATGCAGGGACTTTCCTATAATAAACCTCCCAAAGTTCATTTTCTACCTGAACATTATGTGAGCTGTCCCCATCTGAGCCCACCTGTTCAGCAGCTGATAGATATAACTGTGACCATCTTCTGTCCATATGATGATTCGGTGAGCAGCAAGCACCTCTCCACCAGCAAAAAACTCCCTGCTTTTACTGACTTCAGTGAGCAGGAGGGAAAAATCACAGTAATCATAAACCTAAAAAAGAAAATAAAAATAAGGAAATAAATTAAAAAGGGGAAAAAAATCCACGCTTTCCATCAACAGTAAGCAATGTGTACTCAATTCTATCAATGCGACTATGGTTTAAGTCAATCTACAGGCAAGTCTCAAGTGTACATTATATTCTATCCTTATAGATACCAAGAACAACTTAATATTAACGTGGGCATTCAGTTATTGTCTTCTCTTAATACTTATCATTCAGTAGGTTTAATTAAATTATGATCTTGTTTCAGTGTGGCCTTCTATAAAGCCGAATCATTTTTAATAGATTCCGCTATGTAATATATTGAAATGAAAAGGTCATTTTCAAAAGGTGACACTTTCGCATTTCTCTCAGGACAAGCTGTGAGCTCAGTGATCTTGCATTAAGTGCATTCATAAGAAAAGAGGATATTAACATAGTAAGACAGTGAAAAGTAGAAGCCCTTAAAAAGATGAATTATTTCAAGGACATGACAATATTACTTTAAATTCTCAAAGAGGCGTCATTTAAAAAAAAAAAAACATCTAAATTAGTAGCTCCCTGTTACAACATGGAAGATTATTCATACATCAAAACATACTATGGACCAAACACCATCCCACAAAGTATAGAAACTAGATGTAGTAAAACAAAGTAGAAAGTGGGTGTTTGTCCAGAGCCCCAAGATATTCCAATATTCCAAAGGGTTTGTGCTTTAAATTGTAATCTACTTTTCAATATAACTATAATGAGAGTAAAGAAATTCAGTGTGTTCGCGTACTACCTGCCAACATTTGGAAAATACCACCAACAGAAGTCTTTCCGTGTAGGTACAAAATCTAATCGTCCGGCAATTTGGTGAGTCCAGAGATTTGGATTCTTTTTCGTAAATATCTTTCTTTTCCTTTAAAAGAAGTGGACACATATTAGTACTAGCACCTAATGCTTTAGGTTAATGTATATGTTTCCATCAAATTTGTACCAGATCACTTTTTTTATGACTTCAAAAGTATCTTACAAAGTCACTTGAAAAAGAAATGGAGAGTGTTATAGTCACATATCTCAGACTGTCTTACATATAGTAGTCATTCAATAAATATTTGTTTAAAGAAACACTATCCTGTTTAGCTTTTAAAACTTGCTTCAAACATATTTTTACAGTCTCAGGCATCATTATTTTCCCACTTGCACTCTGTCATCCAGTCTTTCTCTTCATCACACATAGAATACTATGTCTTATCTCTGTGTCTTTGCACTAGACATCTCACATTCCTGATGTGTTCCTTCCTTAACCCTTTATTGAATCCTTCCCCGCTTCCTTTCAGAGGTAACTCAAACACTATCTTCTCCATGAAACTTTTCCTGATCTCTCAAATTGCTAATGCCTTTCCTCTCAAATTAACTTATATTTAATTACTTTAAACATGACAGTATTTACTCACTGCCTTTCCTCTCAAACTTATATTTAACTACTTCATATATGCCAATATTTATTCACTTTATATTTATGCTATATATTTTTATATGTACTTGTTGTCTCTCTTAATAGAATACAAGTTCTTCGTGAACAGGGACTGTTTCAATTCTTTGGCCTTATCTCCCTAGTACCCAACATAGTGCCTGGCACATAATAGGCATTTAATAAATTTTTATTGATTGAGGGCTATGATACATATATTTTTTGTGCTCAGTATTTCTGGAACCACCAACAACCAGGAAGGCTGAAGCAAGATCAAAAGCCCTCCCTAGGATGAGACAGTCAACAAGCATTTATTAAACACCTATTATATTACAGGCGCCATGCTCAATACAGGGGATAGAAGGAATGGCAAGCAAAAAAACCTATAATTCATTCTCTCAAAGAATTCAGTCTAATGGGGAAGACAACCTGCAAACAACTATTTACAGACAAGATATGGACAGGATAAATTAGAGATAATCAACAGAAGGAAGGCACTAATGTTAAGGAGAATTATTGGGAAAGATTTCTTATAGAAGGATGGATTTTAGCTGGGGACTTGAAGGAAACCAGGAGACAGATATAAGTAGAAACAGGAATTACAGGCTTGTGAAAATGCATAATCAGGAGATGGCATATCCTTTCCGAGGAATAGCAAGGAGGACAGCAACACCAGAATGAAAAGCACATTGGGAGGACTAAAGATGAAAGTGAACTCTTAGAACAAATTGTTGATCAAGTCAACTCTTTGTGACCCCATTTGGGGCTTTCTTGGTGAAGATACTAGAGTGATGTGCTAATTTTTTTCCCCAGCTAATTTTATAGATGAGAAAACTGAGGCAAATAGTTAAGTGACTTGCCCTAGGTCACACAGCTAGTAAGAGTCTGAGTTCAGATTTGAACTCAGGAAGGAGAATCTTCCCAACTCCAGAACTGGAGCTCTATCCACCTAGCTATTCTTTTAAGAACAAGTCCTTTAGGGGCGGCTAGGTGGCGCAGTGAATAGAGCGCCGGCCCTGGAGTCAAAAGGACCTGAGTTCGGAGCCAGCCTCAGACACTTAATCCACACAAACAAAAACATAGCCGTTTGACCTTGGGCAAGTTACTTAACCCCAATAACCCTAAAGGGGCAGCTAGTTGGCGCAGTGAGTAAGAGCACTGGCCTCGGAGTTGGGATTACCCGAGATCAAATCCTGCCTCAGAAAATGAGCACCCACACATAAATAATGACCAGCTGTGTAACCTTGAGCAAGTTACTTAACCCCAATTGCTTTAAAAAAAAAAAACAAGTCCTTTAACTAATAGAGAAAGCTATCTTTTAACATATAAAGTCTGTAATTGCTAATGTTCTTAAGGAGTTGTTAGAATATCTCTGACACCACTGTTTACAATTTGTTTTTGTTTTCTTTTGTGTTTTGCTTGTTGGAGGGGGAAAGGCAGGGCAATTGGGGTTAAGTGACTTGCCTAAGGTCATATGGCTAGTAAATGTTAAATGTCTCAGTCTGGATTTGAACTCAGGTCCTCCTGACTCCAGGGCCAATGGATGCTCTATTCACTGGGCCACCTAGCCACTTCACACTGCTTACAGTTTCAATGAAGGAGTTTCAAAAATAAATATGTATCTTGAATATATCATTTCATCTCCTGCCAAGTCAAATGAGACATTCTTTTTTTAATCAAATACTTTATTAACTTCTGCTTGACATCATTCATTTTCACAAGATTTTGAGTTACAAATTTTCTCCCTGTTCTTCCCCCACCCACCACACAAAAATAGCAATCCCACTCGATATCCCCTCCTCCAATCTTCTCTCATCCGTATCTTCTCCCATACCTCCTCTGACTTTCCAGTAGGGCATGGTGGATCTCTATGCCCCAATGCCTACATATTGTATTTCCCAGTTACATGTAAAATAATATTAATAATAGTATATATATATTTTTTTTAAACATTTAATTTAAAACTTTTGAGTTCTAGATTCATTCCTTTCCTCCACTGTCACCCACCCTTAGTGGGAAGATAAGCAATTCAGTATAGGTTGTACATGTGTAGCTATGCAAAACATTTCCATAGTGGATATATTGTAAAAGACTGACTATATTTCCCTCCTTCCTATCCCACCTCCCACTTGTTCTATTCTCTACTTTGATCCTTTCCCTTTTCAAAAGTGGGTGCTTCCCACTTCCCTCCCCTCCCCAAGCTGCCCTCCCTTCCATTATCCCCCCTTTCATCCCCTTCCCCCCTACTCTCCGGTAGGGTGAGATACTCTATTCAGTGTGTATGTCAATCCATCCTTAAGCCAAATTTGATGAGAATAAGGTTGACCCATTCCCTTTTGCCTTCCTGTTCTTCCCCTCCATTGTAACCATTTTCCGTTGCCTCTTCTGTATGATAGTTTACCCCATTCTGTCTCTCCCCATCTCCTCTCATTACATTCCTCTTTCACCTCTTAATTTCACCTTTTAAGTATTCACTTTCCTATTAAATTGGTCCTGTGCCCCCTATCTATGTATACCTGTACACATATATACACACATTCACATATGTACTATATAGACATATATATGTATGTATGTGTTGTTGTGTTTGTATGTGTGTGTATACATTTCTATTCCCCTCAACTATTCTCATACTGAGAAAAGTTTCATAAGTTACAATTATCATTTTTCCATGTAGGAATATAAATAGTTCAATTTTCATAAGTTCCTTATGATTCCTTTTCCTGGTTTATCTTCTCATGCTTCTCTTGCTTCTTGTATCTGAATGTCAAATTTTCTATTCAACTCTGGATTTTTCATCAAGAATGCTTGAAAGTCCTCTATTCCACTGAATGACCATATTTTCCCCTGAAACATGACACTCAGTTTTGATGGGTAGGTGATTCTTCATTTTAATCCCAGCTCCTTTGACCTCTGGAATATCATATTCTAATCCCTTCTATCCCTCAGTGTAGAAGCTGCCAGATCCTGTGTTATCCTGATTGTGTTTCCACAATATTCAAATTGTTATTCAAATTGTTTCTTCCTAGCTGCTTGTAATATTTTCTCCTTGTTCTGGGAATTCTGGAACCTGGCTATAATATTCCTAGGAGTTTTCTTTTGGGGATCTTTTTTAAGAGGTGATCAGTGGATTCTTTCAACCTCTATTTTGCCCTCTGCTTCTAAAACATCAGGGCAATTTTCCTTGAGAATTTCTTCAAGGATGATTTCTAGGTTTTTTTTTTGGTCATGGCTTTCAGGTAGTCCAATAATTTTTAAATTATTTCTCCCGGATCTATTTTCCAGGTCAGTGGTTTTCCCAGTAAGATATTTCACATTGCCTTCTATTTTTTCATTTGTTTGGATCTGTTTAATAGTATCTTGATTTCTCATAAAGTCACTAGCTTCCATTTGCTCCAATGTAATTCTGAAGGAATTATTCTCTTCAGTGAGCTTTTGAGATTCTTTTTCCACCTGGCAAATTTGGCTTTTTAAGGCATTCTTCTCCTCATTGGCTTTTTGATCCTCTTTTGCCATTTGAGTTAGTCTATTTCTTAAAGTGTTATTTTCTTCAGTCAGGTTGTTGACTCTCATTTCACAATTTTCTTGCATTGTTCTCATTTCTCTTCCCAATTTTTCCTCCACTTCTCTTATTTGCTTTTCAAAATCCTTCTTATGGCCTGTAACCAGTTCATATTTTTCTTGGAAGCTTTTGGTGCAAGAGCTCTGACTTCACTGTCTTCCTCCTATTCTATGCTTTGATCCTTTTTTGTCCCCAAAATAGGAGGCTAATATTGGGTTGCTCTGTTTGCTTTGCTTCCTTCGTTTGCTCATTTTGCCACTCAATTACTTGACTATTGGGCTTTTTGTCACAATAGGACTCTGCTACCAGACAGGGGACGTTCATCCCAAATGCTGGAGTTTTCTCAGCTGCCAACGGTATTAGCTGGGTACACTCTCTGAAGTCTCCACACATTCTGGCAAACTGGTCACACACCCCAGGACCTCCACCCTAGAACGCAATCCAGATCCAAGCAGGTTAAAGCAAGAGTGATTACCCCTCAGACTGGTCACTTGGTCCCCCTACAATATGCAGCCAGGAGCTGAAGCAGCCAGGTGGCTTCAGCTGCATGACTGCTGTTCCTCAGCTGTTTCTCGCCCCGGGGGCAAAAGTCCACCACACTCCACAAAGACTGGATCCTAAAATCCACACTGCTGCACTGACCTCTCACTTTGTCCTTAGCATCTATGGGTTAATTCTGGAAACTGCCACAGCTGCTGGTGATCTGAAGGTCCTCCAGCCGGTGGCTGAGGATAAAAGCTCAGACCTATGCAGGGATGGGGTCGACACCCAGGGTACCACACTGGCCGAATCCTCCTGGCCTGCCGGGCTGTTCTCAGCAGGAGGTTAGCTTCTCTGTGTCATTTTGTGGGTTCTGTAGCTCCAAAATTTGTTCAGAGTCCCCTTTTACATGAATTGGGGGAGGTGGAAGCCGGAGCCCCAAGGGAAGTCCTATTTCTACTCTGCCTTCTTGACTCCACCCCTCGAGACATTCTTCAATAACAGTAAAAAGTTCCTTCAAAAGAATGTGAGAACTGTCCCCAGTAATGTGGTAGAGGATTTGCAGACCTACAGTTGCAGGCAGTAACATACACTGTCAGCTGTATTGTTTGTGCTTTGGTATTGCTTAACTGTTTTCCTTGTTAAAAGGGAAAGTCCAGTGGGTAGCAGGGGTTTTTCAGGAAATGACTATGAAGTTAAAATGAAAAACCCAGAAGTAATCAATAAAAGAGGGGAGAACCAAAGTTACTGTCAACATCTTCTCTATCCCATACAAAATCCACCATCACTACTATATATACAAATGATTATGCCAAAATGTAGGGCAATGATTCCTCTAGTGTCATTTCTGAGACCTTCCCCCACTTCTTTTCTCCCTCAGGTCCCTTCTCACAGACACGATTTAAAACACAACTACCAAGAAAAGGAACAGCACTAAAAAACTCCACAAAATCTTAGCTTTTCCACATCCCCAATGTCTAATTCTTAAATGAGAAATATTATTCCACAAAACTAACCTGGATGCTATTTATAGAAGAAGACAGATTCCATACTTTGAGATCTCCAGTTACAGAAACCACCAGGAGAGAATCCTCTGTTAAAAAAATAAAAGACATGAGCTGACCACGGAGCAATTCAGTCACAAAAAGGTCATCCTATCCATAGGTCTTGTACTTTGGAAAGCTGTATCAGTTCACACACACACACACACACACACACACACACACACACACACACACATTCTGCTTCTTATTTAAAAGGAAATAAACCTTTTGAATGTTTGCCTGATGGTCAAATTTTAGATCTATTGTTCTGTCATCAGCAGATTCCCTTCCCCTATGTAGGCAATTATTTTAGAAGATGAACCTTATAGTTTTGCATCATATAATGTATATCAAATTTAACTCTTAAACTGTCCTTTCAACAACATATCTTCAGGAAAAATGAAAGTATGGGAAAAAATGCTCATTTTTAACAAATACTTGTCAGCCATTACTGAAACATCTCAAGCAGAATTGGTTTACAAGAGCCAGTCTTTTCTGACTGTATCTACAATGCAATCTCTTTCCAATGTCTTCGGCCATTCATTTCACTGTACCAATCTTTCCTTAGCCCTTTCACAATTACTCTGTTCTTCCCATTATAAAGGAGTCAATCTCACATAAGTAAGCTACTCTCTTGACCAGGTAACACAAGCAAACATCCTTGATTAGGACATGATCTGAATTTATCAAATACCCTTGACCTAGTATTCATCAGTATGCATATTTTCCTATGCAACCAATTAAGACACTTCAGTGATAATGTGTCTACATTGCCCCAGGTTACTTCATGCACTGTACCAAACATATACCTTGAATCCTCATAGAATGAACAATGCACATGCAGTTGATCCAATCAGGAGATTGAGAGGACGTAAAAGTGTGAAGAACTGTCAAGGTCTTGGCATCAATAATGAGGATATCTTGATATTCTCCACAACACAAAAGCCAGCCATCTCCTGTCATTCGAAAGGCGCAGTGATAGTACTGTCCAAATAGAATCCAATTTTTTTTTACATTAATGCAACTGAGGCACAAAGAGTGTGTGTGTGTGTGTGTGTGTGTGTGTGTGTGTGTGCGATTGCATATATATTTGTGGTAGGAGAGATCTATGGTGAATTCATCTTGATGCCTCAGCTTCCTTACCTATAACATAAGGAGGGTATTCCATTCTACTTCTAAAATTCTATAACCTGATAGTCCTCAATCACAAACTTATTTTTCATGATATAGAAACTTATACTTTATGAAAAAATATTCTTAATTGTGGGAAGTAAAACACTTTAATTAATTCAAGTCTATTCCTTATAACATTTTTTAATGAAGATAACTTCTAACACTCTTCTGTCTTAAGCACTTAATTTTCAATCAGAGTAATTTTTGCAGTAATTGCATTTTTGAGTTATTTCTATTACTGACAATTCTGTTTCTATTAATTTCTGTTCATGATGATTAATTCTATTAATAGCACATTCTAGCCTTGGTGAGATACCTTCCACCTATCCACATTTATGTTCAGAGATGACCAGATTAAAGAATATGGATAAGAGATATGGTGGAAATCTTCATGAAAGACACCAGAAATAATGTCAGCACCATATTAGTGATGACCACAAGGGTTTTATCCTTTGTAAAGGCCAAAGGAAAAGTCAATATAATCTTTAAAAAAAAAAAAGACAAATCAAAATTTTCTACATTAAAAAATGGATATAAGTTTATCAAGAATCCGTGTATTTAGTAATGAGTAATCACTATGCCAGGGGACTGTTAAAGATCTATGTACCCTGCCTCCTGACTGAGAAGTGATAGATATGAGATGTAGAATAAAAAAAAAAACTAGGGGAGAGAAGGAAAAAAAAGAATTAGTGTATTTAGGAGATGTATATTTTTAAGAAACTAAAGTGAAAACAAAATTAATTACCTGAACAACGTTTTTTAAAAGAACAAACTGAAATACTGAATTATTGCAAATAAAAATATTAAAAGCTTCCCTTTTTTATCCTTAGGGCAAATTATATTTGTGAAAGGGTGAGGGGAAATCCCTTATGTACGATCCCTTAAAATGTCTGCACCCCGGTGACTCCAAGTTGTAAAAGGCTGAAATATCCCCTAAGAAGCAGATGTAAGATGTACTTACACAGATGGCTGTATGTCTATAAGGGAGGGTTGCAGACTCAATGCACTGGCCACTGGTGACATTCCAAACACACATCTCCCTGCCAGAGATAACTTTGTATTATTCTCTATCATTTCCACTCAATTGGCTGGAATAATTTCATGCCACCAAGTTTTTCTTTAGTGCTACACTTAAGTGCAGCCTGATCGTTTATGTGGCTTTTTGTTACAGATTACTGGGCAAGAAAACGTTGTGGTCATTAGCAGGGGATGACACACGGTATCTGTTTCTTTTTGTTTTGGTAATTACACCCTGCTGCCAGGCAGCAACCTTACTTTAAGGCCAAACCTGGTCCACGACAAATTGTGTGGGGATGGCCATTATGGCTCCTTCAGAGTGACACCAGAACGATCATTCCTTGCAACAGCATCCTCCTGAAAATGGCTCATTTCACCGAGCTTAACCTGTACCTTCTCAAAAGCATAAATGCATCTTACGCTTTTCTACTGGGCTTTCTCAGCTTGAGCAGAGGCAAATGCTCTGGTAAGAATAAACAGTGCCACCTAGGGGCCAGTCCTCATCATCTCTACCAAACCCAAGCAAAAGTATCAATCCAGCCTCAAATAATCCATGCAAATTAATATTTAAGCAACATAATTTTCATCTAATTTACATGGCTATACCTACAGCAGATGTTAATGAAATTACCTCCATGATGTATTCATTTAAACAAAATGTTTCACATGGTTTATACAGTTATACATACAACCAGCTAATGAAATTACCTGTTTCATATATATATATGCACACACACACAGTTATGTATATAAATGTGTGTATACACACGCACCCATATATGTATAAATAAAATTTATCTAGTTTACACAGTTATACAACAGATATTAATTAAATTATATACACATATTAATACTGCCCCCAAGTTCACAAGATAACACAATTAGAAGAGATTATCTAGTTTATCAAAATTCTATGGAGAGATTCCAGAAGGTCCTTGATCTTGGATAGGAAAAAAAAATTATTTCTTTATTTCAGTATGGTTGATTCCCTTTAAAATCCCATGTGTTTTATTTTGTGCTTTCTGAGGCTTCCATAGGCTTTACAAAACTAAAAGGGTTGGAAGAAAAAGAGAGTAAGAAACCTTGATCTAGCCCTAATCCAACTCTTTCATTTTACAGATGAGGAAACTGAGGCCCAAAGAGATCAAATAATCATATAGGTAATAAATGTTAGAAGAGGGGTCTGAAGGTCTTCTGATTTTAAATCCAGTATTCTTTTCAATATGCTATGCTACTTTTCAAGTTTGTTTTCTTCTTTTCATGTAGGAAAAAAAAAGGATTTTTAGTTTTTAATTTACTCCTCAGAGGCAGAATCTGAACCCATATCCTCTGATTTCACAGTCCATGCTTTCTGGTCACAGATTAAGCCCCTCAATCTGTATAAAGATCAAATTTCAAGCAAGAACAAAATGAAAACATTATTAGATTTGGAAGATAAAAATAGAATCCAAGAGCAATACTAAATAGATAAGACATGTTATATAATAGTAATGGTTTGGTTTTTTTCCCCCTTCTTTCATAGGATTAAAAATTCTAAATGTAAAATTAGATAATATAGAACAGTTCTTAGAGCTAGAAGAGCCCTTGGAGCTTGTCTAGTGCAACCTCTTCATTTTAGACCCAAGAAGACTTGCTCATGGTCACACAGGTACAAAGATACAGAGTTAGAACCCAGGTCCTTTAACTCTAGAGCCAGTGTTCTTTCCACTTATATCATACTTCCCATAACCAGCAATTGAACTGAACTAACCAAAACACAAAAAATGTTTGGACCTATTAATAATTAAAATAAATCGCAATGCATCAAATGTTGCTAAAACAAAACATCTTAAATGGTCTTGTAGTCCATTAGCCTGCCTTTCATCAATGTCCAATCATCTATCATTTTTCCTCCATGAAAACAAATCATATCATCATATATCTTGAGTCTTACTGAGGGTCCATGCAAATTTGATACCCAGGCAATACCACCTGACAAGTATGACTAAGCTACAAAGGGTCTTAGTACAGTTCTTGGAAACAACTATTTCTCAGGTCCAAGGTGCAGTTGGAATTAGGGAGATGCCATCTGAAGATGTTCTTGTTCCAAAGACAGGGGCCATCAGGTGGTGAATTATTATGGGGACAGCAGTCCATGAACTCTCAATGGTAGGGCACATTTGTGATTTCCAGTGATTGACTGAACTGTCAATGCTACTCTAAATTTGGAATGAAGTTCACAAAGATTTCACAAACCAATGACTCTTTGCCTCCTAAAGAGTAGAGAGGGGAAGGGAAAACAACAACAGAAAACAAATAATTTGTTTAACACATAGCTTGGTATGTTACAGGGCAAATGGAGAAATTGTTCACCTCTTCACAAGAAGTATACTCTCAATATTTCATTGCAGTCTTTTCTTTTCCCCAGGCAAATACCTTTACCAAAGATTGACCTGACATAATCTAAGACCTCTTATATTTCTAAGAAATAAAATCCAACATTTCCCAAGTGAAAAATACCACCATACAATCAACCTTATGTTTTGTGTTCCAGCAAAGAAAGGAAAGAAGCCAAGGGAATGGAGATAGAGTGTAATTGGTGGGAGAAAGAAAAATTACATTTTTTTGCCTCCTTGTGACCAGACTTAAAAAACCCTCAGTGAATTTCTCATGGGAGTAATATGGTGTCATCATTAAGAAATCAAAACTTATAATGAAGCAAATTCATTATTGCAGTCAGGTGGTACAGTGGATAGAGCACTAGTCTTAGAATCAGGAAGACTCATTTTCATGAGTTCAAATCCATACTCAGACACTTACTAGCTGTATGACTCTGGTCAAGTTATTTACATCTGTTTGCCTCAGTTTCCTTATCTGTGCAATGAGCTTTAGAAGGAAATGGCAAGCTACTTCACATATCTCTGCCAAGAAAATCCCAAATTGGTTCACAAAGAATCAGACATGATTAAAAAAGGACTAAATAACAGCAAACGAAGCAAAGTATACAGATGCTCCCTGAAGCACACAACAGTGCTCTTTTCCAAGTTAACACAGAACATGTTTTCAACTTTTAAAAAATGTTTCTCCATCAGATGTGGGAATTGTGCTAGATTTGGAATCAGAGCACTTTAGTTCAAATCCCAGCTGTACTATGAATTACCTGTATCACTCTCAGCAAATTCCTTTATCTGTGTGGGACCCATTCTCCTTTGTAAAGTGAGGGGATGAGACTATAGAGAGCCACCAGGGCCCCTTTTAGCTAGCAGTCTATGATCTCATTTAATCCTTACTCTTGGATAATTGCCATGTGTGGTATCATTTCCCCTGTTGTGCATATAGGGAAACTAAACCATGAAGGAGGTGTCCACCTTTGCTGCTATCAACAAAACACCAGGAGAACTTTGCTAAAATTTTGGGGAAAAAAGTCAAAAAAAGCTGGAATTTGCTCCTGCTTTAGGAGTGAGAATCTCATTTGTAACAATACTCTGCCCTTTATACCTTGCTTGGGGAAGAAAAATATGAAGACAGCACTCCAACCCAGAAATGTGCCTGCCCTGCCTCTACAGGTACTAAAAATATGTTCTCAAGGAGCAAAGGTTTCAAGAGTCTAGGCATTTGTAAATAACACTCAATGGCCTTCCTGTTACTAAACAGGTGTAGAATTGTGGGAAGCCTGTATTGTTCTAGGAAAATAAATTCACAAATGAAATTCTTTTGCCTTTAAGAGTGAGTCTAGGTGCGGCTGGGTGGTGCAGTGAGTAGAGCACCGGCCCTGGAGTCAGGAGGACTTGAGTTCAGATCCAACCTCAGACACTTGACACACTTACTAGCCATGTGACTTTGGGCAAGTCACTTAACCCCAACTGCCCTCCAAGAATTTCCTAAGTCATTGTTGAAAAAAAATTTGCTCTGCAAATTAATATAACTCTTATTCTCACAAGAATTCAGCACTCATTAACAAGCTTTGAAAATGCCTTTAAAATGGATAGTAATGAAATACTATTATGCTATAAGAAATGAGGACAAAGATGGTTTTAAAGAATCATAGGAAGATTTGTGTGAATTGATACAGGGTGAAGTAAGCAAAACCAGAAGAACAATTTATAAAATCAAAAATATTGTAAAATAAGCAATTTTTAAAGAACAAATTTAAGAATGCTGATAAACTAAACGTTCAACCATGTTTCTAGGGAACTGAGAAGGACACTGTCCACATCATGACAGAGAGATGGTAGACTAATATGAAGAATAAGAAACACATTTTCATAAATGAGCAATATGGTCATTTGTTTTTAGTGTTCTTAGGTGATATAGGATTTCTGTATTTCCCAAAAAATGGAGGAGGGAGGGGAGATAGGAGAAATGGAGAAAAAAAGAGAAAAGGAAAAAGAGAAAAAAATAATTTTAACATTAAAAATAAAATATGCAAAAATGAAACTTTTTTTAAATGCCTAAAAAAGATTAATACTATGTATTCTGTGGTTGGGCAATGTAAGCCAATTTTTTTTTTTTAATCTTTAATGGAGTACAAGATCCTGCTGAAAAGTGATGGAATGGATGCTGACAATCGCACAGTTGAATGTTTTGTCAATCCACCGCATGCTAAGCCTTTGAATTTACACTTGTCAAACCTAGGTTGGTCAAATACACTGGCACTGTCTATGGATTACAATTATACCCATAGCCACCCAAGAATTAGAGCTACTCCTTCCTAATCCAGAGGGGTAAAGAACCATTCTTCATCACATGATCTGAATTATGAGGTACCTCAGAGGCCATCTAACCCAATACATACCTAGATAACTTTCTACAAGTGTTCAAAAAAAGCAGTTAAACTAATCTGTTCTTGAAGACTTTGAGCAAAGTATCTGCTTCAGCAGTCCATTCTACTGGGGGATAAACCAAATTCTCAGGAATTCTCTTTCTTTACATTGAGCTTAAATCTGCCTTTCTGGAACTTCCATTAACTGCTGCCCTCTGGATCCAAGTAAATCTAATCTCAATTCTGCCTCAACAAATACTTCAAAAGAACTATTGTATTCAACAACCCCAAAACCAAACAAACAAAAATTCTTTTCCCCTGATTAAAAATCCCCATGATTCTTTCAACTGGTCCTTGAAAAATATACTCTCAAGACCCTTTACTATCCTGATCATTTTCCTTCTGAATACTACACATTTGTCAATATCCTTCTTAAAGTGTGACTTTTTTTAATACTATGTTACAGAAATGCTTATTTTCTTCCATAAAGTAAAAATAAAGTAAATGTTTTTAAAATGTGGCTCTAAGACTGAACACAAATATTCCAGATGTGATTTGATCATGGCAGAATACAGTGGGATCCACAATAGAGTATACCTTTTTTTCAGAATTTTAACATGTGGTAGAAAGGATAGCTATTGCTAAATGTCCCAATGCAATAATTCCATGTAGAGATGAAGAAAGGTGGCCAATGCCAAAGCTATGCGACAGTAACAAAACATCAGAAGCAAGCATAAGGCCCACTGATAGTGGCCAAAAAGTTTTATAAACAAGATGCCTGGTAAGGATCCAAGAATGTCAGAGCCAAAGACTAGGGCAAGATCAATTGATGGCAAACAACAGCACATAGTATACTGTCACAGAGATCAGGTTAAGAAGCAGAACAATATTCTACACTGATAAACTGAAAAGCAATTACCAGGTTATAAGTAGCCCCTGAAATCTTAAGATGAGAGTAAGATTCTCTGTAAGGGGGAAATTTTAAGGCTAGCAGTTGAAGGCAGATACTAATCTAGATTAGCAGGGGAACAAAATCTTGTGCCCTAATACCGATTGAATTTTTACATTCAGCTTAACCCATTCAGGATGGAAACATGCCTATAAAGCCTATGGTCACTGCAGGGAACCCTCCTCGAGGTTCACAGGAGCCTGAAAAATCTTCCAAACCTCCAGGAGAATAAAGCTACTCTGGCAATAATTTTAAACAGGACACATAGCTCATCTCTATCTCACCATTAATCTTCTGAAGCTTAAAAATGTCAAAGTAGAGCATTGTGTAGTGGAAATTGTGCTAGATTGGGAGTCAGGAGAGCTGGTTTCTAGCCTTGACTGGATCACAAATTGTTTAGCCTCCAGCAAATTATACTACCCCTTTTTTACCTTCATTTTACCTCAGTTTCCTCACCTGTAAAATGAAGAGGCAGCACTAAATGATCTCTTAAGCTTCTAGCTCTAGAATTCTATCATTCTCATATCATGTTATTATTAGCACAAACAGAAGAGTGCTTCACAGATTTTAAAGCACGATGAAATATGAACAATTATTAACAAAAACAGCAGGATCGGTGGATAGTTACTTACCCATTCTCAGCAGCACTAACAACATATGGCTGTTTTTCAAATTCTCTTGCTTTCGCCAAACATGTTACAGAAGCAGTATGACCAAAGAGAAGCTCTTTAGCTGAGATCTACAATTGGCAACATGAAGTTTATTAAATAATTTTATCTAATCAATAAAATAAAAATCTAATCAATAATCAATAAAAACATATTACAGTTTACATAATGGTGCTGCTGTGGACTTGAGTTCAAATCCAGGCTCTGATGTTTTCTAGCTGTGTGACCCTGGGCAAGTCATTTAACCCCCATTTGCCTCAGTTTCCTCATCTACAAAATGGGGATAATTGCATCTATATTCCATGGTTGTTGTGAGGATCAAATGAGATGATCATCATAAAGCATTTAGCATAGTATCTGGCCCACAGTAAATGATATATAAACACTAGCTGTTATTAATATCAGATATCAGAACCCTATTAGTCCTGATACTGAGAAACATCAATATTAACTATCCTGTCTTTACTTCATGTAGTTAGAATTTTTTTTCTTTTTGGAGGGCAACTGGGGTTAAGTGACTTGCCCAAAGACACACAGATAGTAAGTGTTAAGTATCTGAGGCCCAGATTTTGAACTGAGGTCCTCCTGACTCCAGGCCTGCTGCTCTATTCACTGCACTACCTAGCTGCCCCCATGTAGTTAGATTTAAGATAGCTTAGTCTGAACTATCGCATATCTAAATTCATATTATGAGCTGCCTCATAATGGAGTCCTATTGTATGCTTTTGCATTCTTAGTGAAATATCATCACTCTTGAAACCTTAAAAGCACTATGTAAATGCTAGCTATTATTTTTCTGTGAGAGTTTCACAACAACATTTCTGTGATAGTAAGAAAAATCAGTCTCCAGTCCTAATCATTAAGTATGATGATGCCTTTTTCCTTTTTTAATCAATCTGTGATTTTGTTCATGTATTCAGGTGCCAGTAAAGAACTTTTAACAATGTAGATTGGCAACTGTTCTGTAACTTAAAGTACTAGAGGATGATCTGAGTTGTCTGTGATTTTACCAAGGTCACAAAGCCAGGATGGGTTAGATGTGGGATGTGAACCTGGATCTTCTTGGCTGCAGGGGGAGCTACCATTCCACACTGATTTTTGGATGTCAGTTGATGAAAGTAACATATTATGATATATATTTCACAATATGATATGTTTATATTTTAACACTTGCAAAGCAAAATAAAAACTACAAATCTATCTCTATATTGCCCTTATGACTCGAAGTACAAGTATCAAAAGAAAACATTTAAAGGTAAGAATGAAAAGCTAAATGAGATTTCATTCAGATTCTCCATTTTTCTATTTTAAGAGATATTTTCTCATTCAAATATTCAGATAAAATCTATAACACTATAATTTCATAGGTAGGTAATTCTACCATAATTGTTTCCAATGGAGGAGCACAGTACTGTGCCCTATAGTACAGTACACAGTATATAGTACAGAAAGTGCCCTAGCTGGAGAATTAAAGGATCTATGTTTAAATTCCATGTCTGGTTCTTGCTAATTAAATAAGTCATTTAACCCTTTTGGTTCCATTATCTCATCTGTAAAATGCAAGTGGAGGGAGGGTTTATAAGCGCCAACATACTTGCCAGCTCTAAACCTAGGATCCTATGAAATAACTTAGGTAATTACTCCATGTATCAAAGAAACCTGCCTTCAGTATTAAAAAAGGGGAGGGGGGAATACAAAAGGTAAAACTACAAATCAAAAAATCATACAGAAACTTCTAAAATGGAAAGGGAGCTGTCAGTACAGCCTTAAATAATGAAAGATTCCAAATTTCAAAATTATAAAGGTCACCTTTTCCTCATGAACCAGTATTCCCTAAGTCCTTTATCTAATCCAGAAAAAATATTTGAAATGATGCTATCTCAGCCACATCCACGAAAGGATTAGAATCACTGTGTTATTTACAATGATCAAAGCTAAGACTCAAGCCCAGTCACCCTATTAATGTCCTATCTTTCCTGTGGAAGCCAGGATATTCTTCCAGATAAAGGCACACACATTCTCCCAGCAAGCACACTTACAGGACCCATTCACCTTTGGATTTATTCCCTTTAGCAGTTTACTGAAGCTCAGCCTGAGCAGTGGATCAGGGCACATCATGAGGAAAATTTGCTTTCTTTTCTACCAGTTGATTCTTAGGGGACAAACCACTCTATGGGCTAAGTAACAACCTGACACTCAACTGCCATTCAGCAGTAATCCTCTCTCTGCCAGCAACCTTGGACAAGTCACACAACTTTACTTAGGATCACAGATCATAGATGTAGAGATGGAAGTGACTAGAGGGCATTTAATCCAACTGCTTCACTTTATAGATGACAAAAGTGAGGCCCAGAGATGATAAGAGATGTGTCTGAGATCAAACAGGTTGAGAGAATCAGAAGCCAAGGTCTGAACCCAGGTTTCTCTTGACTCCAAATCCTACATCCTATATGCTGCAATAATTACCCACTAGCTACTTCTTGTAAGGGTCACATGAAAAGGGTTTCTTTATATAGCAAATATCTATCATACCATTAAATGGCACATCCAATAGCAAGTTATTCATATTAAATAGCAAAATATCTGTTACATATTTTAAAGTGTTTTGTTAATCAAAATTAACAGTGAATTATAAATCCCTCTAAGGAAGAGGTGTCAAAAATGAAGGCCTTCTCCGCATCACACCCCTTTAGAGTACAGCTGGATGAGATTAAAACGTAGTAGGGAAATAACTAACAAAATAAAAATATAATAGAACATAGATAATGTTAACATATGGTTTTCTAAGTCAACATTCCTGCCTGCAGCAACCTCTCCCTCTGCCCCCTCCATCCATGCCATGTAACCTTAGGTTTCTAATTGAGCTTGACATCACTTCACCATTCCAAAATTCCCCTATTGATGACCAATGAGAAATTAGAATTACAACATCTGACTCATCCTTCTTTTTACCTGAGTGATTAAAGAAGATGGATGCTAAACTTAGCTCTGGGTAGGGCTTTTTTTTTGTTTGTTTGTTTTCCATTTAGCCTCTGGAGTTGGTTACCTGGAAAGGCTTTTGGGCTATCCTGGCCCTTAAAATAGTTAACAGCTATTTATAACATTTTTTAACAACCAATTTTATTCCATTGTTCTAGGCTCTGGAAATAATAAAAACACAAAAATGACATAGCATCTGATCTCAAAAAGCTTTCATTCTACTGTGAGGGATAAATTATGTTCACATATAAGATATACACAAAATAAATACAGAGTGCTATGGGGGTAGGAGACACTAACAACTTAAGGAATCATTAAAGTCATTACAAGTAGGCAATGCCTTAAGCTAAGCCTTGAGGGAGAGTAGGGGATAGACATGTTCAAGGATATTTGATTAACCCAAGTGAATTTCTAAAAGGTAGAATTTCAGATGGTGTGAAGAGAAATTCTGAGAATTACAGTTGTAAAATAAAGCATATATTAGTAGACATGGCCACAGTGCTTACTCATTTTGCTTAAGTATATTTCTTTATTATAAGGGAGTGGGCTATTTGCCCTATGGGTACCCCCGATTCCACTTAATTAGGGAAAAGATAGTTTTGTTTTTTTTTGAAGCACCAGGTACAATATTTGAAAGAGACAAAGAAGCTCAAACACCCTCTCATCTACAAGAATACTGTCCTGATCCTCCCAGCTGCTAGTACCCTCTTCCCAAACTATGGTGTATTTAACTATTTTGTATTCTCTTTACATTTACTCTGTATATACTTATATATGTAGCTGTTTCCCCCTTAGAATGTAAGCCGGTGAGTAGGGTTTAATTCTTGATATTTTTGTCCTGAGCACCTAACACAGTTGCCTGACACACAGTAGGCACTTAAGGATTGCTAGTTGAATGAATGAAAGGCTCCCTGATCTTTTATTTCGGAATTTATTGATAAGCACAGGCCGAGCTCAAGGCAGACTTCTCTATATATGGCTTTTAGAAATCCTACAAGAGAACTGTTCAATGACAAGAGATTTTAATTAATTATCCTATAAAATAGAATTACAATTAATTGTTAATTTAGGTTTTATAGTGACAAACTTAGAAGGCTAAAAATAGTCTTTGCTCTTTAAAAGGCTTCTTAATGAGGGCAATATACTTTAAGGACATCATTTGTTTAAATGTTCAAATTGGATGAGGGGTCCATGGGAGTTAAGCAAACATCTATTGCAATATGTTAAATGTTTATGACTTGGGATGAGGACAATTAATTGCTAATCAATGAGCTCAACCCTAGGTGAGGTCAGGTTTTGGAATAGTAGAATGACAATAGTAAATTGGATTTAGAGATCTTCAAAGTGGGTTGTAAAAATACCAGACAAGTCTGGCTAGAGAAATAGAAAGAAGGCCAAATTGACAGGAATACCTAGATAATTAAGATATTACTCATTGAGTTAATAGTGGATTTCAAGGAGGCCCCTGCTTTGTTTCAATTAATGAACTATAATTTTCAGAATTATAGTTCTAGGCCTCCAATTCAGCTACTTTAACTAATAATTCAGTATATAAAACAATACAACTCTAGGCGGTTGACTAGATTAAAATATTTTTAAAACCTGAGAACCATTATTCAAATAACATTTTCTAGTATGATTATGAAATAGCTTAAGAAACTATTTTCCATCCAATTTAAAAGTAAAATTGATTCTACTAAACATATATATTGTAAACTCTGTTTACTGCTTCACTTAAGCATCTTATTAATGGCCATGAGGCTGTTCACATGGTGTTTCACCTAAGTACTCATTAGTCAAATTTTTAAAATGCAGACCCACTTCATCTGAAATACTAATAAAAAAAATAATCTGTATTCTATGGTACCCACTGACCTTTAGCTCAGAGGAAAGATTCCAGAGACATAGTTGACCCTCTTGGCTCCCTGTAACAATAGTGTGTTGATCATCTGTAATCATTATGGCGGTGATGCTATGAGAAGGTGCCTTTCTCCCCCATAATGCTACTGCCTGCAGAAAAGTCCTCATAGTGTACAAAATCTGGATAAAAAAAAAAGGTCATAAGAACAAAAGGTCACAATATTTACTCATTTGGGGAAGTCCAGTTCAAACTTTGATCACATAGTTATCTTTAAACAATGCTAAAAAACTAAACCAAACTAAAAAGAAAAAACACCTAACAACAACAACAACAAAAAACCACAAAAGCTAATGACAATGTATCCATAGAACACTTTTTCTCTAAGGACAATATAGTAGCTATTGAGTAGAAATTAATGTCCCTGCTCATCAGATGAGAAGATAGGTCAAAAAAAAAAAAAAAACTCAACATCATTATGTAAAGTATACCTTTACTCGCCTCAGTTTCCTCCAGTGAAAAATGAGGAAGTTATGCTATATGATGTCTAAGACACTGACATCCCTATATCTCTCTAATCAAATATTCTGTGATTTTATCAGAGGAAGACTGATTCCTCTAATAATACAGATGATAACTTATTCGTGTCTATCCTTTTGAAGAGCCTCTTGTCCGTGTTCTCACATGGAATCTTTACTAGGAGTTCACCCAACATGCCATGGTTTTCCTTACATTCTCCTAACATCACAAGATATACTGGTAGAGAATGTGGACTGTTAGTTATTTTGAACTCTTGTCATGTAGCTAGTCTATCTTTCAATGATACTATATAAGTTTTTTAGACAGTTATGACTCATTCATCCACTTTTAATCAAAATTTTGATTAACTGAACTGATGGAAAACAGGGGAACGTATAATCCTAGATATAAGACAAAGTTATTCAAAGAGATAAGAAAAAGTTATATCAGCATAGAAAACTACCTTGAGAGATAATAGGCTCACCTCTCTGGTCTTTAAGCAAAGGCTAAATTGATGTTCATTTCATGGGTATTTTGTAAAGGGGATTTTCATTCAGATACAGAATAAAATAAATGGCCCCTGAGATATCTTCTAAATATAACATTCTGTATTTCTATGAAACTAACTTACTTGTTTTCCAAATGCAATCAGAAGCCCATGTCTCTAAAATATGCTATAACTAAACTATTCTATATCTAACCTTTCATCTCACACACTAACCTCACCTCAAAGTCATCTGGACAGCTGCCACATCTGGCCCAATTCTTGCTTGTTTGATCTTTGGGACATCAGTAACTCCCTTCTATGTGAAAAATATCTCCCTATATAGGCATCACCATATAAATTTTTTTATCTATTAATTGACCAATCATTAAGCATTTAGTAAACATCTACTATGTATCATGTACTATACACACACACGTATGTATATGTCAGACACTGGGTATACAAATATAATAAATGAAAAAATCCCTACCTGAAACAATTTTACATTTTAATGGTGAATATGGCAAGTACATACATAGGTATATACAGAAAGATTTATTAAAGATTGTTTTTATGCATTTTTTTAAAAAGATGTTGATAATTCCTGGTAACAATAATCAGATAAACTTTCCTCTAGGGTAGGTAACTACCCATAGTGCCCATTGATTGCCCATCCCCACAGTAGTTTTCAAAGACAATCTACTAAAGGATAGACATAAGAATATATATTGGTGAAGAGAGTACTCCTGCCTATAAAATTATCAATGACTAAAGGATTGAAGAATAACATATTTGGTTAAATGCAAAATCATAATCTATGTATCTCAACTAATATTTGAACTGTTTCTAAATATATTCTAGATGCAAAATATATTTTGAATACATCTATCATTAAAAATCTACACAAATTTGTTTGATAGTCAAAAAATTCTGTATCTCCAAATCTTCAGCTTCCAGGATCAAGTCAGTGTTTAACTATAGCCCACAGCCATTCCAGTTTGGATAGATTTATATATGTAACTCTTTCTAGGGAATATAGAAGTAAGGGCTTGGTTCCATTCCCAGGAAGGTGAGGAAGGAAGGTGGTATTTTGCAATTGAACACATCCAAGGAAGGGAAGTTAAGAGAATGAGAGCAGTAGATAATTCCAAAAGAGATAAGTCATTAGTTCCTAGAATTAACCATACTTAGCTTATTAAAATATACTGATCACAAGTTAGAGAGACATTAACAATTCTTTGCAGACATCTATGTGCCTAATAAATTCAAGACATTGTGTTAAATGCTGGTAGAAGAGGTTGGGGTCTCAAAGAATACGGTTCATTCTATCCAGTTCAATAATTTGTTCTTCCTTAGGTCTTCCTTATTCCAAGGCTAGCTATGTAGCCACTTGACCACATCAGCTGCATATATCTTGATAACTAGTAATAAATGCTTTTTATATCTAATTATTTGCATGGAGATTCAGTTCTACCATTGTTAGTTTACCTATTTATATCTATTGATGAATAAACTGTGAGCTCACCTGACCAAAGATTCAGAACTAAATGGGATCTGAGAAGTCACTGGTTCCAACCCTTTGATTTTACAAATGAGATAGCTGAAGCTCAGAGGTTAAATTACTTACTCAAGGTCAAGCTATCATAGAGACTTAGAATTGGAAGAGACTGCAGTCTCACCATGTACAAGAATCCCTCTACTTTGATCCTATCCCTCTTTGATAGTGGGTACTTCTAACCTCCCCTCTCCCCAGAATGCCCTCTCCTCCATCATCCCCCCTCTCAACCCCCTTTCCCCTACTCAGGAGAGTGAGTGAGGGTAAGATATTCCATTTAGTATGTATGTGATTCTCTCCTTGAGCCAACTTCAATGTGAGTATGCTTTTGCCTTTTTGCCTTCCGGTTCTTCCCCTCCCCTGCAACTACTTCCCCTTGCCTCTTCTACATGAGATAGTTTGCCCTACCCTGTCTCTCTCCATCTCCTCTTGCCACTTTCCTCTCTCACCTCTTGACTTCACCCCTTAAGAATCATCCCTTCCTTGGGGCGGCTAGGTGGCGCAGTGAACAGAGAGCCAGCCCCGGAGCCAGAAGGACCCAAGCTCGGATCTGGCCCCAGACACCCAACACACAAACAAAAACCCAGCCACGTGAACCTGGGCAAGTCACCCAACCCCAATTGCCCTCCAAAAAAAAAAAATAATAATAATCATCCCTTCCCATCAAATTCAACCTGTGCCCTCTATCCATGTATACCTGTGAATATATGCCATGTACCCTTCTTCAATTATTTTCATAATGAGAAAGGTTTCATCAAACACAGTTATTGTTTTTCCATGTAGGAATGTAAATAGTCCAACTTTGATAAGTTCCTTTTGATTTCTTTTCCTTGATTACCTTCTCAAGCATCTCTTGCTTCTTGTATCTGAATGTCAAATTTTCTATTCAACTCTGGTTTTTCCATCAAGAATGCTTGAAAGTGGGGCGGCTAGGCGGCGCAGTGAATAGAGCGCCGGCCCTGGAATCAGAAGGACCTGAGTTCCCAGCCGGCCTCCCACACTTAATTCATACAAACAAAAACCTAGCCATGTAACCTTGGGCAAGTTACTTAACCCCAATTGCCCTAAAGGGGCGGCTAGGTGGCACAGTGAGTAAGAGCATCGGCCTCAGAGTTGGGATGACCCGAGATCAGATCGGGCCTCAGAAAATGAGCGCCCACACATAAATAATAATGACTAGCCGTGTAACCTTGAGCAAGTTACTTAACCCCAATTGCTTTTAAAAAAAAAAAAAGAATGCTTGAAAGTCCTCTATTCCACTGAATGACCATATTTTCCCCTGAAACAAGATACTCAGTTTTGCTGGGTAGGTGACCCTTGGGTTCATTCCCAGCTCTTTTGCCCTCTGGAATATCATATTCCATGCCCTTCGATCCCTCACTGTAGAAGCTGCCAGGTCCTGTGCCATTCTGATTGTGTTTCCACAATATTGAAATTGTTTCTTCCTGGCTGCTTGTAGTATTTTCTCCTTGATCTGGGGATTCTGGAACCTGGCTATAATATTCCTGGGAGTTTTCTTTTGGGGATCTTTTCAGGAGGTGATCTGTGGATTCTTTCAACCTCTATTTTGCCCTCTGGATCTAAAACATCAGGGCAATTTTCCTTGAGAATTTCTTTAAGGATGATTTCTAGGTTCTTTCTTTGATCATGGCTTTCAGGTAGTCCAATAATTTTTTAAATTATCTCTCCTGGATCTATTTTCCAGGTCAATGGTTTTTCCCATGAGATATTTCACATTGCCTTCTATTCTTTCATTTGTTTGGATCTGTTTAATAGTATCTTGATTTCTCATAAAGTCACTAGTTTCCATTTGCTCCAGTCTAACTCTGAAGGAATGAATCTCCTCAGTGAGCTTTTGAGATTCTTTTTCCATCTGGCAAATTCGACTTTTTAAGGCATTCTTCTCCTCATTGCCTTTCTGAGCCTCTTTTGCCATTTGAGTTAGTCTATTCTTTAAGGTGTTATTTTCCTCAGTCAGGCTGTTGACTGTCATTTCATACTTTTCTTGCATCTTTTAATTTCCCCCCAGTTCTCTTATCTGCTTCTTAAGGTCCCCTATGGCCTGTAGCCAGCTTGTATTTTCATTTGGGGCTTTTGGTGCAGGAGTTCTGATCTCACAGTCCTCCTCCATGCTTTGAGCCTCTTTGCCCCTAAAATAGGAGTCCAATGTTGAACTTTTCTGTTTATTTTGTTTCATTTGCCTAGGCATGTTGCCACTTAATTATTTGATTTTTGGGCTTGTTGCCACAGTAGGACTCTGCCACCAGACAGGGGAGCTTCCGCCCAAATGTGGGGTCTTCACAACTTCTGCCAGTTGGGTGGCCTCTGTAAAGCCTCCACCCACTCTGGCAAGTTGGATACCCACCCCAAACTTCCCCCCCAGACGACAATCCAGATCCAGGCAGTTTAAAGCAAAAGCGATTAACCCCAGACTGATTACTGGATCTTCCTACAGTTCACAGACCAGGAGCTAGAGCCACTACTGACTCTGCAAAATGGCTTCTGTGCAGCTGTTTCTTCAGCAGCTTTTTGCCCCCAGAGGAGGAAGTCACGTGTTCCCCAAATACTGGTCCCAAAGTCCATAGGGCACTAACCTCTCACTTTGTCCTAGGCATATCTGTGCTGATAATTCTGGAATCGCCACAATTGCTGGTGTTCTGGGGTTCCACCAGCCGGCTGAAGGCCCTGCCGCCCTGGGGCTAAAACCGCAGACCTGGGCTTGGCTCTGCGGGCTGAGCTGTCGGTTCCCAGCGTGCTGTGCTGCCTGCTCTCAGAGCGCTGAGCTGGCAGCTCCCTGCAGGGCTGCTGGGCTGTCCTCAGCAGAAGGTTAGCTTCTCTGTACCGTTCTGTGGGTGCTGTGGCTCCAGAAGTTGTTCAGAGCTCCCTTTCACATTGTTTGAAATTTGTGTGGGGCAGAGCACATTGGAAATGCTGTTTCTACTCCGCCATCTTGGCTCTGCAAGAATCCCTCTAGAAAAAAGAAAACCAAACAAGGGCACATCTCACCTTTGATCAAATACCTCTCATGAGAAGGAGCCCTTTACCTTCAGAGGGAGCCTAATTCATTCTCTTTTGGGTTAGTATAAATTAGTTTTTTTTTTTCTCCCTTCTATTAAGTCTCAGTTGTCTGGGTCTCTCTGGTTTGCAATTTCCATATATTGTTACTGTTTCTGCCCCCTCCTCCCACCCCCAACATCACATCCAATGTATCTTGCATATATCTTGTTTATACAGTTATTTTCATGTTGCCTCTACCATCATTAGACTGTAAAACTTGAATGGAAGGACAGATTTTTGCTTTTTCTGTATCCCCAGTACTAGGCACAGTGCCTGGCACATAGCAGGCACTTAATAAATGCTTTCTAACTTTGACTCATAAGTGATAGCCTTTTAGACACTTGAGGGAAAGTTCTAAAGCCATTGCCTCTTCCCAGCCTTCTCTTTTCAAGGGTAAACATGCCCAGTTCTTTCAAATTAATTTAGTAAAGCATGATCCTGAAGCCCTTTTGCCAACCTGATAAACTTTATTTGGATGCTCTCAAGCTTTATCAATGGCCTTTCTAAAATGTGGAACCCAGAACCCAGATTGTCCAATTCCAAATCTAGCAAGATTCTTTCTAGTAAACCACATTAGCATTATACCATCCCAGGAGGCAAATGGGTATTTGCCTATACAATAACACATAATCATTGCAGTTTTCAACATAAAGATTTGGAAGCACTAATAATGGGTCATCACCTCTTGTGACTTCCTACTGTCCTGTTGTCACTGAGATTTGTCTAAATGTCTACATAAAGGTTAACTAACCTTATGCAATAGAAACAGGATTTTTCTCTTAAGACTAATGATGATCCAGCAAAGAAGATTGAGCCAAAGCAGTCTGTTTGATACATGGAAGAGAACCAGGATAGAAGAGTGTTGTGGAAGCCAAGGGCAAAGAAAGCATCTAGGAGGGAACATTTGGTACAGTTAAAAGCTACAAAGAAAGCAAATAGGCTGAAGACTGAGGAACAAGCCTCCAAAAAAGGCAGAATTCTTGATAGTCTAGTTTCCTTTATTTTTATGATGAAAAATAGTGTTACTGAAGGTCTATACCATGCCCTTCTCCAGACCCCAAAGACTATTATGAGCAGATTTAAAGCTGAAAGCGAGCTGAGAGGTCCACTAATCCAATTCCCTCATTTTATAGGGAAAGGATGTGATGTAGTAGAAAAAGAATGAAATAGGGATAGTGAACTTGAAAGCATGGGATCTGAGATCATCTCCTAGTTCTGCTACTTTTTACCTTTGTGATCTTGGGCAAGTCATTCTATCTTGGGTTTCTCTGGGCCTCAGTTTCTTCATCTCTAAAATGAGAATTAGATCTCTAATTGTTGTTGTTGTTCAGTCATGTCTGACTTCATCACCCTATTTGGGATTTTCTTGGCAGAGACAATGAAATGGTTTGTTATTTCCTTCTCCAGCTCATTTGACAGATGAGGAAACTGAGGAAAACAGGGTGAAATGACTTGCCCAGGGTCACACAGCTACTAGGTATCAGAGGCCAAATTTGAACTCAGGAAGATGAGTCTTCCTGACTCCAGGTCTGGTTCTCTATCCACTGTACCACCTAGCTGTCCCAAAGTCTTTCCCAACTCCAGATTTATGAAGCTAAAGAACTGAGGCTCAGAGAATTGAAGCCTCTTGTGGCCAAGATCACACAGGCAATATGTAGCAGAGAAGAAATTAAAACAAAGGTCCTTTTGAGTCTTTGGGGGATTTTACATGGGAAACCATACCATACCACACCATAGTGCAGAGGGGTTCTGGACCCAGTTTAAACCAACTCCCCAGGAATGATTGCTTAAAATTTCATTGTGAGCATTTATACCTCAGAAATCAAAAACCCTGCAAATCAGGGCTTGAGTTATTGTTTTATTGATTAGCTAGACTTAAGAAAGTGATAGGCAATGTGTTAGTAAAAAAGCAGATTAAATGTAAAAGTGTTTGTACACATATTTCTTTCCCATTCCCAAGCCCATTGTTAAAACATTTACCAGCACAGATCTGTAGCACCAATGCAATATTCACAATGCCCATGATCACTAAAAATATACCTGCATGGTGCTCAACCACAATATATAACAGACTTGCCATATAGAAGACAGAAGCAAAACATTTATTCAAACACCAGAAAACCAAATCCCAAAACCAGTAAGCTGATTCCATCATAGTAGCGAAGAAGTTAATAAATTCTAACAGCACAGAGAGCCATAGCATCCTTTAACCTTCCCACAAACCAACAGAAAACCAATATTTACTCATAAGCCTGTCTGTCTCCCTAAGTGTAATGGAAATGCAAATTTAAAGATCTTCCCTGCCCCTAGGCCCTTTGGGGACTCTGAGAACCTTCCTTGATTTGCAAATATACTCTGACCCCTAATAGGCTGAATGTGGTCACATGGAGCCTGTGGCAGGAGGCTTGGTTTTCAGGAATGCCCACACCTAGATGCTGTGTGATTGGGCAGTGGGTCAAGAGGGTTGTTACATTCTCTGAACCTGGAGAAGGCTATATAATCTGATTATATATAATCTGATGTGAAGCTTTGCTTTGGGGCTCACTTTGAGAAGTGTTGTGTGATTTGACCAGATGAGACTCTGGGCAGCCATTGAGAGGCCCCAGGTTATGAAAACCCAGATGTTGATGCTTCCCTCTCTGGTACCTGTGATTTGGTATGGATGTAATGGTTGGACAGTTTGGAAGCCCGTCTGCTTGATCTGTTTGTTTCTCTGTCTTGTAAGTTCTGTCTGTATACTTTGCAGTTTGGGGTGCTGACCTTTTTCCCCTGAACTAGGTAAATGATATATGTTTGTTTGATTAAAGTAAGCTTGTTAACCCATTTTGAGTTGCTTTCCTTTAGAAAAGCAGACTAAGAACCTGTGTTGGCAGCCACCCTGGGGATGTTGGGGTGCTTGCTGCTACACTCAGAAGGGTGCTCTCCTCCCAACTATCTAGATGGCTCTGACTTCAACTTCCTGTGGAATCTGCTCCACCCTTCAGCAAACTCCTCCTACCACAAGTTCCATGTGATTAGGTTCAGCCTATTAGGGGGCAAGGTTTATTTTCAAAGCAGATAAGACCTTTAAATTCCCATTACCATTACAAGCCCTGACAGTTCCTCTTTAAAATTTTTTGACTTCACGTTAATATAAGAAACTTGATATACCATAAAATAAAATACTTTAAAACCATAAGCAATTTTTTGCATGGAAAAATACATGCATTTATAAAAACTAAGTATTTCTCACTGAGTCCCACTACCCTCTCATTTTCTATTCTATTCTATTTATCTGAATACCTCAAGCAATCTATAGGAGTGACCATACCTTTGACTTAACCATCACCTTAAAACAGAAATTCTTAACCTTCTGGAATTCTGGAGAAGTCTGTAGATTAGTTCTTGGAATCCTGTTTTCAAATGCATGAAATAAAATAAACTCTACAGGCATACAAAGGAAATCAATTATGTTAAAATATAGTTATTAAAGTATTTTTTATGAAAAAAGTTCAGGAGTCCCAGGTTAAGAATACTATTTACATCCATGATCTTGAACACTAAATTCCACCTCTCTTTTCACAATCTTTTTTTTTGGCATTTCTTCCTCTGTCTCATTCTTTCCTTAGTATTAGTGTGTGTATATATACATATACATATGCACACATATTTAAAAAGATAAAAGCATATTTCAATATAGTTGATTTCCTTTCTAATCCTATGTATTTTATTTTAAGCATTTAAAAACATTATTCTGAGAAGGGATCCATAGGCTTCACCACACTGTCAAAGGGGTCTATGACACAAAAAAGGCAAAAATTCCTATCTAGATAATTATATCTGGATATGCATATATGTATGTATATGTATGTCAGTCAAAAAAACATTTATTAAGTATTAAGCTCTGAAAGGTTAAAGATTGTCCCTATCTTCACAGAACTCATAAGCTAATGAAGGAAGATACATAAAAGCAAGCTAAAGACATGCGAAGGAGAGAAGTCTCAATGGGGCATGATGAAGTCCAGGAGTACAGTTGGGCAGGAAATGGCTAGCCTAGGAGTCCTTAAAAAGAGGTTCTGGGAAGAGCTCTTAGCTCTTAATGATATCCAGAGTAAACTCTGATGAGAAATGAAGCTCTGTGTGTGTATTTTATGTGTGTGTATGCATGCACATGTGTGTGTATTTCCTCCTGTTAGAGTACAGATTCTATTAGGGCAGAAACTATATAAAATCTAGCCAATCTTTTTCATTTCCTAGTATGGCATTAGCTATACAGTAGAGACTTAATAAATGTCTGTAGAAGTAAAAAATGACAACCTTAAGTTATTAAATATTAAGTTCTAAGTCTTGCTAAGCCATAATCTCCACAGAGGAAATAAAACCAATGTTAACCAGACAAGATTAATTTCTAATAATCTAGATCGACTTTCTATAACCTAGTAAGTCAGAGTCAGGAAATAGACAATCAATATACACCTGATATTGCCTATACTACAGTACTGTCTGTGACCTTGGACAAGATCTTATCTATAGACAGAATAATGTCATCTTTCCCACCTACATAACAGGGATAAGGCAAAGAGGAAATAAGAAAATGGATACAGGTAAAGCATAGCACATAAGTTATTGCATTTACATTCCTAACTCTAACATCACAAACATTTACAATCACAGAATTTAGAGCAGAAAGAGAACCTTTACCGTAACTCACTTCATTTTGCAAATAAGGAAAAAGAATCCCAGAGAATAAGTTACTTGCCCAAAGTTTCAAGACTAGAAACCAGGTCAAATCTCCTGCTCTAATGCTCTATTTAAGGAGAATGAAGGAGACAGTCCTTCATATAGAGCATTCTGAACAATTCAATTAACAATCCTTTTGCATTTTTCACTGTTTTGTAGCTTACAGAAGTATCAAACCATTTTACCCCACCCTCTAAAAGTTCCTAGCCATACAGAATACTTTATCCAATATAGCTTCCATCATCCTTACAAAGGATTTTTGAGACTCTAGAACTTAAATCAGGTACTGACAGGCCATGAAAGATCCTTTGTCAAAGCTCAAAGTCAAAACCTTCATTTCTATATAACTATTAACCTTCATCCTAACTTTTGTTTCTTTCCTGAAGCATAAACAGTACTTGGTTTCCTTGTGAGATCCATCTGACACTGACATAGTACTGTATGATGCATTTGTGGTTTTTTAACTTAGATCACTAGACACTAAAACTGTTTATTCCCATCATATGCAGTCCTCCATTCCCAATTTTACCTCTCTAACCCTATTAACCCATGTAGTGTCACTGTTTCCATGATTATTGGTTAGCAAAGTGGCACAGTGGGTGCAGCATTGGACCTAGAGTCTGAAAGACATGTTCAAATTTTGCTTCAGGTACTTATTAGCTGTGTGACTCTGGGCAAGTCATTTAAGTCAGCTGCCTCAGTTTTTCTCACCTATATAATGGGGATAATGATACACCTACATGATAGGGTTGTTGTGAAGATAAAATGAGAGCATATTTGTAAAGTGCTTTGCAAATCTCAAGATGTTATGCAGATGCTAGCGTCATTTATCTCTGATTGTAGGCACCCAGACAAGCAATATCTATTCCTGCCTCTTGGATGTTGGACTCAGTTCAAACACAAGCTCCTTCAAGACGCCTTTCCTGATTCCTCCTGTTGTTAATGTTCTCCCACCTCCAAATTATGACATGCTTTATTCTACATAAATCTTTTTTATTTATTGATGGACATCTTACATTTTACCAATAGAATGTAAATTCCTCAAAGGGAACACCTCTCTTGCTTTTGTATTCGGATTCCCAGAAACTAGCAAAGCACCTAGCACATAGTAGGTATTTTTAAAAATGCATGTTGATTAATTGACTAATGTTTGGAGCATTGGGGAGATGACGGAGAATCTGGGTTGCATCTAGCTTCAGATGAAGGATAAATCTATCTCAAAAAGTTGATAGTCATGGAAGCTCATACAATCTCTGCAATTCCCATCTATTCTGAAATTTCATTGTATCTTTATCCCCAGTTTCTTTTATTGAAACTAATAGGAATGCTAGGACCTACATCCAAGCCATAAGCTTCAAATTAGAAGCATTTATGAGGGAATGGGGGGGGAGTGATTATAATTTCCCATCCCATTCCACAATGCTACATTTACAAAATATCTGAGTATCTTAAAAATGTATCTTGACAGGCAACTTAGGACAACTGGGTTACCTATTATAATTCTAGGGAGAAAGTCATATGACGATGAAACTTTTGTTTCTTGTTTTACTTCACTTCTTTTTTGAAAAAATGCATACTGGAAGAAAATGACAACCCAAAGTTCCTGTTGTGAAAGTATGTTACGTAACTGTCTAAACTCATATGAGAATTGTCTCATGTTGGCAATGTAATAATCTTATCTTTGTACTTAAACCTCCAGAAAAATTTGAAAAAATTCTCTCTTGGAATCTTCATTTAAAGCTAGTGTCCTCTTTCGCTATCAGGGGTGTTACTCTGTGGGTTGAAGAAGGTACCATATTTATCTCCCCTATGATTACCTCTCATATCCCTTAATCCTGCTCCACCTTGAAACAAGATGTAGTCTTGACCTAGACACATGTGATAGTTTGTAAATTACCTCATTAGGTATGAATCAATAAGGAAATTAAGACTTCTCTGAGATTCTTCATTAACCTCTCAGATAGTTCCCCAGATTATGTCTTGTCAAAAAGCAGTTACATATCTTTTGCAAAATATTCACAACCCCACGATTGACACTTTCATAAATAATTGTATAAAGTTACTAAATTACCCATTACTGCCTAAAAAAATCTTTAAAAACACCATCTTCAAGGCTTGAGACCCAAATGATTCATTCCCAACTTTTTTAAGAATTCCTTTTTAATGTCAAAAAATTTCACGGATTCAAAGATTCAAAATTCATAATGCTGTAATAAATGATGTCCATTAACTAAGAAGATATATGACAAAAAATCCCCTATAAATGCAATAATATCTTTAAAAGATTTATTTTCTTAATCAATTGACAGTGACATGTTTTCTTTCTAGACTTATGCTTAATGTCAAATCTGAACTGAACCTGTGATTTCATTGGATGAAAAAATAACCTCTACCAAATCAGGTTGTTTTCACTTTATAGTCTTAGAAACTTGCCTAGAGGGGCAGCTAGGTGGCGCAGTGAATAGAGCACCAGCTCTTAAGTCAGGAGGATCTGAGTTTGGATCTGGTCTCAGAAACTTAACACAAAAACTAGCCATGTGACCTTGGGCAAATCACTTAACCCCAATTGCCCTCCAAAAAGCAAAATAAGAAAAAAACAAAAAAAGAAAAGAAAAGAAACTTGCCTAGAATCCTGAGAGCTTAAATGACTTTCCTATAGCCACTGTTTGAGAGGTATAACTTAACCCACCTTTCTATATCCAAGACCAGTACTCTATTCACTAAGCTATGCTGTGTTCAAAGTCATAAATTACACAGACACATGTTCACACATTTAAAATACATTTTTGTGTATATATATATATACAAATTAATATGCATAATCTCAACTGTGCTCCTAATACAGTAAGGTAAGCCTTTATACCTCTCTAATCAATTCAACATCCCATTCAAAAATGAGGCTATTACAAACCTATTCCATCCTCCCATCACCCCCATCTCCCCCCCTCCGATTTGGCTGTACCAAATACTTCACCAAAAAAATCAAAGCAAAAAAAAAAACCTGAGCCCTTCCCCCAAATATTCCTTCCTTTCCCCTTCTCATCTCACACCTCTCCATTATCTCCTCCTTAACTCCACAATGATGAAGACATGATCTTTCTCCCTGACAAAGCAAACACTTAAATAAAACACTTGATACCTACTATTCCCTCTTCTCCAGCAGACTGCATCCATTTTCTCCCTAATTACTGTTCCCCTGATTTAAAAACATGCCTATGTCTCCTCCATTCTTATATTTTACTCCTCTGCAAGATCACCAGCCTCACTTTCTTCTCCAGAGCCATCTGGATCCAGTGATTAGATATCATGAGGATGACTAGAGATGTCTCAGGATGCAATGGAATACCCAAACACTTTTAGGTTAGGTCTTTTCAGGCCCAATGAGGTAATTCCTGTTCAGTGAATAGACCTCTTTTAGAAGTTGAGTATAGGGATGGTCCCTTTAATTAGAAAAAAAAAAGGAAAAAAAATCAAGGTGCAAGTGATGAGGTATGGGCTCTGGGAGCCCCCTGGAGCTCTCCTAGAGTCCTTGAGGTACAGGCTCTGACAGCCTCCCTTGGACTCTTGATTGAATTGTCTCATTTCCCGAGGCACTTTACTCACGGTCATCTACCTCCTACCCTTAATCACTCATTGACCTTATTAACTTAGCCTCCAGCTACCTCCCACCCTTAATCACTCATTGACAGCATTAACTCTTCCTAAAGACCCTGCCCAAACTCTTCCTCTATACCAACACTAGATTCCTCCCGAAACCTCTGTATGTAAGACACCATCTCACAGCATGAGAGTAAGAGCGCCATAGAAGAGTGAGAGGGCCATAGAATGACCTAGCACAGACTTACTGTGTCTAATGCAAGCGAACTTTTAATAAATTGTACTTTTCTTTGGCTGAGAAGACTCAAGTCAAATTCATTCAGCAGGACCAGGTGTGTTGGTATTTTGGAGTCTCCAGAGCAACCCTAACCCTCTTAGTAGGTACCCTCTTCAGGAGGGAAAGACCCTCAGGGTTTCTGTTCCAAAGAGAAGCAGTTACCTTTGACTTTAGTAGCTGCATTTGTCCTTTGTTCTAAAGAGGACCGTAACATCAGGGAAATGACATGATTTGCGGTTGACTTGGATTTGAGTAAGGGCTGTGCAAGGTCACCAGTGGCCAGATATTCATCCAGAGGACTGGAAGATGACCCAAGATGCTGGTTAATCAAGGGGGTGGCCCCTTTAATCAAGAAAGAAAAAAAGCAAACCGGGAGGGGAAGACCCTGAGGCTTCTGGGCCAAAACAGAAACAGTTACTATTTAGTGTACTAAATAGTAAATACCATTGACATTCAGCCTGGAGGGCCCAAAGTACAGCTTGGGCAGGGACCTATTAAGGCCTGATCTATGAGAGTGAAAACAGTTTAAGGTTTTGTGAAAGAAGAGTCATCTCCAGTCATCCTGATGAATACCTAGTCATTGGATCCAGATGACTCTAGAGAAGAAAGGCTGGTGACCTTGCACAGCCCTCCCTCACTCAAATCAAAGTCAACTGCAAATAATGTCATCCTTATCCTGATGCCAGGGTCCAGAATGGGGACCCAGCTAGCTGGGTAACTCAGCTTGTTCTCTCCCTCTCCTCTCCAAAAGAAGGTAAAATGTGATGGCCAGAAGCTGTCCACTTAACTTGGGGTTTACTGCCTACATTACTAGATTCCCTCTCTTTCTTTCTTCCTTTCTTTCATTTGATTACAGCACAATAGATCCCTGCCCAAGCTCCACTTAATGGCAGGATTTTGGGCCCTCCCCGCCCTGAATGAATGTCCAAGGTAACTGTTTCTCTTTGGAACAGCAAGCCAGAGGGTCTTCCCCTCCCAGCTTGATTTTCCCCCCTCTTTTTTCTAATTAAAGAGGCCATCCCTTCACTCACTTCTTAAAGAGGTCTATTCACTGAATGGGTGTTACCTCACTCTAACTGAGTACCTGAAAAGGCCTCAGCCTAAAAGGTCTCCCATTGCATCCTTGGTCATGTCCAGTCATCCCGATGAATATCTGGCCACTGGACCCATATGGCTCTGGAGGAGAAAGTGAGGCTGGTGACCTTGCACAGACCTCCTTCACTCAAATCAAAGTCAAATGCAAGTCATGTCATCATCTCCCTGATGCCAGGGTCCTCTTGGACAATAAAGGACAAATACAACTTTACTCCCTTCCAAGCAATCCATGATCAAGTTTCACTTGGTCTATCTGGTGTTCTTCAAACACAGAACTCCATCACCCGCTATCCTCCATGTCTGAATGCTCTCCCTTCTCACCTCTACCTCTTACCTTCTGGGATTTCCTCCAAGACTCAGATTAAATCCCACCATTCTGGCAGCAGACCTTTCTTGATTACCCCCACACCTCACCTTGGTGGTTCCTTCCCTCTAAGATTACCTTCCATCTCCTCTGCATATATCTTATATTTTCAGGGTTATGTACACTTTATCTCCTTCATGAGAATATGAATTATTCAAGGACAAGAGGGGTTTTTTTTGTTGGGTTTTTTTTTTTTTGCCTGTGTATAAGCTAGAACCTAAGACAGTGTCTAGTACATATCTGCTTAATAAATACTTGATTGATTGATTGATTGATTGATTGATTGGTAAAGTGTGTGCATTTTCATACCTATGACTTCATTAGTGTAAGGACTTCCTGGTGGGAAAATTCCCTCTTACTAATACATCTTTTTATTTTCATTTGACAAGAATTTATTTTCTGTCACTGCCCCTTACCCAATGAAGAAAAACAAAATCCTTGTAACAAGTATACATAGTCAAGTGAAACTAATTCCTACATCAACCACATGAGGAAAAAAAAATTTTTTTAGCATGTCAACTATCACCTCTCTTGGTCCTCTAGTTTAAACATTAAAAATGCAAAAAAATCTGATACTATCTCTAACCTAAAATCTTAAAGAAATCCCTTGGGATACTGAAAGGTAACCCTCTCTCCACAAGGTCATAACATCTTTGAACATATATTTGAGGCATTAACGGTCAAGAGAAGATGTTTTTGCTTATTTACAACTTTGAGTCAGGGTGCCTATGTTGTTGGTGCTGTATAAAGATCAAAATTAAAATGCTTGTTGCAATATGAATTCAAAGACTTCTTCCAATAATTCTTACCCTTCAGGGACTGGGAAACCCTGAGGTGAAAAAAAGATATATTACACTTGAGACATCCTAGCACTGCATCATCTTTTCATTTTCTGAAAAACGGATTTGGCTCAGTGTCTGAAAACAAAACCAAAAATAACAATTTTAAATATATTTTTAAAAAGCGGTGGTGATTTTTTTTTCTCTAAGGAAGTCATAGTATCTGGGCACTTCTTCAATGGAGAGGAAGCTCTCCATCACAGCTGCAAGTAATTTTCTCGGCAGTGATTGCTCAATAGGCCTCTTCACCAACCATCAGGAAATTCCCCCCAAAATTAGAGACACGGTTAAGTAGCTCTTTCCATAAATGGGTTTGTATTTATGTATACATGTACTCACACAACACTTATATAATTTATCCTTTGGAGCAGATAAATTGTTACTAAAATGAGGACAGAAATAAAACAGCTGCTACAACCTAGAATACTTTTTGGCTTTTTTCTATGTTTCCCTCCCCTCTCCATACAAATGCATTCCTCAACCCACCAAGGTTACCTTGTTTCTGTTTTGTCTATGTTGTATTTCTTAAATATTAATTTATGTGCAAGTTGTCTCTCCATCCAACTAAAATGCATACTCCTTGAGGGCAGGAACTGTTCCAATTTTAACTCCGTAGTCCTAGAGCCTGCTATATAGAAGATGCTTCTATATATACTTCAAAGGCTTGTTGATAACTCATTTTGCTAGACAGTCAGCATTTTTTTTTTAACAGAAGGACCAATGATCAAGTGAATAAGAATTCCAGGGAGATATGCAGTTCTGTTAAGGGCTGTTTATAAAAGTTATGGAAAGGCAACATCAATCAATAAGTGTTTCTTAAATGCTTACTATGTACAGACTCTGTGAGGTTTATAAGTTATGAAAAAAAGTAAATGTAAGTTCTATAAAGGCAGGGGCAATGTCTTACTTGTCTATGTCCCACAGTACCACAGGCATTTAATAAATATGTGATGAATTAATGATCCAAGCATTTAAACCTGAGGGTTCTTACTCTCAAGGAGCTTATTTAATTAAAGAGAGAAGACTTATATCTATGAAAAAAAGTGTGTTAAATTGTGGAGTATGGGCAATAAGGGCAAAAGGATTGTAAATAAGATTGAACTGAACACTGTAATTATAATGACACCAAGCTTGACCTTAAAGAAGATTAAAGAAAAGGCATCTAACTCCCTTCTTTGCAGAGGAGGGAGACTATGGGTGTTGAACATTGCATATACTACTGTCAGACTTAATTGGTATGGTTGCTTGTTTGGATGAACTTGAAAAAAATTTTTGTTGTTGTTGTTAAAAGGGATGACATGATGGGTTGGGAAGGGATATGTTTGGAAACGAAGGTGACATAAAGATAAAAGATGTCAATAAAATATTTTTTTTAAAGAGCCTTAAATGAGCAGAACAACTTAAATGAGCAGAACCAGGTGAACAATTTATACAGTTGTTGAGTCATTTCAATTATATCTGACTCTCTGTGACCCCATTTGGGGATTTCTTGATAAAGATACTGTAGTTATTTGCCATTTCCTTCTCCAGCTTGTTTTACAGATGAAGAAACTGAGGCAAACAGGGTTAAGTGACTTGCCTGGGGTCACACAGCTAGTGGGAAGTGGGCAAACAAATTTTGGCATATGGATGCAACAGAATATTATTGCACCATAAGAAATAATGCAATGCTCAGTTTCAGAATAAAAAAGAGAAGACAAAGATCTTTTGAACTGAAGTGGCATAAAGTAAATACAAGGAGGAGAACAATTTATTCAATAAGAACAACATAACCAAGAAAAACAATTTTGAATGACTTGAGAACCCTGAACAATGCAGTGACAAACAACAAATCCAGAAGTTAAAAGAGGAAACATGCTAGCCATTTCCTGACAGAGATGACAAATACCAGACATTCGACTTTGTATATTTGTTGCAAGAGTTTCGTTCATTTTCTTTTTTTAAATCTTGAATCAAGGAGAGAAAATACAGTTATCCCTTCCATATTGTGAGGGTTAGGGTTATGGTGCTCCCCTCCCTGCAATCTGGAAAATCCATGTAAAAATTTTTGAGCCTCTCTTTGTACCAGAGAAGAAATCAGAATGACGAGAATATTAAAAGACAAAGCGTGTTGATATTACACAATGCTATACCTGTATTTTATGTATTTCTGAGTTTCTAAACTTTCTGTCATCTGCTGGCCTTCACATGTCATTTGCCACTTGTTCAAAACCCCCCCAAACTTCTCATTTAATTTCTTATGCCCACTTGTGATACATCAAAACCTTGATGGTGTCTCAATGTGGAAGGAACAACTGTAAATGCTTATGAATCGAAAACAAAAACTAAATTTACAAATACTTCAAGGATCCCTTGTTTCATTTGTGTGAACACTCCCACCAATGCAGACTGCTATCTTTCTCTGCCTTTAGATGATCTTCACAAAAGCTCATCTCCTTGCTAGCCTGTTAGAGCATCTTCATATCTAAGTAGACTGGTGGAAGTCTACTTAATGGTGGGCACAGTAGATTACTAGGTCTATACCTGAAGGCTTCCCAGCTGAGTAAGACCTGCTAGAGCTTATGCTTTGTTGGCATATCCTTCAAGAAAACAGTCATCCTTCCAATACCATAATGAAGCATTGGAGGAAAATTTTAGTAGAAATATGTAGAGATAGTGAAGGTTTATAAACATTAGAGATATCAAATGCTGCTGACTGTCAATGCTTCTGGGACCAGTTAAAATATAATTTGCAAAGATTTAAGAAAATAAACAAAAATAAATAAAACACAGATAATGTCAATATGTGCCCTGCCCCAGATCCCTATGTATGAGTTAGTGGTTTCTTTTTTTAAATTTAACGCTACTGAATAATGATATACATAAGATCATAGAATCATAGAATTGGGAGTTATCCCTAATAGAAGTTAAGGGGGAGTGAAACAAAAAAAGTATTTATATAATAATTTTGTTGTATGTTTAAAAGGAATAGCAAGTTGTGCATAGTAGATGTTCAGTTTCATGTACAACTGTCTTTTTTTATTGTTCTATGATATAGAAATGATTGTTTTATTCCATAAATTAAAAATAAAATTAAAAAATGTAAAAGATAAGATTTTACCTAATTTAATTATGTAATGTCTTAACTCTCCCTTCAATCATCTGCCAAGTTCTATTGAGGCTTACTAGCTACAAAAGATTTGATCAAGTCACATGTACTCTTTGGGTCTCAGTTTCCTCACAGAGGACTCTCTTCATGATCTGGAATTATAATCCATGGTCCTATTATTTCACTTCCACAGTATCTTTCATAAACATACCTTTCCCTTTCTATTCCCACTGTATCTGACCTAATGTTGACCCTCATTTACACTGTAATTAATAACCTAACCTTTTCTGCCGACTTTTTCATCCCCACCTTTTACACTGGTGGCAAAAAATTCAAAGAGAAAAAAGGATCTAGTGTTGACCCTCATCTACACTGCTGTTAATAACCTAACTTTTTCATCCCCACCCTTTACACTGGCAGTGAAAAATTCAAAGAGAAAAGGGAGCCACTAAACCATACATAAGAATCCCTTGGAGGTTGGATATAGACTTGGAAAACTACAAATTAATATTATATATATTCTATTGCATTTTTGTTTTATTTTTTTCAAATAAGTTTTTATTGATATTTTCTGGTTTTTGCACCACCATACTTATCCCATGTATCCTACCTCTTCACCTCCCAGAGAGCTATGCTATGACAAATAGTAGGGGGTTTTTTCAAAAAGGAAAAAAATCAGCACAACTAAGCAATACATTGAAAAATGTCCCATTGTATTTTTACTTATTTTGCTAAATACTTCTCAGTTACAATTTAAATCTGATTTGATACACTCAGGAATATTGAGGGCGACATGTTTGACACCTCTGTTTATACTATTGCTAGAAAGAAATCTTCCTAATATATAGCTCTGATCATCTTTATTAAAAAAACCTTCAGTGGATCCCCATTACCTCCCAAATAAAGCATGCACTCTCCATATTGCTAGTAGTAAAGTCTCTCCTTAATCTAAATTTCTAGTGAAATCTCAAAATACCTTCTTTCCAAATTCTGTATTTGAGTCAAACTGGAATATATCCTCCATTGTCATTCTGTCTTTTCCCTTCTCTGGCCTTTGTTCACACTATCTCCATACCTATAATGGAATGGACTCCCCAACCTGCTTCCCATCTCCATCTATTGAAGTCTCTCCATTCCTTCAAGGCCCAAATCTTCTATAAAACTTTCCCTGACACTCTTCAACAAGTCCCTTAGTTGCCAAAGAAAAGTGACATTTCACCTCAAATTCCTCATAGAACCTTGTCCAATTCTTCTCTTTATAATTATCACAATCTTCTTTGTATTACATTTGCATATTATGTCTTTTCTCTTATTAGATCATACAATTAAGGCTTTAGAGCTGGAAGGGACCTTATAGGTCACCAAGTTCACTTCTCCCAATTTTATAGTAAGGGAAATTGAGTTCCAATGAGGCTAAACAACTTGTGCCCAAGGTCACACATGTAGTAATTACTAGAGCCAGTATTAATATCATCCATAGTTCTCTTTGAAACCCACCCTTCCCTGAGATAGCTTATAAAATAATCCTTCAATGCTTGCAAGATTGCATGCACAAATTTCCTTATAGTGTACTTGGCATATCCTGGCTGCTCTTCCCAATGTCATCTTTTTACATGACATTTTAATTCCTTCTTATAGTACAGCTGGGCCTGAAGTGTTAAGAATCAAAATGTGGTGATTCTACTATGACTAATAATGAAACTAGGTTCTTATAAAAATATTGAGAAAACTGTTCAATTTTCCATTTGTGTGGTATTATCCTGGCAGCTCCATCTTGGAATTTGGATTAGCTGGCTCAGGTGGGTATCCTGAGAAACTTTGTAGACTTAACCAGTCTCACTTTCACTTTTTGTGAGGTCTTCAGGGACAAGATCCATGACATACCCATCTTTGTATCCCCAGTACCTATCACAGTGCCTATAATAAATACTTACTAAAGCACTAACTGATTTTTTTTTTAATTTTGTGGTTTGTGGAGATTTGATTACCTTACACATTGAACATAAAAGTTAAAGTCCAACTAAGATTCAGGAAGTAATAACTTTCATATTTCAAATGATTATGTAATGAGTAGTCCTCAGAGGGTGGCAGCATTAAAAAATCAGTTTTCAAAGAATTAGTTCTGGGAACAGCACAACTCATTGCCTTTATGGTGGGATGCCAACATCCATTTGTCTCATGGACTTACTTAAACATAATATGGGAAAGTCGGTGCCTGACAAGAATAGGTTAGCTATGTTACCTGTATGATAAAGTCAGGTCCAGAATGTAGTCACAAGAATGGTATTTGTGAATTTTTAAGCAGAGGAAGTTCTTGTTGGTAGCTTTCAGGGGCTTTGTAATGAGTAATCAGGCTGCAAACAAAACAAAAACAAAACAAAATAAACAAAAACTAACTCTAGGTTCCCAAATGAATTTCATATACTTATTTTTGCATCTCCCGCAAATGCATCTTTTTTGGGGGGGGAGGGTAAATCAAGTCAGTTGGGGTTAAGTAACTTGCCCAAGATCACACAGCTAGTTAAGTGTCAAGTGTCCGAGGCCACATTTGAATTCAGGCCCTTCTGACTTCAGGGCTGGTGCTCTATTCATTGCACCACCTAGCTGCTCCACAAATGCATCTTCTGACATATGCAGATCCTTAATACTTCTTGACTAACTTCTTAGACAGAGGCATTGAGGGTTTATAACCCAAATAACTGTTTCTTTGGCCTTTCACATCCCTAGCTTATTGAGGACCAAATGGCCTGAGGCAACAGAAAAACAGAAAGCAAATATGGAGAAAACAGCAAAGGGTCTTATGAAGCAGCAGAAGAAAAGTGAGAAAAGTTTCAGGGAAATCCTGTTTAAGTAGGTGGCCAAAGCAAGAAGGGCTAGAAATAATTCTCCATAATACATAGATAATTGAGAGTTAACTAGTTTTTACTGACATAATTTGCAAAAGCTTTTTATTATTATTATTACTTTAAGTAACAAAAGCTATTTTGTTTGCAGGTGCTCCTTTGGAAAATTTCTCATCTAATCAACAGATTTTAATCAGATCATTCCTTGGAAAAAGTTAAATCTGTTTCTACAAAGTCAAAAGAGGCCTGAGGCCGATTTGGACTACACATAAAATTCCACCAGGGCTGCCCATTCAAGCATGTCAGTTTCTGAATTAACCCCTAACCAAACATTAAAGTCCAGTTCCTCCAATAAGTTATTACTGAGTGATTAATTGCAGTTTAAATAAATTCTCAAACTTAACGTGTCTTTTAGGTAGGAATACCTTGGCAATAAATTTCATTGTTTAAAGTAACTCATGCCTGGCAGAAAATGGAAAGAAATAGAGTATTGGATGGGAAGACAATCATTTAAAAACACTGATAATCATTATTTCATAACATAGATTTGGCGCTGGAAAGGACCTAGCCTACTGTCATTTTACAGATGAGGAAATCAAGGCCCACAGAGGTCCTGACCTGCTCAACAGCACCCAGGCAGTAGTGACAGGTGAAATTTGAGCCCAGGTAACTTGACTTTAAATCCTTTAGAACCTGTACCTTGATTTAACAAACAAAATGAGAAATTTTACATGCCTGCTCTACCCCCCAAATTTATTGCTAACTTAACCTAGTAATAAGTATTGATCTACAATACTATTATTCATCTTTCTAATTCCCAAACCCTCCCACAGCTGCTGGTATTTCAAACCTTCACCTTCTTCAAGAATCTACTTTCATCTCAGTTAATAGAGCACCACCCTTGGAGTCAGAAGGACCTGACTTCAAACGCAGCCTCAGACACTTAACACTTACTAGCCATGTGACCTTGGGCAAGTAACTTAACCCTAATTGCCCTGCCCTCCCCCCTCCAAAAAAGAAGAAAAAGGAATCTACTTTCATAAACAAGTGCAATAGTAGCCCCCATCCTCTCCATTCCCTGCCAGAGCACTATATTTCTGATTGTCACTAGCTTCCCATCCTCCCTCATCTCCACTTCAGTTCTCTTGCTCTCATTACTTATTCTCTCCTCCCTTCCTCTTGACAGGAAGGAAAAGATTTTATACCTCAAGTCCAAGGCTATTCCAGTCTCAGCAGTAGGTACTGATGTGTAAGCATTCATCCCCCAGTATAGAATAATGAGACAACAGTTGAAAGGGGCAAGTAAACACTTATGAATCCAGCATAAGAGACCCCATTCCATCCTGTCTTCTTCAACACATTTGCCTCCTCTATAATTCCAACTCTTGTTTATCTTCAATCTCTCTGTTTACTGACTGTATCCCTACTGCTTATAGATGTGTCCAAGTTAGCCTTGTTTCTCAAAAAGCCCACTTGATCCATCCATCACACCCAGCTATTTTCCTCTCTTCCCTTAAAATTAATCAATCAATGAATAAACATTTATTAAGCTTCTGCTTTGTGTCAGGCACTAGGCTAAGGGATGGTGGTACAAAAAGAGGCAAAAGACAGCGCCTGTCCTCAAGGAGCTTATAATCTAATGGGAGAAACAACCTGCAAACAAATATAGTCAAGCTAATACAGGAGAAGATAGGGGAAAAAATGACAGAGGGAAGTCACTATAATTAAGAGGGGTTAGGAAAGGCTTCCTGTGGAAGGTAGGATTTGGATTGGGACTTAAAGGAAGCCAGGGAAGTCCATAGTCAAAGTGGAGGAGAGTAAGCATTCTATAGCCATGGGGAACAACCAGAGAAAATGCCTGGAGCCCAGAGATGGAGTGTTCATAGATCAGTGTCACTGGATCAAAGGGTATGGGTCAAGGAATAAGGAGCTAGGTCATGAAAGGCTTTGAAAGTCAAACAGATTATGTTGTATTTGATCTCATTGGTAGGAGAAGGGGTGGAGGGTAACATGATCAGACCTGAATTTTAGGAAAATTATTTTAGTGGCTGAATGGAGAATGGATTGGAGTGGGAAGAGACTGAGGCGGGCAGACCCACCAGCAGGTTATTGTAGTAATCAGGGTATGAGGTGATAAGTGTCTACACTAGAGTAGTGGCAGAGAAGAGGTGACATATATGAGAAATGTTGAAAGCATAATCTGGCAACAGATTGGATCTAGATAGTGACAAATCCAGGATAACCCCTAGGTCTTGAGCCTGAGAGACAAGGAGTATGGTGTTGCCCTCTACAGAAATAATAAAGTTAGGAGTGGGGGATGGTATAAGGGGAAAGGTGAGTTCTGGACATGATGAGTTTAATATGTCTACTGGACATCAAGTTCAAGATATCAGAAAAGCAGTTGGAGATGGGAGATTGGAGCTCAGCAGAGAGACTGAGACAGAATATGTAGATTTGAGAATCCTCAATCTAAAAATGGTAATTGAATCTTTGGGAATTGATAAGATGACCAAGTAGTACAGAGGAAGAAAAGAAAAGGGCCTGGGACAGAACCCTATGGGATACCTTTGATTAGAGGGTGCAATCTAGAGAAGTATCCAGGAAAAGAGGCAGAGAAGGAACAGTCAGCTAGGTAGGAGGAAAACCAGGAGAGAGTAGTGTCCCAAAAACCTAGAGAGAACAGACTGTCAAGGACAGAGAGGTCAGTAGTGTCAAAGGCTTCAGAGGTCTTGGAGAATGTGGATTGAGAGAAGAGCATTGGATTGGCAGCTGAGCTCATTAGTAATTTTGGAGAGAGCAGTTTCAGTAGAATGATAAAATCAGAAACCAGTAAGGAGTTAAAAAGAGAGTGAGAGGTGAGAAAGTAGAGGCAACTATTTTAAAAGGACTCTTTGAGAAGTTTAGTTACAAAGGGCAGAAGAGATATTGGGTTGTTGGGGGGAATTGTTGTTGTTGGGGGAGGAGGGAAGGAGTGGAAAGATCAAGTGAGAGTTTTTTCAGGATGGGGAGGACATAGACCTATTTGCAGAGAGTAGGAAATGAGCCAGTAGACAAAGATTGAAAATAAATCAACTGACTTTTCCGTAACCTCATGGTTTGTTAGTATCACAACTGGAATGAGAATGCAGGTTTTCTAACTCCCAGTTCCAATACTTTTTCCAATAAATGACACTTACTACCTGATCCCTATGAGGAATGAAGTATACAAGAAAATATTTGAAGGTTTAGGAGATGCCATATGAAGAAAGAAGAATCAGAACAAAATATATGCCATGACAACTACATTGATATCATCATCATCACAACAAAATCTAAAGGAATTTACAAAAGGAAATGTTGAGAAAAAAACAATATACCCATTTAAAAACCTATAAGCAACAAAATTTGTATTTTTGCATATGATTTTAAAAAATATTTTTAAAGTATTTGGTTCCAGACAAAGTTTGCAACCTAGAGACCAAACTAGTTATATACAAAAATATTCTTTGGCCTCTAGGTGATGAATTCTATGATAATGGCAATCCATGAAACAAAGAAAAAAAAATGTATTAATGATTCTCAGTCTTGTTCAAGGCCCATCCTTTGGATTCTGTAGTAGTAAGGAGAATTAAAGAAATGGGGCAGAGGGCACTAAGCATCAAAGACCATCTTTAAAGACTAACAACTATAAAAACTCTAAATGTGATATACTTGTTCAGTTACCAACCAGTTGCTATTACTGGAAGAACCAGACCCCAGAAATAATGATATTCAGAAGATAAAAGAAACTAAATAGCTCATGAGTTCTCCTTGGAGAGGCAAACAAAGAATCTGGTGTACTTGGTTTCACTGTACACCCAAGGACAATAAGAAACATTATGTTATGGAACATTTGGTCATCTTGTCATTTAGTGTTCCGTGATGAGCATAACCCCCAAGGCCCAAAAGGAAATCAACCATTTATGTGCTAGCATCTGCTAAAAAAGATGAAGGGGTAGAGAAATTCTCTTAACTTCTTGACAAGAGATTCAAAACCAAGTCAATATTTACTTTGATTACTTTACAGAGTTAGGATAAAAGTAGGCAAAGGGAGATAGTGAAAAGTATGTTGGAAAATAGGATCCAAGTTTGAGACAAGAAAGAGACCAAAGGCTTATAGTCTACCCAGAAGATCTATCTATATCTAAAGATCAGTAGAATGTAAGCTGCTTATAGGGGAAGGTGATAAGCATTTTTTAAGTTCCTACTATGTGCCAGGCACTGTGCTAAGTGCTTTTGCAAATATTACCTCATTTGATCCTCAAAAGAACCCTGAGATAGGTGCTATTATCATCCTGATTTTACAGTTTAGGAAACTGAGGCAGGCAGAAGTTAAGTGATTTGCCCAAGGTCACCCAGTTACTAAGTGTCTGAAGCCATATTTGAACTAAGGTATTCCTGAGTCTAGTCCCAGTATTCTTTTTTTTTTTTTTTTTTTTGCTTTTTGGAGGGGGGAGGCAGGGCAGTTGAGGTTAAGTGACTTGCCCAAGGTCACATGGCTAGTTTTTATGTTAAGTGTCTGAAGCCAGATTTGAACTCAGGTCCTCCTGACTCCAGGGCCAGTGCTCTATTCGCTGTGACACCTAGCCACCCCCTAGTCCCAGTATTCTATCCACTGCAGCACTTAGGTGATTTGAAGACTAGGATTGTTTCATTTTTGTCTTTGAATCCCCAGCACTTTGCAGTATTCCTAGTACATAGTCAAAACTTAAATACTTACTAAATTAAATTATTGAATTAATTAGAAATTAGGGAGAAACCCAAGAGATATAAAAACAAAAGATTTCAATAAATGTCCATAGCCTTTGACCCAGAGATTATACTTCTATTCATTCACCCCCAAGGAAGTAACTGATTAAAAGAAATGCCTAATATAAGCCAGAATAATTATAGCATCCCTTTTTGTGGTAGCAAAGAACTGAAAAGCAAATTGCTGCTTATCAGCTGGGGAATGGCTTGACAAATTATGACATATGAATGAAATATATTATTGTGCTTTAAGAATAATGAATATAGGGGTGGCTGGGTGGTGCAGTGAATAGAGCACTGGCCCTGAAGTCAGAAAGACCTGGGTTCTGATCCTGCCTCAGACACTTAACACAAAAACTAGCCATGTGACCCTGGGCAAGTCACTTAACCTCAATTGCCCTCCAAAAACAAAAAAAAGAAGAATGAATATATCGAATACAGAGAAGTATGGAAAGGTTTATATGAAGTAATGCAAAGTGAAGTAAGCATATCCAAGAAAACAATATATACAATGACTACAATAATGTAACTAGAAAGAACTACTACAAAACAATTGAAAATGAATATTGCAAGTTTCCAAACAAGATTGGTCTGAAAGAAGAGCTATGATCAAGTACTTCTTAATATTGCTTAGAAAAGGTGGTGGTGATGGTGGTGGGTGGTTTGCATGAGTGGGGAGTATTACAAACAGGGTTTTCTAGATAATGGATTGATTTTGTTGATTTTTGTCCTCTTCTTTTTTTTTTAATTCTTTGTTACATGGATTAACTTTCTGGGAGGAGCAAGGGAAGTAATTCAGGGAGAAACCCAAGAGATATAAAAACAAAAGATTTCAATAAAAATTAGTTTTTAAGACAAGAGAATTGGAAGGTGCTAGTATGAAATGACATCACATATAGAAAAGTAAAATTGACCATATCTCAGGAGAGGAAATGACAGGTGTGAGGTGGAAGCCAAATGAATATCTGCTTGCATGAAGTCAAAGTTTGTCTAATTAGAGTAAAGGTCAAAGTCCCATCAAAATAGAAGAAAAAGATGGTAAGAACGGTGGAAATTAACATCAGTATCTTTGCCTTTTTGTATTTAAAATAACAGTAGATGTGATATAATAGATCTTGGACTAAGGAAGACGGGTTAAAATCCCATTTCTTATACATTCCTATATGACCAAGTTTCCTCATCTATAAAATGAGGACAATAACACTTATCAGTCACAAGTAATTCAATGGGTTAGAATGAGACATAAATTAAATAAAGCACAAGAATGAAGTGCTTTGCCACCATTAAAATACCACATAAATTTCCATTTTTATTGTTATCATTGATTATCACTATCTTCTTCAAAAGTGCCAACAAGATAGACAAAAGAATGCACAAATATCATTAGCCAGTAGGTGCTTGAGTGCAGGAGGGAATAGGAGGGAACAAAGTTTGATCCTAGCACAAAGAACCAAAGTTTGATCCTAGCATAATCCAAACCAAACAAAAACTTTCAGGGAGGAGATAAGAGTAAATAGAAGAAAATGTCGAACATAATGAATAACACTATAAGTTAAAAGTCCCTATGGCAGACCCAGAAGAGGAAAGTAACTAACTATTCTCCAAGTACAAACAGAGCCTCAGAGAAAAGAATGATTTTCTCATAAAGACTACCAGAGTTGGGGCGGCTAGGTTGCACAGTGAATAGAGCAACCCCCCTGGGGTCAGGAGAACTTGAGTTCAAATCCGGCCTCAGACACAACACAAAAACTAGCCTTGTGACCTTGGGCAAGTCACTTAATCCCAATTGCCCTACCTTCCGCCCTCCAAAAAAAAAAAGACTACTAGAGTGACTAGAAATGACACAATATGGATGAATTACCCACATAGAGGAACTGTGGAAGAAAGTCTTCATTCTTGAAATTCATTTGTCAAGGTAGAAATATTTTTTCCCCTATAAATAACCAATAACATTTACTAAGAGCCTGATATATGGAATATAACAGTATCCCTACCTTCAACTTTATAATTAATTGTTGATGATGGGTGTCAAACCTCTTCCTGGAAGCCCACGAAAACATAAGTTAGCATTTCTATATAATTTTAGATTGCAAAGGACTTTACAAATATTATTGCATCATTACAACTCTGGGAGGTTTTTTACAGATAAAGAAACTGACACAGATAGAGCTGATGTGACTTGCCCATGATCACACTGGTGTCTGAGTGTCTGAGACCATAAATGAACTCAGATTTTTCTGTCTCTAGGTCTAGCACTCTGTCTAGTGTGCCATACAACATATCAAACTCACCATAACCAAGACAGAACTCATTAGATTTTCCCCAAATCCAACCCTACTCCTAATTCCTCTCTTTCTATCAATAGCCATACCACTCTTTGAGTCAACCAAGTTCCCATGCCTCTTCTTTCTCCTTCACCCCAAGTCTCCAATCAATTGCCAGTTCTTGTGGTTGACTTCTACAAGATTACTTGTCCAAGGGAGGCACTGGAGACAGCTCATGCAAGCTCCCAAGGGCTAGTTATTAAAATTTCAGTGTGAGCATTTATATCTTGAGAAATCAATAAATGCTATAAATAACGGCTTGATTTATCGTTTTACTAATAGTCTAGATTTAAGAAAGTAATGGGGGGGGCGGGGTGGCTAGCTGGCGCAGTGAGTAGAGCGTTGGCCCTGGAGTCAGAAGGACCTGAGTTCGGATCCCGCCTCAGACACTTAATGCATACACAAATAAAAACCTAGCCGTGTGGCCTTGGGCAAGTTACTTAACCCTAATTGCCCACCAAAAACCAAAAAAAAAAAAAAAAGTAATGGGAAAATGTTAACAATGAAGATTAAACTTAAGCATATATAATACACACACATATTTATATTGGAGAGTCCGTTGTTAAACATTTACTATCATGCTCCTGATGCTATCAGTCCTACTCTCTTCACTAGAATTACAGCCTCTCTAGTTCATGCTGTTCTTACCTGAATATAAATCTTCTTCTTCTAACTGGTCTCCTTATTCCAAAAGTGCAGATCTGACCGTGACATTCCCTATTCAAAGATTTTCAGTGGTTTCCTCTTGCCCACAGAATAAAATATAATTTATCCTATTTGTCATTTAAAGCCCTTCTTGATCTGGTTCTGGTCTATCTTTCCAGGTGGTATTGGCTATTATTCTCCCTTATATATTCTACATTCCAACAAACTGGACTATTTGCTATTCCTTATATACTACCTCTATTGTTTCTGTGCCATTGTGCACGTCCCATGCCTGGAATTCTCCCAATCCCTAACTCTTGCAATCCAGTTTCCTTGAAGGCTCTGCTCAATTCAAGCACTAACTACCAAAAGGCGGTTTTCCTGTTATTAGTGTTGCCAACACCTCAACCCCAGAAATTGCTTTGTATGTATCTTGTATTTAATCTCTGTAAACTGTGTAAATTCCAAGCGGAATATAAATCCCTTGAAGGTGGGATTATTTCCTTATTTTATCTTTGTAGCCTTAGTGCCTGGCACATAAAAAGCACTTAATAAATGGGCTACCTGGTAAGGTGTTAAGTTCCCCATTACTGAAAGCCATTTAGCCTGTGTCCTTGTAGTTTAGTTATGTTCAACTCTTCATGACCTGCTCCCCCTAGCCACCCAACACCCACACACCCACACACCCACACACACACACACACTGTCAGTGGGGTTTTCCTGGCAAAGATACTGGAATGGTTTGCAGGTTTCCTTCTCCAGAGGACTAATAGTCAAACAGAGGTTAAGTGACCTGCCCAGGGTCACACAGCTAGTAAGTGTCTAAAGGCCAGATTTGAACTCAGATCTTCCTGACTCTAGTTCCATGCTCTATCCATTTGGCCACCTATATGCCTCCCAGTTATCCTATACTGAACTTTTAATTTCACATTCCTCTTAGTCTATTGTATTTTCTATACATTCTTTGATGCTCTACTCAAATGCTACCTCCTGGAATGCTTCCTTGTTCCCTTTTGGAATTCACAGAATCCTTTCCTCTTGTAGTTTTTCACATAGGTATTACTGTTTGTTGTTCTGTTTTAGTCATATAAGACTCTACATGATCCCATTTGGAGTTTTCATGACAAAGATACTGGAGGGGTGTAATGGAAATGCAGATTTAAAGATCTTCCCTGCCCCTAGCTTAAGTGCACCTGGAGCCTGTGGTGGGAGGCTTGTTTTTCAGGGAAGCCCACACCTTGATTGGGCAGTGGGTCAAGGAGGTTGTTACAATCTCTGAGCCAGGACAAGGCTATATAAACTCTGAGGAGAGGCTTTGCTTTGGGGTTCACTTTGAGAAGTGTTGTGTGATTTGACCAGATGAGACTCTGGGAAGCCGTTGTTGAGAGCACCCCCCCCCCCAGCTTTGAAAACCCAGATGTTGATGCTTCCCTCTCTGGTAACTGTGATTTGGTGTTGATGTATATAATGTTGGGACAGTTTGGAAGCCTATTTGATCTGTTTGTATACTTTGAAGTTTGGGGTGCTGACCTTTTCCCCCTGATCTAGGTAATCTGTTTGTTTGATTAAAGTAAGCTTGTTAACCCATTTTGAGTTGCTTTCCTTTTGAAAAGCAGATCTAAGAACCTGTGTTGGCAGTCACCCTGGGGATATTGGGGTGCTTGCTGCTACAAAATGGCGACAAGGATGGGATCTGCTGAGTAAAAGGAAAGTATGGGGGCTGGGATAATTGTTTGTTTCCCAGTTGTGGTAGCTGTGATTCTGTGGAGCCATGGAGCAGGAAAGAGGAACGGCCTGCATGCTGACTTCACTGAGCTGAGAGCAGGAATGGTGAGGTGCCTGCATGGAAACCTGTGGAGAAGCCTGGAGCTGCTGCCTTCTGCTGGAGGAGAAGGAACCCAGGAGTTTGGAGTTCAGCCACAGGACAAGATAAGGACTGTGTGGCAAAGCAGGGGCACTGAATGTGTTTCCTTGCTGCATCCCACAGTTTGGGACCCAGGGGGAGGATGGACTTGTGACTGGTGGGTGGGGTGAAGTGCCACAGACCCCAAGGACCCCACTTTGGTTTTGTTGCTCAGCCCTCTCTCTGGACTTGAAAGCAGGGGCTAGAGCAGTATGAGGGGAAGGACACTCCCCTCCTCCCAAGAGAACTTTATGTGATAATGCTTTGTATTTTGTGAATTGATGTGATAATGCTTTGTATTTTGTGCTTAAGGCCCAGTGGCCACTTTGGTAACTTTAGACGTACCTTGAAAATATGACTTAAGAGATGGTTAGTGCTAATTGAAACGTAAATTGTCTATGCTATGGGTATACTTAGTAAGACTTTACTGAATAAGTTACTGATTGTACTTTGAGATATTGTTACAGATAAGAGACTAATTGAGTTAATCAAGACTTTGCCCCAGGAGTGGAAGACTTGTACTATGAAAACTGATGTAACTGATTGAGTTAATTTAAGAGTGACTATTTTTTGATTTTACTGATAAGTGACTGAGGTAACATTTGCCCCATGAGTGGAAGACTTGGACTATTGTAATTTGAGATTATATTGTGATTTTCTTATGTACCTGGAAAATGTGACCTAAGAGATGTTTAGTGCTAATTCAAATGTAAATTGTGTATGCTATGGGCATGAAAGATCTTGGGGCCGAATGTAATGGAAATGCATATTTAAAGATCTTCCCTGCCCCTAGCTTAAGTGCACCTGGAGCCTGTGGTGGGAGGCTTGTTTTTCAGGGAAGCCCACACCTTGATACTTTTGTGATTGTACAGTGGGTCAAGGATGTTGTTATAATCTCTGAGCCAGGAGAAGGCTATATAAACTCTGAAGAGAGGCTTATGCTTTGGGGCTCACTTTGAGAAGTGTTGTGTGATTTGACCAGATGAGACTCTGGGAAGCCGTTGTTGAGAGCACCACCCCCCCCCAGCTTTGAAAACCCAGATGTTGATGCTTCCCTCTCTGGTAACTGTGATTTGGTATTGATGTATATAATGTTGGGACAGTTTGGAAGCCTATCTATTTGATCTGTTTGTATACTTTGAAGTTTGGGGTGCTGACCTTTTCCCCCTGAACTAGGTAATCTGTTTGTTAGATTAAAGTAAGCTTGTTAACCCATTTTGAGTTGCTTTCCTTTTGAAAAGCAGATCTAAGAACCTGTGTTGGCAGCCACCCTGGGGATATTGGGGTGCTTGCTGCTATAAGGGGTTTACCATTTTCTTCTCCAGTCCATTTTACAGATGAGGTAACTGAGATCACTAGGGTTAAGTGACTTGCCCAGGGTCACACAGCTAGTAAATGTCGAAGGTGAGATTTGATATCAGGTCTTCCTAACTCCAGGTTTGGCATTCTATCCACTGGGCCACCTTGCTGTCTTATATATTGCTATATATTATAGTCATTTGTTATGGTTATGGTTATGTTATGGTTAACCTGAGGGCAGAAATGTGGACTACTTTAACCATAGCTATTTGTTATATTAGACAGTGAGCTCTATGAGGACAGGGACAGGGACAGAGTTGGTAAACTTTACTTCTCCCTCTTCCCTCCCCAAATACAGCAGCAACAGTGTAGATGCTTAACAAGTGAACAAGTTTGCTAATGAATGAGTACTATAGAAGGGATTATTAAAGAAGTATTGAACTAGGTGAGTTCTGAGGTCCCTTCCGAACTCAGCTGATTCTATGGATTGTGTTCTTTAATTGACTTTTATCATTATTTTACTTTACACAATTGTGCTCATAGATCAGAAGTTTTTTAATTGGATGAAAATTTAAGTTTTATCTACTCCTTATTTTAGAGGTTAGGAAACTGAAGCATGGAGAAGTCAGAGGATTTGCCCAAGTTACAAAGTTTGTAAAAGAGCTGGGACTGAAAACCAGCTCTCCCAATTCTTAATTCAACACACTTTTCACTAGACTACCATCCATCACACTGTCACTGGCACCACCCAGACCACCCCATGCCCAGACGATTACAATAACCTTCTGGTTAATCTCCCTGCCTCAAGCCTCTGCCCAGTCCAGTGCATCTTCAGCTTAAGTTTCAAAGTGATTTCTGTCAAAGTTGAGATCTGATGTCAACCCACTACTCGATAAATTTCATTGGTTAACTATCCATCACTAGGAACAAATATAAAGTCCTCTTTATGGTGCTCAAGCCTTTCATAACTTATTCTAGTGTACAATGTTAAGAATAGATTTTGAGGGTGTGACTAGGTGGCTAAGTGAGTAGAGCGCCAGCCCTGGAGTCAGAAGGACCTGAGTTTGGATCCAGCCTCAGACACTTACCATACACAAACAAAAACCTAGCCTTTGTGACCTTGGGCAAGTTACTTAACCCCAATTGCTCTCCAAAAAAAAAAAAAAATTGAATAGATTTTGAACAACTGAGGTTTAACTGCCTTTTGAAAAGTTTTTCATTTTTAATTAACCATATGAACATATAAAGGATGATTCTGTATTTTAGTTTTAGTAAATATGCTGAAGTTAACCATACATTTTCCCCATTTTTTTGGGGGGGGGGTTCAAATCTTTTAAACTATTGTGTGTGTATTTTGCACATTTTCCCCACCTAATAATATTTTATTTTTTCTAATTATACGTAAAACTAGTCTTCAACATTAACTTTAACAAGATTTTAGTTCTAGATTTTTTTCACCATATGTCCCCACACCCCTCCCCCAAGACGGCAAGTAATCTTATATAGGCTATACATGTACAATCATATATTAAACACATTTCCACATTAGTCATATTGTGAAAGAAGAATCAGAACAAAGGGGAAAAACCATGAGAAAGAAAAAACAAAACAAAAAGCGAGATAAAATAATATACATCTATCTACATTCAGACTCCACAGTTCTTTCTCTGGATATGGACAGAATTTTCCATCATTGCATATGTTTTTAAGGAAGAAAAAAGCAGTGGCATTCAAAATGTTCATAACTTGCCAAATCTTTGCATAATTTGTAGAATTTAATTTAAATACATGAATGCAAGTATTTTTTAAAGTATATTTCTGTGCCAGTCAAAATATCAGCCAATTCAATTTGTAAAAACATTTTGTCAAGCTCCTTTCCAGTCTTCTTACAATTCACACTTTCCCCGTCCCACAATGAACTTCTCAACCCAGAGGTGAGTACCTGCTTGTTACATGAGCACAAAACATTCCATTCTCCCAACTCCAGGAATTTTCTCTAGCTGTTCCTGGAACACTCTCTCCTCCTCATCCTCAGTTTTGGCTTCCCTGGCTTCCTTCTGGTCCAAGCTAAACTCCCACCCCCAATGACAAGCTTTTCCCTTGCCCCAAATTCTAGTGCATTTCCCTGTTATCTCCAATTTATCCTTTTTGTAGTTTGTACATAGTTGTTTGCATGTTATCTCCCCATATATCCTGTGAATTCCTTGAGAGCAAGAACTCTTTAGTTTCTTTGTATCCCCAGGGCTTACTTAGCACAACAAATGTTTATTGACTTACTTCCTTCTTAAGAGTTCTTTTCTGGGAATACAAAAGATGAAAAAGCTAAATAGTCCTTGCCCTTAAGGACCCCTACCATTTACTGGTGACTTGAGGTGGCAACTAGGTGGGGCAGTGGATGGAATTCAGGGCCTGGAGTCAAGAAGATTCATTCAAATTTGGCCTCATGGACACTTACGAGTAGTGTGACACTGAGTAAGTCTCTTAATGCTGTTTGCCTTAGTTTTCACATCTGTAAAATGAGCTGGAGAAGGAAATGACAAATCACTCCAGTGTCTCTGCTAAGAAAACCCCCAAATGGGGTCAAAAAGAGAGGCGAGCTGAATGACTGAACATATAGGGTGAGAGGAAAAGTTGTATTGTCTCAATAACTCCCTTTTCTTTCCACCATTTCCTTATATGGCATTAAGGGACATAGTTGCTTAATTAACAGAATCAGTAGATAAAATATGGTGGAGCATGGGATGGGGAGGGGGAAATAAACTTGAAGGCAAATACAATGAAAATCCTGTTGTATTGGTACCATTACAATGAGAAAGGCTGCTTGGGTAGTGAATAGAGAGAGAATAGTCTCTGCCCCCACTCCTGTACCCCCAAATCCTAAGTGGTGATTGACTCATTGGTGGTCCATTTTATAACTGGCCAGGTTCATTATGAGCACACCTCACTTTTTTTCACTGCTGCTTCTCCACCAGCAACCTAGCAAGGTGTCCCTTCATTGGTATATCCCCATCTTTGGTTAACTGAGGCATTACCAATGTGATCTTACTGTATATGCTCACAACTGCTAGTTCTTCACCTCATTCCTTCTAATATCTTGTATTTACTGGTTCTTACATCCTGCCTACTTATATATTCATTCATAGCATCTGCCTGAGACATAATTGGTGCTGAAAGATTTTTTTGTAGATTGATTATGCAGTTCCCTTTTCTCTTGCATGTGGCAGTGTACATGCATATGCACATATGCACACACATACATACTCCACATACACACAAACACACACTTATCACTGGGAGGGGAATTTCTCTGAGCTTGTTCATGATCTGTCACAAGTGGCCAAAGAAGTCACATTCTAGTGGCAAAAAGAAATCCTTCCCCTAAGGTATAAGTAAATGCCAAACTTCCATGGTACATGGGTGTGAGAGATGGAGATCAAGCATTGATCCAATCCCATTTTAAGTAGCAAGAAACCACCTCGTAATCCCTTGTTTGTATTTCTTAGAGGAGTGACATAAGAAACACTTATTTCATTCCACACAATAATTCACTGCAATCCAAGGGAGCACAGTGAGGGCAACGCCATCTCCCAGCTGCTGATTACATCAAAGGTTTGCAGCCCAAATTCAATTTTATGATGTTAATCTCAGGCCTGCCACTCAGAAATTTTCTCTGAGGGATATGATTTTTCTCTGGATTTCATTTTAAGAATGATTTTCTTCATCTACAATCAATAAAGATGTTTTCATCAAAAGCCTCTATCTTGGCAGAATTCAATTGGCCATTTCAATCCTTTTTGGTGACACAGTATTAATTAAAATAGTTTATGTTGCACCTCAACTAGAAAACAGGCAGTAAAAACAGTAGCCACTCAGAACACATGTAACTAGACACATCAGCATGGAGGGTGGAAAATAATTTTCACCTCCTTGAGGTGACAGACATTAGCAATTTAAGAGAGATATGCTATACCTTGACTTATTTCTGTAATCTTCCTGCAAGAAATGAAGCTCCTTCTGCTTTTATTTTTCTTCAAGAGGAAATCAAAATGTATATAAGAGGGTTAAACAGTTTCAAAAACACTCCTTGAAAGGCACAGGAAGGAGAAACATGGAACCATATAATATAGCATTATTAACTGAAATTACAACAGTTTCTGACTGATAAATTCAGACTCTGTTGATAGAGCTTTGAAAAATCTGCTTTGGAGAACCATAAATGACTACTAAAATAGAATGACTTTCTTCTGAAATAAACAATATGTAGACACTTACAATGGAAATTTTTTACCCTACATTAAGATGGTAAAAAAAATAATAATAATGGATTGCAGTATGGAAAATCAAATGAGTTTTACTTTGTTACAAAGTTTTGAAAGTCTTGAGGAGCCAGTATTTTTATTGTTGTTAAGTCATTTTACTCCATGAGACCTCACTTGGGATTTTCTTGGCAGAGATACTGGGGTGATTTGTCATTCCCTTCTCCATTCATTTTACAAGAGAGGAATTGAGGCAAACAGGGTTCTGTGGCTCTCCCTGGGTCACACAGCTATCAGTTAAGTGTCTGAATCCAGATTTGGACTCACAAAGGTGAATCTTTTTTACTTCTGGCCTCAGCACCTAGCTGCCTCCAAAGGGGCATACAGTATGGCATACTGAAAAGAAATGGATTTGAAGCCAGAGAGCCTAAAAAGAAATTCTTTCTAGATCTCTCATTTATAGCCCTGGGTACCTTGGGCAAGTCTATTACCATTTCTGGTCCATGATTTCCTAGTCTGTATATGAAGAAAGTTCTAAATTCAGGATCCTATAACAACAAAACAATCATGTGTTAAATAAAATTTACACAACTTCTATCAAGTCACAGAATCACAGACTCAAGCCTAAGAGAGATCTTTGACTATCTGTCTAACTCTCTAATATTATATATCAGGAAACTGAAGTCCAAGGATGTGAAGTGAATTAAGCAAGGTCACATAGGCAGCAAGTAACAGAATTCAAACCTGGGTCCTCTTTACTCCAGACCCATTACATTTCCAGTGTAACTCATTGTTTCCTGTACCATATTCCTTTCAGTTTCTGAGCCTGAGAGCCCAAGTCATAATGACAAAAAATCATAGATTTGAGCTGCAAGGAAACTATCCGTCTAAAAGAAAAAAAGTTCCAAAAAACAGTGTGGTTAGAAATTTTGGGCTAAGGGCTTCTCCAAAAGTCCTGGCTCCCTTTTTTCTCCTTCCTCCATACTATTTCACTGTCTCTATGCTGATGATTCTCAAATCTATTTATCTAGCTTTCATCTCTTGATTGACCTCCAATCTTGCATTTCCAGTTGCCCATTGGATATCTTGAACTGGATGTACCAAAGACATCTTAAAATCAACTCATCTAAAACTGGCCTCATAATCTGTCCATCCCTCCAAACATTCCCTTTCTCCTAACTTCACATCATTGTAAAGGGCACCACCATCTTCCCAGGTACCCAGGCTTGTAACCTAAGTGTTTCCTTCACTCATCCTCCTCATCCTCCATATCTGTCTGTTACCCAGGCCTGTGGCTTTCACCTTCATGACATCTCTTGCATAGAACCCCTTTTCTTCATCACCCTGGCTCAGTAGGACAATTGCTGGTTGGGTTTCCTATCAAAAATCGATCTCTACTTCATTCATCTGTCAAAGTGATCTTCCTAAAATTTGAGTCATAGCACATCCTTCCCTACCCACTCCATCAACTTCAGTGGCTTTGAGTTATCTCTAGGATCAAACAGAAAATCTGTTTAGCATTCCAGCCACCGGACACCTTATAGTCACTCTCCCCACTCCCATTCTTTCTGATTCTGTGACATTGGCCTCCCTCCTAGAACAAAATACTTTAGATCCCAGGAATTTTCACTGGCCCCCTCCACCCCATGCCTGGAAATCTCTCCCCCCTCACCTGTCACCTGGCTTCCTTAAATTCTCAGCTGAAATCTCACCTCACAATAAACCTTTCTTGATCCTCCTTTATTCTAGTGCCTTCCCTCTTCTGATAATCTCTAGTTTATCCTATATTTATCTTGTTTTAACAGTGAGGTCCTTGAAACAACAGTGGATTTGGGGTCAGGGCATCTGGATCCAAAAATGAACTCTAATACTTTCTAGTTGTAATATTACCCTTTCTGAGATCCAGCTTCATCATCTTTTAAAAAAAATTAAAAATAAATGGGACAATTTACATAAACTTTTAAAATTATCTACATTATCTAATTATCGACATTATCTATATTACCTTTCTCAAAGGGTTGTTATCAGGAAAAGTTTTTCTGGCATCCTACTATTCAACATATATGTGAAGGAAGTATCTCTGGGGAAATATCTGAAAAAAAGGAATATTACTGTACCATATAAGGCAGTTAGGTGGCTCAGTGGATAAAGCAGTGGACCTGGGGTCAGGAAGAACTGAAGTCAAATCAGATCTCAGACACTTACTAGCTATATAACCCTGTGTGATCCTAAGCAAATCACTTAATCTGTTTGACTTAATTCACTGGAGGAGGAAATGGCAAACCACTCCAATATCTTTGCAAAAAAAAAAAAAAAACACCCATAGACAATATTGGTGTGATACAGTCTACAAGATCATGAAGATTTGGACACAACTGAACAACAATACCCTGGCATAAGAAATCACAAACAAGAGGCATTTATAGGAAGATGTGTACCCAAAAGAAAGCAGTATTTCACCTTGGCTGGGAAGGAGTTGGAATGAAACATGGCTTCCTCCTCTCAGTAGAGAGGTGGAAGAGTATAGGTACCAGATGAAGCATATACTATTAGACTAGTCAATGTGCTGGTTTGTTTTACTGAACCATTTTTTTTACTATAAGGAGGGGTGAAAATGTTGAGAGGTCAGGAAGAGGAAGAATACACTAGGAAAATTTGAGGAAAGAGAACACTTTCAAGCATATTATCAAAGATGTAGCAACAATATTTTAAAATGAACTTTAGCGTCATTTTTTTCTGCTGAATAAAAATATTCCCAATTACTTTTCTCTTACCAATACCACAAAAATATACCTCCACTTAGATACAGGGACTTTTAAGTGTACAGAAAAGAGTACAATTGCAATTTCATTCAAACTAAATTTCCTTCACACACAATGCAAACTCACAAAATAAAAGCCATCTAAAACACTTGTGTCTTTTAGAATCATTCACACTCAGCTTCTTCTCTCTTTGCTAGTCCTGACCTTGGATATCTAAGAGGATTATACTGCTCACCATATTCACCACTTCTGTTATCTCTACACAGGCTTATAGGATTATACAGGACCAAATATAAAATGAGTTGTTTGGCATTTCTTTCCAATCTTTTTACACTTTCCTCATCTACATATTCTAGCACTTGGTGATATTGGACTGGCTTTTCCTCCCTTTCCATCTCCAGACTTTTACTTGGTAGTCTCCCAGACCTAGATAATCTCCTGGATTCCATCCAGACTTCCTTCCAGACTCAGTTCAAATCCCATCTGTAAGAGGTCTTTTCTAGTGCCCCATCTACTCTTTGGCCCCTCCCACAGTTGATGCTTTCCATCTGAATTATCTCCATTAATAATGTATTTAACTTTGATCTAGCAACACCATTGCTAGGTCTGTATCCCAAAGACATAAAAAAAAAAGCGGGGGTACCTATTTGTACAGAAATATTTATAGTAACTCTTTTTGTGGTTGCTAAGAATTGGAAATCAAAAGGATACTCATCAGTTAGAAAATGGCTAAACAAGCTGTGGTATATAATTGTGATGGAATGTTATTGTGCTATAAGAAATAACAAGCAGGATGACTTCAGAAAAACCTGGAAAGACTTACTTGAACAGATGCAAAGTGAAGTGAGCAAAACTAGAAGAATGTTGAACACAATAACAGTAACAAGTATGATGAAGGACTATGAATGGCTTAGTTATTCTCAGCAATATAATGATCCAAGAAAATCCCAAAGGACTAATGATGAGGCATACATACTATTTGCTTCCAGTGAAAGAACTGTTATTGTCTGAATGGAGACTGAAGCATGCTATTTTCACTTTCTTTCATTCTTTTTTTTTTAATTCAAGTCTTCTTGTACAAAATGACTAATATGGAAATGTTTTACATGATTGCACATGTATAATCTACATCTGATTACTGTCTCAGGAAAGGCAGAGGGATGGGAGGGAGGAAGGGATAGAATTTGGAACTCAAAACTTAAAAAAAAAGCCCAAATGTTGAAAAAATTGTTTTAACATGTAATTTGGGGAAAAATAAAATATTATTTGTTTTTAAAATATTTATCTTGTAGGCAACAGCTATTTGCTTGGTGTCTCCCCCATTAGAATGTGAGTTCCTGCCTGGCCAGGGCCAGTTTTTGCCTTTCTTTCTATTTCTAAAGCTTAGTACCTGGCCTACCACAAAGTAAGTGTTTGTTGACTGACTTCTCACTCCCACTTTATTTTCTTACGGAGAGGCAGTTAGATAAGCAGAATTCAGAAGAGTATTTGCATGAAGTCAAAAGGAGGGAACTTGGAAATGGACTTGTTTACTAAGGACAAACCAAAAAGAAATATTAAATTTAATTATACCCTGAAGCTAATCCCCTTTACTTGACCTTGGAATCCTTTAGCATAAAACCCTGCTGACAGCCAGAGAAGTGTTTCCTTCATTGTTTTGAGACTTAGTCAGCTATGTTGAAATGAAAAACAAAACTGCAATAATTCAGGGACTGTGAGTAAGGAGGTAGAAGGCTTCCCAATTACACCCATCTACTACAATTATCCCTCTCCAATAGGGCAGAAAGTCATTTTGCATTTTGGCATTTAGAGAAGACCAATGCAATTCAATCATTTTTCCCCCTCGAACCCCAAGGCTTGGTAACTTCTATTTGAGACAAATGACTCCTACACACTTTTTTAGTAGATATACTTAGTATCTATGTGAGATGAAAGATTTCTTACATGAAGACTGTACCATGTCTTAGCCTCCTTTTGTTTCTCCCCAAAGCAGCTAATGCAAATCTGACCACAAAGCAGCTGCTCAAAAAATATCTTTCATTGATTGGTTGGTGCCAATTGTCCAGCGCCCACCCTGGCTTCTTTTAAGTCCCAAATAAAATCCAATCTTTTCAGGAAGCCTTTTCCAACCCCTCTTTTCCAACCAGTGCCTTCCCTGTTAATTATTTCCTATTTATCCTTTATATGACTTGCTCTGTGTGTGTGTATGTTTCTGCATGTTGTCTCTCCCGTTATATTTCGAGTTCTTTGAGGTCAGTCACTCTTTCGCCTTTTTCTGTATCCCAGGTATTTAGCACAATGCCTGCCCCACAGTAGGTGCTTACTAAATGTTAATTGATTGAAATAGAGTAACCCCACACAGCAAAGTAAAGCAAAAGCTATGAAAGCAAAGAGCTCCTTAATAGTTGCTGTTTACAAGGAAAGGTTTCATTCAGGGAGGGACAGTCTTCAGGGAGGGACAGTCTGAAGTAATTTCTAAACTTTGGTTCGCCACAATCTGCCCCGTCTCGGCAGAGGTCTGATTTCAAAACCACTGGGGAGACAACATGACAACACTTACTTCCCCCCACCTCCACCCCACCCCCTTTACAGTTCGAGAAGGGAGTCATCTAGGCTGTCTGACTGAAAAAAAAAAAATAGGTAAAAAGTAATTCCGCAGGCCCTGCACGCCTGCCTGGAAAAAGACCACAGGCCAAATACAGTGTAACCCCAGACCCCAAGAAGGTGAACAAGACTTGATTGTGCAGTTTTTCCACCCAAAGAGGAAGCATAAGGAGTCTGAGAAGCAGTTTAAAGATATTAACAGAAAGGAAATCTTTAGGGTGAAGAAAGTGCGCCCTTTCGTTCCCAGGATAAAGCCTGAATATAAAGCAAAAAGCCACTCCCCATCCCGGACCTCTCGGGTGAGAACCCCTGCCCTTGGCCCGGGGCTATCTAAGAGGGGCACAAAATGGGGAGGGAGGATGGCTCGGGCTGGACAAAAGCCTAGACAGCGCGGTTTAAGAAAAAGCGCGGCAGTGAAGGGCAGGAAAGGAGAGACGCAGCAGCGGCGCTCAGACCTTACCCCCGGGAGCCGGCTTGAGCCCTCCCCGTCCGAAGTTCTGGAGGGAGGGGGTGGACCTGCACCGGCCTGGCTTTTATGCCCTGCTCTTCTAGCTGGGCGTCTCCCCGCCTCCCAGATACAAACCGAGCCCGCAGACCCCGCCTCGGCTCCCTGCCGGCCTCGACTGCCCCTAGAGCTGGCCGAACCTGCTCTCCCTGCCCTGAACTGCCCTTCCAGCTGCCAGCCGGTCGGCTCCTGCTCCCTTCTTTTCCCCATCCCCTAGTTCTGGGAGAAAACAGGCCCCAGGGCAAGTGTCCCTAGCGCTTCGGGTTAGAGGACTACAACAGAGAATTAAGGAAGGTCAAGTCTTTATAAAGCCCTGAGAAGGCAGTGGTCATTAAAGAGCATTTATTAAGCGCCGAGATATTCCAGGCACTGGGTTAAACTTTAGCTGGAGTGGGTTTAGCTAGATTAGGCTCACCCTGAGAATTGCCTTGGACCTTGGATTTTAATTAAGGAAACATTTATTAAGTGCCTACTATGGCCAAGGCAAAAATAGAATGACTCAGTGAACATAGTGAAGATATCACCTTAAAGAAAGAGAGATGGAGTTACTGTTTTCCACGAATGGAGCAAGTCTCCATACCAGGAATTCCCTATATTAATGAAATTACAGATACCCCAACCAAAATGTGCTAGGCAGTGTTAAGTACTGGTTATACAAATTCAAATATGAAAAAATGGCTCATGCACTTAATCTTCTGAGATTAAGGACAAGGAAACAGCAGATGATTTGAGGAGCAAAAAAACAGGAAGTTTCTTGCAGAAAATGGCACCTGAGATGAACCTTGAAGGAAGCTAATAATTCTAGAAGGTGGAGTTGAGGTGAGAAAGCATTCCAGGCATGGGGAGGAAAGAGGGGAAAATCCCCTGTGCAACCGTGCAGTGGGGGAGGGAGAAGGGAGCAGATTGATCAGGTTGGCTGGAACTTAACCATCTATGAAGGAGAGTGATGTGGAATGATTGAGGAGAATCAAGTCCACAAGATTTATTAAGCATCTATTTTCCTGCCAGACACTGTATTAAATGCTGGTGATAAGCGGAAAAGATTAAAAAAAAAAACCAAAAAAAAAAACCAGGCCTTGCTCTCAAGGAATTCACAGTCCAATGTGGGAGACAGCATGCAAACAACCATGTTTAAAATATATACATACATGTATACACATACATACATGTACATATATATGTGCACAAATCTATATATACACAGGATAAATCAGAGCTAATGAAGAGAGGGAAAGGCACTCAACTGGGAAAGGCTCCTGCAGACTTCAGTTCACTTCTGTGGAAACAAGGAGGCTGAGAAGTTGCAGGAATGGGACAATAGCAAGTAAAATTAATTTCCTGGAGTCTGGAGATGGAATGCCCATTCAAAAGATCTTCAAGAAAGTCAGTGTCACTAGACTGAAGAGTAGGTGGAGAGCAGAGATGTAAGAAAACTGGAAGGTAGAAAGGGACTGGGTTATGAAGAGCTTTAAAAAGATTTCATACTTGATCCTGGAGCCAGTAGGGAGCTACTTTAGTCTATTAAATAAAGGTAGTCTGGAGTCAAATTATGAATGAATGAATGAATGAATGAATGAATGAATGAATGAATGAAACAGCATTTATTGTGCACTTACACAGTCCTCAAGTAATTTAATTAGAAGAAAGACAAACACTTATAGAGGAAAGATAACAGGAAATAGTGTATTGTTCTTCAGAGGTAGAAAAGTGGTGGGAGGAGATGACCTGGGTTGCTCCATGGATGGAATGTGAAACCTGATCTAATTATCTAAGGGTAGCTGTAGATAAATTGGCTCCCTGGGCTACTTTGTACACCTTAATCACTAATCAACTGAATTGGGTCCTGGCTAGGGAGTTCCACAAATTAATGGATTAAGTTTCTCTGGGAATGGAGTGTGGATTCAGGAAAACCTAGTGGGCAAGACCAGGTGTTAAATTCCAAGTTTGGGGGTACTTGAGGATGGTCCCCTTTGGGAAGAAGTTATCAGGGAATATTCTGTAGTCTCAGATCAGGTCTATGAGGCACAATGATAAAAGGAATATAGATTTTTCAAATATATAGACTTTTATTTATTTTGCTTTTTTTGAGGGGTAAGGCAAGGCAATCGGGTTTAAGTGACTTGCCCAAGGTCACATGGCTAGTGTTAAGTGTCGGAGGACAGATTTGAACTCAGGTCCTCCTGACTCCAGGGCCAGTGCTCTGTTCACTGTGCCACCTAACCACTCCAAATATATAGAAACCAGGGGAAAAAAACATCCTGGTTAGCCCAAATTATTGTTCCTGCAGTCTTTAAAATAATATAGGTGTGTCTGTTTTTCCTGGATTATTTTATTGCTATTGTATTTTTACTTTGCAAGTTACTTTGTATTTTTTTAGCCTTAGTTCCAGAGACTTCCTAGGGTAGTGGTAGTAGTAGTAGTAGTAGTAGTAGTAGTGGTGGTAGTAGTAGTAGCGGTGGTGGTGGTGGTGGTGGTGGTGGTAGTACTAGTAGTAGTAACAGCAGCAGTAAGTAGTAGTAGCAGCAGTAGTAGTAGTAAATAGCATTCTTGTAGAGCTTGAAGGTTTGCATGTAATTTTACATGTGTTATTAACAGAGAATTAACATTCCATTTCTATAGTTAAGAATATTCTGGACCAGATAGTGCCAGGCACATAGGACATGTTTGGTAAATGCTTATTGATCTTATCTTAGCTAGGATGTTTCCAGGGAAGTCTTTTTCTACTTAGCCTAGAGTACTGACCTTGGGCAAGTTACTTATTTCTTTGAGCCTCAATTTCCTTATATATAAAACAGGGGGTAGGGTGGAACTAGATGGCATTTAAGGTCTCTTGAAGATCTAAATCTATGGTTTTATATTCTCTTTTTGTACCCTATTGGCCTAAGAAAGTAGCAGGTTAAATTCTTAGTCTCCCTCCTCTAACTTCTCCAATTATTTAAGAGTTTTCCTCTCCACTCTACCCCCTCCCAAACTGAAGGGTGGGGAGGTTGCCATTGCTTTGGTCTGTTTTGTACTTGAACAAAAGCACCAAACTCCTCCTTTTTCCATTTCTACAAGCAAAACATCTCTAGTTTCAGTGCTGTGAATCAAAACAAAACAAAACACCAAGGCTGCCCACTTTGTAATTCATTGGACTAGGGGTTTTGCTTATAAGAGTGATTCAGGTAGGTCTTTGAACAGAGAATAGTTTCCCTGGTAGTTGTGTTGCATTTTTATGATACTTAGATTGTGTCTACATCTCCTCTTCTTAGTATTAAAGGGTTTTGAAAGACTAAAATATGTCTCCAGACATGCCTGGGTAATTTGCCTTCTTTTCAACTTGATGACCTGGCTTATTAAAAGTACCGAAGGAAAATAAGGCCTAAGGAAATGAATTTGGTCAAATCAACTAAAACAAGCAAAAAGTATTTGTTAAACATACATCTGTGATGGTGCCGCACTTAGAATTGAAGAGTTTGAGCCAAACCAAAATAGAGTCCTGAATTTTAGCTACAAAATAAAAAGGGCTGCAGAACTATTGACCATCGAATGAATACTTCACTATTATGGATAGTTTTTTAGCTCTAAACCTGATGAAAGTGTAAACAAAGTTGCTGAAATAGAAAACTAACATCTGATATTTTCCTCATTAAGATTCCATGTTGCTTCAGAAAACTTTCCACACACACACACACACACACACACACACACACACACACACACACACTGCCCAGGCTCCTTGTTGGCATCTGACCAATACAATTTTTATTTCTATTTCAATTTTTTAAATCAAGCTTATCCATATGACAGATTGGTGTCCTATGATTGAAGTAATAAAATAAGGTGTTTATTTTAACAGTTCTGCCTCTTTTTGTATTGTTGTGCCTGTTGTCACAGAATCACAAAATCTGAGACCTAGAAGGGAGCTCAGAGTCCCTCTAGTCCAGTCTATACGGAAAAGGAATCCTTAATACAAAGGCTGTGAACCATCCCCCAACTTTGCAGGACCAATGACATCAGGAGTTGTTTGGACTTGTAAGTGGATTGGATTAAAGTCAGGCAGAGTTGTGCAAGGTAATAAGCCTGCTCTGTCCTCCAGTTCATCTGGGTCCAGTGGCAAGACATAAGTCAAGATGACTAGTGATGGCCCCCTTCTGGATTAAAAGCACAAGGATGTTAGTATGCAAGCTTCACATGCTCCCTGATATGTTGGTGGTCTGAGTCAAACCCACCATGAGTTCTAATTCTCTGTAATTCTCGTCCATGCCCTTCCATAAATCCACCATAGACTACTTACCCAAAGCCCTGGACATTTTCCTCTATTTTTTTTTTTTTTAACATTTAGACATACACTAGTACAATACTCATGTTTCCCATTTGTTAACTTTCCCCTTTACTAAATGATTAGTTCTCCTGCCTTTTAGATCAGACAATATCTTTGAGACTGTCCTGAGCATAAGTATGCTCCAGTCATGCTTTAAACACCTTCCATGTGGCATTCCAGTGTAATTAGGATTTTTCTGATAATGGTTGATAATGTTTTTCTGATAGTGGCCCCTGGGGGGCAGCTATAGGCCCTCACCTGTTCCTGCTGACCATTCCTGTCTCTGCAGCATTGTCTGAAGTTTAGCTTTCTAACTCAGTTTCTCTATTTTGTTGTCACCCTCTTGATCATACATGCAGAGTACAATGAGAAGGATGAATCAAGGTTTTAATTTTGTAGGCTTTAAAGATAGATCTTTGATAGTCACATTATTTTAGTTGTAAAGAGGCAAAAATTTGCCACTACTGTTTACCTTTGGAGTTTGAAGTTGCCTGGTGTGGTTTCCTATACAATAGACTGAAAGTAACCTCATCTGTAAAATGGGGGCAGGGAGGATGGAATATATTGAACTTGATGATCTCTTAAGGCTTTTCTGGCCCTAAATCTTATAACATCTATTCAAATGGGTTTATCTTTGGTAATTTTATAAAAGGAAGAAATGAAAATGAGTAGTAGATAGAGGTTACAGAGATAAAAGTCTGTCTTGAGTAAGAACAGGGTGTCCCTAAAGTCTGGACACACAGGAAATCTCATTAACAATGCATATTTTCGGGGCGGCTAGGTGGCGCAGTGAGTAGAGCGCAGGCCCTGGAGTCAGAAGGACCTGAGTTGGGATCTGGCCTCAGACACTTAACCCACACAAAACAAAAACCTAGCTATGTGACCTTGGGCAAGTTACTTAACCCCAATTGCCCTAAAAGGGGCGGCTAGGCGGCGCAGTGAGTAAGAGCGCCCGCCTCGGAGTTGGGATGACCCGAGATCAAATCCAGCCTCAGAAAATGAGCACCCACACACAAATAATGACTAGCCGTGTAACCTTGAGCAAGTTACTTAACCCCAATTGCTTAAAAAAAAAATGCATATTTTCAAGAAATGAAATTGAATGAAATTTTCAAGAACATTTTATTTAATTAGCATAAATGAGATTTCATAGGAAGACATAGGAGACACAGGAAATCTCATTAATTAGTTAAATTAAATTAATCTCGTTGAAATGGAAAATAGTCCCCAATAGCTAATGAAAGCTTTTATTCCATATGAAATTGTCATGGCTAAAATTTATGCTAATTAAATAAAATGTTGTTGAAAATTTCATTCATTTCATTTCTTGAAAATATGCATAGTTAATATGATGTCCTATGTGTCCAGACTTTAGGGACACCTTGTATGATGCTCTTTAAAGCTACAGTTGAGTTCTTGGGAAGCAAATAAAATCCTTCAGGAAAACTATAGTCTTTACTTATCCTGGTGAAAGGAAAAAGAGAGGAAAAGAGTCAGAAGACAGGACTTCCTCTCCTGGCTGTGACACTTACTTCTTGTAAGGCAACTTATTCAACTTCTTTGGCTCTCTGTGTGTTTAATAGTAAAATGAGGGAACTTTAAAGATCCCTTCCAACTGTTATTAAATTATTAATTTAATAAATATCTTGAATAATGATTTAATTAATAATTAATTTAATATTGAAACTATTAATTATGTTATAATCAATAATAATAATAGCTAACATTTATATAGTGCTGGCTATGTGCCACACACTGCTAAGAGCTTTACAATTATTATCCCAGTTGATTCACATAACCCTGAGAAGTGGGTGCTATTATTTATTTCTGTTTTACAGATGAGGAAACTGAGGCAGATGGAAGTTAAGTGACTTGCCCAGGGTCACACAGCTAGTAAGTATCTAAGACTGGATTTAAACTCAGTTCTTTCTTACTCCAGGCCTAGCACTCTATCCTCTGTACCACCTAGCTGCCTTATGATCTTATATCTATCCATTAAGCCAGCCATTCTCAAATTTTTTTGGCATCCAGAAAACTTTATACTGTTAAAAATTATTAAGCACCCTCTAAAAACTTTTGTTTATGTACATTTCATATATATATACATATATATATACTATATTAGAAATTAAAATGTCTTAGCATTATTTTGAAAATAGTTTTGATCTTGAATAGCATCAGAAAGATTCTCAGGGACACCCAACAGTTCCCCAGGCCATATCTGAGAACTGCTTCCTTGAGCAAAACCTTTTTTTTCCCTTTTTGGAGAGAGGAAGGTAGGGCAATTGGAGTTAAGTGACTTGCCCAAGGTCACATGACTAGTAAGTGTTAAGTGCCTGAGGCCAGATTTGAACTCAGGTCTTCCTGACTCCAGGGCTGGTGCTCTATTCACTATGTCACCTAGCCACCCCCCTTAAGTAAAATCTTTTATTTTTTTGGCTTTCTGGAAGACAATTGGGGATAAGTGACTTGCCCAAAGTCACACGGCTAATAAGTGTGTCAAGTGTTTGAGCTAGATTTGAACTCAGATCCTCCTGACTCCAGGGCTGGTGCTCTATTCACTGTATCACCTAGCTGTCCCCCCCTTCCCCCTCTCTGCCCCTCCTGCCCCTTAAGTAAAATCTTAATGAAAATCAGCAAATGTTGGACTGGGTGTGAGAATCATGGTTAGCGTTAAAGGGTATTAAAGTTCCATATTTATTTAGTAAATATGTTCCCTCACAACATATAAATGTATTCCTTTGATTATCTGAGACATTCAGTCTAGGAACCTTTCTTGACAGCATTTCTGTGGAAAAGGAACAACCCTTGAACTTAGCCTCATAATCAATAGCTTTATGCCATCCCAAATCAACGTCTTTAGTTATATCTAAAAATGAGCAGTAACCAGTTCAGTTTCCAGGGCACACGAACAATACAAAGTCTAGCTCTGTTTGCTTACAATCATTTAAGGAAGAAATTGTGAGTAGAATTCATTTCACAATAGAATTCGTGGTTAATGGAGCTTAGTACTGAGATTCCATATAAACTTCCCACTAGACTGTAACCTGAAATCAGAGGTTCCATCTTACACAAATTGTGTAAAACTGACTTATATAGTCATTAAGTTCCAAGAATAGGACTGTAGGATTTTACGAATAGAATGAAATCATAGATCTTCTATTCCAACCCCCTCATTTAATAGTGAGGGAACCCAAAACCCAACGAAATGAAATAACCCAACAATACGCTTGTAGTAATTTTCAATTGAATACACCATCCAATAAACCTACTATTGATCAATAAATGTTTGATAATGCTGAACAACAATTTTGAGACATCTTATTATTTTTAAGGATTTGTAGATGCCTTTTGTTTTTACAACACAGTTATTTACCTTAATATCTCCTTTTCATATGTCATCAAAAACCTTCCCTTATAATAATGATTTTAAAAATTAATAAAAATCTGACAGGTACAGGCATGGAATCTCTGTCTGACAGCATACAACACATCCCACCCCCTTTTGATGTATAATTCATAACAAATTCTTTGGGACAAAGAATATTTGCTATAATTAAAAAGAGTCTGACTTGCTTTTTAATTATGTTTTCATTTACATTTTTTGTTGTCCTGTGTATCGTTCTTCTGGTTCTACTTCCTTTGATCTATGTTAGTTCCCATGAGTTTTTCTGACTCACATTTATTGTTCCTTTCATTTCATCATTCCATTCACATGTCACAATTTGTTTAGACCATCCCCCAATTGATAGACATCTACTTTGCTGATAGTTTTTTGTTTTGTTTCAGCATTATTTTGTTAGTGTTGTTATTTTTTTTTTGCTACCACAACAAATACCGCTAGTAATATTTTACTAAGTATGGGGCAATTCTTTCTGGGTCGTTGCTTTAAACCATTAAATGCAGAAGTCTGACTTTTTGTTGTAGAGCAAGTGATTTCTGAGGAGCCTTGTCTCATGAGTCTAATTAATGAATGACAGAATTCATATATATTCATTTCTACTAGATAGCATTTTAAAGGCTTACATAGAAAGCAACTGAGATTGACAATTAAAACTTTAAAAAAATTGGTTAAAAATGTCTTTCCTGAATTAAGACCTTGTACTGCCAAGTTTTACCTTGGACTGACTTTTCAAAGTAGTTATAAGACCCTGAAACTTGAAGTTAAAAAAAATAAATGATGGCAGATTCTTGATTATAGCAGTGCCATTGAGAAGCCTGATAATATAATATTTTAGGTGAAAACTAACATTTAGACAGGTTATTTTTCTTACACAAGCTTTCAAGGTCAAATGCATTTCTGCTTCAGGTTTTGGAAGTGCCTCCATTGAGAGCAAAATGAGACAAGACAAGTCAACTTATTTTTCAAATGATAGAATTTTCTGTCTCAGAAAAGGTGAACAGTGAAGCAATTTAAAGTTGTCACTGCAACAATGACCACAACTAAAAGTTTCACACACAATTTCTGTGTCTCAGGAAGAAGGAATAATGATATGAGACAGTGTAGTAGAATGGGTAACTCAGCGATAGCCTGAGGTTTGTGATCTCCTTGTGAATTCTGTCTGAGAGTCTAAAATAAATGACTGCAACATCCTGTCTTTAATCATCAGTAAATGGAAGTTTCCATGAGAAAAACTGCTCCATAGATTTCTGCACAGTATGACATACAGTGAAGGTTAATTCTTAGAACTTAATTTCATGACCCCAGAAAAGGTCATGAAACATGGGAGTATGTAGTTAGTCTCTGAGCATTAGATTTGTTATCTTGGGCAAACCAATCTTAGGAACTTGGAGTCATCTTTAATTTATAATAATAAAAATATGCACTCTTCTTGTATGGTGCTTAATACATTCCAAATCACATGTATATGTAATATGTGTGTGTATATATACACATATACACACTATATATACATATACATACACTATATATAGCATATATAGTGTATGTAATATATATACACATACTTATAGTCGCTAATGATTTAATGGAAAGGAGAACATTATAGACAACAAAAAAGACAAAATCATTTACATTTAGCTAAATGATGAACTCAAAGATTGTGTCTGTGATATTATTTACAAGAGATTTCCTAAGTATCAATCCTAAGCAGTTATTTCCTCCCCTTCTACACACTAAATGTACAAAAGGATGTATGATTCTTTTAGCAAACTTTCTGTAATTTAATATGTAAGTCTGAGGTACCAAGGAATTAAGTTACCTGTCCATGGTCACATAGCTAGTAAATATTAGAGGATAGATTTGAATCTAGGTCTTCTAGTTAGTACTCCAACCATTATGCCATACTACTAATTATCAACACAGTATCCTGCAAACCACACAAAATATTGATTTGGAAAATTGACTGTGTGTGTGAGTGTGTGTGTGTGTGTGTGTGTGTATGTGTATGTATGTATGCCCACATGTTTGATACTTTCTACAGTCTCAGAAGAGGAAATAAATCCCTGAGGAATTTCTTTAGACTTGGGTCCAAACCAACAGAGATTCAGAGATAAAACAATTTCCAAAGTAACTTGGCCATTTACCTGAACACTATAGAACTGAGAAGAAATAGTGTCAATCAGAAACACTCAGACAGAGAAAAACACTCTTATGTGTTTCTTTTCTGACTTGTCCTTGCCATCTAGAACCTGGGGATTCTGCTAGGTTCAGGTGGAAGGAAACAGTGTTGATTTTTCTGCTCCACTATTTGGCAGCATTGTCTTTCTTTGCCTCACCCTCTTTTGGAAAACTGCCTTCTACTTCTGGGGCTCTGCTTCTTCCTAGAGTCAAAAGAAAATTGATCTAAGAGAGGTATATAGAGTGGATCAGGTCATAAAATTGTAGATTTTGAGATGTGAGGACACATAGCATTCATTTTCCCTAATCCTCTTATTTTATAGATGAAGAAAATGAGGTCCAAAAACTTTAGGTGACTTGCCCAAGGGAACACTGATTAACAGACAGAACTGGATTGAATATCATTTGATGTTTTCTCCCCTCCATCCCTTTCTTATCTCCCTGTCCCTGAGATATCTCATAAAATAATCTGTCATGGCTTCCATAATTAAATTGTGCCCACCATGGATTCTTCTTGGAGTAGAGGATGTAACTCAGTGGTGTTAAACTCAAATAGAAAAAAAGGTCATTAATCAATGTATAGGGATCCCTCAGGATCAAATATTAACCTAGTTTCAAAATGTAGTATTATATATGTTTAATTTTAAAAATTTATTTCATTGAATATTTTCCAATTACATTTTAATCTGCTTCTTGCAACACTCATTTGAAGATAACCAGATGCAAGAAGATGGCTAAGTTCTCAAAGGACTAAAAGGGGAAAAAAGACTTATGACTACAGACTTTGGGAACTACTCATGTTTAGGTGGCTAAAGGATGCAACAAAGAAAAGGAAGAGGGGAAGGGAAATGGGAGAACGGGATAGCATGATATCACAAGTAAGGAGAAGACAAGTTTTGGTTACTAGGAGACCGAAGGGGATAAAGCAAAGATTGCCCACTGCAACAGTTTCTCCAGTTGCTTTTCAATCTTGACTCTGAGTTGATTTGCATAGAAATAAGAGGCATTATTGAGGCAGGAAAGAAACCACTGCATTCTATTCTGCCCAGCTCCTTTGCCATTTTGCTGAGTAGAGTGGCACTGTGGCTAGAGTGGCAGACTTGGAATCAGGAAGACCTGAATTCAGACACAGCTTCAGACACTCCCTTTGTGACTCTGGGCATTTAATCCTGTTTGCCTTAGTTTCCTCATCTGTAAAATGAACTGGAAAAGGAAATGACAATTTACTCCAATATCTTTGCAAACAACAACAGCATCAAAAACAAAACAACAAACCCAAATAGGGTCACAAAGAGTTGAGTCTGACTGAACAACAGCAACAAAATCCCTAGCATAATTGAAGGGGACTTAGGCTAAGGGGACCCAGTGGTATGATAGGAGTTAAAATAAACTTCAAGGGCAGTTAGGTGGCACAGTAAATTGAGCACCTGCCCTGGAGTCAGGAGGACCTGAGTTCAAATTTGGCCTCAGACACTTAATACTTACTAGCTGTGTGACCTTGGGCAAGTCAATCCCAATTGCCCCTCCAAAAAGCAAGTAAAATAAAATAAAATAAACTTCAAATCATAATTCAGATCAGAGTTATACTGAAGAATTCAGAGGTAGCCAAAGAAAAAGGGATTAAAAAACAAAACAAAACAATGGATGTTGTCTTCTTAGCTGAATGGGATCTGCCTCACAAAGAGGCTAAACAGCTAGCAAATAGCTGTCCCCTACAGGGAAGAAGCATTTCAGTTTACTACCAGCAGGGGGACAATAGAGAGCATCATCAACTCATCAAAGATAATAGTGGAAATCAGGAGCAATATGATAATGTCAGCTAGCTTGTATAGCTCTAAAAAAAATGGCCCTTCAGATGTGTTTCCCACTCACAGATTCCCTGCATATAGTGTAGTGTCAACTTATGGAGAGTGTATTCTTCTGTGAATGAGGGGAATCATTCTTGTCATCTATTTTGCTTTGTTATTCAATTAAATGTCTTTTGCTTTAAACCAAGAGATCCTTTAATTAGACTAGTAAGAGAAGACATATCAGTGGAGGCTTAGGAGATCTGATTTTTGAGTATATGCTGAACCATAAAATGCTTCTAACCTGGAATAGCTTCCGGGCATATACTATATGTATGTATAAGGCAGGTTCTATAAGTGGATGTATTTAGCAGGGGAGACTTTGAAAAGAAATGGCAGGGCCAATAGCATTAAATATTCCAGATAATGAGGAGAATAAGGATTGAGAAAAGGATTTGTGGTTAGAAGGTCACTGGTGACCTTCAAAAAAATGGTTTCAGTAGAAAGCATTCAGTAGTAGAAATGGAAACCAGATTTCAAGGGTTTAAGAGTGAATGTGTGGCAAAGAAATAGAATCAATGGGTATGGACAGTTCTTTTGATAAAAGAAATTGTATTTGTTCTGCTTGGACCCAGATGACAGAATTAGAAGCAATGGGTAGAAATAGCAAAGGGATAAATTTAGGCTATGCAAACAAAACTTTCTAATAATTCAAAGGGGTAAAAGTGGAATGTGTTGCATTGAGAAGTGGTGAGTTCCTCCAAATTAGAGCTCTTCAGACAGAGGGCAGAATACTACTTGTCAGACATGTTGTGGAAGAATTTCTTTTTCATGTATGCATTAATGTAGGAATCATTTCTGAGGTTCATTCCAACTGAGAAATTCTATGGATTCAAGAAGTCTGGGCTGGCAACAAAGGAAAGAAATCTGACAGTAACTTTCTGTGACAGCAGGGTTAAGGAAATGTTTCCCAGGAGAGAAGAGTTTTGATAATGTTTGCAGCCAGGGAACAATCTAATTAAGAGAGAAAGACTGAAAATATTTATTGAATAATAATTCATTTTTATACATTAGAAGAAAGGAAATGAACATTTATTAATCACCTGCTATGTGTCAGGTACTATGCTATACAAATATTACCTCATTTGATCCTGATAATACCCCTGAGACATAGGTTCCCTATTATTCCCACTTTTACAGATGAGGAAACTGAGGAAGACAGAGGTTAAGTGACTTGTTCATTTTCAAACAGCTAGTAAGTGTTTGAGGTTGAATTTGAATTTAGGTCTTCCTGACTCCAGACCCAGCATGCTATCCTCTGTACCACCTAGCTTTTAAGGTTTACAAACCACTTTCCTCTTAATAATCCTATGAGGAAGTTAATACAAGTATTAATGATCCTTTTTTATAAAAAATTAGAAAACAGAGGCATAGAAAGAGGAAGCAACTTTTATGTTGTTGTTCAGTTGTTTTTAGTCATATCTGACTCTTTATGACCCAATTTAGGATTTTCTTGTCAAAGATAATAGAGTGGTTTCTCTAACCTATTTTACAGATAAGAGACAAATAGGGTTAAGTGACTTGCCTGGGTCACACAACTAGTGTCTGAGGCCAGATTTGAACCCAGGAAGATGAATCCTTCCAACTTTAGCCCCAGCACTCTATCCACCATGCTTCTACCTACCCAACTATAACTTCTAGTCCTGATACTTCCTGCTTGTGTTGTTATTTGTGGCTTTCATGCAATAACACAACCAGGAAGTGTCAGGACTAGATGCTACAGTTTCTGATTATAAGTCTAATATATTTTCCACTTCCCTATGCTGACCTAGGTGAATCAATCATTCAGTCATTCAATGAATCTATCAAGAAGTACCACTCTAGAGTCTATTATGTGCCAAGTGCTGTGCTAGATGATGACTATACAAAGAGAGCAAAAGAAGCAATCTTTGCCTTCAAGAATCACTATATCAAAGGAAATATAAAAATAAATCCAAAATATATAAAGTATAAATACAAAGGAATTGGGAAGGTGGTGCTGCACTAGTAGCTAATAGGATCAGAAAAAACCTAATGTAAGAGATGATTGAATGGAGTTTTTGAAAGATGTTTGGGATTCTAAGAGGTTGTACTGAGGAGGGAGAAGATTCTCAGCATAGAGGGATCAGCTTGGGTAAAGGCACAGAGATGGAAGAAGGGATGTCTTTTTAAGTCCTAACCTAAAAGTGGGAAGGGACCTCAAAGACCATCATAGCTAAATGAACACTAGAAAACACTCCCCCACCCCTGCAACAGTCAAGCAGTTTTTGCTTTCAAACCCCTAGGAATGGAAAAGCCATTCCCTCTTTGAGACAGCACAGTCTACTTTCAGACCATTATAACTGTCAGGAAGCTTTTTCTTTATATCACACATAAATTTACTTCTTTGAAACTTTGATCCATTGCTTCTAGGTCTGCCCTCTGGGGTCAAGCATAGCAAGTATAATACCTCTTCCACATATACAAGTTGTCTCAAATAAAGATTGCACAGTATTCCATAGTCTTGTCTTTGTTAGACATGCTCATTTCTTTGAATGAATCTTTATATGTTGTATATCCAGTGTCTTTCACCATCCAGGTTATCTTTTTCTGGATATACTCAAACTTGTGAATGTTTTTCCTAAAATGTTCACCGAACTGAACACAGTAGTTCAGATGTAGTTTGTTCCACTCTCTTGTTCTGGACTATGTCTCTTAACACAAATAATATGGTGCTCACATTTTTCATCCACATATCACATACCATTGATTCATTTTGAGTTTATTGTTGTCTAAACATACTCTTTTCCATTTCTATAATTGTGAGGTTGATTTTGTTTAACCTAATGGAAAACTTTGCATGTGTCCCCATTTACATTAAGTCATGTTAGATGTGGCCTCCCATGTTAGCTCATTGAGCCTTTTGGGGTCATTATCCTAACATCCAAAATGTTTTGATGTGCCTACCAGTTTTTTAACAGCAATTAAAACACCATCCATGTCTTCATTCAAGTTATTGATAAAAATTTTGAAGAATAAAGCATCCCAGATAGATCCAAGGGGGTATTAGACTGGAAACCACCCTATAAAGTAATGTAAACTTACAACAACTACTACTTTGGTTCAGATCTTCAAACAATTCCAGATATACCTAATTATTGTTACCTCACATCTCTCCGTCTTGCCAACAAGAACATTATGAGCAACTTGCCAAATACTTTCTTGAAATCTAGGAATATTATGTCTTCACCATTCCACTGAACTGCTAGCCTGATTATCTTGTCAAAAAAGAGGAAATGAAGTTAATAATGCATGACCTGCTCTTCAGAAAGCCCTCCTGACTTATAAAGATTGCTGTTTTCTTCTCTAAATCAATGCTTTAATAGTGTGTCTTAGTATTTCTCCAGGTAAAGAAGCTAAGCTCTCTAGCATGCTATTTTCAGACTCTACCATTTTTCCATTTTTGGAAAATTGAAGCAACATTTATCTCTCTTGATTCTGGTGCCACCTCTCCCATTTTCTAAAATCTTTTAATGATTGGTGACAGTGACTTGGAAATCACATACAGTTGGTTTTAATCTTTCTTCCCAGCACCCTGGGATAAAGAAGCATAGTAGAAAGAACAGCACTGTATTGTAATTTAGAGGACCTGGATTTAAACCCCAGGTCTGCTACTTAGTACTTGTGTAATGTTAGGAAAATTAATTTCTCTGTACCTCAGTTTCTGCATCTGTAAAATGAAGGGATTGAACTAGATGAAAATTAAATCTATGATAAAATATTTTTCATTTGGTTGTAGTCATTAGAACTAGTTGAAGTAGCTAGATTCCCTTATCTCTATATGTACTCCATTAATCATTTTAATTCTCTTTTTCCTGTCTTACAGATAATTTTTTTGGGAAGAAAAAAAAATGAGCTGATTAGTTCAGTCAGTTTAAGTCTCATTTAGCCCAAGAATCTATATTATTACTTCTTTGATCTTCTTCTTGCCTCAGTCATGGATTTAAAAAAAATACTTTTCATCATTCTTATCAGAAGTTTTAAGCTATTCTCAGCTTTGGTATACCTGACATCATGCTTACAAAAGGATGATATGCCTTTGTATTCATCTACTATTACCTGCCTTTGCTTCAACCAATCAGTCAACAGTCATTTGCTAAGTCCCTACTATGTGATAGCCACTGGGTTAGTATTGGGAATATAATATTTAAAAAAAAAACAAAACTGAAACACGGAGCTTAAATTTTAATGGAGTGGGAAAGACATAACTAGAAAATTGTGTGCATGTGCATGTGTGTGTGTGTGTGTGTGTATGTGTATGTGTGTGTAACAGGGTCAAGCGTAAGGGCAGAGTATATCAATGTGCTTGATTGATGATGACTTTTAACATGGAGGAAGAGCCTACTTCTAGGAAGTCTTGAGTATGTGCCTTGGACAGACTTGAAAATGGAAATACATTCTGTCACTGGTTCTGATTTGCTAACCATAAATTTAGGAGCATCCTTCTTAAATTAGTTGCATAGCCAGAACTGGGGGCATCTTCAAAATAGTCTGAGTGAGCTGGAGATCTTTTAAAAGATATAGCAATATAACCCTGTTCAATGATAGCATCATGAGCAATCAAGCAAGCTATGAAACAAGGACATGTATGATCACTAAAGGTTTGTTTTTTTTTTTTTTACCACCATAGTAGAAGAGATACAACACAGAATCCACATTGCAGATACTGAGATTTTCCAAATTATCCCATTTCGAGGGGACATTGTGCTCATTTCATCAATGCTGGGAACAGTGGAATCTCTGGAAAAATTCTGTAGTTATTCCAAAGAGTTTGGCTTAAGCATAGTCACAGAAGAGATCAAATGAATGAAGAATGTCTATTGCCCAACTCAAAATGCATATTTGGAGGGATGAACTATAGAGTTCAATGTCTCTATCTAAGTGACAGAAAGGAGACAGAAGAATGAGTTGGGTTTAGAGTTAAAAGCTGGTGAAAAGTGGATTGGATTGCAAAGTTACTTTAATGATTCCAAGTTTCCTATGAAAGAGAAGGCCTATTTTTTCAAGTACTTCATTTTTTTATAAATTTTAGAAGTTTTATTTATAAACTGTGGAAAAATATTATTAAAAAAAACTTCCTTCATCTTTCTGCTTAGTGTCTGCATATATATTTTTTCCAGTATGAACAATCATTCCTCCCATGATTGAAGTATCTGTCAACCTCCAGCTTCAAGATTGGTCTTTACTTAGGAAGCTGTTTGGGACTGTTTTCAATTCCCAAAGCATAGCCTCATCTAGGTGCAATAGTAACTCTTCTCCACAATGCATACTCATTGTGGAAAATGTCCAGATGACTCCTGGGTGATATTTGAGTGTCCATTTTCAGCAAGCAGATTTATGTAGTTGGTTGTAATAGGTGAAACCTCTTTCTTGCCATAATAATAACATTTGGGGTTTTCATGTTAATGGTACATCTCAAATGTAGCATCATAATAGAAGCGATCATTTTGGTTTTGTTCAGAATTCTTACTTTTATGATTAATTCCTTTTCTTTCTTTAATTTTTTTTTCAAATGGGGATCCATTTTCTCTCCCTCTTACCTCTCCCAACCCTTTCTTACCAAGAAAAAAAGAAAAACAAAATGCCCTCTTATAAAGATGTATAGTTAATGTGTGTGGGGGGGGAGTGAAAACTTCTCAGAACTTCTCTCTTCCTTACCCCACTCCTTCTCTGCTGTTAATCAGCAGCAAGCCCTTTCATGAGGCTTTCAGATTTCTCGCCTCTGCGAGCCCCTTCTTCCTTTCCCTTTTACTTGCTGTCAATCAGCCTCCTTGGCAGGCTCCTCTGTTGTTTACCATTGGGGAAGAGCCTAGATTTGAGCCCACCCCCCCACCCCCAACCAATGGGAGAAGGGACCCCAATAGAGTATAAATTCTTGTTCTGCCTTTTGTAAAGTGCCTCTTCCTATGATCATCCCTCTTCACCCAGGGAAAAGAATAAATTCCTGTTCCTATCCTAAGAGATCTCCGTGTTCTTGATTTAATTTTGTATGAGATTTTTCATCACACACACATTAAGGAAAACAAATTCCCACATTGGCTGCGGCCAAAAAAAAATATTACTCAATCTTCACTCTGAGTCCACATCACCTCTCTATGTTGAGGTAAAGTAGCCTTTTCATTGTTAAATTCTCTGGAATCATGGTCAGTCATTGTGTTGAACAGAATTCCAAAGACTTTCAAAGGTGATTGTCTTTACAATGTTATTATTGTATACATTGTTTCACAGCTTTTTCTGAAACCATCCTGTCATCATTTCTTATGGTAAAACAGTATTCCATGAAATTCATATACTACAACTTGTTTAGCAAATCCCCAATTGATTCATACTTTTGTTTCCAATTCTTTGCCTCTGCAGAGTTGCTCTAAATGCATTTATACATGTAGACCTCCCTTTCCTCTTTCTCTGATCTCTTTGAAGCAAGGATCTAGTAAAGGTATCACTGGGTCAAAGGGGATTTCTAATTGAGCAGCTTTTTAGGCGTAGTTCCAAATTACTTTCTCGAAAAGTAAGATCAGTTCACAGTTCCACCAACATTTCAATATATATGAATTGAGTTATAGCAAGATACAACTTCATCACATAGACTGAAATAAATGCTCAAATCTGATGACCAGCATGTCCAGATAAATATTAATTAGCAGTTCCCAAATCATTCTACAGTACTCTAATAGTTATGACTTATCATGTCCTTCTCTATTGACCTGAACCAAATGTATATTGTTTCTCTCTCTCTCTCTCTCTCTCTCTCTCTCTCTCTCACTCACTCTGTTGGAGGTAACTCTTAAAAAAAAGACTTATGTAGATTGATAGTGATTCTCTTTTGTAAGTGACTGACATAATTCTAATATAACTGACTTTCAGATATGATATATATGCTTGGATGTTTATACTGAGAACATAGTATACATGGACATGATTTCTCACCTATTTGGGGCATCATTTTTTGTGTGTGTAGAATAACAATTCAAAATGTATGAGGATGGATTGATTCTTGGGCTATACGTCACGAAAGGGAACAGCTACTTCAGGGTTATTCTATAGATCAAATTCAGGGGAACTGCTGGTTTGAGGTTCAGATATTAGTGAGCAATTTGAGCCTGAAACTGAAAGCAGGACTAGGACCTAGATAGTGAGACTCTGACTTACACTGTGAGTAAAAGAAGTTTCAAGAGGGAGTCTGTAAAATCACATTTCCCCACTCCCCCAGTCTCAAAGCAATAACTCTGCCCCTTGCCAGCACTCTGCCCAGCAACAACTCAAGAACTGTTTATCTCTGCTTGAAACAATAACAAGCTAGCTATGAATCCTTCACTAAACTATCTATAAACATTTTAGCTTAGGCAAATGTTATCTCCTCTAGTAAATTGGCTAGCTGCACCATGAATCCTTCAATACCGTATCTATAGGTTAACTCCTTAGCCAATTATACCCATACTGTGTAGCCGTTGGCCTTGGTTCCCATCATCCATCTTGTCAAACATGACATTGATGAGTGGCAGACTGGGCACTCCTCAGTGGCTGTGACCACTGGCTGACTTAAGTGACGTGTCAAACCTAAAACCACACCTCCAGGTAGCACCCCCCCCCCCACCCCTTGGGCTATTTCCTAGTGAATTATGGGCAATACGCCTGCGCAGTTGATATTAAAAGTGCATGTTCCTTTAAGCACTGACCACTCCTTAACTCCTCCCTAATCCCACCCTTACTCACCTAGTTAGCATAATTGACACCTGATTTACTACTATGACTCCTTAAAAACTATGCCTATGTCTTCTTTAAGTTTGCAGGTTCCATGAGAACCCTTGCCCGCTGTGCTGTACAGCGTAACAATAAACTTTCACAATCTCGGCTTCTAAATTTGCTTGAGACTGGTGAATTCTTTCCAGACTGAATTGCAGGGTTTTTGGTCACTGATAGTGATCAGGGTCCCTGGTAGAACCTATTACCCTTCTCTCATCAAACTTGAGGCCCCAGGTTCCCCGCCCCTGAATTCTAGATCTTTCTTCTGCCTCTATCATGCTGTACATTATATAATTCTTAGTTACGTACATGTCATTTTCCGAGATTGTAAATTAAATTCCTTGATTATTTTTTTTTCCATTTCTTTATTATCCCCAGTACTCAGCATAGTACCTTACAAATAATAAGTAGGTACTTTATAAGAGTTTATTGAATTAAATTGAATTGAAATTTACGTGTTGCATAGCTTAGGTAAGTCACTTTAACCTCTATGTCTTTGTTTTATTGACTCAGTTTACTTCTGAAGTCTTTTCTACCTCTATGGAACAAAGAAAAGGGCAGAGATCTTTGTGGCATCTGGAATTTTAGTTAATCACTTAGTAAGCATTTGTTAAGTACCTACTATGTGCCAGATACTATGCTAGGCTCTGGGGTTGCAAACACAATAGTTGAAACAATCTCTGTTTACATGAACCTTATGTTAAAAGGTTTAAAAGGGTAAAAAAAGGGTTAAAAGAATCCATATAGCAGATGAATAAAGTTATTTTGAGATAGAAGAAAGGCAACATGACTAGCACAAAAGATTAAAAAACCATTCAAGATCTATGGGACAAAGAATCAATGGTAGAAACAAGAGATAAAAATAATGATGTTAATTTTGATGTATCCTGTACACATTCTGAAGATGCTTATGCTAATTCCTTTCCACACAAATGTATCTCAGGTCCTGTAGCAAGGCTACATATCTCCCTCAATTCTACAGGTTACCCTAGAGGAGTTTTGGTGGTGGTGGTGGGATGATTGTCTAATACAATTGGTTCAAGCCCCAGCTGGTGTGCTTCATCACAAGATTAGCAGTAGAGAATGTTAGTTAGCCTCAAGTAGTTTTTTGAAAGGGACATTCACTAAGGTGGTATAGTAAGAATGGGTGGTTAAAAATATTACCCAAAAGTATGTGACACTTCCTCTCACATATATATGCAAAGTCCTGAGGAAAGAGGGCTCAAATTTGAAAAACTACATGTGGCAAAGAGGTAACTCACACACAGCTCCTGTCTTCTAGAAGTCCCTTTTGCTCAACTAGGGTGTTCAAGTTCCTGTTAGGCACACGTGGTAAAATTCCTTTGATGGGCTTCTTATAAAGAGAGCTATGATTCTCTGTCCAATCTGTCCTTAACTCCCAATGCAGCTGTTATAGTTAGTTGATCTAGAGACACCACTAGGAGACCAGTGGAAGGTTGAAAATTCTTTGGACACTTTCACATCTCTCAAGGTACCTTCCAGACAGAGTAAATGGGGAAAGAGACCTGGCCAAGACCAAACCTGAGGCTTCTTTTCACCCCCCTCAGGCAGTACTTCTGTAGGGATTTTACTGGAAATCCTGGTTTGCCTCAACTCTAGAACTCCTAATTTGCTACTTATTGAAACTCTTCTATTCCAACTAACTCAGTGCTTTTTGCCACTTATTGAAACTCTTCTATTCCAACTAACTCAGTGAAGGGCATGAAAAAATTCTTCAATCAATTAGCATAGGCTTCCTATCTGGTTCATTTATATCATCAAATAGCTTTCAAAGACCTTTCACACTCAGTCTAAGATTGATTGATTGAGACTTATTTCTATTTAATAAATATATAAGGGACAAAATGGGGTGGAATGTTTTCAACTCCATTGTGATGTTTAAAATATGGGCTACAGCAAAGTTATTAGGCTTCTCAAGCTCCAAAAATGTGTTTGCATTTGCCATGGAAACATTTTCTTGCTTGCTTATCTGGGAGCATGTTGTTTCTTCTCAGGAGAAGGTAAACTCTTTGAGGGCCTGGATTGTTTCCTTTTTCACTTTGGATTCCTGGCACAATGCCTGGCATGCAAGCCTGTACTTAAGAAATGCCTAATGAATTGCATGGAATTGAATTGAAGGGGATTCAGGTAATAGAATTAAAACTTTTAAGAGAAGGAATGAGAAAAATGATGGTCAAAGAGGTCAAGTGACTTGCCAGATGTCACCATAGATACAAGGCAGTAGAGATGAAGTTTGAACCCAGGATTATAATAGTAATGGAATTTGAAGATACCCTTGTATTGGTGAGCAAACGGGTACTTAGCACTTAGTTTCAAGTTCATAATTGTGTCAAGTATTAAGACCCAGAACTTGTGAATCCCACAGTGGGATGAACTTACTGTTGTTACAGGAAGGGGTAGAACAGGGAGGAGCTAATACCTTATATAAAGAAAAGCCCAAGCTAGAGAGCCAAAACTTCTGGGAGCAAGTATCTTGGAGGCAGAGCAGCTACTGCTGGAGAGAAAGAGAGAACTACCAGGATCCTGAGAACTTCTGAGAACTGCTACAAATTGAGAAAAGAATGAAGAACAGAACTTGTGGTGCCAGAACTCCTGAGAACTTCTTCTAGGAACCTAATTGAGAACTTCTGAGAAATGGGAAGAAAGGAGAACTGGGAGAAAGCATGACAGTGATGCTGGTACTTTGTCTATTTTGATGTTACTTTGTCAGATTTGTCTGCTGATAGAGGACAGTGCTGTTGTTATAGAAGCCCTGGGACCTTGCTGCTGGTTCAGAAGCCCTGAAAGAGGATTTTCTTGTTGTATGTTTACAGAAATCCTGGACATTTTCAGAGATCCTGGGACTATATTAATGATTTGTTCTGATTCCTCAGACCTTGTTATTGGGTCTATGTTGATTTCACAGGCAGAAAGTGAGTTGATGAGGATGCTGGCAATGTGAATGAGTGTTATTGTGGCTTTGCTAAGCTCTGTCTTCCCAAGAACAGAACTGTGAAGGACTTGAGGTGAACTAGACAAGTGTGAGGTTCAATATGGAGCAGTAACTGGACAACAAAGAGCTGGCAGGAGCTGGGACCATGGAAGGAGAACCATGGAAGCAGAGAGCCTGCCTTGAGTCAAGATGAAAAGACCTCTCCTTGGGTACTTAACGCAAACTGAGAAGATTGTGATTTACTAGAGGTGGAGGACTTTGACCATTATAATTAGATGGTTGAGTTAAGCACTTACTAATTAAGGATGATTGGAAACTAATCTCCAATCTAGAAGAAAAGATTTTTTGATTGAAGAGTTTAAGACAATGTGACCTGGGGTGGAAGACTTTGAACTTTGTACTTTGTGTCAATTAAGGAAGCTTGCCTCCTTAAGTGTGATTGAATTAAGGACTTACTAAATGAATGTTATCTTTTACTTAAAACTATGTGACCACTTTGGTGAAAACTATGCAGCCATTTTAGTGATAAGTTGTTATGCCATAACATTCTGAATGCTGTACTTTGATTTCTGTGAATGTTTTGTCTTAGTTTGTTACCGAATAAATAGAGAGTTCACTGTACTGTGTAATCAGATTCTTGAAGCTGTTCACAGCAGCAGTCCCCTGGAAAGCTGCTTGTGCTTAGCTTTACAAGGATCCAGCCCCTCTGGCTTATTCCAGAGTATTTCTCCATTATAGCACTCGATCCCTTCTCAATCTTATACTCTTACATGCTTACATTTTACTTTTTGAGGGCAGGACCTAATTTTCATTTTTGACTTTGTTTCCACAGCTCCTACCACATTGTCTTGTAGATAGTAAATACTTAAATGTTTGAAATGAATTGAATCTTCTTCTCCCACACCTAATAAATAAAATTTTCTTCCAAGTAGTCACCTTGGGAGGACATATATTTATCTCAAAGATACTGCTTTTACTCAAAACAGGCTCTGCATTTCTCTTGTGGCTCTTCAGAGACACACAATCAAATCATTGTCAGCATTTCTTACACGTTGTTTTTCAACCTCAAACAGAATGACTCCTGTTTGTTCATTCACTTTACTCATGGCACTGAGCTCTGGAAAGTTTTTCTACTGATTAAAGAAATCAAATCTATTTTCAAAGGTCTAAAACTTGTCATAAATATTTGAGAATATTTAAAAGAATATGCCAGTCTTATAGGATTTCCCAAAGAGGGGTTTCACAGATGTTGACAAAAAGTTAACTTCTTTAGAAAGAGTGTGTTCCTCCCCAAGAGTTCGATGCTAAAAATGGATGTTGAAGTTTGTTTAAAAATCAGGTCACATCAGGTTATAGCTATAGCTCATAAAATAATTTCCTGACTCCAGTAGTGTCAGAACTAAGGGACAAAAGAAGCCTGATGGTAGAGCTCCTGGATTTTAGCCAGCTACAAATATCACTATATCCTCCAGTCAAGAACAAGTCCTTGTCCCCTACCATTCCATCAGTCCTGCATAATTAGTGCTTAAAATCACTGTGGACAGATGTCATCACATTAAAACATGGAGGAACATTAACTTAGAGTACATTAGGCTAGTGTCAAACAGGGAGGATTTATTATGTCATCTTACTTCTAGCATGATGAAGTACTGATGGAAAATGTCACTTTTCATATCAACAAGACATTATTTTGAGAAGATAAACTAGAGGCCCATGCACTCAATACACACACATGCATGAACACATGCATACATATACATGCATGCAATACATAGATACATACATAAAGCACACATATTTATGTCTGTTTATGAATATGCACACACATATAACATAGAAACATATCTATGCATATCAATATATATGTAGATGTACATGCACATATGTATTAATAGTCAACTAGCACTTATTAAAAACTTACTTATGTGCCAGACATTGTAGTGAACACCTACAGATATCTGCATATGTACATATATAAACTCACATGGTTATGTGAGTGTCTGTGGATTCTGGAAATTGAATCTGCCCTTCCCTAAAAATATATGCAATTTCACAAATATCTTCTTTGGTCATATTTGGTAATGAAATCAAGAAGGAAGTTCTTCTGAATGCTGAACAAAGAAAGTTTTATGTGTTAAATACTTTTATTGATTTTTTTTTCACATAAAGTAAAATGTTAACCATAAGCACATGTTTACTTTGGAGCATCTGTTGAATGAGTAAAATGATACACATAGGATATCAATTGTTACTGATTTTACATATATTATCTCCTTTGAGTCTCACAACTATGCTATTAGGCAGGGAATAAAAGCATTATCATTCCCATCAGCCAGATGGTGAAATCAGTCTTCAGAAAGGTTGTTCAAGTTTATAGCTAATAAATGACTGAGGCAGAATTCAAACCCAATATTAACAAGAGCTAGCATTTGTAGAGTACTTTAAGAATTATGCAGGGGTGGCTAGGTGGCTCAGTGAATAGAGCAATGGCCCTGGAGTCAGGAGGACCTGAGTTCAAATTTGGCCTCAGACAGTTGACACACTTATTAGCCATGTGACTTTGGGCAAGTCACTTAACCCCAATTGCCCTCCAAAAAGCAAAAAAAAAAAAATAGACCTAAGAATTATGCAGCTTTTTACAAATTATATCTTATTTTTATTATCACAACAACCCTGGAAGGTAGGTGCTATTATTTCCCCCATTTTATATATGAGGAAACTTAGATAGATAGAACTTAAATAACATTCCCAAACTCGCTGTATTTGAACTCCGTTCTTTTTGAATATATTTGATTCAATAAAGTGTTTAACGTCTATTATGTGCCAAGTGTTGTGTTAAGCTCTAGGGATACAAAAAGAAAGAAAAGATAGTTCCTACTCTCCAGGAGTTTGTAAACCAATGGGGGAGACAACATGCAAACAATATATACAAAGCAAGCTATATATAGCATAAATAGGAAATAATTAGCAGAAAGAAGGAATTAAGTTGGGACTTAAAGGAAGCCGAGGATGTTAGTACTTGGAGTAGAGTGGGGAGAACATTACAATAATGGAGGCATAGCCAGAGAAAGTGCCTGGAGCTGAAAGATGGAAGGTCTTGTTTACAGAATAGATAGGAGGCCAGTCATCTATCCCACTCACCATCTACCTTCCTTCCTCATATAGTATAATATATTAAAACTTGAATACAGACCCTCTGACTCCAAATCAAATGTTTCATCCAGCATAAGACAATGTTGTTATTTAGTAGTTTTAGACATATCCAACTCTTCATGACCTTATTTGGGGTTTTCTTGGCAGATACATAAGTGATTTGCCATTTCCTTCTCCAGCTCATTTTACAGATGAGGAAACTGAGCCTAACAGTGTTAAGTGACTTGCCCAGGGTCATTCAACTAGTAAGTGTCTTAGACCATATTTAAACTTGGGAAGATGAGTCTTTCTGACTCCAGGTCTATCACTCTATCCACTGCACCACCTAACTGCCTTATAAGAGAATGCCTTGGCACAAAAATCAGTTTGAGTCAAGGAAATTTTTTAAAATGTGGAATTTCTTATCCTCTTCCAAATTCTCTAGGACTTGGATGATGAAAGAGAAGCTTTTAACTGACATTTCTACATTGCTTTATGGTTTCCAAAGTGCTTTCTATCTATTCCCTCATTTTAGTTTCTCAGCAATCAGTTGGTATATTTATTATTATTATTATTATTTGCCTTTTGGAGAGGGAAAGTCAGGGCAATTGGGGTTAAGTGAATTGCCCAAGGTCACATGGCTAGTAAATGTTAAATGTCTGAGGCTGGATCTGAACTCAGGTCCTCCTAACTCCAGGGCCAATGTTCTATTCACTGTGCCACCTAGCCGCCCCAGTATATTTATTGTTAATCTAATTTTATAAATGAAGAAGCCAAGGCTTGTAAGAGATTAAATGTCTTGCCTAAGTTCATACAGCTATCTAGTGTCACAGACAATATTTGAACCAGGTCCTCTGGATTCTAAGTCCAACTTGCTTCCCTGAAACATACCAAATAGCCTCCTTAAAAAAATAAATAAAAATATAACAATAAAATTATATATTAATAAAAATAAATATAATAAAACACTCTGATAAAATATTTAATCATGTAAGAGTGTGTTGTAATAGAAAGAGTGTTGGATTTAAAGTCAGAGGATCTGGGTTTGAATTCTGCTTCTGTCGCTCACTACTTGTATGAGCTTGAGCAAGGCAATTGATTTCTTTGCCTTTGGTTTCTTCATCTATAAAATGAGGGAAAGGGAATAACTTACCTTTAATGTCTATCTCTTCCCATTTTAAATCTATTATTCTATTATCTCTCTTTCCTCCAATAGAATGAAATATTTTCAGAATTCCATGTTTCAGGCAATTGGGAGCAATTTTAGCATTTGTATTTCATTGGGTAGCATCATAAAATATGTGTTGGTGTGGATTTTTCCTTTCCTTTTCCCCTCTTCAGTCTTCCAGAAAAATGTGAGGTCCTCAATTAGCATTTGTAGCCTTTCAAATAAATAATAAGAAACTCAATTAGACAAATTAAACCATGATTTTAAATGACAAGATTGTATGAGGTAGAATGAATAGAAGTGCTTTCTTCTAAATGAGTAATAAGGTAAATGAGATCTATCAGTGTTGATAAGAATTTATGAGTCAGATGGAAACTAAGTGTAGTAGTTTTAATTGTCTTCTTTCTTTGAGGGTCAACAAAGTTTAAGTCAAGATTGAGCACCATATTGAAATTGAATAAAAGAACACAAAAAGAGGCTTGTATATGAAACTGTGAACCTGTATTAAATATAGCTTGTTTTAAAGTATATATTAAGCAACTCAGTACTTCTTACACTGCTTTGCTTATCTATACCCCGCCATGAACTCTTCCTTCTGCTTCTCTTCTATGTATTTCTTTCTTTCTTCCCTTTTTTTTGGGAGGGGGCAGGGCAGGGCAATTGGGATTAAATGACTTGCCCACGGTCACACAGTCTTCTATATATTTCTAAAAATATTGACAGCTGTTTCTTTATTCTAATCAATTTTAAGCATCATTCTTACCACCCTTTTCTTCTTCCTACAAATCCCTCCACATATACAAATGAAAGCCTTTTCTTATAACAAATAAGAATAGTAGAATGAAACAAGCTTATACATTGGTTATGAATAGAAACATGTCACATTATGCACCTGTAGTCATCATCTCTCTGCCAAAAGATGAAAAACAGGTACCATCACCAGTCTTATAAAGTCAGGGTTGGTCATTGAATTCATTATCATTCTTTTTTTTTTTTTTTTTGCTTTTTGGAGGGCAATTGGGGTTAAGTAACTTGCCCAAGGTCACATGGCTAGGTTTTGTTTTGTGTGTGCTTTAAGTGTCTGAGGCTGGATCCGAACTCAGGTCCTTCTGACTCCAGGGCCAACGCTCTACTCACCGTGCCACCTAGCCACCCTGAATTCATCATAATTCTTATGGTTTTTCAATGTTATTTTTGTATACAATATTGTAATCATTGCATAAATCACCCTGGTTCTGCTGACCTTACACTGTGACAGTTCATAAGATGTTCCCAGGTAGTCAAGTTATTTTATTTTTTTATTGTTTTATTTTCTTGTTTCAATTAATGAGCATTTATTTCCCTCTCACTACATCTTCATTCGAAAAGAAAAGAAAAGAAAAAAAACCTTTGTAACAAATATTTATAGTAAAGCAAATAAAATTCCCACCTTGGTCAACTCTCTCTCCCTTTTTCCTTCTCCTTCTCCCTCTCCCTCTCCATGTCTCCTTCTCTCTATCTATATCCTATATCTTGAATCTGTCACCTCTTTTATCAAGGGGTGAGTATCAAGCTTCATCATCAGTGATTATGTTTGGCTATTGGGTTGATTGATCATAGTTCTTTAAGTCTTTCAATGTTAGTTGCCTTTGTTGTTGACATGGCATGAATTGTGTTCCTGTTCCTATTCTCTTCCTTCTGCATCAGTTCATAGAAGTCATCCCAAGTTTCTATGAACCCATTTCTTTTGTCATTTCTTATATCTTCTACCTCTTCTGGTAAGGTTGGACCAACTATTTCAAAAGAAGCAAAATTGATAAAGACCCTAGGAACTGTATTTGTTCCAAGCTAGAAGAAAGAACATGGCTGTAGACCACAGGGCTTCAGGCACAGCATGAGTTAAAAATAAAATAAAAAAGCTTTTTGGAGAAGGACTATGAAAGAATAGAGATAGAGAACAATGATCACAATAATGCAGCCATTGGAGGACTCTTCCTGAAGAGGGAAAGGGTGATAAGGATAGGGAAGGGTAATAGGTTCTGCCAGGGACCCTGATCACTCTCAGTGACCAGAAACCCTGCAATTCAGTCTGGAAGGAATTCACCAGGCTCAAGCAAACTTGGAGTCAAGATTGTAAAGTTTATTGCTACACTGTATAGCACCGCACTTGGCACAGCAGGCGAGGATTCTTAGGGAACCTGCAAACTTCCAGAGGTCACAGGCATAGTTTTATGGAGTCAAGACAGTAAATCAGGTGCCAATTATGCTAATTAGGTGAGTAAGGGTGGGATCAGGGAGGAGTTAAGGAGTGGTCAGTGCTTAAAGGACCATGCACTTTTAATATCAACTGTGCAGGGCAGCCCATGATTCACTGGGAAATAGCCCAAGGGGGGGCTACCTGGAGGTGTGGTTTTAGGCCTGACACATCACTAAGTCAATCCTTGGTCACGGCTACTAAGGAGTGCCCAGTCTGCCACCCCTCAATGTCAGGCTTGACAAGATAGATGTTGGGAACCAAGGCCATCAGAAACACAGTGTGGGTATAATTGGCTAAGGAGTTACCCTATAGATAGGGCACTGAAGAATTTATGGTGCAGCTGGCCACTCTAACTAAGGGAGATAACATTTGCCTAAGCTAAAAATGTTTATAGATAGTTTTGTGAAGGATTCATAAGTAGCTTATTGTTTCAAGCAGAGATAAACAGTTCATGAATTGTTGCTGGGCTGAGTGCTGGCAGGGGGAAGGGGAAGAGTTAATGCTTTGAGACTGGGGGGAGGGGAAGTGTGACTTTACAGACTGCTTTTACAAATTGATTTTACAGACATAGATCCCAAAGCACCCCATTTACAAACTGATGTTACAGATTGATATTACAGATTGATGTTACATAGATTGATGTTACAAACATATATACATCCCAAGGACCCCATCATCCCCAAGGAAATGGAGTCACTTCTTAGAGTTTGAAGCCCATTCCTTTCCCTGGCTCCCAGCTCCAGTTTATTAAGAGAATACAACAGAGAGTGACTGAATTCTGTCTTCTTAAGAAATCACTGGTAAATTTATTCCACTCACTCCTTGTGTCTCCACTTATGTTTATTCCCTGAAGCAATGGGTGACAAGGTTAATCACCAAGGGCTGCTTTGGTATAGAAATGTGTTTTGCTTTGTTTTTTATTTTTATTTTTATTTTTTTCGTTCACTAGTTATTTACTAAAAAAAAAAAAAAGCAAAAACCCCCCAACAACCATGATGATTAGATAAAGATAAGATAATTTTAAAGGGAACCAGAGCTTGTGTTTTGCAGTAGAAAACATGAGGGAAGGATATTTGGATGTCAGATAATGATTACATTTTGGCAATCGACAGATAGTCTTGAAGCTTGAAGCATATTATGAGTTATGTTTTCAATATGTATTTTAAAGTTTTTGTTTTTTAGCTTTGAAGGAAAAGGTAGCTCCTTGGAACTGCGAACTTCATCTTAGACTAAATCCGTCCTAAAATCTGGTGGGAATTTCCTACCCCCCTCTACCTTCCCACTGACTAGAGATTCTATGTGTGTGAGACATGGTCAGACATACAGAGAAAGGAAGAGGTGAGTAGGGGCCTCAAGAGAGACCAGTCATAGTGAATACTGCTGGGAGACATGTCATAATATACTATTTATATACCATAATATATCATTATTTCAATATATAGTTCAACCATTCCCTAATTCATGGGGTGTCAAACTATTATTATTATTATTATTTGCTTTTTGAAGGGCAATTCGGGTTAAGTAACCTGCCCAAGGTCACACGGCTAGGTTTTTGTTTGTGTGTGTTAAGTGTCTGAGGCCGGATCCGAACTCAGGTCCTTCTGACTCCAGGACCAGCACTCTACTCACTGTGCCACCTAGCCGCCCCATGTGTCAAATTATTTTTGATAAGACCACATCCATAATATTGATAAATTGGATGTGGCTAAAATACTTGATACTCTCTGGTTGATGATTATATTCTTCCTATAACCTCCTTAGGACCTCCATAATCAGACTGCAAACCTACTTTTCCAATTGTATTTTATACTACATCACTCCATAAACCCTTAGCTCCAGACACACTTGTGACTCAAGTCAAGTCTAGTCAAATTAGCAAGCCCATGTTGTTGAGTAGTTTCATTCATGTCCAGCTCTTCATGACCCCTTTTGCAGTTTTCTTAGCAAAGATGCCAGAGTAGTTTGCCATTTCCTTCTCCAACTCATTTTACTGAGGCAAACAGGGTTAAGTGATTTGCTCAGGGTCATACAGTTAGTAATTATCTGAGGTCAAACTTGAACTCAAACCTTCCTGACTCCAGGCCCGGTGTTCTATTCACTGTGCCATCTAGCTGCTGATAGTTGCTGTTGTTGTTCAGTGGTATCCAACTTTTTGTGACCTCATTTAGGGTTTCTTGGTAAAGATAACTTGGCACTCAAGTTAAGGCTAGTCAAATCAATAAGAATTTAAGTATCTATTATGTTCCAAGCACTTTTCTTGGAGACAAAAAAAGGTCAAAATGAAGGCAAAAACCAACAAAAACAATCAGTCCTTCCTTTCAAGGAGCGTATAATCTTTTTTGGTTTATTTTGATTTTATTTTTAATTTGTGAAATAAAACAAACATTTCTCTAACACAGTAATATCTTACACCATTGACTAAGGTCAAGATGGATATATTACCTAGGTATAAAGAGAGATATTACAAGAAAATTTGAAGAATATAGAAAATATTACTTTGCAGACTTATGAATAGGTGAACTGTTTATGAATAAACAAGAAATAAAGAGCAAAGTGAGGTACATAATGGACAATTTTGATTACATCAAATTAAAAAGTTTTGTACAAATTTAACAGATGTAGCCAACTTCAGAAAGAAAGCAGAAAACTGGGCAAAGATTTTATAGACAGTTTCTCAGATAAAAGGGGTTACAATCTAACTTGAGACGCCAAGTAAACAAGATATAGGCAAGATAAATTGTAGACAATTTCAGAGAGAAGGGACTGAGATTAGGGAGAATGGGAAAGGCTTCTTGTATATGTGGGACTTTAGTGGAGATATGAAGGAAGCAGGGAAACCAGGACATGGAGATGAGGAGAGAGAATATTTTACTCATCAGGGTTAGCCATTAAAAATGCTTGAATCTGGAAGATAGAACGTCTTATGTGAGGAACAGCAAAGAGGGCAGTGTCACTGGATCACAGACTATGTGGAGAGAAATAGTTGTGTAAGAAGACTCTAAAGGTAAAACGGATTGAAGTTATGAAGTGTTTTAAAAAAACAAACAAGATTTTCAATTTGATCCTGGAGATAACAGAGATAGTGGATTTATTAAATTGGGTGGGGCAATAAAGTCAGAGCTGTGCTTCAGAAAGATCAATTTAATAAATGAATGGAGAATACACTGGAGAGAAGAGAGACTGAGTCAGAAACAAGGAACAGCAGGCTATTTCAGTAGTTCAGGTTTGAGATGATGAGGGCCTGCACCAGGGTGGTGTCAGTGTTCAGAAGAGGAAAGAAGAGATATTTAAGAGATGATACTAAGGTAAAAACAACAGGATTTGGCAACTGGTTGGCTATGAGGGTGGGGATAGAGAATGAGGAGTGGAGTTTGACAGTGGAGGACCAGCAGAGTTGGGGAGTGAAGGGCCAGAGTGACAAGGGTTGTCTGTTATAGGGATGTTAGGAAGAGGGGAGGGTTTTAAGTGGAAAGATAATGACTTTCATTTAAGATCTCTATAAGACATTGAATTAGATGCGTCCAATTGGTAATCACAGGTATGAGACTGAAGACCAGGAGAGAAGTTAGGGTTGGACAAATAGATCTGAGAATCATCACTGAACCCCCAAAACAGGTTTTGCTTCCTACCATTGGTAACTTTCCTTCCACTATACAATGAATGATAGGTAACATTTATATTTATATAGCATTTATTATGTACTAGGCATTGTGCTAAGCCCTTTGCAATTCTTGTTTGATCCTCACAAAAAAACCTGGGAAATAGGTGCTATCATTATCCCCATTTTACGGATGAGCAAACAGTCAAATGGAGGTTAAATGACTTGCCCAGGGTCACACAACTAGTGAGTGTCTGAGGTCAGATTTGTCTTAGGTCTTCCTGACTTCGGGCCTGGATGCTCTATGCACTGAACCACTGAGTGCCACCTTCTCCTCTGCCTATACAAATTCTATTCTTCCTTCAAAGTATAGCTCACATTCTACATCTGTGAAACTTTCCCTTATCATCCTTTGTTGTTTGTTATTAATCCTTCCTCTGAACTCCTGTGGCACTGATTATCCTGAATTATTAGCAATGAATTTGTAATCAGAGCATCTGTTATGAAATCACTCAGTACCTGTGTGATATTGGTCAAATCATTTCATATTTCTGGACCTCAGTGTTCTTTATCAAATTATGGAACTAGAATAGATAACCCCCAAGGGCCCCTCCAGCTCTATGATCTATGATCCTGTGAGATGGCCCAAATTTTCCTAGAGAGGGCAAGGTGAACAGAGCAATAACCACAGTCCATAGAATCCTGGTGTCAAGGACGTTTGTCTGCATAGAGTCTCATGTATCATAGGGTACCCTCCAGAGGTGCAGAAGAAACTAGATTTTTTGAAGGCTAGCCTAGAATAACATTGAAATGGGACATCGGAAGTTTCTAAAAATGGCCTTACTTTCCTTGTCAACAACAAATATAGCCTTTTACAGAACTTAACTTTGAAAATCCACTACAATCCATATCAGTGCCTTTTAACCTGCTCTTGTCATTCAGGTTCCTAGCTGAATCCTTTTGCTAGCCTGTCCTCCCTGACCCAGGCAATTAATGCCTGCTTTATTAGTGTTAGATAATAACAGTTGACTTATTGAATGAAATACACATTTTAACAGGAATTTCTTATTTCCTGTCTTTTAAAAAATATTTATTTTATTCTGAACTTAAGAAATAAGGCAAGCATTTCCATAACATAGTAGAATAGAAAAAAACTGATTGTACATAAAACTGTGGATTCGTTATTTACAATTTGTTTTATCTTTTAAATATATAATAAAATTATCAGGTAACTTTCTTTTTTTCGCTTTGTTTTCTCTCCCTCCCCACTCTGCCATAGAAAACACACACACACACACACACACACACACACACACACACACACATACATATAAAGCCATTCTATACATCGATTTATCAGTTCTTTCTCCGCCTGTAGATAGCATCTTCTTTCATATGTTGTTTATAGCTAACTTGGGTATTTATAATAGTCAAAATGACTTAGTTACTCAAAGTTGTTCTTTTTTTTTGCTTTTTTTTTTTCGAGGGGGGGTAGGGCAGGGCATTCGGGGTTAAGTGACTTGCCCAAGGTCACAGGGCTAGTAAGTGTTAAGTGTTTGAGACCATATTTGAACTCAGGTCCTTCTGATGCCAGAGCTGGTGCTCTAATCACTGTGCCACCTAGCAACCCCCAAAGTTGTTCTTAAAACAATATTGTTATTACTGTGTACAATGTTCTCTTGTTTTGTTCATTTTGCTTTTCATTATTTTGTGCAAATCTATCTAGGTTTTTCTAAGATTGTTGAACTCATCATTTCTTATAACACAGTAGTATTCCATCATGATCATATACCACAAGTTGTCCAGCCATTCCTCAATTGATGGGCATCCTCATAATTTTCAGGTTTTTGTCACCACAAAGACTGCTGTTAGAAAATATAGGTTCTTTTCCTTTTTCCTTAATCATCTTGGGAAGCAGAATTGGTAGTGGTATTTCTGGGCCAAAGGCAGTTTAATAACTCTTTGGGCATAATTCTAGGTCATTCTCCAAATTTTTTGGATCAGTTCACAGTTTCATCAACAGTGAATTAGTGTCCCAATTTTTCCACTTTGCCCCAATATTTGTTGCTTTCCCTTCAATCATCTTAGTCGATCTGACAGGTATAAAATGATATCTCAAAATTTGTTTAATTTGCATTTCTCTAGTCAATAATGATTTAGAGCATTTTTATATGACTATATATTATTTTGATTTCTGCATCAGAAAACTGCCTGCTTATACCTTTTGACTATTTATCAATTGGGGAGTGACTCATATTCTTGCAGATTTGACAAAGTTCCTTATATATTTGAGATATGAGACCTTTATCTGAGAATCTATCTATAAATATTTCCCCCAGTTTTCTGCTTTCCTTCTGATCTTGGCTATATTTGTTTTATTTATAAAAGAACCTTTTAATTTAATGTGATAAAAATTATCCATTTTACACCTTTCCCTGCTTTCTATCTCTTGTTTATTCATAAATTGCTCACTTATCTATACGACTGATAAGTAATATATTCCATGTTCTTTAAATTTTCTTGTAATATCTTTCATTATACCTTGGTCATCTATCCATTTTCTTTTGGATGGGGGAAGGCAGGGTAATTGGGGTTAAGTGACTTGCCCAAGGTCACACAGCTAGTAAGTGTTAAGTGTCTGAGGCTGGATTTGAACTCAGGTCCTCCTGACACTAGGGCTGGTGCTCTATTCACTGTGCCACCTACCTGCCCCCATCTATCCATTTTTATCTTATCTTGGTAAATGGTGTAAGATATTGGTCTATGCTGAATTTTCCCAATATTTTTTTTGTTTACCAAATAATGAATTCTTATCCCCAAGACTTAAGTCTTAATTTCTTGAGAAATGAGTAAATCTTTATGCTCTAAAGAATGAATTCTTATTGGAAGAATTTAAGATGGTAGCAATGATAGTTTTAGCAGAGGGGTTTCCAAGCACCACTCAAAGGGTGGATCATGTAGGTAGATTCCTAATATGCCAAGATTTTGTAATGACCCAAATGACTTCCCCTCCCCACCAAACAAAGGAGACCCTAGGAAGTTGAAAAACCCTGAGTCACTCTGTCAGAGTAAGATCAGCAATGATGGCCAAAAGCCCCTTCCTGCAACTCCCCAAGTCTTTTCTCCCCTCACTAGCACCAGTACTCTTATCCAAGCTTCTCATTTCCTTCCCCTAATGCCAGGTCTTGCTAGACTCAA